>OY757924.1:94927816-95563826 GCA_963585895.1 Sepioteuthis lessoniana
TCTCACTTTTCCTCTTTCTCATTACCTCCTTCTTATTTCCGTTGAATATATCGTCCGTTAACATTGTCTTTTTGCCTTGTCATGGCCTCTCTCACTTTTCCTCTTTCTCATTACCTCCTTCTTATTTCCTTTGAATATATCGTCTGTTAACATTGTCTTTTTGCCTTGTCATGGCCTCTCTCACTTTTCCTCTTTCTCATTACCTCCTTCTTATTTCCGTTGAATATATCGTCCGTTAACATTGTCTTTTTGCCTTGTCATGGCCTCTCTCACTTTTCCTCTTTCTCATTACCTCCTTCTTATTTCCTTTGAATATATCGTCTGTTAGCATCGTCTATTTACCTTGTCATGGCCTCACTCTCTCTTCCTCTTTCTCATAACCTCGGTCACATTTCCGTTGTATATTTCGTCCGTTAACATCGTCTATTTTTCTTGTCATGGCCTCTTTCACATTTCCTCTTTATCATTACCTCTTTCTCATTTCCTTTGAATATATCGTCTGTTATCATCTGTTTGGGTTTTCATCGGCTTTCTGTTTTCCACTTTTTCTGTACATCTTTTATTTTTCCTCTTTCTCTTTCTTTTTTTCATTGCGTGTCCTTTATCCTGTCATTGATTTTGTGTTTTCCTCTTTCTATTTTCCTCTTTCTCTTTACTTCCTTCTCTTTATGTCTTCCCTCTTTTCCCTCTTTCTCTTTTCCTCTTTCTCTTTCCCTTTTCTCTTTCTCTTTACGTCTTTCTCTTTTCCTCTTCGTCTTTTCCTCTTTCTCTTTATGTCTTCCTCTTTTCCTCTTTCTCTTTACGTCTTCCTCTTTTCCTCTTTCTCCGTACGTCTTCCTCTTTTCCCCTTTCTCTTTACATGTTTCTCTTTTCCTCTTTCTCTTTTCCACTTTCTCTTTACGTCGTTCTCTTTTCCTCATCGTCTTTTCCTCTTTCTCTTTACGTCTTCCTCTTTTCCTCTTTCTCTTTACGTCTTCCTCTTTTCCTCTTTCTCCGTACGTCTTCCTCTTTTCCTCTTTCTCCTTACGTCTTCCTCTTTTTCACTTTCTCTTTTCCTCTTTCTCTTTACGTCTTTCTGTTTATGTCTTCCTCTTTTACTCTTTCTCTTTTCCTCTTTCTCTTTCTCTTTTTCTTTTTCTCTTTACGTCTTTTTCTTTTCCTTTTTCTCTTTTCCTCTTTCTCCGTACATCTTCCTCTTTTCTCTTTCTCTTTTCCTCTTTCTCTTTTCCTCTTTCTCTTTACGTCTTTCTCTTTTCCTCTTTCTCTTTTCCTCTTTCTCTTTCTCTTTTTCTTTTTCTCTTTACGTCTTTTTCTTTTCCTTTTTCTCTTTTCCTCTTTCTCCGTACATCTTCCTCTTTTCTCTTTCTCTTTACGTCTTTCTCTTTTCCTCTTTCTCTTTTCCTCTTTCTCTTTACGTGTTTTTCTTTACGTCTTTCTCTTTTCCTCTTTCTCTTTTCCTTTTTCTATATCGTCCGTTAGTTTGTCTTGTTATCTGCTTTCTCTTTTCCTCTTTCTATTTTTCTTTACTATCAGCTCCGCTCCCACTCTGGAAAGAGTAGAATGCTTCCTCATCGTCATAAGTCTCAGCTCAACTCTCACTCTGACCGGAGAGAGTAAAGTTCCTCTTCATTGTCAAAAGTCTCAGCTCCACTCTCATTTTTGCGGAGGAGTGTAAAGTGCCTCTCCTTTGTCATAATTTTCAACTCCATTCTCAGTCTGTCCGGATTGTTTGAAGTCCCGCTTCATTGTCATCACTCCAAGTTCTCCTCTGACTGGAGAGAGTAGAGCATCTTTTCATTATCATAAGTCTCAGCTCAAGTCTCACTCTGTCCGGAGAATATAAAGTGCCTCTTAATTGACAGAACTCTCAGCTCTACTCCGACTCTTACCGGCTTGCCTCTTTCTTGACATAAGTCTCAGCTCCACTCTCACTCTGACTGGAGAGTGTAGAGAACCTCTTCATTTTCATACTTATCAGCTCCACTCTCACTCTGACCTGAGAGGCACATGTTTTGTTTTGTTTTGTTTTGTTTTGGGGGGGGGTTCTAATTTTGCCGCATTTGATCTGGTGCTAACCCTACCAAGTGAGATTGGGGCGGTAGAATACACCGACTGCATCTCTGCAGAGGGATAAGACCCCCCCCCAATGAGTGTCCTGATAATGACAGTAAACAATCTAATGATGAGAATTCAGTAATGCTGGAGCTTTGGGGACTGTGGAGTACTCCTGCATTGCCATCGTTCTCAGGTTCACTCTGGCCTGGAGTGGTAGCACTTGATATGGGTCACATAGAACTAAACAGTGGTTTCGAGAGTTTACTGGGGTTTTTTTTTGCATTTAAACTGCGTATTTATGCTAAACTGAATTGCTCGAAATAGATCTGTTTTGACATGTAAACTGCGTACTCATGCTAAACTGAATTAACTGAAATAAAACTGTTTTTATATTTAACTGTGTATTACCCTGGCGGCTGGGGCTGTAGAATACACTGAGTGCACCTCTGCAGAGGGGTTAGACCCCCCAAACGAGTGTCCTGAATATGACACTAAACAATCTGATGGTGAGGTTCCATTTATGCCATAGTTTGGGGGAATTTGGAGCCCCCTTTAATCACCATCGCTTCCCGGTCAACTCTGGACCGGGGAGGTAGCACCTGATAGGGCCCTATCTATGGGTTAAATAGAACTAATCTGCGTACTTATGCTCAACTAAATCATTTGAAATAGAACTGTTTTTGACATAGAAACTGTACTTGCGCTAAACTGAATTGTTTGAATTAGAACTGTTTGACTAAACTGAATAGCTTGAAATAGAAATGTTCTTGACGATTAAACTGTGTACTCATGCTAAACTGAATTGTTTGAAACAGAACTGATCAGTTGTATAAAAATTAATTCGGCATTAAATAACCTACAAAGGTTGATATGCCATAAAACCCAAACAGATTTATTTGACCTCTAGATGGGGCACTAACTGGTACAACATGGGCCTGGGAGTAATGGCAATAAAGATATTCAATTCTCTATAAGTGAAAACTCCCCACAAGATGCAATACAGTGTCATGCACAGGATACGTCTTTTGTGGGGGGGGTTGTACCCTTCAACAAGAGATACTGTCAACGTATTGTAAGCTCCAATGACAGGATATAAGACTTTTCCAAATTAAAATCTTTGTCAGTTTGAATGAAATCATGCAAATAATATTCCATCATTACAGATAACAGGAAAAGTTGGAGGGGGTCTCCAAATTATCCTGTGACCTTGAGAGGTCGTCGGGTGTCATGCTGTATCCGCTTGTGCATTTCACCATGCGATGTGATTATTTGGATTATTTCATTGAGACATGGAGTACTGAATTACACTGTGTGACCCTAACAGAAAATGATTGCATAAAAAATGCCGAGATCAAATATCGTTTAAATAACCAAAAGAAAATCAAAGCAATGAAAAGATATTTCTAAGTTTATTTTCGAGTTTTACAGTAACAGAAAAAAATCAAAATAAGATATTTTGAAATGCCCAACGCCTAAGTGTTTAGTTCAAATTTAAAACTCTAAGTAGACATATAGTTTAAAAACCTTTACTTACTTTTTCACTCTTTTCCATGAAGAAATGATTAGATGAATTATTTACTTTTGAATTGCAACACATTCGGAAATTAGGTAGTAAAGTGCCACTTAATTTTCTTGATTTTCAATGATCATCCATTTTCTATGTTCATTCTTCTAAAAAAAAACAATGCACGCCCCATGAAAAGCAAACTTTCTGCTGGGCACCCCACGTTAATCTACTCAAACAAGAGGATTAACTATAGTGTATAACCTGTCAAACACCATACATTTCCTGGACTCTTTCTCATAGAATTCAGAGCTTTAAATCTCTCTAGACAACGTTTTTTCAACGTAATAATATGAAGGATCTATTTGAAAATGTCAACATGAATGACACTTTGTCCTGCTTGAGAGAAATAAAAATCAGACCAAAAATTCTGATCGATATGACACAAAGTAATTATTAGAAGAATTTGACAAATCATTAAATAAAATAAAAACTCTTGAGATATAACAACTACATAAAAAATATAAATTTTAAGGCACATTGTACGTGACTCCCTAACCTTTAGGCATAAAATAACCTCAGAAGGATTGGAATGCAATAAAAATCAATCAATCAATATATAAAGGTATTTCAGAGTTTATTTTTTAGCCTTAGAGTAACAAAAAAAATTAAAATTTTGAAAATCTTTTGAAACATCCACCGTTTAAATTAAACTATTGTATTCCTACAGTGGTGTAAGTTGAATGTATTACTGGGGGGGTCATTATTTTATGAATAGTTTTACTCTAACATTTGTTTCTTTTCGCAACATTTTAATCGATATCGATTGATAGATTAAACTGTGTAATATCAGAAAATAAAGAAGCTTCTTCCATCCAAGCTTGAACTCATATCGTAGCCATTTGGGGTCTATCTCTTCAAGACGCAATTTTAATTATTTCGGCCGGGAAAGTATCTATGATTACTCTGTTTCGGTTTCTTTGTTTTATGGCATATCAACTTCTGCTGGTTATTTAATGCCGAATCTATACTTTTAGAGAGACTGTTGTGGTGCTATTTAACTCACAGCTGAGGGGTGAAAGGGGCTTTCAAACCTTTTCCGAGAATATTTGTCTGAAAGTGAACTTAATAGCGCAACAGCAATTCAAACGTTAACCACAACACCACGAGCACTCCCCCATAACACAATCGGACATCGTGTCGCATATTGAAGGCAACATACCAAATAATGGTACAATGCCACGTCAGATTTAGCATGATTCGACGACGACCTCTCAAAGATAATGCTTATTCGAAGCCCTGTAATTATTTTGCTTTATAGTAAATACAGTCGGAATGATTTAGTAGACTAAGCTAATAACGATTACCCGGCGCGTGATAGTTACTAAGTTCACAACAATACAAGACAAAACGAAAGATAAGAAGATTATGTTGCGTAAATCCCCCAAATGTGAATTATTATTTGATGTAGCTGGACATGAAAAGCGACCACGGCTTCTCGTGGAAGCAAAAGTTAACTATCTCAACCATCAAGCAGTCAGCTTTGTTTGGCACAAGGCCATAATTGCAGCGGATTGTATAAGCATAGAACTCACCATAATGATATTTTTGGTATGCCAAAAGGATGGGGTAGGTCAACAAGAAACGGGATACAGGCGCTTATCTGTTTCTTCGATTATATAAGCATTTTGTTGACTGACTGATGATCAGAAGAACGTCAAATAGTTTCGTAAATGTTGGATAAAACCATAAATACTTTATCATCGGTCTGCAAATTTCACGCAAAGAGGGATTAGAGAAGAAATGTGTTTCACACTTGTCTTAAACAAGATCGAGAAAAAATTTTCACGTCCCCACTCTGACTTGATGCCAACTTATAGTGGGAGGGGGGAGAGCTTTCAGCGTAAATTATTACAACACTTCATTTTCTCATTCGTTTAGACATCGGTCTGATAAAATTCCTCTCTCTCTCTCTCTCTCTCTCTTATTTCATATTTTCATCTCTACCTCTCTACCTCTCTCTCTCTCTCTATATATATATATACACACACACACACACATATATATATATATATATATATATATATATATATATAGACTAATTATTCACAAAAGAATCAAGCAACCTTTTTTAAAGTATGTGAAACTCCAACCCCTCCGCCACGGGCAGAAAATGAAGCAAGGTCCATTTTTAAGCGGAGTAAAGTTGGTTAGAATCCAAAGTTTTCCTTCTCCTATACTGGTTGCTTAACAAAAGCTAAAGAATCCAGATACAGAGAGAATAGATGGATCCATGCCTTTCCTACGAGCATTAAGTCAAAGTGAAACACACAAACTGCCTCGACTAAAACTTGAACTCAGATTGCCGATTCTATTTCCTACTATGATAACTGTTACGCTAAGTGCTCCTCCTATTCGTACTATGTATTCATTCTTTTTTTTTCAAGTAAAATAGCGATTACATAATAAAACATCAGGTTTTTATGCTTGGAATTTTTGCACTTCTAATATGAAATTATCTAGACACTTTTGATATCTCGAGAACCGGTGGCGTTGCCTTACTTTGATTTAACAATTAATGTTATTGTCTATGTGGGAAGTACCACCCTCAAGGGAGGTTATTCAGTCGACAATATAATAACATTGCGTGAGCTTGTGTATTGTATAATCATTGGATTCACATCAATTTCCGAAGATGATTCAATGAAAGAAGTTCAGATAAAATTTTGTTACTTAGATTTCTTAGTTTGTTTGAATCCATGGAAAGCGATTCATGTTCAGAGAGGATCACCAAAAGTGTTGAACAAGTGTTGATAATCATCATCATCATCATGTCGTACCGCCAGCGCGGATATCCCTGATCCTCTCTTGCCACTCCTCCCTATCGTTCATCGCTTTGGGCAGGTCTTCAGGGCTACATCCCATATCCTTACAGAAATGCTGTATGTATTTTCGAGCTGGCCGTCCTGCTTTTGTTCGGCCATATGAGGGGGTCCATAGGAGTACATCACTTATGAACTCATCCCTGCTTCTCCAGCTATGTCCCGCATGTCTGGTCCATCTAAATTGGATAGTTTTCGTGATGGGAGGTAAGTGGCCGTACAGTTGGTGCCTTGTGGGGTGTTGCCTCCAAGACTGGTTCAATATCGCGCGTAGCATTGTTGTGTAATTGCCGTTTAGCTTCTTCTCTAGCCGTTTAGTTAGCGTCCAAGTAGTGCATCCATATAGCAGTATCGATACGACCGCTGCTTGGAAGAAACTGCGTTTCATTTTATCTGTCAGGTCTGACTTCCATATGATCGATAGCTTATCGATAGCTGTCCATGCCTTTGTAATCCGCGTGTCGATGTCTTTTTCGGTTGATGAGACACTGCTTCCTAGGTAGGTGAACTTGTCCACTAGTTTCAGGGAGCTTCCGTCAAGTCTGGAAATGTCGCCTGTTTGATTAAAGCACATGTATTCCGTTTTGTGTGCGTTGACATGGAGGCCAATGCCTGCGGCGGCTCGTTCCAAGCTATGCAGTAGTGTTTCGGCTTGGTCGAGTGTATTTGCCGGAATCGCTATGTCATCGGTGTAGTCGGCGTTGGTAATTGTTTTCGCGGGGTACCTTCTGCTTCTTTTCTTTGTCAGCTCGAAGCCGTTTTCTTTGATTTTATCAATCGCTTTTCTAAGCACGTAGTCTAGACCGTGTCCCCTTGCAGTACTCCTGCTACAATGTCGAAGTATTCTGTGTTTCCATCCGGTGAACGTACTTTCACTTTGGTATTTCTATAGAGAATCATTATTGCTGCGACGGTCTCTTTTGGTAGGCCGTATGCTAGTAGGATTTGTTCTATCTTCCCTCTGTGAATGGAATCAAAGGCCTTTGTAAAGGCGACAAATGGTAAAGTCGATAAATAGTATTGTCGCCTGTAGTTTTTTTGCCCGTACACCTAGAATTCTACGGATAGTTAATATTTGTGTCGATTATAATCGAAGGTAATCGACTATTGATTGCACGAGAATTGGAAAATGATCCGTACATTCCTTTGACTGATCGATGAATATCTCAGCCAATTGCCAATAACTAGTATGCTTTGGTTTCTTCTTTTTAATGACTTATCAACCTTCTTGGGTTATTTAATGCCAAAGCCATCCTTGGAGCACACAAGTTTTACTATTTAACCCATAACCGGGGAAGGATAATGGTGTTCATCCTTTACCCAAGGTTATTAGACCGAAAGTGAACATAATAGCACCGCTGGAGCTTGAACTCGCTTACTTCCTGATCACAGTCAGGCACTTTTGCCATTGCGCCACAGAAACTACCCCTCTAGGTCTAGTGTAGCTTTAATTGGTTATTCAGTTTGCAAAATATCACACTAGAAAGTTGATATGTCATTAAACTAAGTGTGACCAAGCCGAATAAATTCATTTACAAGAAAATTAAGAATTGACCGAAATGAATTTTAAAAGAATAAAGTCAGTACATTGCAATAACGGAAAATTAACGGAAATGTATTTTAGAAGAATAACCCAGTACATCACCAAAGAATAAATCAAAGATATATATCTATTTTTTAATCTTTTGATGAGATTAGAACAAGTCGAAAACATGCTATTTTTGATGAAAAAAGTATGAAAAGAATTTTTTTTTTACTGAAGGAAGATGGAAAAATTGTCAAACAAAAGTTGTTTTATTTTAATGATTTCCCAGCGAGCGAAACCGATAGCAGATTTAACTCTGAATCAAGGCTTGTGATGATGACAATCAGGAGATTGAGTAAAATTGTCGGTTGGAAACGAAAAATTTTGAACAAAATTTTTTTTCTAAATTCAAAGTGTGGAAAGTTTTAGTTTATGGAAATGATTTGAACAATTCCTGGTTTCGCTATTCTAGTAGGCAGATTAACTGCCTACTGGTGAGGTGGGGTTAAAATGAAAGATTAAAGAAGTAGGAGAGGCCAGCTTCTTTTCGGGTAGAGATGAGAGGAAACCAAGCAGTGAAATGGGAAGGAGTAGAATCAGTTATTGGAACACAAGTAAGAAGAAAGACCAACTCCTTTGGGAGGAGTAGGAGGAAATCGAGTATTGAAGGCGCAGAAAGTGAAAAGGTGGAATTGATTATTGAAATCCAGATTAGGAAAAATTGATATGGTGACGGTACAGCCATCCTCGCCAAATACGGGGGTGATTCCACTTCCAATCCGCTGAACGTTCCGCTGTTCAGATATGTCTCCCGATGACTCGACAAATTCGTTATCTGCTCACGTCGGGTTTTTTGATCCGGACAAAAGATCAATCGCTAGTCGGAGTCACCGGTTGGCGAGTAGACGAACGAGACCACACAATTAAGAAAGTAAAGAAAATGAAATTCGACGCCAGGAAGCAGAGAACAAAATAACAATATTAAGTACGAAAAAAATGCCTGTCAAAAATGATTCATATATTCCCCACATTCCAGAAATGATAACTTTTCGTCAGAGATCAGATCACGAATCAATAGCCTATCAATTCCTCGTATAAGTTTTAAGTTTTTATATTCTCGCTATCTATAGTCTGGCGCAAGGCAAGCTTAAATGGCTGTTATGTTTGTTTTCTTCAATCTCTGGTACTACTTCACAAGTGCTTATTACGTTCAGTTTCTTTTTTTTTTTTTTTCGCAGCATTGTATTATGGTCAGCTGACTCCGCTTTTTATACTCAGGGCAGACTGGTACAGGGTCAAAGACTCAGCTTCGGAGAAAATGCTGACTGACTCACGTGCTACTCTTTCCTCTGTCTCTCGCTGGTCTACTTATCTCTGTCTCTCTAAAATATCATATCTTAATTTTCCTTCGCTTCTTTATCTTCGCGGGTCCGGAACAAGGCTACCTCTTGGCGTCGCATTATCTCATTATGTCTATCAGTAAGACTAGATCCCGTTCAAACAGTATGTAATATGATTTTTCTCTTCTGTGGGTAGTCCGACACAAGCTCAGATGCCAGAGTCCGTGAAATTTAGTTTGCTGCCTCCTGCTCGTCTTCCACCAGTCTACTTCTATGAGGAACAAACTAGATCAATTTATGTATATCTTCATCAGAGGTGTAGGGAGAGGTGAAACCAAAAGAATATTTTCTCCTAATTTAGATTTCAATAATTTTCGCTGACATATATTATTTTGGGATTTTTTTTTTTTCATTCTTAAATTTAGAAAATAGACTATTCCAATTTTTGATCAGTCACTTTTGATGATTGACAGTTGGGGACTCTGATCTGGATTGGGTTTTTCACTTCAAACCGTCCGGAACACAGCGATCTGTCAAAACAATTTGCCATTCTTCTGACTGCCTTAGTTTAACAATAACAATTCGTTTTATCAAATTCATTCGCATCAAACTGACATAAATTCTATCTACAATTCATTTCTAAAATCCATTCCACCATTACACGTCTATAATGTATTACTCTATTCCTCCAAAATCCAAATCGGTTTCTTTTTCTTCTCGTAAACAAAATTTCCCTGACTGGTCTCTGGCCGTATAGGGTTGCAATATTATCAGTAGATCCACAAAACACTATTCAACAGTAGAAAGAAAATGCATATAAGCTAAGGTTTTCATTCATTGCGGAAAACCAGCGGAAGGAAGCTACAAGACTTCACGTCGCTCTGGGCTCTGGTCTTGCACCAGACTGCCCAGAGAAGAGAGGTAAAGAAAGCCTGAGATAATATTACACTTTGAGAGAGACAGAGAAAGCCTGAGATTTTACGATACTTGTGATCGACTTTGAGATGCCCTTGTACCAAATAATACGATGCTCTGAGTTGAGATTACCCTGTACCAGACTCGCAGAGATAAGGAAGCAAAGAGCAATGAAAATAAAACGATACTTTAGAGAGCCAGCGCGGAATGGTTAAGAGTCTAATGGTACTGTAAGTCTTGACCTTTTACCAGACTCCCAATCACAGAGAAACCAAAAGCAAGAGATAAGAAAAGCGAATATAATACACTACTTGAAATCACCTTTTGTACGAGACTATCGAGAAACCGAGGGAAACTAGAAACAAGAGACACAGAGAAAGGTGAAGATTATCACCACGTGAAATTAGCTTACACCATACTATAGAAAGCGAGAAGAGAAAAGCCTCAACTTTATACGATAATTTGAGAGGCCTTTTGCCTGACTCTAAATGGGGAGAAATTGTCTGACGACTAATTCGAGAATTAGGTCTCCGTTTTTACGACGATCCATCAGGAAAGATGAATATATGTACCATTTTTAAAATTCTTTTTTAATAAACTAAATATTATTGTTGTTGTTGTTACAAAGCCGTGTTTTGTTTTCTGTTTATCTGCGTTCGACTTTTTTACTTTTTTAATTGTGCGGACTCATCCGTCCACTCATCGCCTGGAGAATTCGATGAGCGATTGATCTGGAGTCTGGATCAAAAACACAACATGGGCATGTAGGCGGATCGATCCTGCCATTCAATGACATAAACAGCCAAGCGGAACAATCAGCGGACTGAAAACAGGCCCCCCTGTGTTTGAGGAAGGTGGGTGTACTGACACATTAATTGTTGCCATAACCAGGATACGATCCTGGCAAGGTGGAAAACAGTTGAGTGATCCAAGAGAAACCCAGAGATCCAACGAGCCATAGACCGACGGACAACATAGGCAGAGAGAAAGCGAGCGAGGAATATAGGTGAGGACACTTTTTGGTTTTTTCTTTTCACTCTCCTGATCACGATAATTTGTCGGTAATAGGTTCGAGATTTCTTTTGATATAACCGAGTATTTAAAAAAAGGATTAATAATGACGAGTTGAAAAACAAATGGAATGTTAACGCTGAAGAAGCCCAGGAAGCAGGAGGGCTCGTCACTACTGGAGAATTCAGGAACATAATGGGGGACTCAGGCTACAGACGTACAGTGGGGACCCCTCTGTTGTGCAAGACTGAATAGAGGCCCGGCAGAACAAGTGGCTGATTTTGGGGCTAACCGATTAAGAGTTGGTCCTGCTGTCATTTGACAAGAAGGTTGATATGCCATTAAACAAGGAAACCAAACCAAAAACATCACTGAAATGATATGTTTCAAGATATGACTTATGCCTCGTCAATACCAATGTTTCTTGTCATTAGTAAACTTATACGGATAGCGTGATTGTGCGTTCAAATCTTACCGAGAGCTTCCTCTTTATCATTATCTCCGATAAGCACTGTTCCATGCGGCCATAGAAATAACGATCTAAGTGAATTGGGATAAAAACAGAACTAAAATTAAACAAATGAAAGAAAATACGAATCAGAATTAATATTTTGGTGTTTTTCTTTCTATTTTATATTTCTTTCATATTTTATTTACTTTTAACTATCAATTAAAAGAACTCCTTAAGTTGTTTATCATTTTCCCGAGGATGATGTGAATAGATATCAAAGTATCAACAAAATCCAACATGTTAATAAATTTTATTTAACAAATATTGATTAGTCCCAGATAAAAGCGCGGTAAAAGGTCACCCAAAGCCGAACTCTTTCAGACCTTATTTTTCTAATGAAGACATCATTGGAGAACGAGAAAAATTTTAGTAAAAATGCTAAAACCTGTCCCGTTTGCAAAACCTTTTCTGGTTCTCCAATGATACCCGCATCAGAAAGGTCTTAAAATTTTGGCTTTGGGTTTCCTTTACCACGCTTTTAACGGAGAGTAGATCACCTCTTTTTAAAAACCTAACTTATATATTCTGTGATTAACCTTTTTCTAGCTGCGTCATTTCACAAAAGTTATTTTCGTCCTTTGCATTGTACATGTCAAATCTATTTTCGTTCATGTAAATTATGATTTGTTGACTTAAAGCACAACTTGACCTACTAGCATGACTCACATAAAAAATATGGATTCATATGTTTATCCTATACAAAAGAATTGGTTTATTTTTAGTCATTTTTTAAAAAGAATACGTTATTTATCAAAACTAACTTTGGTCAATAGCCCAACCTGTCGACTTTTTCATTGCCACAAAACAAAATTAGTTAAACTTTGAGATGACAGTAAGATTCGACAACGGAAGGCTTAAAATACCCGAAGGAATTTAACTAAGACCTGTCAGTGATTTTTATTTTCATCAGGACAAAATTTATAACCTTATATCAAGCCTGTTGCGTTTACGATTCATACAATATCGTACAAAAGTCTTCAGTGATTTAAAACTATTGGAACTCCCGAATAATAATGTAATCAATGAACCAAGTTCAAATCCTGAATGAGGCTGTTTGCATATTGCTTCGCGCAAATAACGCTTGAAAAAGCATGAATCAATCTGTTCTCCCCCCACCAATAGATAAATAGTAGATCAGACTGGACTCTTTAGCTTTGGAAAGCAACCTGTCTAAGTGAAGGAAAACTCTAAATTCGAACCAGCTGTAGTCCGTTTCGTAGGAAATGAAATCGATGACCCGTGTTCAAGTCCTAGATGAGGCTATTAGCGTTTTACTACGCGTTCATGCTCTTGAGAAAGGCTTGAATCTATCTGTTCTCCTTCAGCTATAATTGATCTTGTGTCTTATCCATTGAAAGTTGAAAGAGAGTTAAAGAAAACTTTATGATGATGATTCCACTAAACAAATATAAAAAGAAGGGAAGAACAAGAGGATTCTTCGTAAATATGAAAGTCTTATGCAAAATCGGCCATAGATAATGGCATCTTTTACTTATGAATCTGGTTAAGGAGACAGTTTTTCAAGTCAAGAAAAGTCACACGAAATATTCATTACGAACAGAAACTTAAATAAACATTGATAAAGATCATATTCAACAGCAAAAATAGAACTGAACTAAATTTTAAAGATAATTTATTATTAAAATAAATCACCCTAGTGACATGATAAAGGCAAATGAAATTTGCGGGGAAGAGTTAGATATTTTGGGGATGATTTTTCAGCATGAGTGATCGTCACGATATCAATCACGAGCCGAAATGGTTACTGAGGGCTGTTTCATAAAAAATTTGGATGAAAGCGAAATTTTCAGCCGTCATGCTATCGATCAAATGCCGAAAGGCTTACTGTTGGCTGTTTCATAAACCATTTGGATGAAGGCGAGATTTTTCAGCCGTCACGCCATCGATCACGTGCCGAAACGGTTACTGTGGGCTGTTTCATAAAACATTTGGGTGAAGACGAGATTTTTCCTCATGGGTGGTCGTCACGCCATTGATCACGTGCCAAAAGTATCAATATTTTGGAAAATTAACCTTCTCATACTCCTGGACATATCTGAAAAGAAGGATAAAGTTCTTCAGAAGAATCTAAATAGATTTCAAAGGCTTATGGAAGCTTGTGTTAGGCAACATCTTTGAATTCAAATTAGTTTTACTTAGATTAAAATTGAATTTGTCTCACGTCCTGCCCATGGCTTGGTTTCTTTGTTTAATGACATATCCACTTTCAATGGTTATTTAATGTCATATCCATCTTTGAAAAGAACAGCATTAAAACTATTTAACCCACAGCTGAAGAGGCTGCCCATGATGGAGAGGTGGCTAAATACCGACTTTTGAAGTGTACTGTATGATACGTTCAGATTAGCAGTTTTGAGTCAACTCAGTGAGTTTAGTAGTTGTAAATAGATGTTAGATTATTTCTCGTTCACTTTAGCACATTTAAAAGCAAAACCTTAACACTCAGCAGTAAAATATTTGTAAAAGTACAAAAATTATCTCTAAATAGTAAAACTTGTTTCCCTCTTGAAATAAACAACCAGCCTTTTAATTGCATTTAATTAATTCCCCAAATAGAACTAAAAACTTTACTTAACAGACATCTTCCTCTCATTTATGCCACTACTGTATTCATTTTACAGACAACCACGTATTTATAACTGACAAAGTACAAAACATAGTTGTAACGGACGAAGTACAAAACATAGTTGTAACGGACGAAGTACAAAACATATTTATAACGGACGAAGTACAAAACATAGTTGTAACGGGCGAAGTATAAAACATATTCAGTTCAATGCAAGTCAGTTTAAAAATATAGGTAAAAGTAAGTAAATAGCTACAACACCGAGGGGTAGGGGAGGGCGCTACTCCTTTCCTTATATTGGTCAGCTTTACCCTTGATATGTACCTTATAATGCTGAGTGTTAAGCAAGAAGGTATCAAGTGCAATTTTTTGAGTCTTTGGTATGACTCGACCTGGGATTGAACCCTGGTATCCCGGGCCATTGGTGAACACTCTACATAGATTGATTTACTTAATATAAGCCTCAACCTATTTATACCATACATCTTAGTTGATGCTTCGGGATGGGTCGTCAGTGATGTTTCCTATGGGATCATGGGGGGTTTCGGGTCTTTCAACATCAGACCCCCTCACCCAAATGACCCAGTTGGCATCGATCTAACTCCAACTCCCATCCCGGCAGCCAACCTGCGCATCCACACAAGGAGAAAACAAAAAGAAAAATGACCACAGAAAAGGTTCTATATATAATTTTGCAACGGCCAATCAGAGCTAAGCTCTACTGATGACTTCTAAATCTTTTCTTTAAAAATCGGGAGGCCACTTTACTCTGCTTTTTTTGCTACAATGGGGTCGTTATTCGGTTATTTGTTCATTCCGGTATGTATTCCTTCCTTTCCCCACCTTTTTTTTTAATTAATTTTTACTTAAAGAAAAAAATTAAAAAAAAACTTAAATAAAAAAAAAAATAAATAAATAAATAAAATAAAAAATAAAAACTGTACATAACTAAAGAATTGCGATTAAAACAACAAACTCGTATATAAAATGACATACGTTTAGTTTTAAAACTTATCTCCATTAAACACTGTACATAAATATACAATTACGAACTAAATCAGACGCCGCGCATTACTATACGTTAAAACATCCTAATCGAACGGTTTACGAATGAGAAAAGACGAAAAAAAAAAAAATAAAAAATTTGATAAAAAATAAAAAAATCTGTACATAAATATCAATTGCGATTAAAATCAACAAACTCCTATATAAAATTGACACACGTTTAGTTTTAAAAATTATTTTCATTAAAAACTGTACATAAATATACAATTACGAACTAAAAGAGACGCTGCGCATTACTATACGTTGCAACTCATTGAAAGGTTTACGAATGAGAAAAGACGAAATAAAATAAAATAAAAAAAAAAAAAAAAAAAAAAAAACCGAGGAGTACGTTGAAATCTTCACAAAAACATTGTCGTTTAAAATGCTATATTTACAAAATGGCTAAAACGTCTAAGATATTAATCAATTAAATGAACCGGTTTCAAATGAACGCTTAAAGCCTAATACAACCACACTCCTTCGCGCGCAAAAAATAAATAGATAAAACTAAAAAAATAACAGATAAAAAACTAAATAAATCATACGTGTATATATCAACAATTAATGTCGCAAAAGAAATGGTTTGAATCTTGAACAGAGTTACTCCTTGTCGAGGGGCTTACATTTCGCTGACTGTATCCACTGCAGAGGGGAAAGACCCCCACACACACACACACACACACTCACGCACATATACACATCAAGGAGTGTAGTGAGTATGACACTAAACTGCATGTGATGATAAAGCTCCAGTTCTGGAGATCTGGCAAGTATGGTGTCAACCTTTCATTGCCATTACTCCCAGGTCCACTCTGATCTGCATGGGTTCCATCAGGGAGACAAACAGATATGTTTGAAAATGACAAATATTGAATAGGATAGTTTACGTCATATAACTGTAAATTATTTCTATTAAGAAAAGTTAATTGGAGATAGAATCGTTTACAAAATATTATTACTTTTAATTATTTGAAAGCACATAACTGTGTGCAAACAAAGGACAATTATTAAATAGAAATAATTAGTTGAAACAAAAAAAATGATTAGCATTAAATAGAAATACATGAAATCATGTACCTTTCTGCCAATTATTTTCTTAGATAGGAACATAAGATATCACAAAACTGCATGAAAGAAATTCTTGAGAAACAACACAAAACCTGTACATATAAACGTACAATGAAAGCGATTCCCTAACCTCTAGGCATAAAATAATTCAAGATGGGTTGACATACCATTAAAATGACTCAATCGGTTAATCAAATTGAGTTTGAGAATTCTGAAAGTATAAAACCCTCAAAATAAGATCAACGATATAAATTCAGATGAAAATATTAATTTGAGAGGTAGATGAATATTTATTATGTAAGCCTCGCTCATCAAGCATCCACAAATGAAGAAAAATAGAAAAAGGAAGATTATATAGCATCGACCACAAAATTTAGCATTTACAATCTTGAATTTTTCCTAATATCAATTGTCTCTTCAGATATTACCAGATTAAATCCCAACTTTTCTTACAGACACCTTTAATTATGGAGCCATGGATCCGAATATTTCAGCGTTGTGTTTTATGCATGTATGTGTGCATGTATATAAGGGTGTATATAAGGGTGTATGGAAGGGTGTGGCCGTGTGTATGTCTTCTCACATAAACGTGTATACAATGATAAATATCTTTCAAAAGTCAACATCATCTACTATGATTTTCGTCACACACACACACACACACACACACACCTACACACACACACACATATCTGGGCCCTCGTTATTCTCACACACACACACAATCTATGAGACCCCCGTTATTCTCTCTCTCTCACACACACACACACACACACACATCTCTGGGGTTCCTGTTATTCTCATACACACACACACACACACACTGCTGAGGGCTGCGTTATTAGTGGTAATGATGCTTCGGCTTCCGAAATTCTGTCTGATCCCAGAATCATCATCTGAAAATGCTTTGTTAATCATGCTACAAATCATGAAATTATCATGAAATATTTCAATTCTGTGCTTATTTTAACAAAAGTGTTTTAAGGTTACAGTAATGAAACACCTAATAAAGACTGAACAGAGGGAATTGTTCAGCAAACTATTTTGCTCCCAAACGCAATATGTTCGGTGTGTGTGTGTGTGTGTGTGTGTGTGTGTGTGTGTGTGTGTGTGTGTGTGTGTGTGTGTGTCACGGCTGCCACTTGGAATTCCTTATGACCAATACGTACCTTAATATTAAAACAATCCCATGTTATACCAGTTATTCCAGAGTGTAGAACGTTTTGAAAATTAGGTAAAGCCGTGCAATAATATGTATCCACGAAGAAGAACCAATCTAAATTATTGTTTTGGAAGTTGCAGGCTTTTACATCAATATCAGACAATTATATTAACAAGGGGGTCGACTACTCCTTGTTTTATATAAGATTTTCTTTCTCGAAATGGGATGATATCAAGTATTTCTATTTAATTCTAATAATTTATACGCAGTTTCAAGTAATTGTTTCTTATGAATAATGATTATTTATTTGCACACAGTTATATGGTTTCAAGAAATTAATTATAAAAATTCTTCGTAAACGATTCCAGCTTCACGTAACTGTTCTTAAAACAAATAATTTACAGTTGTATAACATCAAGAATTCCTCTCGGAATAATTTTTCAATAGTTTTTTTTTAATCCAAAGATAAGACTTTAACAGGTACAATCACTCTAGGTCTGAGTGGACATGGGAGTAATGGCAATGAATGGATGCTTCACACTACCCAGATCTCTAGAAATGGCGCCTCATATCAGTGTAATACTCAAACACCTCTTCTTCTTTTTTTTCGGTTGGGGGGGGGAGATACAAACTCGTTTTCTAAGACGGGATAACCTATTCATGTTGTATCTCTCAAGTTTTATCACTTTTTCAACATCATTCAAAACAACGATATAGCAATTTGTTTCTTTTAACAACATCCATCCCAGGAACACCAGAAATATTTCTGGTTGCTTCTTCAACATATTGTCTTTATTCTCTTTTATAAATATACAGAACATTATATGAACACTCGTAAATATACGTTCATTATTAGGGGAGCTGAGTTAGTAAGTAAATCGTTCTGTAACGAAATAATTTACTTCTTTCAAATTCTACAAGCTTATATTGCTATAATTTAAGCGTTTTAGAAAAGCGAAAATATCATTCAATCTATGATTATCAGATTTTGGAAATTACTTCTAGGACAACCTGATATTACACGACGTAAGATATGTTGGTATTTTAGCAAAAGAAATGATCTCAAAGATTCAACTTATACATCTAAAAATCGATATGAAATGCAATGAACACTTTTAAATACGCAATTTTGATGACGACAAATATTATATATATATATATATATATATATATATATATATATATATATATATATATATATATATATATAAGGTGAAAACTGAACTTAGAGATTTTTTTAGTCAAAAATAAATGTTAGAAACTGACTTTTATTATTTTATGCTAAAGTGAAATTATCCCCTCGAAGATAACCGTTTCTCTATTTTATTAACCTGATCGCCTTACAAAACAGATTGTTTGAGTTTGGCTCCTATGAAACTGAAATTTTTTTTTTCATTTAAAAAAATACTTAACTAAAAACGGAAGAGTCATTCATTTTGGGGATATTTTTACAGAAAATATTAAGTAGAAATGTTTTTTTAAGATAGAACAAGTAACATTCTGATTAGAATAATAATCACTTATTCGTCAGATACAAATTTATAGTATTTTGAATATGTTTGTCACTATCTTACTTGGTTGTTGGTTGGTTTTTTGGGTTTTATGGCATATCAACCTTTGTAGGTTATTTAATGCCAAATCCATTTTCATACAAATAAACTGTTCTATTTCAAACAATTCAGTTTAGCATGAATACACAGTTTGTGAAAAACATTAATATTCCAAGCAATTTAGTTTAGTCAAAAATAGTTCTTTATCAAACAATTCAGTTTAGCATAAGTACTCAGTTTAAATATCAAAACAGTTCTATTTCAAGTAATTTAGTTTAGCATAAGTATGCTGATTAGTTCTATTTAACCCATAGATGGAGCCCTATCAGGTGCGATCAATTCGGGCCTGAGTGGATCTGGGAGTGATGGCAATGAAGGGGTGCTCCACATTCTCCTAAGCTCCAGCATCACTGGAACCTCACCATCAGATTGTTTAGTATCATATCAAGGACACTCTTAGGGAGGAGTCATACCCCTCAGCAGAGGTGCAGTCGGTGTATTCTACAGCCCCCCAACCGACTGGATAAATCTCACTTGGTGGGTTTGAGGCAGATCAAATGCGGCATAATTTGAAGGCTACTCAAAATCTGCAAAAGAGCCGTTATATAATATAATGTTGTGTTCTGGTTAGTGAACACAAGTAATAGTAATAATAAGACAAACCACGATATGTGAGGAAAATAATTATATTTACAGGAAAGAGATACTGTTAGTAATAAGAACATAGGATTAGTGATAGAGTAATGATATACTTCAACAATAGGAACGGTTCTTCTGGTCTGATTCGTAGGCTTATCCCAGACTGATCTCCGCTACTGCCATATATGGCAGATGGAACAGCTCATTATGCTGAAAAGGTAGGTGATACCCAACATATAATAATGATTAAATATGTCTTAGTTTTAATATATATTTAATAGCATGGATGCTTATCTGTGACCACTGGTTTCATGCCGTCAAAACACGGCAATCATCAGTCAAAAAAAGAAAGAATTTGGAAAATCGAACCTATGTAGACAAAAGAATTTTTGCGTTTGAATTGTGAATAACTCTGTTGGGTGTGAGGGGTATATTAGCGTATTGTTGTGTATAGTCGTATATGTGATTTTTTATTCAGTTTAACGTGATCCAATTTGATAGGGAAAACAAGTTTAAATTTTATGATTTAATCACCGAATTTTGCAGTTTTTTTATAAAAATTTGAGTAAGTTTCTGTTATAAATCTCTTTAATCAACACTAAAAATTGAAAAGAAAGCTGCTTTAGGATCATTAGATAGATAGATAGATAGATAGTGTAGACACCGAGTCAACATCACCTGGTGACCATCAGCTTTTTCCCAGTGCGATCATCAGACCAAATTGTCTTCTTTATCCTAACTTATACATATTCTCGATTATCGATACTGAGAACTCTTCACTTATGGGTATATATATATATATATATATATATATATATATATATATATATATATATATATATATATATATATTCGATGTCGTTGCTATTGTGTCATCGCATGAACACATAAATACTTCCCTGTTTTCTTTCGTGTATCTATATACGCCGTCTTTCCTGTGGGATGATTCTATATATTCTATATATAAACTCCCTTCAGTTGTCTAAAAATAATTTTCTTCCTTCAAAGGAATATTGACCTAATAGCATTTGTCGTTTAACTTAAGAGACAGAATCCTTATCAATCTCACATTATCACTTCTGTTATTTGAAAACAAGTTTCATTTTCGCTTTGCCTCCCACTTTTATGGGGAATGGTTACAGCAACACTCAGTTTTACTAGACGAAAATTGTCAAAAATAAATCAGCATTCGAATCTCACAGAGAAGTGATAATTACACTATATTCATTTGACATTGGAGATTATACCTCCCTACTGCTGAGGATTATGATATTCCATTTGAAAGTACAACTGTTACTGAACTGCCACAGCTTTCAATGTGAAATTCCGTCTTACTAGAAAAACAATATTGTCATATTTGTTAATTGTTGCGTTTGTGTTATGCCGAGTGGTGCATTTGTTGAATGGAAATAATCACCTAGAACGTTTTTAGTTAACAGTATTTTATTATATAAAATAATAACTTAAGGGTCACTACTGTACACATGGAATTTGTGGAAAATGGAGAGAGAGAGAGAAAGAGAGAGAGAGAGAGGTCTACACGTGTTCAGTGTCAGTCCGCCATCTTGAATTGTCCCGTTGACGTCAGTGGTCACGAGGCATGCTCCCGTTTCCAGTGGGATAACTCTTAATAACCTTGGAGTTATCTCCCCTTCTTGTTATTTCCAACATTAATATAGATAAGTAAGAATCCTTATAAACACGTATACATTAGGTATACTTGAATGTGTTGCTATTTTCTAAGCTTTTCTTAGTTTAGGGATCGTGCTCAATGATGAAACAATAAAAATCGAAATCACTATGAAGGATCTGCTAGACTAGCTTGCTAACCATTGTGTGTAAGTGCATTGAATAACTTTGCATGTAATTTGGACTGAGATAGATAGATAGATAGATAGATAGATAGATAGATAGATAGGAATGCGTTAGTATGTGTGTAGATTGACTGATTAATTTTAATGGCATGTCAACCCGTCTACGATAATTTTATACCTAGTGGTTAGAGAATTGCGTACATCTGTTGAATAGCTTTGTTATTCTCTTCGGTCGCATGTCGTTCTTTTCTGTCGTTCTTTGGTGGTTGTTGTATCTTCTTGTCATCCCCACACCATTTCTATCCTCCTCTCTTTCGGGATTAAATACAAATATTTTCTGATTGCACACTTCTTTATTCATCTTCTTTAGACGACTTCTTTCCAATAACTGGTTCGCATAACAACCGAAAATCAGATATTGGACCACAGATGGAAATTATGTCTGCGCCATTCAATGGTTCATGACTGACTGATTCAAAGTTAAAATCTAACTTCTAACTTCTCGAATTGTAGTCACCTGACTTTTGCAACCCTCATATGAGAGCCTAGCTTTCAAATGTCGTTAAAGGTTACTTCATGTCAATTAAACTGAGTTGACTTCAGCAAGATATTAACGGTTTCTGCTTTTGGATACAACGGTTTAAATCTTTTCAAAATTATCTACACTTCATGCTAAGTAAAAGATTCAACCAATCTATTATTTAACATATGGTACGCTTATATGTATATTTTTGTGTAGTTTCCTAAGTTGTTTGCACACAAATCATATTAAGTATTTCTATCTTATACAAATGATTTTTATACAGGTATCTTTGACCCAAAAACGAGACCTTAGTAGACACTACCACTCCGGATCAGAGTGGACCTGGAAGTAATGACAATGAAGTACGGAGTACTCACACCGTACTACTCAAAATTCCAAAACTGGAGCCTCACAACCAGGTGCGATTTAGTATCATTCCCTTAT
Organism: Sepioteuthis lessoniana; assembly: GCA_963585895.1. Taxonomy (NCBI): domain Eukaryota; kingdom Metazoa; phylum Mollusca; class Cephalopoda; order Myopsida; family Loliginidae; genus Sepioteuthis; species Sepioteuthis lessoniana. The sequence continues at coordinate 94,950,394 of OY757924.1, forward strand.
CATTATTTTTAGCCCCACCGACAGATCAAGTATGTGTGTGTGTGTTATAGGATTGGAAGCTTCTTTATATGGACTGTTTCTACTTTCATCACCAACTTCTCATAGTGTTTCCGGCAATTGTTTTACAAACTTAAACACTTCAACCCATTTTGCTAAATTCAACATGATGTACAAGTTTTTGCTTTATTTTGCTTCAGTATTCTTTCTTTGGTTAATAAAAGTTTTGCGTGTTTTTTTTTTTTTGTTTTTTTTTTGGGGGGGGGGTAACCAAGATTAAATTAGCATTTCTTATCTGCAACTAAATATCCTAGGTACGATGTTGAATTTGGATTTATTTCAAGTTTTGCATTTTTTAAAATTATCAAAATCTATTTTGCATGTAGATTAATCTCTTCAGCTAAAATGATTATGCTCCACTTGTCATGCAACTTTAAACAGAGTATCAATAAGAGATCCTTTCCTTTCCCCACAAAAAGAAAAACAAAGGAATATTGTGTTAATTGTTCAAAGAGTAAATACTGAAGCGAAACTTAAATACTACGATCGGTTGGGCTTTAGCTAACTTCTGGCAAAGTCAGGTAATATCAACGTCTTTCTTTGCATTTTTTCTTTTATATGCGCACACACACACACACACACACACATATATATATATATATATATATATATATATATATATATATATATATATATATATTCTTTAATCTGACTTCAAGTGTGTTAGTCGCTATTGTATGTTTGTTAACACATTGTTCATCAGACCCAAATTAAATTTCTGTGCCCCAATTACTCAACAAAACATGGTGCCTAATAAAACCAATATATGTGTTTACCAAATCCCTCATTACACCACGTGTAGGATGTGACACAAGGTCAATTTTAAAACGGAGTAAAGCTGAATTCAGAGCTTTCCTTCTTCTAACGATACCAATGAACCAATAATGACAATTCTATCGGGAAAGAAAAGTTGACTGTGATACTGTCCTACGTGAGAATACAAAATGAACGTTCACTTGGCAAATGAAATCTTTGAATCCCGGTTGTTACGCTCGTAAAACATAACTTTAATTGAAAAAAACATGAAACCGAGTTGTTAGGCTTCTTTTTTTTTTTTTTTTTTTTTTTTTTGCTTTGATTTTGTTTTGTTTTTTATCGCTCGTCACGTTATTGGTATGCCACGATGATGTTTGTGAGAAAGAAAGAGCGATTTGTTCACTTCGTAATGGACAAATCTGACAATATTTTAGACGTATGTGTTTATTTACCCATCTCTTCCGCCTTGGGCAGGATTAGACCCAAGGTCAATTCTTAAGCGGAGTACAGCTGGTTTGAATTCAGTTTTCCTTCTCCAAGACTGGTTACCATACCAAGACTAAAGAACCCAATCTGTCATATCTGGAGGGGAGAACAGATGGATTCATACATTTCCCAAGGGCATTAGAGCAAAATGAAATGCCAACAATCACATCTAAGATTTGAACTCGGGTCATCGATTTCGTTTTCCTAAAACAATAACCGTTAGGCTAAGAACGCCTCCACAACATTTAATATTAAAGACAAAATGGAAAGCAATTGATAACAAAACAGTGGCTGGGACAAGCCACGTGTGAGCATAAGTACGATAGCGTAAGTGTGTAGGTTTTCAACATGAACTATTTTTCTGCTTAGCACCACGTGTCCCAATGTTTTCACATATATCCTTCAGTATTCATGCAGTCTTTAATATTAGGCTAAGGCAATAGTTACCAATGCCATCTTTAGGCACAATGGTAAAGAACTCTTTAAAGTGTCTTTGAAGTTTCTTCATCTCTTTATTGCTTTAGCAACAGTAGTCATCATTCATAAGCGTTTCAGGAAAAAATTTTCAAAAGCTAAGAAAATACGTGTCATGTGAATGAAAAAATATCAGATTTAAACATTCGTCTTTCTTTTCTTGCTGAATATAAACAAAAAAGTTATTTTCAAATAAGTTAGTCACGGGCAAGGAAAGCGGACATGAGAATCAAAAACAAAGAAAATCTTATCTTGATCCAAGACCTGAACAAAAAATATCACACAGATAAAGTTATTTTCTGTGTTTAATCAGATTCCAACGTAATTTTTTATTACAAATTGGTGGAACAGAAAAAATTGTTTCTAGGCAACGCTACGTTTAAATTATCCATTGAAAAAGGAATTAGAATTTCAGAATAAAATAGTCGATACGTCATATTCTTGAATTCAAAGCTACGAGATATTCTTTCCACATATTTTAAAACTTTTTTTTTAATTAACAGCTATCATCTTCAGATGATGGCCAGTTTTGTTTTTTTTTTTTCTTCCTGTAACTCTCGATGTCATATCAACGGGTCTGTTTAAAGTTGCTCTAATTTGAGATTCCATTTCTGACTTCAAATATTTTTTGCCCATTTCTGCTCACTCTACGCTATCCCTCATTCTTTTGTTTTATCTCTTGAATTCTTCATCATTTTTGCCATTATTATTATTATTATCATTATTATTATTATTATTATTATTATCTCAATGTTCACGGACAGGATTCATTAAATAATAAAAGCTTTTATTCACTCTTATTTGGTAAGTTTTTTTTCTTCGTATAAAAACATGAAATCCATTCACGAAGGCGCTGAACAAATAAAAAATTCCTTCATGGGGCTCTGAAACAATAAAAATTACCATAGGATGAGTGATCAAAATCAACTTATGTGATTAGAGTAAGTTGTTTTACTTTTTACACTAAACTAAAAATCGGAGATAAAAGGATCATTCGATAGATAGATGGATAGATAGATAATCAATGATACTTGGCAACTGTCCGTTTCTCGCCTCTGCAATCATCAGACCAAGTTGTGTGTACGTTATCCTAACTATATATATATGCACTATCACTGATATTGAGGACTATTTATATAGCAAACTATATGTATAAGTTGAAATTTTGTGATTTAAACATTGATTTTTTTTAGTTTTTCATATAAAATTGGAGAAAATTTGTGTACAAAATTTCTTTTTTCTAATAAAAGAAAAACGGGAACAAATAGACTTTCAGTGATCAGGGGTTGATGCAAGCATTACTTACTGAAAGTACACGCGCGTGCGCGCACATAGATAGATAGCTAGATAGATAGATAGATAGATAGATAGATAGATAGATATTTGTTGAAATGTAGGTTCCCCGTATATAATCTTACATAAATTTGTTAAAAATGATGTGAAGAAATAACGCTAATAACTCAAAGAAAAAGTTGAAAAAATATATTTTACTTACATCTCAGGTCATTGGAATATAAGCATTTAAAAAATGTATATTGGTGATTTTTTTTTTTTTTTGTCTTGTGTTTTTGTTTTTTATTGGTTTTGTTTTGGGTGGGGGGCACAGGGAGCGATATTTCAAGAAATGTTTTTTTCTCTCTGTCCTGTATGTCTTCATTACAGACAATCAACAAGCCCCGTTGACTATGATAACGCTATGCTAACTAAGATAACTGTATCGATAATGAGTTGACTAATTATAAAAAATATGAATGATTTATTATATAAATTCTTTACAAATTATTTTACAATAAAATGCATGGTAAATAAATAGAAAAAAGAGACTGTCATTGGTCAGGAAATTAACGCAAACGCTCGTGATAGTAAGTGGCAATTAAATGTTTTTCGGATAAGGAACACTAGTTGAATTCTTCGTCATTCTCTATTAATTTCTGATAGACTTTTAGACTTGGTTGTTGGCTGATTTTTTTTTCAGTCACAACATCACAACAACAACAACAACAACAAGAATGTCGTCGTCGTCGTCGTAGTAGTAGTAGTAGTAGTAGTCAACAACTTATAAACGTCGTTATTATGGAAATAAACTTAATTCGTGATTATGAAGTCATTATTCCAGTCACCAGCATTAACAGACTGGTGATTATTTTCATTATCATTATTATTATTAGTTGTAGTAAATTGTATAACTGCAAAGAAAAGCATTGAAATAGTCGTACTACTAATTCTACTACTAATATTTGAAGAGAAAAACTTAATTATTCTTAATGGCGTCTTAGATGAACGCCATAAAAACCGATTATCTAAAAGCCATAATGGGCAAGGCACAGGAAACTAGCTAATACAGACGGTGTAAAGAGGGGGGAAGGATAGAGATGGAGACAATCAACTGCATAAGTGAATGCAACATATTGACTCAGAAAGAATATCTAACTTTTTACAGTTAACAAGAAGAAAAAAAAACCTTCAATTATTTGATTTCGCGGTTCCCGTCGCCGACAGAGTGAAATTAAAGGAAGGAGAAAAAATTAATGGATACTTAAACCTTGCCAGAGAACTGAAAAAACTATGGGACATGAAGGTGACAGTGATACCACTCATAATCGAAGCCCTCGGAACAATTCCAAATATCCTAAAAGAAAGACAGGAACTGTAGATCTGTGGAAGGACTTCAGCACTGCTATGATTGGATAGAATGCGAAGAGTTCAAGAAAGTTCAGACTTCACTGAACACGTCACCATTAGTACTTTATATTGTCATTATTCTTTTGAGAATTTTTGACATCAGCGTTAGCAGATGGTTTCGGGAATTTGAGCAACAGCAAATTTCCACAAGTCTCCAGGACTCTTCTCAGTATACTAGTCGATCTTAATAAAGCCGCAGTTTGGATGATCTCCACTTGCCCTCTAATGTCCATGTCCTCCAGTCCCTGAACCGATCCTTTACTGACTGTACCAAGCGCACCAATTACAATTGCTATCGCTGTCACTTTCATGTTCGGCAGTTTTTTCACTTCTCTAGCAAGGTCCAGGTACTTATCTTTCTTTTCGCTTTCTTTAAATTTTACTATGTGGTCAGCCGAAACGTCAAAATCCCCAATTCGGCAAATTCTCTTTCATTTTTTTTTTTTTTTTTTTTTTGACTATTATTAGTTCTGGTCGTCTGGCCGAGATTAGGTGATCTGTTTGTATTTCAAAACCCCAAAAGAGTTAGTACATCTCATTTTCTACGGTGGATTCTGGGTTATGCATACACCGTTTGTTCGTATGGTTAAATTTCAATTTCTTGCACAATTCCCAGTTGATCACCTTACCTACCCAGTCGCGTATAGTCTTATACTCTTTCTATGCTAGTTTGCTGCATTTGTATGATTGATCGTTTCTATCTCTATCACCATATAACCTATATTTGCTATTTTATAGGATCTTATCTATTCTTCTTTTGATATAGCGTTGTTTTGTGATGCTATTAGAAGAGATTCAGTTTCTCTCTTGAGGTTTCCCTTTCTTAGCCACTTCCCTATTTCTCGTGTAAGATGTCACTTGTTTGTCGCTTAAAATGTCCATATAGTAGTTTTTCTTCACATTTTTGTTTTCTAGTTATTTTGGTTCGGTTGATCCTCGTCTTATCAGTATTGTTTCTGGTGGCTGTAATCAATCTTCCTCCGCTCTTTTCTTTGTAGTCTTTGAGTTGTAGTATCGATGCGTCAGCGCTATCTTTAATGCTGACAAGTCCTCTTCCTACTTTTCTTGACACATATAGTCTGTCGACTGAATCTCTTGAATGTAAGGCTTTATGCATTGTCATTAGTTTTTTGCTCTATATTCCATAAGTTTAAGTTCTTCTATTGTCCATTTCGCGAATGGTCCCGAGTATTTTACGAGGGGACAGCTCAGTTATTTATGCCTTTTATAAGATTCCTGCTATTTAGTTTGGTTTCGAGTAGCTTTCTCGTTCATCTAATATATTCTTTTTTTAATTTTTTCTTTCGTCTCCACTTGTTTGATGATGTCTGCTTCCAATATTTCTAAGTATTTGTAGGTTTCCTTTTCTCCGAGAATTCTGATTTTTTCTTGATTTGGTAGTTCCATTCTTTCCGTCCTGTGTCGTTTCCCGCTTTTCATTATTGGCATGGCACATCTTTCTGAGCTAAATTCCATCTCTATGTCTTGATTGTATATTCTCACTGCCTGTATTAAGCTTTCTAATTCTTTTTCATTTCTGGCAAACAGTTTGATGTCGCGTCCATGTACATTAGGTGATTGATCTTGCGATTTACTAAGCTAAGTTTGTATCCGCCTTTCCTGAGAATGTGATTGAGTGGCATCATCATTATTTTAATGATGGTGATAGAATATCTCCCTGGAATGTAACTCACTGGATCTTTATTTCAACACATCTCTTCCCCCTGCAGTCAATTCTACTCTCCAGGTTCCCATTGTTTTCTCGATAAAGTTTATGACTTCGTCTGATAACTTCTACATTTTGAAACAATTTATCATCCGCCTTTGCAGGACCATATCATATGCCTTATTGTGGTAAATCCACGCCATTGCTAGATTTTTTCGACTCGTCTTGCTCGTGTTTAGGATGTGTTGTTCAATGTACAAGTAGCTCTCCTGTGCCTCTGGATCCTTTGCAGCTTCCTTTCTGTTCCTCTGGGAAGAGTCTGCAGCTTGTTAAAGAGTTATAAATCTCCTCGATTTTTTATGCTGTTGGTATTTTTTACATCATAGGTAGGGACATTATGGGTCAGTAGTTATTTGGGGTGGCTCATTTGAGGGGGTCTTTCTGGATTAATAGGTCTTTCTTATGGTCATCCATTCGAGTATGTCTGCTTTCTGTTAGCATCTATTCATATAGATAACGAGTCCGTCATGGATGGAAGTGAATTTTAAAACCAGAATCCATGTTTGCCATCATGGCATGAAGTTTTCCAATTTGGCATTTCTTTTTTAGTGAATCGATGTGTATTTTCGCCTTCGAGTCCTTCTAACTCTTATCTCAAATTGCTTATCCATTCAGCTTTTCTGTTATGTTCTCTTCGTTGCCATATTTTGCTCCAAAACTTTTTTGTTTTCTTGTCACCCGGTCGTTGGTATGTCTTCCTGCAATCTTACCCTACTTGCTGGTATAATTTTTTTCATTGTTTCGGAATGTCCAATTTTGTCTGTATAGTTTTAACTTGTCTCGATATCTTTTTAGTGTTCCTTCTTTCACCAGTACCTTCTGGTTTATTTTCCCGAGTTGTATGGTCAGTTTTACTTGTGTTGCTTTTTTGCTTTTTCCTTTTTGGTTCCAACATGTTCGAGCGTTTTTCCTCTGTCTTATCATTTGTGCTCGTTGTCATAGATTTCTTATCAGCATTTCCAGTTGAATTTCCCAACCAGGTTTTGAGTTTCTATTAGTGTTTATTTTTTCTTGGTAGGGACACGATTTTTTCACAAACTAATTTCGCTCCTGCATAGATTTGTTCGTCTATTTCAGTGATATTTTTCATTGAGATATGTGTTAATAATTCGTTTATTTTTTCCGTTTCAGGCCTTGACTGTTCTCCAGTCTTGGTTTCTTAGCGATGGTAATCTAGTCTTCTTTTTTGACATAATTCACTTGAAATTTTCTAAATTTATTTCCTCTCCTTGTCTTTGTGTTTGTTTTGTGTAATTTGGGTGTGTGGTGTATTTCTAGTATTTCAAGGTCAGGTAACCCACCTTTCTTTATTATCGTACTAACTTAGTCAGTGAGACTTTGACTTATTGAATGAAACCTAGCGCATTCTTCCCAGATCTCTGTCATTCTTTTCCTATATCCTCTTGGTGTAGGATTGCTCCCAAAATAACAGAGAAGTATAAATTCGGTATTTTCCCTAATCCATGTTTTGTGTTGGCATCTCTGGTTTGCGTCGTTACTTGGGTCATCGTTCGTGCAACTTTAAAAAACAGCCAACATTCGCATGATGACGATTGATTCCCATGTTGGCTATCAGAGGAGCACCTGCTAATCATGACACCCAGACTTGTTGTCTGTGTCCTACGTTGCATTATGGTTATATTTGACATTTTTATCATGGGTAGCATATTGTGGCTATACCAGACCCAGGGGTTGTTTAAAATCTGCTCGCCTGTCACAGATGTGACCAAGATCTCTTGAATAAGCAGGTCAAAAAAAATTTCTATTCGGTTACTTTTCTCTTATCTATAGATTCCACTCTCATGGATGGGTAGCAGTTGTGTCATAACTGAATTATTTAACTCTGGTCGCTGAGCACTGAAATTCTTACGTCCAGCATCCGATGAGATTCCCCATTGACCCAACTTTGGATTCATTCGCCTTATTTCACATCCACCATGCTGCTTCCCATGGTTTCTAGTTTTCTGTAGTGAGTTAATTTTTCCCCTCTTTTTACTTCCCCTCACTTTTCGGATTTGTTAAGTTTTAACTGAGTTAAAGTTCAGCCGTTCATTTTTTCCAAAGAGCAATTAATAACTGCGAGTTATAAGAATTTAACCCTTGTATATACTTTCAGTGATTATTATCTTGAAGACATACTTGTTAAACATTGTATTAAACCGTTCCTGTCTTTATATATCTAAACTCCAAAATTACACGATACAACCAAAAGCAAGTAACACAATCACGATTTTTGTTCAAAATAGTAAAAGCGAGAACAATATTTTTTAAATGTTATTCTCACAATTTCGTCACTTCTTTGAGACAGCGCAGCTTCGTATTTATTTGTTGTTGTTTGTTTTTTTTTTGTTTTGTCTTGTTTTGTTTTGTTTTTGATTTTGTTTTTTGTTTGTTTGTTTTGTTTTGTTTTTTTTTGTTTTTGTTTTTTTTTTTTTTGGTTTGTTTTTTGTTTTTTGTTTTTCTTCTTTTGCTATTTAAACGAATCTTTATCCTTATTATTATTACTATTATCAATGTTTCGATTTTTCTATGTGTGTTACTGGGACGCAGCACAATTGCGTTAAAATATTCCAGCAAGCAATTTCCATTGCAATTTCCAATTTACTAATAACAATGTGATGTCTCTGATCACACCCGACCCTTACATAATAATTTCTCATGGGAGATAACTATGAAATGATAATTGTAACATGGAAGCACTTTGTTTTTCGTTTCATTGGTTGTCAAGGTCTGATTGATTGTAGGAAGTTGCAAATGAAAGCATATGATGTGTTTGGTGATGGGAGATCATTTAAGGTTATCAGAAATACATAAAGAGACATGTAGATCGAGACTGGTGGAAAGTTAGAACGAGGCACAAAGTAAAAGAATTGGAGCCGCTACGCGCGGGTGGGGGTGCTGATAGAGGATTATACGGAGAAGATTGAAATACAGTATAACATTTGTCTCCGCTAAATTTATTTAACTTTGATATTTCAATTACCATTCGAAAGTTATGTTTCAGTCTACACAGAAGAGACCAAAAAAAAAAACAAAAAAAAAAAACGAAGGGCTTTGCCATCATAATCTGATTAAAAGTCTATGGATAAAGGATACAGAGCTTTTTACGTAGTCATCTCTCAAGAAAAATCGTCACTCTCCTCCACACACACTCAGCTTGAGAACGTCAAGGAAACCAGTTCTATTTAATGGCTTCTGACTACCACTGTGATATTTTTTCTTCAATAAAGATTTCATTCTCTCTGCTGAAGTGCTGTGATTTAGTTGCCATGGGTTTACATAATTTGTCCTATAGAACTAGTGAGAGTCACAAATAAAATTGTTACCCCTAAATGTAAGTTCTGGTCTGTCTTCTCCCTGTTCAAATACTAAAACATTTATGAGATCTTTTTTTTAATTTTGGGCCAAGAAGAGATCACTATACAAATCCTAAAATACCCTGAGAGTCGTAGATGGATAAGTTGGACCATTTACTTCCAATAAGACAGTTAATATTCCAGAATTGTTGGTATTTAGACACATTAATGTCAAGATCATTTTAATGGTTTGGCACGCATTAAGTTTTAACCTATTCATAATTGCTTCCTTAATAAAGTCATCAGTGCTACACGAATCTATCAATGCATTTAATTTGTATCCATTCACAGTAGTAGCAACTAATGTTTGTTGCTTTTTCTTTATGGACATCCAAATGTTTTTCTACTCTGTTTTCAGGTCCTAAAATTGTAGTAATCCGAGCTCCTGCTGATGCGTAAATATCTACTTGTCATCTCGTGGATTTTTAACCATATAATTGAAATAAAACAAAGCTAAAAACTCGACAAATACCTGGACCTGACCAAAGAACAGAAAAAGCTACGGAATATGAAAGTGACGGTGACAGCAATCATAGTCAGTGCCCTTGTAACGGTCCCCAAAATAGTTCGAAAAAGGATTAGAACAGTTGGATGTCAAAGGAAGAATTCAGACCATTCAAACTACGATTCAGTTAAAATCAGCAAGAATACTTAGACGAGTGTCTGCAGATTTAACGTATCTAAGACTTCAATGAAAAATTACCAGTAAAAACTGGCATGAAAACTTGTCACATTAATAATATCAGGATTGACTAATGTTGCAGGTTGAAGAGTGTTTATTCTTTATTCGTTACGCTCTGAAAATTTCCTTTTTTTAAAAACATAAATAAATAAATAGAACGATGACCCATCAGAGCGAAACTCCAATTAATAATCAGAGCATAGAAATATTCAAAACAAGAAAAGATCGTTCGAGGTTAGTAGATAAAAATGATTGTTGTTCTTTCAATAATTCTTGACGTCAAGCGATATTTATAAAATATCAATTTAGTATAAAACCCACAATCAAAGGTTTACAACAAACGTGTTTAACTTGTTTCATTTAACTTTTAAGATGAGAAATAAACATTTTTGAGGGCGGCCAAATACTTTTGATTGGTAGTGTGTATATATATATATATATATATGCACATATATAAAGGGTACACAACTGACATTCAAGAAGCGCCGTTTATATATATATATATATATATATATATATATATATATATATATATATATATATATGATAAAAGTAAGTGAACAGATGAATAAATCAGACACTTAGAAAGGGTTTAGTTGTGGTGATATTTCATTTTTTATTCCAAGAATTTCTTCAGACTAATCCTTTTTTTGAGTTTTTCTACATTTAAGCAAATGAAAAAATTGATAAAATAACGGAGAAAATAAAGGTATGAAAGGAGGAGGGGAGAGTCTAAAGTTAAGAGGCGGATAAGGGAAGAAATAGAGAGGGAAGTGGATGTGGGTTTAAGTGATTTTGCAAGGGGGGTGGATTTGGTTTGACTGTATGTCTGTATTTATGGTAGAACATGATGGAGTCAATACACCCAGACAGTTACACTCAAAAACTATAACCCCTGCCACCATAAACCCATATCTGCTTCCCTCTCCATTTCTTCCCTAACTTGCCTCTTATCTTTACACCCTCTGCTTCCCCCTTTTATAACTTTATTTTCTCCATTATTTTATCTATTTCTTCATTTGCGTAAATGTAGAAAAACTCAAAAAAATGTTTAGTCTGAAGGAATTCTTGGAATAAAGAATGAAATATCACTACTACTAAACCCTTTGTGTCTGGTTAATCCACCTTTTCACTTATCTTATCCTCTTGCCAGATTCACCACAATCTACAATTTTACGATATATATATATATATATATATACACGGCACTTAGTGAGAGTCAGTTTCTCACTAATGCGATTATCAAACCGAAGACTTAGTCACCAATATTGAAACTGACAGTTAATAAGTGCCGTTAACAGTACATGTCTACGCCATCCTAACTTTGCCAAAGCAATCTTTGTAGAAGAACAATTTAACCCATAACTGGAAGGATAAGGGGGTTAATATCTTTCCCCAGAGAATTAGTCCGAAAGTGAACGTAATAGCTCGACTAGATCTCGAACTTGCTTACCATGACGTTGCAATCCAACTCGTTAGCCATGGAAACACCACCACTGAATGTTCGTTCATTCAAGCATTGCAGAAGTACTGAAAGCCCCAAGGAATTCGAATAGTAAAAGTCTCATTAATGAAATTTTCTCAATCTGTTATATTTACCAACCCCTCCGCTCGGGTAGGATATGACACAAGGTCAATTTTTAAGCGAATTTTAACAGTTTTGAAACCAGAGTTTTCCTTCTCCTAGACTAGTTGCCTCATCAAGGCTGAAGAACCCAGTCTGCCCTGCTATTTACCCATAGCTGGAGGGAGAATAATTGGATTCATACCTTTCCCAAGGGTATTAGTGCTATGTGAAATGCAATCAGTCTCGTCCAGGATTTGAACTCGTGTCGCCGTGTCCATTTCTTACGACGATAACCATCTGTTATAGTTAAAATGTTTTATCGCTATGAATCCTTGCTATTCTATTAATATAGTCTACTTGATATGTTTATAACATTGCAATAGATTTCTCTACATTTTTTCAGCTTTGCAAATAAATATTTAATTAAGATTGTAGATTTCTGTATGGAAATGAGTTAAGGAGCCAATAACCCTTTTTCCCCAAGATCCTAAAAAGTTTTCTAATATTAGGGAAATGTTATATCAATCGTGATTTTGTGTTTTGAAAGATAGACAGAAACAGTTCTAAATAAAACGATGGACGCCAACATTTTTGTCTTCGTTCAGAGGAGAGTTCCGATCCTGTAATTTGTACTTGTCTGAATTTGATGATATGTAAAATAATGTTAATTTACGTGACCTTGCATTGTGACCTTTCCATTGTTGCTTTTACTAAACTAATTTTTATCTCTGAAAGAAAGTTTAAAGTGATTTACCTCGATTATTATTGTACTGTTGTCCTTATCTCTCCTGATGTTTTTTAACAATGTCTCACATTGTGGAATAGCAGATACATCACACAGACACATACACACACACTCACACACACACACACACACACACACACACACACACACATATATATATATACGTACACACACAATGTGGAATATAATAAGTTTTTTGTGAGTAATAATATTGAAATTTCTTTTACTTCTGCCTCTCTCTCTCTCTCTCTCTCTCTCTCTCTCTCTCTCTCTCTCTCTCTCTCTCTCTCTCTCTCTCTCTCTCTGTGTGGTTTTGTATAGTTTATTTATTTAATGACATATGAATTCCTTATGAGTTATTTAATGCTGAAAATTGATTCATTTATAAATGTTAGACTATAATCGTAAACAATGACAATGAAGGAGTATTCCACACAGCTCTAGGACTGGAGCCTCACCCACGGATGTGATACTTTGGACACTGTTTTCTTGTTGTTGTTGTTTTGTTTTGTTTTTTTGGGTTTTTTTTTTTGTGGGACATTACCCTTCTGCAGTTGGCGTATTCTATGTCCCACCAACGAGCCTCCAAAATACATATCCACATTTGATGTGATTTTTGGATACATGATATAATATATATTTTATATCTAAAATTAATGTTTTTTATCTAATCTGTATTATAATATTCTATTATGACACTATATATATATAAGTAAATAATGGAAATGAGTCCCATCTGGGTGACTTTTGAATTACTTTGCTTTCCTATTTTCTCCATATATATATATATATATATATATATAGTATTAATATTTACTTTAAGTTATACAATTATCAAATTCATTTCAGAGAGTACACATATATATTTACAATTGAAATGTTTTTCAAACATTTCGAGCAACCAAATTTGGTATGCACATTTATTGGACCCAGGGGAAGATTTTAATAGAAAAAATTCTAACCCATGGGAAATGTGGGTTTCTCATCAAGAGGAAGTCTCTAACAACAAACAATACTCTTTGAGAAACTATTTTGCAGGAAGACGTTACTCATCGTAACGAATTCAGAATTTTCACAAAAGAAAACTTAATTACTTGTCTTACTAAATAATTATTTACATTTAATTAATTCTAACTAATTGGATTCATGTCACATTAAATCTTTCTGTAGCAATATCAACTAAGCCAAGCAAAACATGCGCTGAAGAAGAAAGGATGATCTTATAAGCAAAGTTCTCATTTAGACTCCTACACATGGACACACCAGTGTCGGTCGACTGCAAAAACTTACATTCATTAGCTTTGTATGGACACTGGATGCCAACTAGAGGATTTACCTAGAGCGATGACCGATGTAGTAATGCACTCCTTTACAGTAGCATACATACTGCATAAGCCTATCATCTTGAAAATCTTCTATACTTTTGAAAGGCTGAATTATTTATTCATTAGAATGTTTCAGTTATAATTTTGCTAGCAAAAACAGTTATTATCTGTCAACATGTGGCAGTCATTATATATATATATATATATATATATATATATATATATATATATATATATATATATTTCAAATATAAAATAAGATTACTTAAATGGTACGACAACTGTTCTTCCACAAGGGTGGTCATTAAATAGGTTGATACGCAATTAAAAAAAGGAAACAGCCCAAACCGTAACAACAACAACAACAACATGATTTCTAAGTGCATAGTTTGTAGGTAATGATTTTTAAATGAACCAGAGCTTATTCGTTGACACATAGTCAAATAGTTTAAAGTATTGCGACGTAATTTGATATCAGCCATTTGTTTGCGCACAGTCAAATGGTTTAAAGTATCGTAAACGATTAATCAGTTCAATTTGATTTATAGATGGGACCCTAACAGATACTACCACTCCAGGTCAGAGTGTACTTGGGAGTAATAACAATAAAGGGGTTCCCTACATTCCCTAAATCTCCAGGGCTGGAACCCCAGTTCAGTGTCATATCCAGGACACTAATTGCGGGGGGGGGTCTTACTACTTCTGCAAAGATGCAGTGGGCGTATTCAACAGCCCCAGCCAACCGAATAAATCTGGCTATAATGTTTAGTTTTTTAAATTAATTTCTTCTAAATTCCTCATTAAATTACGATTGTTCATTTACCTTTTTTTTCTGTCATTCTTTTACACGTGACAATATCTGAGGCCTTTTGTCCGTTTACAATTTAAATAAATAATGTAATAATTAACAACGTTACCCAATAAATGATAATATGGGACAGAGTTTGAAAAAAAGGAGGGGGCAGACACATTTATCATCTTTTGTCTACTGGGCAACAATAAATGGCTTGGCCCACATTATTTGCGTTCTGTGTATAAAAATGTATGGTTCGTGGTCAGTTCCGCCTGAGAGACCACAATTCCTTGCGTCAAGGTTTACATACTTTATTTTCGGTTGATTTAGGTTAAAGAAGAAGAAGAAGAAGAAGAAGAAGAAGAAGAAGAAGAAGAAGAAGAAGAAGAAGAAGAAGAATATTCATGATAATAAAGATATGACGAAGATATGACGAAGTACATAAGAATGAACGGATGAGAATATGAACGTTTTTATAAACTACAAGAAAAAGAGAAACAAGCCCACAAACAGAATAAAAAATTTCTTTTCTTCTTTTCATGATAATTATTACTTCATTTCCTTATGAGTTTTTCACTGGAGTCTGAGAGTCAGCAAGTTCCTTAAGGTCTCCGGGACTCTTCTGAGTATTCTAGCCGATTATAGCAATGTTGAGGTCTAAAAAGTCTCGATCCTTTCTCTGATTTCCAATTCTTCCTTCCTCTATTATTATTCTTGGACTGTGACTACTTAACTCTCTTTTCCCTTTCCTCAATTTTGAACTCTGTTGTTGGCCGGTACGACAAAGAGGACTATTCGGTAGGTTTTTTTTATAGTTGACGATTACTAGGTATGGTCGTCTGACCGGGATTAGGTAGTCCATTTGTATCTTAAAGTCCCAGAGAATTTTGCACGTCAAATTCTCCGGGACGGAATCTGGTTTGTGCATATATAAGTTGTTGGTGGGTTAGTTGGTTGGTCGGTCGGTTGGTGTTTTATGGTACATCAACCTTTCTAGGTTATTTAATGCAAGATCCAGTTTATGCATATATAAATATGTAATATGTAAATGAATAGTTTGTTGTTGGCTGATGGATTTTTACATGTTAGCCTGTTTTGGGTTACACTACGTCCAGAGGATAGAGAATGGTCCTAATGATTTGTTAAGCCCTCTGAGGTTAAGATGTTGTCCCAATGATATGTTAGCATTGTGTTCTAGTGGTAGTTCTCATATTCATGTTTCTCTCAAGAAGTTTGGTTTGGTTTTATGGCATATCAACCTTTGAAGGTTATTTAGAGCCAAATCCTGTTTATGCATATATTAAACCTACGATTTGTAAAGGAATACTTTATAGATAACATTTTAAACAAACCAGGGCTCATTTGTTTGCACACAGTTAAATGGTTTCAAGTATTGCTTTATAGCACTAACATTTCAATTTGACATCAGCCTTTTCTTTAACACAGTTAAATGCTTATATAGATGATTTATTAGTGAAGTATTGGTTTTATATCATATGTCGACTATTGTAAGTTATTTAATGCCAAATCCTGTTTATACATTTATAGTAAATACATATGATTTGTTAACATTTTGTTCATAACATTTTTAAAGAAACCTGATTTCATTTTTTTCCTACAGTTAAATAATTTCAAGCATTTCCAGTACGTATCATTCAATTTACAATTAATCATTTTTATACACAGTTAAATAGAGATATACATGTGTTGCATAGGACCAAAAAACGTTGTATCTAAAAGAAAGGAATTAGCAGAAAAGAAACACTCAAAACTTGAATTTCAAGGGAAAAAAATAGTTGTCGCTTTTATTCTTGGGGTCTACAGCGGGCTGTTGTTAAAAAAGTTTGTTCAATAGCGTTCTTCCTCGCTTTCTCTTTTTTGTCGCTATCAAACGTCTCCTTTCCCTCCGCACACTTCAGCTAGCGTACGTAGAAAAGGTTCACCCTCCTTTTCTTGGCGGTGGCGTTGTTATCGTTGGCCTGTTGATACTTTCATATCAGTCTGATTGCTGACAGGCTGGGTAGGACATGGGTCGGGGCGTCGTGCACCTCTGTTGAACCTGTTTGGAAACCTGTCTTAAACTGCCAAAATCTCGCCACTTGATTTCCTTATATAGCGATTTGATGGATCAATTCGAAGATTCCCGAAGGTTCGATGATCACCAGTGAGAACAGTTGTGCAATACGTGAAAGTTTACGCATGATTATTTTAAAATCACGCTTGAACTCTACAGGTCACTCTGCCAGCACGAGCGAGGTTCGTGACATTTTTGATCGTCAGACCTATGTATCCAATGACTGATGACAGCTGATGTGCTCGAATGTTCTCCAACCTTGAGACCGCCGCAATTCAATGACGGCGCCCGTCCGTAATATTACACATGTTATGTAAGAGATTAGTTTGTCGGTAATTTCATTTTTGCTTTTTAAGTGGATGGTTTGTAGTAACATTTAAAAAGAGATCGAGCTTATCCGTTTGCACACAGTTAAATGGTTTCCAGTATTATAGTTATTTATTATATCTTCAAGATTGAGGTTGGCAACTATGCGGTCTGTGTCACTATCCATACTTTCTATACTATAGGTTGTCCCGTAGATTCGGGCTGTAGAATACAGCGACTACTTTTCTGCTGAGAAATAAAACTCCCTCCCATAATGAATGTCCTGTATATGACACTAACCAATCTGATGGTAAGAATCATGTAATGCTGGAGCTTTGGGAAATACCACCGCATTGCCATCACTCCCAGGTCCACTCTGGCTCGAAGTGGTAGCGCCTGATAGGGTCCTATCTATGGGTCAAATAGAACTAAACTGTGTACTTATGTCAAATTGAATTGCTTGAAATAGAGCCGTTTTGACATTGAAACTGCATACTGATGCTAAACTTAATTGTTTGAAATGTAACTGTTTTGTATGCTAAACTGAATTGTTTGAAATAGAACTGTTTTCGACATTTAACAAGTGTAAACAAAAACTATACTTTTACTAAACTGAATTGTTTGAATTAAAACTGACAAAACTGAATAGAAATGGAAATGTTTTTGACAATTAAACTGTGTACTTACGCTAAACTGAATTGTTTGAAATAGAACGGTTTATTTGTACAAAAATGGATTTGGCATTAAATAACCTACAAAAGCTGATATGCCATAAAACCCAAACAAACAAACAAACAATATATTTTAGGATGTTTTGGGGGATATTGTCTATCCCTCAGCATTTCACTGTTTATTCATTCTTATGGTGATTTTGTTCTTGATATTTTGATGGGACTGTATGGAATTTGGCTGAGGGCAGTTTGAATGCGCTTCCTGGTCTTTCATTGTTCACTTTGATGTTCATCTATATTTTTACAGCTTGGCAAATGAGAGCTTGTGGTTTTTGTCTAAGTTGTTCCGGATTTTTGTGAGACAAGTTTTTTTGTGTGTCTTTGACGGTTTTAGTGGGCGGATCGGGGACTTATGTAAGAGCTGTTTTGTTGGAGGAGATTTTCCACTTTTTGTGGGAGTGCTTCATGTTTGAGTTGTAGATTCTCTATTTGTTTTTGCTTGGACCACTTCATAGGATTTCTCTTTATTTGTGACTTCTTATTGTTGGGTTTTTACTTGCTGAAATTCAGCCCGGTGTAGTTTTTTCAGGCGTCCCTGAAACTTTAGCCAATCATTTGGTCCCAACTGGATCAGTTTCTCAATTTTAGCTCTATATTTGTTTGTCTTGATTGATTAGATCTGTCTTTCTCTTATTTTCCTTGCTTCCAGGATGGTCACATTCCTCTTGTGCTTCACTCCCAACATTTCTTTTACTTTTTTATAGATGTCACACTATCTTGAGTAAGCCAGATGGTCTTACCGGAAGTTTGGACATTTCTTTTCATTTGAGCACTCTTCCTCCGTGTGGTCTGGGTCCTTTTCGCCGCATTTTTTACATCTGGTCAATCGTCCTCAACGAACCTCCTTGTGAAGTCAATATTTTTTTACATTTAAAGCATCTCAGAGGTGCTTGGATATATTGTTCAACTCCTTCGAGGCAATAGCCAAGCTTCACTTCCTTGGAAATATGGGGTTGATTAAATGTCATGATGTATGTGTTGGTTTGGTTTTGTTCACCACCCTTTCTGACTGTGATTCCATTGATGTTGGTCACTCCGTTTTCCTCCGGGATGTTATCATCTCCTCTGTGGTAGCCAACGCCAACTCCATATTTCTGACAACTCCTTTCGATGTATCCAGTCTTTCATGGGGATATGCTTTACATTTAGTAGTGTGGAAGTTTTTCATCTTGAGGATGTTTTCAGCCTGCCTTCGACTGTCCACCACAACAATCAATTTTCTGTTCGAGTTTTCTTTACGTTTGGTGGGGGGTAGTTCTTGACGTGTAACCTTTTCTATTACAAAAAGAGGAGAATTTAGCTAGGCAGACCTCCTCCACAGATTCAATGAATCTGGGGAAATCTGTTGCCTCATTATCCAAGTCTGATTCAGATAAATTTCTCTTAGTTTTTGTTTTTTATTAGAAAATGCCGTAAGGGATGTGTATTTTTCGCTGGTCTTGTGCTCCACCTCTCACCACGGATTCCAATTTGTGTTGTAAATGTAACAAGGAGAAAACCCATTCGTCTTAGTTTAGACGGGTATATACGACCAGAAACTGGCAATGGATGGTCGCTCGCCACCGTATCCGCATGGAAAAACTCTGTCAACGCCGCAGTAGGAGGGGTAGGATTGCTTATAGGACCTAGAGCATTAAAAACGCTTAATAGCGTTGAGAAAATACAACCTAGAATGATGGCAGCTACATTTAACGGAAACCCCAGAGCAACAATCATCTCATGCTACAGCCCCACCAATGTTAGTGAAGAAAATGAAATAGTCACCTTCTACGATGAGTTATCCTCATTAGTGCGTAGCATCCCGAAACACAACATGTTAGTCATTGGCGGAGACATGAATGCACAAATCGGGAAAAACGGAAACAACAAATACAGCCTCCACAACACATCAAATAGAAATGGGCAACATCTAACAGATTTCATGATAGAAAATAGATTAGCATGCCTCAATACAAACTACCAAAAAAGAGAGGGCAAACTATGGACATACACGTACGCAAACAATACTAAAGCTCAGATAGACTACGTCCTTATAAACAAGAAATGGAAGAATAGTGCATTGAATTGCGAGGCATACTCCTCTTTTGAGGGTGTGTCCACCGATCACCGAATAGTCACAGCGAAAATACGGTTAAGCCTACGAAAAAACGACAAACGAACAGCGACCACCAAACACTATAACTGGGCCCTATTAAACAACAAAGATGTAAGAGATAAATACGTATTAGAATTAAGAAACAGATTCGAAACACTACAAGAAAAGACGGAAAAAAGTACACCAAACGACGAATACGAAAATTTCGTCAATGCACACCTCGAGGCAGCAGCAAAATACATTCCAACAAAAATTAAAACTAAATATAGAGTCCCATGGGAAACTTTAGCGGTGAGAGAAAAACGTGCACTAGTGAAAACAGCCTCCAAAAACTATCGAAAAAACCCAACAAACACAAATGCCTTAAAACTAAAAACGGCACAATATCAATTAGCAGGCATATATATAAAGGAACAGACAGAATACATTCAAAATCAGATAGATAAGATTAGAGACTCGGTGGAAGATAGACAATCTAGAATTGCCTGGCAAACAATAAACGAAGTGAGCAGAAGAAAGAACACAGCCAAAGCAAAACTTAAAGCAACAAACCAACAAGAAAGAATAAAACTGTGGAAACAGCACTTCGAAAACTTACTTGGAAACCCACCAAAAATAACGCATGAACCAATCACCAGAATAATTAGCAAACAATTAGACATTAAACTTGGACCGTTCACACAAGAAGAACTCGACTCGGTTCTCAGAAAAATTAAAAATAGGAAAGCTGCAGGGCTGGACGAAATTCCCCCGAAAGTAGGGAAGACCAGACAATTCGACGACAT
Organism: Sepioteuthis lessoniana; assembly: GCA_963585895.1. NCBI lineage: Eukaryota > Metazoa > Mollusca > Cephalopoda > Myopsida > Loliginidae > Sepioteuthis > Sepioteuthis lessoniana. The sequence continues at coordinate 94,971,034 of OY757924.1, forward strand.
ACTGCTCCGACACTGCAACGCAGTATACAATCAAAATCCGATAGATAGATGGACGAAGGGATGCATACTCCCCTTCCCTAAAAAGGGGGACCTCGGATTAGCCAAAAACTACCGAGGCATAACACTTACATCCATAGCTGCCAAAATCTACAATGCCCTACAACGAAACCGAATAGAACCCAAAATCGACAACATACTTAGAAAAAACCAAAATGGCTTCCGAAGAAATAGATCCACGACCTCACAAATATTAACCATCCGCAGAATCCTTGAAGGTGTACGAGCAAAGAACCTACAAGCGACATTAATATTTGTCGACTTTACCAAGGCTTTCGACTCCATTCACAGAGGAAAGATGGAACAAATCCTACTAGCTTACGGCATACCTAAAGAAACCGTAGCGGCAATAACGATTCTCTATAGAAACACTAAAGTAAAAGTACGATCACCAGATGGAGACACTGAATACTTCGACATTGTAGCAGGAGTACAACAAGGGGACACGCTGGCTCCGTATCTCTTTATCATTTGTCTAGACTACGTACTTAGAACATCGATTGACAAAATCAAAGAGAATGGCTTCGAACTGACGAAGAAAAGAAGCAGAAGATACCCCGCAACAACCATAACCGACGCCGACTACGCCGATGACATAGCGATACTGGCAAATACACCTGACCAAGCCGAAACACTTCTGCATAGTTTGGAACGAGCAGCAGCAAGCATAGGCCTCCATGTTAATGCACACAAAACGGAATATATGTGCTATAACCAAACGGGGGACATCTCCACTCTAAAAGGAACCCCTCTTAAACTAGTAGACAAATTCACGTACCTAGGAAGCAGCGTCGAATCAACCGAAAAGGACATCGAAACGAGGTTAACGAAAGCATGGACAGCTATCAATAGGCTATCGACTATATGGAAATCAGACCTAACCGATAAAATGAAACGCAGTTTCTTCCAGGCAGCGGTCACATCGATACTGCTATATGGATGCACTACATGGACGCTAACAAAACGACTGAAGAAGAAACTAGATGGCAATTACACAAGAATGCTGCGTGCAATCCTCAACAAGTCCTGGCAGCAACACCCCACAAGACACCAACTGTACGGCCACCTGCCCCCTATCACGAAAACTATTCAAGTTAGGCGAACCAGACATGCAGGACATTGCTGGAGAAGCAGAGATGAACTCATAAGAGATGTACTCTTATGGATCCCCACACATGGCCGCGCAAAAGCAGGACGACCAGCACGAACGTACATTCAGCAGCTATGTGAGGATACAGGTTGTTGTCCTGAAGACCTGCCTAGGGTGATGAACGATAGGGAGGAGTGGCGAGAGAGGGTCAGGGATATCCGTGCTGCCAGCACGATATGATGATGATGATGATACTCGCGCTGGGAGTAGGTTTTTGAACCCTTGCCAATTTCAGGTTTTCAGTAAACGTTACTAATTACCGTGTAATTTATTTCTGGTCAAATTCCTACTCTCACAGTGCAATTGACCCTCAGCCTCAGCCTTCTAGCACCTAAAAGATAAGGGTTGGATGTTTACTGCAGATTGAAAAATCTGGTCGGGGCAAAACATATAGGTGTCAGGGCTTGACACAACCGGTAGATTGGTCGGATAACGCCATTCCGACCGCCTTGTCTAGCCCAGTAAAGACCAAAGAGGTGGGTGGCGAGGGACTTGATTATTTGGTTGCCGGGCCAAGTACTGCTCAACCACCAGGATCCCTTCCTTAAGCATCACGGTTCACCACCCACGGCCAACAGGTAGCCTCGTTGCGGGGGTAGGGAGATGCAGACATGTATTCGGCGTATTCTACCGCACCAGCTGACGGGGCTATATATCATTTGGCAGGATAGTCAAATTTCAGTGTCTTGCACAATTCCCAGTGGCTTACCTTTCCTCACCCATTCGTGTCTAGTCTTATAATGTTTTTTGCGCTAATTTGCTGCATTCGCTTTTATTATGTGACTTATCATTTCGTCGTAATCATCAAATAACCAATACTTTTGATTTTCTTGTGTCTTATCTATTTTCACTTTAACGTTGAGGCTTTTTGTTTTGTAATGCTATAAGAAGAAATTCAGTTTCTCTCTTAAAATTGCCCAAGTTTTCTCGTGTAAAATTTCGCCAGTTTGTCATTTAAAATGTTCGCACATTTGTTTTTCTTCCCATTTTTATTTCTTTGTTCTTGTTGTTCTGTTGATCATTATGTTATCTGAATTTCTTCTGGTCGATGTAATTAGTCTTTCTTTGTTCTTTTTTATGTCATCTACGAATCGTCGTATCGATGCATCGATATTATCTTCAATGATGGAAAGTCCCCTTCCTCCTAATTTTCTATCAATGTCATCTCTGGGATGCATCGTCATGAGTTTTCTGGTTCTCGGGTTCATTTGTTGAAGTTCTTCCCTCGTCCATCTCAAGAATGGTCCCGAGAATCTTTCAAAGGGAACAGCCCAGGTATTTATCCCTTTGATGAGATTCCTGCTATAGAGTTTGGTTTCGAGTAGTTTTCTCGTTCGCCTGAGATACTCTTTTTTAATTTTTTTCTTTCATCTCCACTTGTTTGATGGTGACCGCTTCTAATATTCCCAAGTACTTGTAAGTTTCCTTTTCTCCGAACGTTTTGATTTTTTCTTGATTTGGTAATTCTATTCCTTCCGTTATTTGTCGTTTTCCGCTTCACATTATAAACATGGCACATTTTTCTATGCCAATATTATCATCATGATTATTATTATTTCCTGTCTGTCTATCTAAATCATTCTCTCTTTCATTCTACATACGGAAACACTGGACATCTGTCCAGTGTTTCCGTATGTCGCGCACAAGAGTTCGCTGTTAAAACTTGTTGACTCAAAATCTGAGTTTACCAATAATCCAATACATTTTATTCTCTTTATCCATCCACCTTCTAAAATTAGAAGCATTCTAAATCTTCAAACCTGCTGGGTCGATAAAATTTCAGATAGGATAAAGCAAATCATTTTTTCTTGTTTTCTTCTTTTTTTCTTTTTGTTGTTTTTTCTTTTTGTTTCTTTTTTTAAACAAGTGACAAAAGTATGAAATTAGGGAATACATAAAAAATTTTCTTCTTCTTCTTCTTTTTCTTCTTCTTCTTCTTCTTCTTCTTCTTCTTCTTCTTCTTCTTCTTCTTCTTCTTCTTCCACCGGTTTCTTTTTCTTTTCTTCCTTTTTTCTTCCTCTTCTTATTTTTCTGTTCCTCCCAATCCATTTCCTCCTTTTTCTTCACTTTTCTTTTCCTTTATTTCTCCCTCTTCATCTTCTTCTCTTCCTCCTACTCAAAATCCCACATCTTTTTCTTCCTCTTCCTTTTCTTCTTTCTCTTCTTCTTTCCTCCAATTCTACCTCCACCTTCCTTTTCTTATTCCTTTTCTTCTGTTCCTCCAAATTCATTACTTCCGCCACTTTTTTTTTTCTCTCCTTATAATCTTCTTGATAAAACCAGAATAAGCAGGTTAACAAAGGAATAAAGATTTTGGAAAGTACGTCAAATGTTGAAAAGAAGATTTTCGCTTTTTATATCGATGAAATTGAAATTTTCCATTTCAAACCTGTAACTGCAACCAAGGCCGGGTGCGCTAGGCCACAGGACTCAAATATCTGCTCATATAATACACAATGTGACAATATATATATATATATATATATATATAATTTGGGACTGCATTTTATGCCATTTTAGATAGTGCATTTTAAAAACATAGGCGGTCGGAAAATATCTTTTTATTGAAAAAAAGTTTTAAAACTCTTAATATCATGTTCAGCATGAAATCGCATCATTTAATATTAAGAAGAAAACTGACCTTTTCTGCCATGATTCTTTTCTTTGGGTTTTCTCCCTTGTATTAAAAAGTTCCTAAGTTCCTAATTACACATATATTTTTATCATTGGCTAATTCTATTATAACTGTGTTGCTTTTTTGTGTGGGAAATGACACAAAAATAGCTAAGAGGTAAGAGCGCTAAGGACAGTGTTGAAAAAACCTTAGAATACTAAAAAAATATGATGTTTCCAACAAATGTTGTGAATGTTGGATCAGTGTAGAACCATGTCAGTTGCTGAAACAACAAGGAAATTGGTTGTAAAATGAGTAAAATGTGACAAAGTGAAAAGGAATTCACCAAATGTATCTCAGGTGCATAATAAGCTGTTTATGTAATAAAAATATCGTTCACTCACATTTATTCTTTCTCTGTCGCTGACACACACACACACACACACACAAACACACACACATTTATAATTACTGTATAATTACTTTACTCTTTGTTAACACAAAGAGTATTGGACAGTAATGATGTGTGTGTGTGTGTGTGTGTGTGTGTGTGTGTGTGTGTGTGTGTGTGTGTGTGTGTGTGTGTGTGTGTGTGTGTGTGTGCGAAAAAGAAGGAATAAATGTGAAAGAATGATATTTTTATTATTGTATCTTTTTTTTTTTTTTTTTACTCTTATGCATTTATCATTAAATTTATCTTGATGATAATTTGCATATTTTTTACTTTGTGGTATGTCGGTTATGAACAGACAATCTTTTTATTCGGATCTTTAAAAATGGAGTTTCTTTCAAAATCAAGGGATCAATATATTATATTGTGGTCTTGAAAGTTGGAAAATTCCACTGAAGAAAAATGAGAGGTGGCTGTCACATAACTCTGACAGCAGGAAAGAAACGACAAACACATTGTGCCTCGAAAATCCACGTTTATATCACTGATACATTTCAATATATCGATCTCACAAGAAGAAATATTACCTGGAACAGCTTCTCTTTTTAGGGGGTCTTCCACCTTTACCAAAGAATGCAGTCAGCTCCGCCGATAGAATGAGCCTATTTCTGAGTAAAGTCTTACTCCTCTGCCGGTCGGGTACAGTCAGCTAAATCGACAGTTAGTCTATTTTGGGGAGTGGTCTAACCCCTTTTGCTGGTGGGATACAGTCTGCATATTCTAAGACCCACCAAGGCAGTACTCAGTATAGAGTCCAAGTTCTTAATAAAAAGCTTCACGGCTTCAAAATTGACAGAATTTCGATCAAAGATCAATATTAATGCAAAATCAGTTAAAGCTTTTTTCAATATATATTGATGTTTTTATTTCTTTATTCGTCAACTTTTGTCCAAGTTTTACCAACTTGAAACTTTCTATGTTGAAATAATTATGATTTTATAAATCAGTAATATTTTGCATTTATACTTTTTAATTTCATAAAGTTTCATTTTATCATTATAAGCTTTATTATTATTATAATATTAATCAACATTCAATAGCATTTATCATTATCATGAGTACAATTTTATCATTATAACTTTATACATAACCTAAGTCATACATGCTCGCCTGACGACACGGTAATGAAAATCTCCGTTGTTAGGGTAACCCAAGGCATTTTACAAATTCAAAATCCTTGTTTATTTTTTGTTTTTCTCTCTCTCTCTCTCTCTCTCTCTCTCTCTCTCTCTCTCTCTCTCTCTCTCTCTCTCTCTCTCTCTTGTTCTTTTATATCCATTTTTTCTCTCAGAATCTTTAAGTCAGAAGATAAGAATGATTTATATGCGATACTGACAACTGCATTTTAACTTCTCTACTTCAATCTTCTACGTAGCTTTGTGTTTCTTATATTTTTTTCCAAATTTTTATTCATTTATTTTTAATTTCTCATTCCATCCTTCTTTTGTTTATTCTGATCCATTGACAAACAGAAGAAGCAATCCATACGTAAATAATCTCGTCACAAATTACAGGAAATTTGCCCGTTCAACTAATAAATCTCGACGCATATAATATGGAATAATAACGTTCTTCAGCAAAAGAGGAGAAAAAAGAAAGTGAGATTTCTGTAGAAAATTAATTTCTTTTTATTCTCTCTCTCTCTCTCTCTCTCTCTCTCTCTCTCTCTCTCTCTCTCTCTCTCTCTCTCCTTTGTTCTTTCCGTAGAATGGACAGTGTTGTAAGCAGGTACATCCATGCATACCGCTGTTCTTTGCAGTTGTCAGAAATTGCATATGAATCATTCTTCTTATCTTGCGACTTTTTAAGAAAGCTTCCATTTCATTCAGGTTCTAATCTCCTTTATATTCTTATACATTTGGCTATAAACACGTGTTGAATATATATATATATATATATATATATATATATATATATATATATATATATATATATATATATATATATATAATAGCTCTCTTTTGACAACAATCTTTATCTTAAGCATGTTTCCTTAAAGACTACAAGGTTTTTCTTAACAATAAACAGCCTTGTCTGTGTTTTTAACAAGACAAGTTTGATACACGTACATACATACATACATACATAAATAAATGCATACATATATTAAAATTGTTAAGCCTAACGAAAGAAAATCTAAAACGGTTGTAAAACCAGCAAAACTTTTACTGTGCTTAATGCACGAAAAAAACAACAACAAATGGTTAAATATATATATATATATATATATATATATATATATATATATATATATATATATATATATATATATCCATTCTGGCATGAATATTTAACCTCCCAGGCATTAGCAACAGTAAAGTAAGGTCACTTCTACTGTCGATATTAACAAAATCCAGACACGCGGTTGCACGCACACACACAGACAGTGACTCCAATTTTTTACAGAAGAAAGCAATGTCCTCGATTCGCTGAGAGCCCACTTAGAAGCGTGTGTGACTTCTCCGACCAAGTCTATTTGTACAAACCTTATTGCATGCGTGACAAATGATTTAGATGTCTTTTCCATTGATATTGCCTCTGTTCACCCTGATATAACTGTAGAATCATATTCTTTGTCACATATTTTATATGCGTCTCTGTTATTGCTAAAAGACTTTTATAAAGCGAGTCTTCGAAAGTTAGATTCAATGACATCTCATAAGAGTAGCTGGTCTGGTTTGGGACAAACAGACTCTACTACACAAGTTATTAATAGATCGGGCTGTAAAGTGTCAGAGACTTAAATCATGTTCTACTTCTGAAGTGTTTGTTTCAGACTGGAGTGTTCGATTCTCCGTGCTTCAAATGCTTAACAGCTTCCGTAGATCACTTTCTTCCATGTTGATCGATTTACCGTCATTTCCTCCCAATCTCCAATGCCTATACCGGGTGCCTTGGGATTATATTTTGACAACATCCTTAAAACTTTTCTAAGATTTATATCTTGGATGTCTTCTATGTTGCAACTCTCCATTGAACAGCTGCTTGGGTAACATGACGTCCACGATCCTGGTAAGGTGTCCAGCCCAATGCATCTGATTTCGTATGAGGAACGCCAATTAAATCGTTGAAGAACAATGGTGTCTGATCTTTTGCCATTTGATATTTAGAAACCTCCTAAGACAAATTCAATGGAATTTTTCCAAGGTTTTGATGTGACAGGTCTCTGAACAGTATAAAAGTACAGATAAAACGTATGCTTCATTGACACAAAATTTTCTTTTAATGGTGATACATCAGTCAGACGACACTTCGCTTTCAAGCTTTCCGAAGGCCGAGCTAGTTTTTCGATCATAACACTTATTTCAGAATCAAAGAATCCATCTCTAAAGAGAACAATACTAAGGTACAAAAAAGAATCAGCGTGCTCGTAGTGTAATGGTTAACGTTGTAGAAAATGGATACGGCGAAATGAGTTCAAATCCTGGACGAGGCAGTTTACATTTTCACATCACGCTAATACACCTGAGAAAAGTATGAATCCAAGTATCCTCCTTTCAGCTATGGGTAAATAGTTGGGCTGACTGGCTCTTTAACTTGGTATGGCAACCAGTCTTGGAGAAGCAAAACTCTGAATTCAAACCTGTAAAATTCCGCTGAAAAATTGATCGTGTGTCAAATCCTGCTTATGTGGAAAGGTTGATAAATATATACTGATATATATAAGAATTTTAAAAAATTTGGAGCGAGAATGTTGCTTTGTTTAACCCGATCTAAAGTCCCACGGACTTTTGGGGATAACGGTGGGGGGGGGCATATCCACCTTGTTAACCGGCTAGGCAAAAGTTTTTAAAAACCTTGTCGACCGCCCCTAGTAGGCTTATATCACTGTAATTTCCACAATCAGATTTGGATCCTTCCCTTTGCATAGAGAGATTATAACATGAATACAGTCTTGGGTGATAGGAGAGCTCGACTAGTCGTCCGAAATCAGATAATGGATCGCTGTAGCGAGTTTAACACTCTCATGAAGAAAGATCTCAAAGAAAAATACCGTCGCGATTTTTCCTGTGTTGATTTCTCAGATAATTTCTTGGACCTCAAAAACAGTAAAGTGATCCATCATCTCATGGATAATATCCTTTTGAAGCAAATCCACCAATTACTGATAGATTGTAAACAAAAAAGATCCATGAACTCCTCAACCAAGCGATTCATGATACCTTTGTGATCCTTAAAGTGTGAGGATCCATCGTTTGACTGGAATGGTACCACAAATGAGGATAGATGACCGAAGACTTGTCTAATTAAATGGTATAGTTTTTTTTATATTTTTACTATTATATGCTTTCTGAATTTTCACAGAGATGCTCCTCACCCTGGTTTTTCATTTGTCGTAACTTTAACTGATTCTATCCACCAGATAAACAGTCATAGAAACTTTCTATATTAATTTGATGCCTTCAGATATTTCTCATGCAACAGATTCTTGCCGCCAAGAAGTTTTATAATCAGCTCGTCGTTTTCATTAAACCAGTCTCAATGTTTCCTTAACCTAGGCTCGACTACGTCAACTTCGACATTGTAAAACTCGGACTTACTGGAAGAGATGGCCGATAGGAATGGATGTCGAAGAAGAGTCAAGAGAATCTGTAATGTAGGTAGGCACACCTTTGATGATGATGATGATGATGATGATGATGAAAACATCAATACAACCTCGTTATGCCTTCATTGATTCATCTGTTCGGACTAACGAATGAGTGCCTACTTACTAATTAGTCTGCGTCATCCGACATTTGTTCAACTCAATCTAAGCCGTTGCACTGACCAAACATACCGAGTTCTGTTGACTCCATTAAACGACACGATTCACTGAATTTGTACCGCGATAATAAACTGATTCGTTCTTCGTTGTTTAATACTGTCTTATCTTCTTTTTTTCTTTCTTGCACCAACTACAGATTGGAGACTTGGATAAATAATCCACAATGTATTTGTAGGTATAAATTTAGGTAAATATTTGTAAGCAGATAGATAGATATGAACAGATTGAGAGTCTGGCTCTGTCAACCCCAAACATCTTTCTTCAAAGCCCCAGTCAATTTTAATACTTTCCAAGTAAATGCACGTTTATAGGAGCTCTATATATGCAATTTTAAAAGTGTGGAGTGACGTTCGAGTATCGTTTAAAAAATTCTTAACCTTCACCAAGAATATATTTCTCTTGGACAATGTTATACCTGCCTCGCTTAAATTCCACAGTCCACTTCTTTGTACTTTGCATCGGAAAGTGTTGTAAGTGTTCCAGTAAAGTGGGTGTACAAGTGCAGTAAGGGTAAAAGTGTAGGAAGTGTGCCAGTAAATAGAGTGTGCAAGTGCAGTAATTGTACACGTAGAGTAAGTGTAGAAGTGTAGTAAGTGTACAAGCGCTGTGAGAGTGCAAGTGTAGTAAGTCTGCCTGTAAAGTGACTGTACAAGTGCAGTAAATGTGCCAGTAAAGCGAGTGTACAAGTGCAGTATTGTAAAGTGTAGTAAGTGTACACATGTCGTAGGTTTGCCAGTAATGAGAGTGAACAAGTGCTGTAAGTGTACAAGTCTAGTGCGTGTGCCAGTAAAGTGAGTGTACAAGTGCAGTAAGTGTACAATTGCAGTAATTTTACAAGTGTAGTAAGTGTACAAGTGTAGTGAGGGTACAAGTGTTGTAGGTGTGCCAGTAAAATGAGTGTACAAATGCAGTAAGTGTACAAGTACAGTTAGTGTACAGGAGTAGTAATTGTAGAAGTGTAGTAAGTGTGCCAGTAAATTGAGTGAACAAGTGAAGTAAGTGTACAAGTCTGGTAAGTGTACCTGTAAAGTGAGTGTACACGTGAAGTAAGTGTAGAAATGTGGTAGGTTTGCCAGTAAAGTGAGTGTACAAGTGCAGTAAGAGTACAAAAGCAGTAAGTGTAGAAGTGCAGTAGGTGTGCCAGTAAAGTGAGTGTAGAACTAAAGTAAGTGTACAATTGCAGTAAGTGTACAAGTGCAGTAGGTGTGCCAGTAAGGTGGGTTTACAATTGCAGTAAGTGTACAAGTGCAGTTAGTGTACAAGGGTCGTAAGTGTTTAAGTGTTGTAAGTGTGCCAGTAAAATGAGTGTCTAGTACCGTAAGTGTACAAGTGCAGTAAGTGTAGAAGTGTAGTAGGTGTGCCAGTAAATGAGTGTAGAATATAAGTAAGTGTACAATTGCAGTAAATGTAGTAAGTGTAGTAAGGGAAGTAAGTGTACAAGTGTAGTGAGTGTACAAGTGTTGTAGGTGTGCCAGTAAAGCGAGTGTAAAAATGCAGTAAGTGTACAAGTACAGGTAGTGTACAAGAGTAGTAATTGTAGAAGTGTAGTAAGTATGCCAGTTAATTGAGCGTACATGCGCAGTAAGTGTACAAGTGTAGGAGGTATGCCAGTAAAGTGAGTGTACAAGTGCAGTAAGTTTACAAGTGCAGTAAATGTACAAGAGTAGTTGGTGTGCCAGTAAAGTGAGTGTACATGTGCAGTAAATGCACAATCTAGTAAGTGTGCCAGTAAAGTAAGTGTGCAAGTGCAGTAAGTGTACAAGTGTAATACGTGTGCCAGTAAAGCGAGTGTACAAGTGCAGTAAGTGTACAAGTGTAGTAAGTGTGCTAGTAAGTGTGCCAGTAAAGTGAGTGTGCAAGTTCAATAAGTGTACAAGTGCACTAAATGTGCCATTAAAGTGAGTATACAAGTGCAGTAAGTATACAAGTGTAGTGAGTGTACAAGTGTTGTAGGTGTGCCAGTAAAATGAGTTTACAAATGCAGTAAGTGTACAAGTACACTTAATGTACAAAAGTAGTAAGTGTAGAAGTATACAAGCGCAGTAAGTGTACAAGTGCAGTGAGTGTAAAAGAGTAGTAAATGTACAAGTGTAGTAAGTGTGCCAGTAAAGTGAGTGTACAAGTGCACTAAGTGTACAAGTGCAGTAAGTATAGAAGTGTAGTAGGTTTGCCAGTAAAAGAGTGTAGAAGTTCAGTAAGTGTACAATTGCAGCAATTGTACAAGTGTAGTAGTGTACAAATTTAGTGAGTTTACAAGTGTGGTAGGTGTTTACAAGTGTCGTAAGTGTGCCAGTAAAGTGAGTGTACAAGTGCAGTAATTTTACAATCTAGTAAGTGTGCCTGTAAAGTAAGTGTACAAGTGCAGTAAGTGTACAAGTGTAGTAAGTGTACTACTGAAGGGAATGTACAAATGCACTGTCTCTACGAGTGATTGGTGATAATAAACAGGATATCTACGGAAATGCTAAGAATGTTTAACCATAAATATGCATTTAATATGATTTAGCCAAAAACTCAAATCGTTATTTACAATCCATATAATCACTTACCCCACTACTCCCACATACATCCATTTCTGAAAAAAATGTATTACTTAGAGAAGAGATGGGTCCGCCAAGTAACCTTTTTATTGTCCGGAGGGATGACAAGACATCTGATGACCTCACAGGTTATGGGAAATTATCCATTAATAATTGTTTTTGGTCAATCTTCCAAGTACAGTGAGGACTATTTGCCAAAAATCCAGTGTTCTAAATACTTGCTTTTACCTAGACTCGAACACTGACCTCTGTCACCGGTTAGAAACATATTACTATTTCAATCACAAAACAAACTACAGTGCCCATACGCCTCTACCCATACATACCACACCCATCCACTTATACATACACCCCCAACCCTCGCTACCTACACACAACTCATTGCACAAACCGAGTCGGACATAACAATAAATAAAGGCGTTCTCGAAAAAACACACTGTTCCCTAAAAATAAAATTAAATAAGTAAATATTCCTACGTATCAACTACCCACTTATTGAATTTTGGGATTGGTAGGGACAGTGAGGTTAACATAGCAACAAAATGTCCATTTTTCTACCATGAAAAAAAATAGGTCAGAGACAAATGCCTTGAACAACCCACACAGAAATACATTCCATATTATTAAGTCGAACAGGTTATACAAATACAAAGTGTTGAGAAACATTTTCAGGATTCCATATTTTTAGGATTGAGTTTTATCTTAATTTCAATAAATCTATATATATTCCATTTATAAAAACAACAATGACTAAATATTATAACAAACAACAAAAATAAGGTGTAATAGACTAAAACTACATTTACTTGAACGCACTTTGCGTTAAGTTTCCCATAACATTGGAATTCTCTGTAAGGGTTGAATTCACAATATAAATATCAGCTCCTTATCCACTGGAAACTCTCATAGACAGATAGATACATAATCATTTGCTTCTTCATATATATATATACATATATATATTTAAACATTTAAGCAAATAAAACAAAAACGATTAATTCATATATTAACCTCGTTCTGTCACTATCATCATCAAGTCGTGACGAGAGCACGGATTTCCCTGACTCTTCATTTCCATTCGTCTCTATCGTCCCTTGCATTCGGCATGTCCTCTAGATTACATCATGTGTCTGTACAGAGCTGTTGTAGATAGGTTCTAGCCGGACATCGAACACCTACTCGTCCGTGTGAAGGAGCCCACAGGAGAATGTCGCTTATGAGCTCGCCCTTTCTTCTCCAGCAGTGTCCTGCATGTCTTGTTCGTCTGACTTGAATGGTTTTAGAGATTAGAGGTAGGTGACCGTATAGCTGCTGAATTGTGGGCTGCTGCCTCTAGGATCTGTACATGGTTTTCATTATTTCCTTACTACTAGTAACCCGTTTTATCTTCATTTCCATTGTGCAATATTCAAATTGAATTGGCGCAAAGAAATGGTTAAATATAATAGCTACAATATTCCTACTAATATTCAATACCTTTTTCTTGACAACATGAATATTTTATAGAGCTCTAATAACAACTAAAAATACTCCAAATATTACATTCTATCCTTGTGAAAACGAAATAACAAAATATATTTCACAGGTGAAACGTGTGCAATACAATCTAGTCGAAATCGCATAACCCAAATGGCTGTTTTTATTTTTTCTTAACATTCCACCAAACATTACTTTTCAATCCATTCACATATGACGACATCAACACGTGATGAGCCCTACCATTTAAGGCGCCTCTGGTGGTGTAATGGTTAGCAAGCTCGACTAGCAAACCTACACGAGTGAGTTCGAGTCTCATTGGGTGCCCCTTTCATATGGCCTTGTGCCACATCTGAGCAAAAAGCTTAGTAAATTTCCATGAGCCCTACCATTTAAAAAATCCTTAATAACACTGTAATTTTTCTGGGTTTCACGAACAACACAACGACATTTACGTTCTTGATCAACCATCATCGAAATAACTCAGATTATATTTACAAAAGATTTTAACAGTTTTTTGTCTAATTTTAATCCAAACTGGTGACATCTTACTCAACGGCAAGAAAAATTAATTCAAACAATTATTTCAAACAAGCTTTGTCTGTCATAATAAAACATGCCTAAACGAGGCTTTGCTACCTAAATACACAATATATATGTATATATGGGAGTATAGAGAGAGAGAGAGCCCCTGTTTAAAATCAAAGCCATCGTAAAGGTACTATTTACCAACCCCTCCGCTCGGGCAGGATATGACACAAGGTCAATTTTTAAGCGGAGTTTTAACAGGTTTTGAATTCAGAGTTTTCCTTCTCCTAGACTAGTTGCCTCACCAAGGCTGAAGAACCCAGTCCGTCCTACTATTTACCCATAGCCATCGTAAAGGTAACCCTTCTAGAAGTCCAAAATCAAGACTGAAGAATGAAGTTTTAAAGCCAAGCATCTTCTGACTGGAAGGATCCTTTGACGAGAAAAGTCTAAGAGAAAATACTCAGAAATAAAACATGCAGTCTGCATTATCACTAGTTATCTTGCTCGACTTGTCACTGCTCCGAGTATTTTGGTATAAGTATTGTTCAAGTGTAGAACACAAGACTCCAACGATGTATTGGGTCTTATTACTTTATCACTTTATGCATCTTGTATATTTTCACAAGATGAAGTTGTTATTAATAAACATATTTGACCAGTAATTTTCTTGGTAAAAACGGTTATCATCTGACAAGATGGGACAGTCATCACACACACACACACACACACACACATATATATATGAGGATGCGCTCGTGATGTAGTGGTAATTGATGGAAATGGATTCGGCTACCCGAGTTCGAATCCTGGACGATGCTGTTTGCATTTCGCATAGCGAAAACTATAAATCCAACGATTCTCTTTTTAGCTATGGGTAAATAGCAGAGCTGACTTAGAGATTTAAGTTTGGTATAGCAACCTGCCTGGAGGAAGGAAAACTCTGGATTCAAGCATGTTAAATTGCGCTTAAAAATTGACCTTGGGTCGCATCCTACTCGTGCAGAGGAGTTAGGTATATATATATAATAACGAAACTAAGATAATAAAGCAATTTCCTGCCCTATCGGTAGATGAATGATAGTTTTGTTGAACCAACATTCGTATTGAACATAATTTTTAATCATTCAAATTTTAGATATTATTCTGATAACTATGAAATGTTAATTAGAATCCTTCACTCCTTTCTAAAAAGAAGCATCATAATTATCAGGGACAGTGTTAGAATGGATCATTTAATAATTTGCTTCTAATGAAACGCAGTTTCTTCCAGGCAGTGGTCGTGTCGATACTGCTATATAGATGCACTACTTGGACGCTAACTAAACGGCTGAAGAAGAAGCTAGACGGCAATTACACAAGAATATTGCTCGCAATATTGAACAAGTCCTGGCGGCAACACCCCACGAGGCACCAACTATACGACCACCTGCCTCCCATCACGAAAACTATCCAAGTTAGACGAACCAGACATGCAGGACACTGCTGGAGAAGCAGGGAAGAGCTCATAAGTGATGTACTCCTATGGACCTCCGCATATGGCCAAGCAAAAGTAGGACGACCAGCTCGAACATACATACAGCAGCTATGTGAGGATACGGGATGTAACCCTGAAGACCTGCCAGAGGCGATGAACGATAGGGAGAAGTGGCGAGAGAGGGTCAGGGATATCCGTGCTAGCGGCACGACATGATGGTGATGATGATGAGGATTGAATAACAGTGAAAGGTGAAATGTCGCAATTCGTTCTCCTCAACTCAAGTGTTTGTACAAATTTGTCAGGAAAGACGATCGTCTTTTTATTATCATTATCAAGTCGGGCAGAAAGCGCATAGTTCCCCCCCCTCTCTCTCTCTCTCTCTCTCTCTCTCCGTCCAAATCGTTAATCTTGCAGACCCTATAGACTGCATCCAATGTCCATACTTGTATGTCCTTGCAGGATGGTACACGGTGGCGCGTCCTCGCGAAAGAGTCCATAAGAGAACATTGTTTATAAGATACTCCTTGTCCAGTAGCGCCCAGCATGTATTGTTCGTCTAACTTGTAAGATGGGAGGTCAGTGGCCGTATTGTTGTTCTTTATGTTTGAGTTAATTCTCTCTGGACTTTCTTAAGTTTCTATGCATTGACATTTGTAGGTTTTCTATTATTAAGTAAGGATCTTTTTTGACGTTGTCTCGTTTTCCCTAATTTTCTATTGACTCCCAGAATATTCTACATTTGACTCTTGACTGATATTTCTATGTCCGGCGGTAACAAAGTTTTCATATTCGTCAAGTGAAGTATGTCTTTCACATATCTCCTGAAGAGCATCAAACTTGTTACTTACAGTTATTATATATCGATTGCTTAAATCAATATTAGTAAACGAGGACCAGGAATATCATGAAGTTTTTCCTGTTTGTTTCTTATTTCAACCTAAATTCACACGAATCTTTGCTGAGACTATTCTTTGATCGGAAGACACTCCTTTTAAAGAAGAGTATGCTTCACAGTTAAAAACGCTGTTTATCCACTTCTTGTTTATAAATATATAATCTAGTTTTGCTTTAGGGTTATTTCGATCAGTGTAAGTCCATAGTTTTCCCTCCCTTTTTAGGAATTTATTGTTTAGGCATACCAGCCTGTTCTCGAGAAAAAATACTGTTAGATATTTTAATGCACGTAATAAAACAGATGATAAAAACATGAATGGTCTTATCCTAAACTAGTTCTTTTTTTCACTTTATTGGTAACCGTGGTGGGGGCGTCTTTGGTCTTTACACAATTTGAGATGGGGTGGGGGTCTTCTCTTTCAAGACGGATTAGTTAAAAATGAATAATAAAACAAACAGTTGGTTGAACGAAAAATTGTTGACTCTTTATATATTTAGTCGGGCAGCCAATAAAAGAGCGTCTTCTTCTGCAATTATCCTCTCAAAAACAAAATTCAAAGAAATTTTTAGAAAGGTTTGCTTTTTTACCGACTTATCTTCTTAAAGGTACGTCACCTCAAATTCACAAAATCGTCGTTCCCTCTTAATCGAAGTACGAGGTGCATAAGATAAGTTTCCTGACTTTTTTCGTATGGGCATCTAAAATTGTCGTAAACTCTTGAACATTCAGTATGTTATTGCTATACTTCTTATGAGATGACTGACCAATTTTTATGATTTCAGGTTCAAATGAACAGCTACAGCAGCAATTGGAATACACCCTACTAAAGCCCGATTGTCACTGCTGGTGAATTTCAAAAATGCAATCTGACACTTTAGAAGAACGATATGCAATAAAACTGTGTTTCAAACTTGGAAAAAATGATGTCACAGAAACGTATGGAATGCTTCAGACTGCTTTTGGACCATCTTGCATGAATCGAGCATCAGAGGATAAGACATAGTTACCGACGTGAAATTTGTGGCTGATACTTTCTGATCGTTCGTCTTCTGAGACAAATGGATAAAGATCGACTAGTACTGGGGATTTGGTCTATATAAACTCACTAGCTTTCGGCGGCAAAATAGGAAAAAATTATTTCTGGAAAGCATCTATTTTTAGATTTGGTGACACACCTGTGTTTGAGACGGTCATATCAGGTCCATTGTTTATTGAATTCATGTAAATGTATCAAAATGGATATTTTCATATCGAATAAATTATTATTATTTTTACTTGTTTTCTGTTTATGTCTGCATAAATTTGAAAGCGTTTATTTCATTTACGATAAAAATTGACAAATTGATTAATTCTAAAGACAAAAAATCTTGAGTCATTTGAAATCATGAAAAAATGAATTACAGCTTGTTTTAAAGCATGATTGAGATAAGGAACAAATAGATAATCAAGATAGAATATTCTGGAAGATTTTTTTTTTATATTTGGCTTATTTGAGTTGTAATGCATGATAACATCAGACATTGATAAAACACTAAAAACATTTCAACTCTAATAAAAAAAAACACAACTTTTCATTTGTAGCAGCAACCTTCAAAGTTGTTCAATAACATGAATAAGCATTCATATTTCATTGCAAAATGATTTGTCATTGTGACCAAGCTCCTTCGATGACAAGCATTTGACATTAACGTTATATATATATATATATATATATATATATATATATATATATATATATATATATATATATATACGAGGTACATACAATAAGTTTCCAGACTTTTTTCGAAAAGGCACTTTTATTGATAGTACACACATGAAACTCTACTCCCCTTCGAAGTAATATCCTCCGGCTGCAATGCACTTGTTGTACCGTTCCAACAACTTCTGCAAGGCCCAATAGAAGTCCTCTTGTGTGATCGTGTCAATGACCTTCGTCACAGCCTCTTTCATCTTCTTAATTGTCTCATAACGACAGCCTCTGAGCTTATGGAATAACCAAAAGTCACAGGGAGCAAGGTCTGGACTCTAGGGAGGGTAAGGAACTGTCTTGATACCCATCTTGGTCAAATAGTCTGTGACAAGGATGGAGTTGTGGACTAGTACATTGTCCTGGTGGAAATACCACTGACCCGATTTGAAGAGTGCTGGCCTCTTCCCTAGAAATCTCTTCCTGAACTCCTTTAAAAACTCAACATAGTAACCCTAAACCTTTGGCCAATCAACTCTGGTGTTCTGACTTCCTTACTCCTCGCACACCTCTCATCATCCCTCACAGACTCCCTGCCTTCCTTGAATCTCTTATGCCACTCAAAAACTGGTGCTCGATTCATGCAAGATGGTCCAAAAGCAGTCTGAAGCATTCCATACATTTCTGTGACATCATTTTTTCCAAGTTTAAAACAGAATTTTATTGCATATCGTTCTTTTAAAGTGTCCTCACGTCCAGATTGCATTTTTGAAATTCACCAGCTGTGACAATCAGGCTTTAGTAGGGTGTATTCCAATTGCTGCTGTAGCTGTTCATTTGAATTCGAAATCATAAAAATTGGTCAGTCATCTCATAAGATGTATAGTAATAACATAGGGAATTTTCAAGAGTCTACGACAATTTTAAATGCCCATACGAAAAAGTCTGGAAACTTATCTTATGCACCTCGTATATATATATATATATATATATGTGTGTGTGTGTGTGTGTGTGTGTGTGTGTGTGTGTGTGTGTGTGTGTGTGTTTAAAAAGTTTTTAATTTGTCCAAAGAGTAAAAATATTTTTTTTAAGTTTAATTGGTCTCCAATGAGATTATCTTTTAAAAAAATGTTTATTTCATAAAATGTTTATTACATTCTTTATTTTATTTTATTATTTGATTTCCTTTTAAGGCGTTTCACTTCTCTTATAAAATGCCGGATGTATCAAACATATGAAATCATGTCGTAACTTACAAAATCATAAAACTTATAATATTTCGTTACCATCTCGTCCTAATAGATGTGATGTTTATGCTAAAATCTGCAAATTAAATAAAAAAGATAAATGAACATTGTGTAAATAATAAATCAGTTTTACGTGTTTTATGCGAATGCATAAATATATGATAAGATAATTGTAAAATAGATGAAACATCTCAAAAACTCACGACTCTGCGATGAAAGTTGTCAGTCTTCAGGTGAATTCAGTAGGTATTCAAGAACGTAAGTTTTTTTTTGGGGGGGGTCAGATTTATTATCTTCTACTTTTTTGATATATTGTGATATTGCTCAGCAATTGATTGATTGAACACTCTAAAATTTCTACGTATTAAAAACGCGTTTAACATTAAATTTTTATAATAATTAGTATGTGTGTGTGGGTGTGGGGTGTGGGGGGTGAGTAATATATATATATATATATATATAATTATACCATGAGCGCCTTTATATAATATATATATATATATTTAAACGTGGTCTGGTGTAATAATATATATACATATATATATATATGTGTGTGTGTGTGTGTGTGTATTTCTAAATAGGTTGGTCCACAAAGAGATTTGCATTTTTTTTATTTATTTTGTTTTTACATATGTGTTATATATGTGTATGTTTCCGGCTTGTTGCTTTCGTCAGAGAACATAGATGGCACAAGGCCTTGTTAATGGGGTACTCAAAAAACATATCAAATATCAAAGAGGGGTAAAGCAGACTAAGGTAAACACACTCAGAAAAAGAGAGGATGACCTCTACATAAAACACATAACAAAAGGAAAAGCATTCAGGCTGTGAACAAGAGTGAGTTCAAGTCTCTCTTTTTTTTCTTTTTTTTTTTTTTTTTGTTTGACGGTGTCCTCTTTCAATATTCCTAACAACTTCTAATCTTCCTTCTTTCCGAGAGTTATGATTCTTTTCTCATTAGGCAATTCTATTCTTTCTATGGTTTCTCTTTTTCCACTTTTCATTTTTACCTTGGCACATTATTCAATGACAAATTCCATTCCTCTATCCTGGTTGTATATTCCCATGGTTTATATTCGGGTTTTTAGTTCTTTTTCATTTTTCGTTTTCATTTTTGGTAAATATCTTAATATTATCCATGTACATGAAGTGATTAATCTTTTCTTGTGATCTTGTAAATTTTCAGCCCCTTGTGCACATTCTAAATATGGTATTGAATGACATCATTGCTTTAACAAATAGCAGTAGGAGGAGTGAATCTCCCTAGATAATGCCTACCTGAATTTTCATCTCTATTAAAGTTTACCCTCCTACTAATTCCATTTCGCATTTTTCCATGACTTTTGTGACGCATTTTATGACTTTGTCTTATATTTTGAACATTTTCAGACATTCTATTATCCAAGTTTGCGGGATCATATCATTGTATTTTTTATAGTTAATCCATGCTAAGGATACATTTTCCACATTCTTAAACTTCCTTGAGGATGTGCTCAACCAATGAAATACTACTTATTTCTATTATGTATAATTTTTAACAAACCTCATATTGTAATATTTTTCAAACTTTTTTTATTATTGGTCCCCATATCGTATTCATCTCTATATTTGGTCTTCTCATCAGGTCATTGTAAGCCAACATATGTGCTGATTCTTTAAGACGTCTTATACTCCAATGTTCTTCAGATGATTTCCCTTTTTTTCCCATATATGGTCACAGCCATACCCAACTTTTCAATGTTTTTTAGCCTTACTTTTAGTCTCGCTTTTGTATACTTTACCACAACGATATAAAATACACGCGACTCTTGGTCATATTTTTTGGGGTACTTTGACACGGAAGAGATATTTTTAAAGAGTCATGCCACTACTGAATATTATCCTGATATCATATAGATTATATATCTTTTGAATCTTCTTGGCAACGACTTTAACATTTGTCAGACAGACTGGTGAGTTTTCGGATATTGTTCGCTGTCATTCGATGAAGATTTCTTGGAACCGATGTCATGCTCTCTGGGAAGTTATTGCGATGGAGGTTGTCGCTTAAACTATTCATTTCTCCTTGATATGCATCGGTGTCACCACAAATGACTTTTGCTCAATGTTGTAAGCGATGACCCAGGAGGTTAATATTTGTGCTCTTATCACTGATGTAGCCAGGTATTCTTCCAAAAAGGGATACCATCACCGGGTCACAGAACAAATATCCACACTTTTTAAACAAAACTTTTAACTAAGTCTAAGTCCATCAATCCTTTTCTATTTTAATTGAACTTTGCAGGGTGGTCTGGTCTGGTCTGGTCTCTATATCTTTTATGTTAGGACTTGAAATTTTTGATCGGTGTATCAGACGGTTGTGGCACCAGTAATTCGTCAGAATAACATTATTTATTTTCTTCTTTTTCATTTCTTTTACTAATATTATAGTCTCATACAACTTCATAGGATATTGAAGAAATCCTGTCACGTGATGAGAGATGTTTATATAATTCAAAAAATACAGAATTAAAGTTTTAGCTTTAAAAGTCTTAGAATTACACTCGGTTACGCTTAGTATATTTATCAAGAAAAAGGAAGAAAGAAAAAAAGAAATTTTCAAATTAGCTCCTTTCTTCCTCTGAAAAATTTCAATTTATTTATTTACTCCTTTTCGAGTTTTTCACTCCACTGTTAGCCGATAGTTTCTCACTGAAAATTTGAGTGACAGCGAATCTCCTCAAGTCTCCAGGACACCTCCCAGTATTCTAGCCGATCTTAACAATGCAATAGTTTGGATAGTCTCAACTTGTCCTCTTATATCCAAGTCCTCCAGTCCTTGTACCAGTCATTTGGTGACTGTACCAAGAGCACCAATTACTACTGGTATCATCGTCACTTTCATGTTTCACAGTTTGTTTTTTTTTTTCGATTCCCTAGAAAAGTTCAGGTGTTTATCCTTTTTTGCTTTCTTTCAATTTTACTCTGTAGTCAGCCGGGACAGTAAAGTCCACAATTCGCCAACTTCTCTTTTTTCATTTTATTTTTATTTTTATTCTATTTATTTATTTATTTATATCTTTAATTTTTTTTTTTTTTTTTTTTTTTTTTTTTGACTAATATTAGTTCTGATCGTCTGGCCGAGATTAGGTGATCTGTTTGTATTTCAAAATCCCAGAGAAGTTTGCGCATCTCATTTTCCAGGATAGATTCTGGGTTGTACATATACCATTTGTTCGTACGGTCAAATTTCAATTTCTTGCACAATTCCCAGTGGATCACCTTCCCCACCCAGTCGTGTCTAGTCTTATACTCTTTCTATGCTAGTTTGCAGTATTCGCTTATTATGTGATTGCTCGTTTCTTCTCTATCATAACCTACATCTGTTATTTTGTTGCGTCTAATCAATTCTCGCTTTGATATGATTGGTTTTTATGGCGTTGTTTTGTGCTGCTATTAAAAGTGATTCCGTTTCTCTCTAAAGGTTTCCGTTTTTTAGCCACGTTCTCGTTTTCCCCGGTGAGATTTCTCTTGTTAATCGCTTAAAACGTCCACAGAGTTGTTTTTCTTCGCATTTTTGTTTTCTAGTTATTTTCGTTCTGTTGATCCCTCTTGTTGTCCGTCTTGTGTCTAATGGCTGTAATCTCTTCCTCCGCGATTTTCTTTGTAGTCTTCGAGCCGGGTCCAATTCTTTTTCCTTTTGGTAGACAGTTTAACGTCGTCCATGTACATTAGGTGATTGATCTTTTCCTGAGATTCGGTAAGTTTGTATCCGCTTGTGCATTTCCAGAGTATGTGGTTGAGTGGCATCATCACGATAACAAATAATAATGATGACAGTGCATCTCCCTAGAAGATCCCTCTCTGGAATTTCGCTTCAGCTAAGCTTTTTCCTCCTGCTGTCAATTCTACCCTCCAGGTTTCCATGGTTTTCTCCATAAATTTAATGACCATGTTGGATATTTTGAACATTTTCAGTGTATTATCCAGGTCTGGGAGACCATGTCGTTAGTCTTTTTGTAGTCAATCTCGGCCATAGCTAGATTTTCCGTGCGCTTTACTCTCTTCCCTTCTTCGGCTACTACCTTCTGATTTATCTCTTCGAGTTGTATCGTTTGTTCTAATCGTCTTGCTTTTCTCTGCTCGTACGAACATATTTTCATGTTTTTCACCTGTTTTAGCATCTTTGTAGCTTTTTGACTTGTGTTTGCAATCTAATTTCCTGTCCGGGTTTTGACTCGCTGTTCGTATTCTTCGGGGGAACTCCGATTTTTTCAGACTAATTTTGCTCCTGCATAGATTAGATAGTTTAATTTCGTGATGTTATTGGGATTTTTTTGTTTTGCTTTTTGTTTTTTAGTTTCTGCCCAGACAGTTTTCCAGTCTTGGTTCCAAATAGAAGACAATACGGTTTTCTTTTCAGACATAATCCTCTTTATAATCACTTCATTCATTTTTTCTTCTTGTGTTCGTATTTGTGTTGTGTTTGGTTGCGTGGTATTTCGACCACTATTACGTAATATTTCTTTTTGATTTGAAGTTTCTGGCATTTCAGTATTCGGTGTCTCGGTTACTGTATTGGGGGGCTGTTGATATGTTTCTCATTTATAATTGTTGGTATCTTTTCAATATTTCAAGGTCAGACAATCAACATTTCTTTATTATCGTCTCAACCTGTTCAGCAAGTCTTTGGTTTGTTGCCTTAAATCTTGTGATGTTTACCCAAATTTCTATCATTCTTTTTATATTACCTCTTTGTGTAGGGTTGCTCCTAAAATAACAGTATCATCATCATCGTGTCGCGCTGCTAGCACCGATCTCCCTGGACCTATCTCGCCACAGTGCAAGTTTACTATCTTCCCTTGTCCATTTTCTATGATTTGAGTGGTTAATCAGTTCATCATTTGTGTACCTGAAAAAAAGCCAACATTCGCAGGATGCCGAGTAAGTCCCCCATGTTGGCTATCAAAAGAGCACCTACGATCATGACACCCAAAGCTGTTGCGTGGGTCTCATATTGAGTATTGTTTTGATTTCTCATTTTTATGGGTAGTATATTGTGGCTATACCAGACCCAGTGGTTGTTTATTATCTGTGCACCTGACACAGATGAGACCAATTTGAGCGAATCATAAAAAATTGTAGCGTCACATGACTAAATCTATTTATTATTCAAAAAAAAAAGAAAAAAGAAACCCAAGAATAAGTTTCAACACCTGAAGGAACGAGATACCAACAGAAGAGGGGGACAAATCCTTGCTGTTAACTGTCTGCCATTTTGAATGAAAAGACTTGTGTTCGTATAAAGTCTTTAGTTTGACAATTTACATGCCTGTTTGATTTTAAATTAGTTTTCCCAAAATTAAAATCTTTGCTAAATATCATCTGTGATTTAAATATAAAAACGAAGCGCCTTATTTGGAGTTCATGTCTTTCAATTCTACTATTTAAAAAAAGCATGTTCAGGATTTTTCCTTTCAAAATGTGTATTAATTTAAGTTTTCTGTCTTAATTAGTGTAAAAACTAGTATATCTAAATGATCTGGACCCATAAATAAGGGGTCAACAAGAAATATAATCATCATTCAGATTGCCCTAGCTCTAACAGTAACGAAATTTCACTGGTTGGCGTTATTAATAGCCAATGCAGGACCACCGACAAATATCGTAGGATTTATTTAAATCAGATTATAAAAATAGCTTCACTGTGGACTTTAACTAAGTTAAAATTTGACCAATTTTAATTTTTTCTTGTTTTATTATAATTATACTCTTTATGAGTTTTTCACACCAGTTTTAACTGGTCTTTCACTGGAGTCGGGGTGACAGCAGGTCTCCTCACGTCTCCGGGACTCTTTTGAATATTCAAGTCGATTTTAACAATGCTGTGGATTGTGGATGATTTCGATTTTTTTCTCTTATCTCCAATTCCTCTAGTTTCCTTTCTAAGCCTTTGGGAACAGTTCCAAGTGCACCAACTACAATTGGTATCACCGTCACCATGTTCCACAGCTTTCCAAGCTCTCTATTATTATCATTATTATTATCATTCAATGCATTTATACATTCACACCAAAACAAGTACAAAAACGCATAGTTGTACATTGGTTAATGTGTTGATATCGAAAGATGAATATGATCTTTACAGAGTAAACTTTGACAAGGCTTAGTTTATTTTAGCACGAAGGCTGAAGTATTGGGCACTCAGGGAAAATCGAATTCATTGACAATGGTCTGCTAACCTCACTCGCAAACCATTATACCACACGAGGCGCCCACGACCGACACGTCAAGGAATGTAACAGTGTGACAATGTTGGGCTTGTCTATCGAATATAAAAAAATCAGAGCAGAATTTTTTTATCTTGTAAATTTTATGATAATCAGAAAAGCAGAGAAGTTGAATCATTGTATTAAAGACAATAAAAACTATGAGAATAGTCTGAATAAATGAATGATGCTCACGATATTTTGTCTAAGAAATTTAAACAGAAAACAAACCAAGTATTAAAGATGGTAAAACTGACACAAGAACTCTACATAGTATCAACACTTCGTTTAAGTAATAAAACCAAATTCATGGTATATATTTAAATATGACCTATTTTCATTTCTGTAAGATTTGAAGAAACTGACGTTTTGCATCGATTGTAATAAGTTTCATTGCCTTTTCTCAGTTTCTATTTCCAAGTTTTTGTACTTAAATTCTTTGATATGTTATTATACGAAGATCATTAAATAAGTTTCCAGACCTTTTTTCGTATGGGCACTTTTATTGATAGTACACACATGAAACTCTACTCCCCTTCGAAGTAATCTCATCCGGCTGTAATGCCCTTGTTGTACCGTCCCAACAACTTCTGCAAGGCCTCATGGAAGTCCTCTTGTTTGAGCGCGTTAATGACCTTCGCCACAGCCTCTTTCATCTCCTCAATTGTCTCATAACGACAGCCTCTGAGCTTATGGAATAACCAAATATCACAGGGAGCAAGGTCTGGACTATAGGGAGGCTGAGGAACTGTCTTGATGCCAATTTTTATTTTTTGCGCATGTGACGTCGGGGGCAGTCTGGCACTTGACCCTCCGCAAAATAATTCCTAGTCAAGATTCCTATTTCGGGCATATGGTAAACTGGCAAATAATGTGATAGTGAATTTGGGGCTAGACTGATCTCCGACGCTGACAAAGGGGTTTCGAATTCACTTTCCCATACACCACCAAGTCCGTCGTTTTCCTTCCCCCTCGGATAACGGAAAACATGGACTTCTAGGTAAAAACAAAATATTATTCACTGCAGTCAAATTTCCAAATTGCCTATATATTATATCAAATTAACACAATTTTTTTATCATTTAGTGTATTCATCTTCGTTGTTATATGCCCATCATTTCGGCTGATGCGTCCTTCGGCTTTCTTCAGGTGTTTCACATTAAACTCGGGAGCCAACACGGACCTTTGAACAAACCCTTTATTTGATCCACTAGGGTAAATTGTTCTAATTACGTTAACCATAACCGGGTATAAGTATTAAGCTATAGTAAGTATCCCGTGTTATTTTTCCTGTAGTCAGGATTGAACTTGCAACTTCCAGATGAATTCAATTAGAAGCTCTTTAACCGAACGTCTATATCCGTTGTCAGCATTTTTTCCATAAATGCAAACTTTGAAATTTGTTTATAGCAAAAATACTTGTTTTGAGACAATTCCAATTGGTACCAAAATAGATTCCTCTATGTTGAACAGAGGTCTGTCATCAAATTTTTGACGGCTGAAGAGTGCAAATCATGCGCAATTTAGACAAGAATATGTGATGAGTACGAAGGAGTATGTTTCAGCGTTAAATCTTTTTACAAATGGATTAAGCTTGGGTTTACCACTACGAGCCAGAGTCGAAAAGACAGTCCATATTGTAGAAACAAACTGACTCTCTGGTAAAGAAAAGTTCCTGTCGCAGCGGTCTCTTTAGAAGATCATACTGATAGTTTTCGAGGACACGAAGAGACCTGTCATTATTAATTTTCTTTATTTAAAAAAGTACAAATCTCAGCAGTGTTTCCAATTGCTTTAAGCAAAATTCACTTTATCTATAGAATGACTTTCTTAATGCTCTTGTTTTATGTCCGTAAAACTAAGTTTGTGTTGTTTCTGGTTTATTATACGTTAAAAAAAGAAATTAAAATATATGTTCGTAAAAATTGGAAAGTTTGCATTGTTTTTGGTTTTGTGCATGCGTATGTGGGTGTGTGTGTTTAAGTTTTAGAATTCTGACATGATAATATGGATATTATGATTCACAAAATGATTAAATATTATAATGAACAGTATATATACATTATTATATAATCTTATTTTTATGATAAACGGTATGATTTGTTTATTTTATATCGCAATCATATTTTTATTGTAACTTTTCTTAAATATTTGAAACATTAAAAATGTATTTTTTATACGTTTTTTGATTTACAAATATTTTCGTTTATACAAACTTTTCCATGAAAATTTCTCTATTAAAATTTACTTTGGGTGATTCTGAATCAGAAGATTTTACTTTTGGTTGTCAAGTGTCATAGTTTTTAATGGTTGAATTTGGTTTCTTTGTTTAATGGTAAAGCAACCTTCGTGGGTTATTTAATGCCTAATTCATCCTTGTAGAATAACAGTAGTAGTGATACTATTCAAATCATATCTGAGAGTGATAAGGGCGTTGAAATCTTTCTCAAGTGTATTAGTCTGAAAATAAACGTAATAGTGCGACAAGAGTTCGAACTCGCTTACCATGAAATTGCAATTCAGCACGTTAACCACCTTGTCAAGGAGATTCCACACCGGACACACTCAGACGCACGCACAACAGACCCGCAGATGTTTTGCCTTTACATAAAAAAATAACTATACACTTGCAGTAAGTAAAGTCGACGACCGTAGACGAGGGTGACCCGAAGGCTCCTTTTTCAATAGCTACTACACCAAGATGTTGGGGAGGGCACTACTCCTTTCCCTGAATAGCTCCACTTTACCCTTGATCCCTACCTTATAATGGTGAGTGTTAAGCAAGGTAGCATCAAGTACCATTTTTTGAGTCTTTGGTATGACTCGACCTGGGATTGAACCCGGGTCTCCCGGACCATTAGCGAACACACCGACAATCTGTTTCTTCTTTATTTTCAATGCATTTCTACAATAAAATCATTAACAGTACATTCACATTAAACATCTAATAACCCTATTCAATCAGTCAAACTTGCTTAAATTCCTGACCACAGACAATCCCCCTTTCTTACTTATTTCCGAAGTAGAACATAAGAACTAAGAACTGAAACCTGCCGAAAGAAATTTGGAGTAAAAAAATTGCAAAATTTAATGATTAATCAGCAAATTTTTCTCTGTCACTTGACGATTTTGATTTCCTTCAACAGAAAATTTCTAAAATTAAATTAGAGAATTTCGAAAAACAATTAATGGACAAATAATAAGAACAGCTAAAATTTTGTTTACGTTTGCCGTTGATAGGAAAATAGAATTACGTTTATTATCTTATTATTTTCCTTACCGCCATCATTTGCCATAATCATTAGAGTATTTTTATGCGCTTGTTAACTAAACCAAATATGTGATATCATATATTGTTAGATAACCAGTGATAATGCCCTGCTTCCTCTTATCCGCTGTTTTGCTTACTCGCAGACAACTCGAGAAATTATTTTCCCAAAATACTGCTACGACACTGTTTTTTGTAACACGCAGACAATTTTATTCGTCGCGAAATCCTACTTGTTAAATACAGGTTGTATTTTTTATGGGGTCACAATGAATAAATGGATTTATTCACCACAGAGAAAAGCAAGGAACAGGCGCTAGTTGCAGGAATGGATTTTCGCTCTTTCTATAGCGAAACTCAATCACACATCTGCCATGAATTTTGGTCTTTTTAACCAAGAATAATTCATAGGGTGCATTAAAGTTTTTTCGGGATTATTGTGGTGAATTGTTGGGAGATTCTGGGGTTTGTTTTTGACTTCTTTTACTTCTTCGAATCCCAATTCACTTGTTATTTTGTTTTTGTCGGTTGAAACTGTAAATGAATTTAGGAAAGAAAAGACAAAGACAAGAATACTTTTAAAATCAATTTTTATTCCGCAGATCTTCAATTATTTCAGGGCGGGAAACTTTCTTCTCATGCTAGGAAAAAGCTGTCTACTCCGTAGAACGGTGCAAAGAAATCTGAGAGTGAGTTTCTTTTTGGCGCCTGGAAGCCAATCCTTTTCAGGCAGGAGCGGATCGCGCTTCCTGTCAGAGGCCTCCGGAGAAATTATTTTTCTATTTGTTTTTTTTTTGTTTTTTTTTAATTTTGTTTTGTTTTGTTTTTTTTTCGTGTTTATTCTGCAATAACATAAAAATGTTGTTGCTTTTTTTAATTTCTTATTAAATTCTCACAAATTCATTCACACTGAATTTCTCATGTGGAGCAATGGTTAGCGAATAAGACTAGCAGACCATTGTTAGTATGTTCGATTCTCACTGGATGCCTTGACCTTAAAGCAAACTAAGTGAAGCTCAAAAAACGAACAACGATTTATGTCCCACACAAATATCCGACCAAGAGAATAAAATTTGATCTAGGAATTTTTCGCCTTCACTGGAAATCAGCAAGATATAAATCAACCATTTTTGCTAAATATCTTCCTACTACAGTCGTTTAAAGGAATTTCAAGTGATATATATTTCCTAGTCGGTCAGTTTGATACTAAGATGGTTCTAGCCTTAAAGACAATCAAATATTCTCCAACAATCTGAAACCATCACTGAACCAAGTAAAAAAAGAAACAGAAACTAAGTATTTTCATTTCTTGAAGATGAATTCAAATCCTTTTTTCAAGGCGGGGTTGTCATGTCCATCAAAATCCTTTTCTCGATGAGGGGTTGTCATGTTTTTTTTTATGCCGGGTTGTCATGTCCATCAAAATCCTTTTTTCGATGCGGGGTTGTCATGTCCATCAAAATCCTTTTTTCGATGCCGGGTTGTCATGTCCATCAAAATCCTTTTCTCGATGCGGGGTTGTCATGTCCATCAAAACCCTTTTTTCGATGCGGAGTTGTCAGGTCCATCAAATCCTTTTTTTCGATGCCGGGTTGTCATGTCCATCAAAATCCTTTTCTCGATGCGTGGTTGTCATGTCCATCAAAATCCTTTTTTCGATGCGGAGTTGTCAGGTCCATCAAATCCTTTTTTTCGATGCCGGGTTGTCATGTCCATCAAAATCATTTTCTCGATGCGCGGTTGTCATGTCCATCAAAATCCTTTTTTCGATGCGGGGTTGTCAGGTCCATCAAAATCCTTTTCTCGATGCGGGGTTGTCATGTCCATAAAAATCCTTTTCTCGATGCGGGGTTGTCATGTCCATCACAATCCTTTTTTTCGATGCCGGGTTTTCAGGTCCATCAAAAGTAAAAACAAAAAAACTTCACTCAGTGATTTCCTGCAGAAGTGCCAAATTGCTGACCTGATTGTGAATAGAAATTCATTAATCAGTCTTGATCTGTATTCGCCACCTGAAAACAATAAGAAAAAA
The DNA here is from genome assembly GCA_963585895.1 of Sepioteuthis lessoniana. Classification (NCBI taxonomy): domain Eukaryota; kingdom Metazoa; phylum Mollusca; class Cephalopoda; order Myopsida; family Loliginidae; genus Sepioteuthis; species Sepioteuthis lessoniana. The sequence goes on from OY757924.1 coordinate 95,001,478, forward strand.
AAGAAAATTAATTTTTGACCAGGTAACTTTACTATTAAACAAGTACTTACAAAACACTGGTTACCCACGGGGTATTATTACCTATTCATGGGTGGGCGAAACGACAAGCAGATAAGAAAAATGTCACTAAAACTATCTATACGTTTCCATCTCCTTCATGAGCTTAAATCTGATATTGTGGGTCAATTCTCGGGCATTTTCTGGAATTTACATGACAGATATACAATATTAGTGTCTCCATTGTTTTCTAATTTAATAAGGTTATCAGGTTAGAGTAATCTATACCTCAATGTCAACGTAAAGTGGACAGAAAAAATATTATGATGGCTAAGTTCATTATTCACTTATTTATACTTATTTGTTTTAGTCTCCTCGTCCGATTACAAACTGAATCTTTTGAAAGGAATTCACAGGACGCTGGTATTTAAAAATTGGGTGGGTGACAATTTGTCTTACGGGTGTGTAAAAATAGATCATAAATTATTTTCGGTTGTTCATGACCTTATTTAGAATAATGCTCACCACTTTCGATAAAGCAAAAGTATTTTTCGGGAGTGTTTGGAAAAAGTTAAGAATATAAAACAAATAGAAACACAAAAGAAACCTAAATAAACAAAAGTGAAAACGAAATTATTCATGTAAGTCAATTTTTATTCACTATTGTCCTAAAATTGATGTAAATATTTTAGTACTTGCACAATCAACTACATTCTTATTAATCATATACTTAGTATCCAAAATTTTTATTCAAATTTCCTTTCATCTGTAAAAAAATTTGCTTATGAAAAAAGATGAAGAATCAAAAGAAATAGCCAGCATAAATAACAATTCTATAAACAATGGATCGAAAACCAAAATTTTTATTCAAAGTTCCTTTATCTGTAAAAAAATTTGCTTATGAAAAAAGATGAAGAATCAAAGGAAATAGCCAGCATAAATAACAATTCTATAAACAATGGATCGAAAACCAAAAGACGAGTATTAAAATGTCGATCTAAGCAAATAAATAGTATTTTTTAAAAATCCACCAAAATCAAATAACTAGTATAAAAAAATTCAACCAATCTAAATGAAAATAAAATATCGATATTTTTACACTAAAAACTATAGTAATAAATCAGAAATAAGTTGAAACAAATACTAGTTTTAAAAAATCTACTTATACAGTTATTTAATAAGCGTAGTGTACATTTGGAACAAATCTAGATCACGTAATGAGGGTCGCACCAGCAATTCACTTGTGACTTAATTGCAAGATATATATATATATATATATATATATATATATATATATATATATATATATATATATATATATATTGAAGAGTGTATATTTAGGAAGCAAGTTATTATTCAATCAAGTTTTGTTAAAGACGATGGAACACTGTTTATTAATTTTTATTTTATTTTTTCAAGACACCTTGTTGTTTTTCTGGCGTCGGGATCTCGATGGTTAAGGAATTGTCCCATATCTTCTGCCCAAGCGCTTTCGACCATATTTTTGGTCGTCATCAGCGGGTAGTGTAGTTTTGAGTTGACTGTTGAGTTTTTACAGTTTTAATAATTTGCAGCATTTTGTTTTGAAGTTGTCGGTTGGAACATTTTCAGCGTTTTGTTTTAAAACGTTCGACTGGAAAAAGGTTTACTATAAGAGTTTGTGAATTTTAGTTAAAAAAATACTTAATTATTCGGTGCCTGTGTTAAATGCTATTTTATTTATGTTTGTTTTGTTTTGGGGGTTTTTTTACGCATATTGCTTCTAGGATTTGTAATCGTTTTTTTATTATTGTTTTTAAATATAATTATTGCATTATATGTCAGAATCTTCCTTATATGATGTAAGTTGGTTAGTGCTTTTTGTTGTATTTAATAATTAAATGTTATTTTATGGCGCTATTTTCAGAAAGGTGATAAGTAAGACGATGAGATAATGTTCTGGTTGGATAGCTAATGTAAAAATGATTTTTGTTTTTCAGAACACACTCTCGAAATGAACATATAAATTTATAAACTACATTGATTTCGTTTCAGTGTATTTTATCGGAATTGGTCTTATTCTAAACGAAAAGGTTGATGTTTTAAATTTACTGTAGTAGATGATAAGTTTTATTTGTTTTTGTTTTTCGATAGGTTTTATGTGCCTTTTTATGATGTTAGTTATTGTTTGTTCGTCTAATTTGTAGTTGTTGGGCATTTGATTTTTGTAATATAGATTAATTCTGTTAGTGTTGTTATTGTGTTATATATTGACCCTTGACCGAGCCATCAATCAAGAGATTCACCTGTGTAAATAAGCGGAGGAACAGCAGAAGCAGGTGGTCGTGAGACAATTATATAACCAGGTGCCACAGTCGGCTTGGGTCAGTTCCAGTTGGAGTTGGAGTCAGTTGGGGGACAAGATGCCAGCGTGAGAATCAGCTTGCAGACTGAGGACTTGCGGCACTCAGTGACCCACGGTTGAGCAACCCGGCCAAGATGAGAAAGAAGTACTGCTATGGTCAGAAGAACCTTTGGTCAATATGTAGCAGTCTGTCCCCGACTCCAACTCACCTCTCACACACAACCAACATCAACCCTTTCGAGAATAAAGTGTGAGAGATGATATTTTTATAAAGAAGTGTGTTCGTTCATTGAAGATCGTCATTATTGTTGACTATGTTTCGGCTTATATTTGTATTATGCATTATGAATACGGCTATACAACAATTGTTGGTAGTGTTATTATTTTTGTTAATGTTTTGAATATCTAGTTTTATTTGTTGATCAATTAGTTTATTAGGAAAATTGTTATTAACAAGGGTTTGTTTTATGTTGGTAAGTTTTTTGTAAAATATTGTCTTAGATGAGGAGATGTAAAACGCTCTATGAATTAAGTTTTTTATAATTTCTATTTTATATTTTGGGGGACATTCTCCTTGGTGGTTTAGTAGAGTGGAACTATCGCTGGTAGGCTTTTTAAATGTAAATGTAGTAAATTTTTATTGCTTTATTGTAGAACGAAAATTTCTTGAACAACTTGTGAATTGCAATCAAAATTGAATCATGTATGACAATTGGGAAAAGTGTCCAACAAGCGTTCATTATTCTAACACAGAAAAATATTTTCCAATGTCAACATTGCACTTCAAAGATTTGTTGACAGCACCGGTTTATGTCAGATCACCGAAGTTAAGCATAGATGATCATGATCTGTATTTAGATGGGTGACCTGTTGGTAGTGAAATCAACCCAAAGTCCTGTGTGCGAGACTAAACTAAACTCAGTTATATCTCTAGAAAACAGCGGTTGGACGGCTGTTTACCACCCATTTTGCAAACCATCCAAGAAAGGTGAACAAAACATGTAGGGTAAGTGGATAGAGTGTTCATCAATGGTTCGGGAGACCGGGGTTCAATACCAGGTCGAGTCATACCAAAGAGTTTTTAAAAATGGTACTTGATACTCCCTTGCTTAACACTCAGCATTATAAGGTACGTATCAAGGGTAAAGTGGAGCAATCCATGGAAAGGAGTAGCACCCTCTCCTACGCCTCGGTGTAGTAGCTATTGAAAAAGGAGTCTTCTAGTCGCCCTCGACTATGTTCGCCAACTTTTTACTTACTCCTGGTGAAATAAGAACGAACTCATAAGCGACGTTATTCTATGCACTGATACAACTGACCAAAAAAATTACGTTCATCAGCTCTTTGTGGACACTGGGTGCCGTCTAGTAAACTTGCCAAGAGGGATGGATGATAGGAATAGAAGGAGAGAGAGAGTCTAGGAAATCCGTGCAGTAAGCAATCCTTGAGGTGGTGGAGGAAGAGAGTGATGAGGATAAGATAATGTTTTAAATTATAAAAGAAAAAATTTATTTCCTAGAGAGATTCGACACAAAATGCCTTCAATGGAATTTTGGCGTCGACATCCTAAAAATTCTATTGCAAAAGTAAAAATGGACTTGTCGGAATTTATGTGCAGATTTTCATAAATGAATATTCTTAACTATAAATAAGTGTGCTGTCCATTTATATTAATATTTCAATTTGGTCATTTTTATCCAAAAAACTCATTAGTCTCAAGGGAACAGTAAGAAATGTTTTATACAAAAAAGATTCCTTATAATGATTGAGTTTAAAACAGGGACAACAATTCTAAGAAAATGACACGCAGATTTACGATAATCTAGAGTTATCTCAAGATGATTGCAACAAAAGTGAAAAGTATTTTCTTTTATCTCAGATATCAAAGTTTCTTGCATACCTTTCCCACCCGCCAAAGTCGATTAAGAGTCCAACAATTCTTGTGACATGACAGCGACAAGATATTTATTGTCAGATTTTTGAATGATGAGAAAGAAAGTCAGGATGTAGATTCATACCTTTCCTCCATCGTATGAAATGCTAAAAGAATTCGCGACTAATATTCCAACTCAGTCTGACCATTACATTTTTCGTACAATTGCAACTACTTTGCGTCTCCCCTTTGCGTTTGGATTGAATAACTAAAAATATTTGTTCAATTTATTAAGTATGCATTTAACCAGCCCCTCTGCTACGAGTAGGATGTGACACCAAGTCAATTTTTAACCGGGGTACAGCTGGTTTAAATACAGAGTTTTCCTTCTCTTAGACTGGTCGCCAAACCGAAATTAAAGAACTCAGCCTGTTTTCTATTTATTTTTTTATTTTCCAACAGCATTAAAATATATTAAATAACGCAGTCTGCTCTACTATTTACCCATAGCTGGAAAGAGAACTAATTCATGCCTTTCCCAAGGGGCGTGAGCACGAGGGAAATCGCATACAGCTTAGACCAAGATGACCGTTATGTTAAACGCGCCTCTCTTTCTATCAGGAAACTTCGTAATTTCATTTTAACCAAAAAATGACCACCATATAATAATCACTTAATAACACTCGAAATAACAAACACTAAAATAAAAGCACATTAGATTTTCAAAAAATTTAAAAAACCTTTTTTATTTTAAATGTTCAAAATAGTAACCATTTTGGTCTCATCTTCATTTTACGTTTTTCAACAAAATGAATCATAAGTGCAACGAAACATTTTAGGAACATTTTTCAATGTTCTCTAGAAGTATATGTGCCGATTTGAAGAAATTTTGCTTGAATAATTTTGCCGCCATGATGTTTTCTTTTCCTAAACACATACGAAAGGGAACTCACCAATATTCAAAGGGAACTCGCCAATATTCCAAGGGAATTCGCCAATATTCAAAGGGAACTCGCCAATATTCCAAGGGAATTCGCCAATATTCAAAGGGAACTCGCCAATATTCCAAGGGAATTCGCCAATATTCAAAGGGAACTGACCAATATTCCAAGGGAATTCGCCAATATTCGATTCTAGTAGCCCATTTTACCGAATGACGTCTACCATAGCATCGTTTTGAAATATTGTCATCCTGACGTTGATAAGTTTTGTTTTAATAATAGAATAACCGTATTGTGAAATAAAATATAAAGTTTCTATGATATAAAATAAATTATCACTTTTCTTGCGGAACTGTAGAAAACTTTTGCCTTTCTTAATATCAAAACTAAAATTTTAAGATTATATAACATTATTACTCATTGTAAAAAAAATCAATGTTCAGTGTGTGTGTGTGTGTGTGTGTGTGTGTGTCTGTGTGTGTGTGTGTGTGTTTATGTGTGTGTCTGTGTGTGTGTGTGTGTCTGTGTTACTCACTGACTTTGCAGGAATTTTTAAGATATACAAAAGCATTTTTTAGAATATTACAAATTTGTCTTCCTTGCTGATCTAAATATTTTGTCCGTGACTAAATCCCAAAAGAACAGAGGAATTTATTTGCATTTCAAAGTCAAATAGAATTTTACTTTTCCAGTTCATGACATTTACAAGTTTCTAAACATGGTTAAATCCAATGAGTTTGCACAATTTTCAATTGATCTTCGTCCTACCCACTTATATTTATCTTTGTACTTCTAAGCAAATTTAGTTTATTTACTGATTGTGGGATTAACGCTTTCATATCAACACAGCAGTAAACTCTAACAAGTTTCAGGTTCGATCTGCAAATGAATTTTAAAGAAAATGAACCTTAAACTTGATTGATACATTCATTGATTTATTTCAATATGTAAGCTCTAGACAGATGGACAAGCCAATATTCTGGGTCAGAGTGGATCTGGGAGTAATGGCAATGAGAGAGGTATTCCACTCATCCAAAAGTTTTTGAACTTGAGTCTCGCAAAGGCATAAAATATATTTTAGTGTCATACCCAGGAAACCCTTTTTATGGGGGGGGTCTTACCCCTCTGCATGAGGCATACATATTCTAAACCGCGCCAACTGATCGATTATACTTGAATATTATTCCTGTTTTTAAAAAAATTAGTAAGTTCATGTCTTGATTAATGACTAATTAATCATTACTAAAAATGTATTAATTCCCAATTGCTAATCCGAATGTCAATATATTTGTTTGATTTTGATATTATTTCTCTGTGGTGAATTCTGTTTAACAAGCCTCACCAGACCAACACAACTGATTAAACTGAAAACATTGCCCTATTCATGTCAACACAGCAAATAGAACACCAAAACGGAGCAATGAATAGTCTATCGTGAGAAAAATTTTAAAAGATCAATGGTTCTACAGCATTTGTCGTCTGCTTTTCGTTTATTACAATAACATGTATCCTCCTGCTTCCAAAACCTGAAAGGTGACACGATTTCTGTCATCAAATGTTCCCCAGTGAGCCGACGATAATATCAACAAAAAAGACGATTCAAGATTAAATGAATAAATAGATGAATAAATGAAAGACATGTTGAAACATTTGTGAATTGATTAATCTATTTTAATTGTTTTATAAATCTAGTCCACTGCTTTATTATTTAAAGAAAAAAAAGCATTGGAATGGGGATGCTATGATTATTTTTCACACGTCCCTTTTTTCATTCAATGTTTTACTTATGAGTCTCCCCTATTTTTTCCTCGTGTTAAATTATGTCACGCTTCTACTGCTATCTAGAATGTGGGAACACGAAGAGTAATTTAGAGGCACTTATTTAGATTATTCAATGAATAAGACGGATCTTTGAAATGCTGACTTAAATGCAACATTTCAATCTTTAAAATCAGCCAATGGAATACTTGATACTTGTAGAACCTATAATAACTTAATGCAAAATATTTTTAAAAAAACACAGGTAATTGTTTCGTTACCAACTTAAAGCCAAAATACGGGGTAACCATGAAAATCTTCCTAATACTCAAATATCTCGCTGATTTATTCAAATCATAATTTTGCACCATCAGCAGTTAATCTAGCTAAGAATACGTAAAATTTCAATATATATATATATATATATATATATATATATATATATATATATAATCCTTTCTAGTGAAACATTATTGAATAAAAACAGTTATTATAGGGTATCGTTTATTACCAAACTCTACTGCCTTAAAACTCTGTGACATAGAATATGAATATGTAAAAAGTTGGCGACCTTTAGAATAGCTACCACACCGAAGTGTAAGGGAGGGCGCAACTCCATTCCCTGAATTGCTCCACTTTACCCTTTATCCTTACCTTATAATGCTGAGTGTTAAGCAAGGCGGTATCAAGTACCATTTTTGAGTCTTTGGTATGGCTCAACCTAGGATTGAACCCCGGTCTCCCGGACCATTGGCGAACACTATTCATTAGGCCAATGACCGGGTGTCAATGAATATGTGACTGTCCAAAATTGTTTAGAAGGCTCGAAGAAAAGAATATGTCCAACTGGAAGAGTGAAGAAAATTATTCCCAGTCTGTTAAAACGCGCCTAAAATTTGAAACAAAAGAAAAGAAAAAAAAAAGAACTTTAAATTCAAACACCATATTGGTATTTCAGTGAAAAATTGTTTTTGTAATGTACAACTTTTCATTGTTTCTGCCCAACGGCGAATAAATCCACTATCTTTTTATTTTATTTTTTGCGTTAAATCAAACTTTGTGTTTTTAGCTCACGGTGAAAGTTGTGCAGTGTCAGTGGAAACGTCTGTGTTAAATTTATTTCCTTCGAAAAATATTCTTTATAATGGGATAAAAGTGCTTGTTTGTTTCTGAAATATAGTGATTGATCGTTTGGGGGGGGGTATGTTAATAGTTGAGTTACTCCTCCCCTTCCTCTGTTCTTATATGCATTTTTAATTGGTTTTCTTTCTCTTTCTCTTCCCTTCCATATGAAGGTTTTCGGTTTACTACTCTCTTGGACGGCAACATTCGAGGCTTTGTTAATTTCCTTCTCCTCGTTTTTGAACCCACGGGTGACGAGCTCGGAGTAATTTCGAAATATATATATATATATATATGGGGGGGGGGTTATAAATAAAACCTAATGATATCCGTTTTCATTGCATTATGTCCCAGTGGCGAGAGAGGGTCAGGGATATCCATGCTACCAGCACGACATGATGATGATGATGAAATATAACAAAATCCTGATATTTTCGGTTTAGAATAAAATTAACTTCTTATGGAAAAAAATTAATGGTATACTTATTTATGGGCGATGCTGTATATAGGTGCGTGCGTGCGTGCGTGTCTATTTGTCTGTCAGTCCCTGTGTGTGTGTCTGTGTCTGTTATAAACAACGTAAATCACTGGGGATGTTCATATTTTCTCAGTGGTCGGTAATCGTCATCTCAAATGAAACTCAGGATGACTGTGCTTATTTAATTTGCCTGAAGCAGACAACCCGAAATATGAGAGTATTGTGTATGAATAGATTATCAACTCTGATGTTGACCTTCAATCTCTGTAAATAAATGCTTTGCCTCTGGCCATAATTTTTCTTGCCAAGATATGACATATAAATAGTATCAAAGTTCTACAACATTTCGTAAAAGAATTCACCAAAAACAAATCAAAAAAGTTTAAAAAATCAAATGAAGATTCAATTACCGTGTTTATTCGTGGAAAATGTGAGAAATTTTGAACAAGAATCAAAGTCAAAAGTTTCGATTATATTGACAGATGTATTTACTTGTACAAATAAAATAACTGCTACGTAGAATATAATCCAACTAGATATTTTTCGGAGAAGAAATCGTCATTTTCATGACCTTTTAATATGTATTCAGAAAGTATTGAGACTGGTGCTGCATTTAACAAAACAGAAATGGACAAAAATTGAATGAATGAAAAGTTTTCTTCAAAACAATCCCCTTAGCCTTAAAACACATTAATTCCAGCGAGTTTTCCCTTAGTCGAAGCACCTTTTTTGATATGCTGTAAAGACGCGCAGTTGTATTTCTCTTAATGTCCTTCAAATCTTCAAATCCAAACCTTGTTCAAAAACAAGAAAAAATCTTACGAGATTAAGTTTAGTGAATATGTATAGTCTCACTTACAAAATCCAGTGTTTTCAAAAAAATCTGCAAAAAAGCATCGATAATCAGCACTAATTCACCTAGACAAACATCTACTTATCATCACTAAAATTTCTAAATATCAGTCTCGATGCATTTTGACCACAACCTCGTCAGGTTATGAATCGCAATAACAAACCCTAATCTTTTCCCACTTTTCAAAGCACAGATATCGAATTGTACACGAAAATAAAAATAAAAATATTCATCTTATTCGTCTGCATTTCTTTCTAATCAACATGTCATATTACTTCGACTCTGTGAAGTGAAATTTCATTTATCCTTTATCAAAGAACCAAAGTTGTCATTTACTAAACATTGTTTGGCACAAAACCTGAAATAATGGTCACCTTGTGAGAATTAGACTCATCAACCGTGCTCTGCTTTTCTAAGTCATTGACCATTACACCTTACTTAGAATCCATTAAAGATGGGTATCGTTTTTGAATATAGCAAATTTTCTTCTTTGGCCTTTTAAGTGATAAATTCTTTCCTAGAGGGATGCCAACTTTGAAACAACGCCAAAAGAAATATCTGCATCAAAGACAAATATAAGGAAATATAAAAATCGTAGCGCTTGCTCAGTGAATGAATTAGGTATTTACCCAACCCCTCCACCACGAACACAATGCATCACGAGGTCAAATTTTTAGTGGAGTACGCTGATTTAAATTCAGAGTTTTCTTTCTGCAAAAATGTCTACCGAAGCCAGGCTAAAGAATCCTATTCACCTATTGCTGAGGAAGAACAAATTGATTCATAGCTTTCTTACGAGCCGTAAAAAGAAGCTATGAATCTATTTGCGTGAAATGAAATGCAACCAACCACCTTATCCAGGGTTTGAACTCAGGTCGCTGATTCCATTTCCTACAATGATAACCGTTACACTAAGCTCATCTTCTTTTTAAGCTGAGTATAGCTGGTTTGAATTCAGAGTTGTCTTTCTTCTAAATTGGTTGCCATAAATTAGTTGATGGCATATAGATGACACTAAAACTGATACTACCATTCCGGACCAGAGTGAACATGGGAGTAATGGCAATAAAGGGGTGATTCCATACTCCCTAGATTTTCAGAATTGGTGCCTTGACATTAGATGCATTTTAGTGTCATACCCAAAACATGACTTCTATTTGACTGATAAATGGACGACACAGATCTCCATAACTGGTACCTCTATAATTAGATACAGAGGTACAAAATAATCCTTCGATGGACATTAGATATATGAAATTTAAAATTTTGCCAAGGTCCATCTTAAATGATAAATGCTCTAAAGTGTCTAAAAATTCGCTACAAATTGAATCAAATGAATACACACACACACACACACACACACACACACACACACACACACACACACACACACATATATATATATATATATATATATATATATATATATATATATATATAATGACTGTATGAATTTCGAACAAATCAGTGTTGAAAATATATATTCAACTTCCGGTTAGCTTTGTTTGGCAAAAGGATACAATAAGAAAAGTGCTCAGTGAATATCAGTTAAATCATTTTATTAGAGAATTGTTTGCGAGAAAAATAAAAATGGAGAATTACTTAGCTTAACTTACTTCGACTCAATGCCATTATTGCAAGCGATTCAGTGGGGATTTTCTTGAATCATTATGTGAGATTCGCTTTACATCGATTGACACTGATTTTATATTGATTCACGTAAATTGGATTCCAGTTGATTGATTTTTTCTTTCTTCTACATTTCTTACTTTTTTCTCTTCCTTCTTTCTTTCTTTCTTTCATTTTTTTCTTTCTTTCTTTTTGTCTACAAATTAAAATAAATTTTCTCTTTATCACTTTATCATTATTCATCTTCTTGTCTTGTGACTCAAAAAAGGTCATCGGGATGTCATGCTGTCCTCGACTGTCAAGTTCTGACTCTAGCTCTTCATGTTTGCAAAGGAATTACTTGATAGTATCCATATTCTCTCGAATTCTCCAACAGCAAGAAGTACCAGCAACAATAGTCTGCGAGTGATCAGACAATAGCCAAAATAACAGACTGTGGAACAGAGATGTCTTTCCCAAAGACATTAGTAAGAAAGTGATATCTATAACCTTGACCCAAATTCGAACAAGGTTCGTCAATACTCTTTTTTTTTAGGTTGATGACCATTACGTCTTCTTAAACTTCCATTCACTCAACGTCTTCTACGTCAATTTCCAACCAACAATACTTTGCTGTATCATTTCGACCTCATACTTTCGTGCTTCTTCTTCTTCTTCTTCTTCTTCTTCTTCTTCTTCTTCTTCTTCTTCTTCTTCTTTCTTTGTTTATTTGTTTATTTGTTTTATCTGAAAGAATTTTAATGGAAAATAATGAAATTACCCCGAGATGTCAAGGAACATTCGTCAGTCAAATCTTACAAACTAGTAAATGTCTCAGAAGAACGAATTTTGTAAGATCTTTCAAGTCCCTATCACCAACCACTGCACATTTAGCGCTCAAGCAATGTCAACTCGACTTCAATACAAAACAAGACAATGACTCATAAAGAACAAATCAGAAAGACGTTTCTATGAAAGCAAATACGTTCAGTAGATAGAGTCGTGTGTGTGTGTGTGTGTGTGTGTGTGTGTGTGTGTGTGTGTGTGTGTGTGTGTGTGTGTGTGTGTGTGTGTGTGTGTGTGCTGGACATTCTTTGTGGTCGACTAGATACATTAACGTGCTTATTTACCATATCAGTGTGTGTCGGATCATTTGAGGAGTCTTTAACACGCGAACACAAATATACAAAGTTTTTTTTTCTGTATCTATGGGTCACCTTACATGTCTTTATATCTTATTTTACTGATTTCTTTTGATTGGTTGGTTTATTTTATGGCATGTCAACCCTCTTCATTTCGTCATTTAACGCCGAATCAAATTTTAAACAATTCCGTTTAGTATAATTATAGTTTATGTTTACAAGCAGTTATATGTCAAAACTTCAGTTACATGTCAAAACAGTTCTATTTCAAGCAATTCAATTTAGCATAAGTACACAGTTTAATTCTATTTAATCCATAGGTAGGACCCTATTAGGTGCTACCACTTCCGGCCAGAGTGGACTTGGCAATAAAGGGGTACTCTGCATTCCCCAAGGTTCCAGCATTACAGGAATCTCACCACCAGATTGTTTAGTGTCATATCAAGGACACTCGTTGGGGGTCTTACTCCTCTGCAGAGAAGCAGTCGGTATATTCAACAGCCCTAGCTGACTGGGCAATATCTATTTTGAAATCAGAGTGTACGTGCATAAACCTTGGTATAAAATGACGTTGTGGAAGATTGTGTTCCGCCAATCCTTCAACTGGAGAGGACATATCTACCTTGAAAATCATCATTAGAATTACTGAATTTTGCTTACGCTTAAATGCAACACAGAGTCCCAGAGTGAAATAAAGGACTGATTAGTTTACATATATATATATATATATATATATATAATGTATTTGCCATATTTATGAATAAAGAATGCTGAGTATCATTGCTAAAGTGTATATATTCAAGTTAGGATAGTGAAGAAAAAGAATCAACGGTGCTTGTACGTTTATATTCACATTTTTGTTTACTTCTTAAAAGTGTTTTCTTTTTGTTTGTTTGGAGTTGGGGGGGGTGTTTGGGGGGTTGGGGGTTGCGCGTGCAGTTATTTGAAATCAAGCATTCTTATCTAATAAAAATTATTTGCATAGTTATATGGTTTTAAGTAAATAATAATAATAATAATAATAATAATAATAATAATAATAATAATAATGATAATAATGATAATAATGATAATGACGACCATACGAACAAATGGTATATGCGCAACCAACCATCTGCCCTAGAAAATGGCACACATAAACTCCAATGGGACTTTGACATAGAGACGGATCACCTAATCTCGACCAGAAAACCAGACCTAATAATAATCAACAAAGAAAAGAGAATTTGCAAAACTGTTGACTTTGCTGTCCCGGCTGACCACAAAATAAAACTGAAAGAATGTGAAAAGAAGGATAAGTACCTCGACCTTGCTAGGGAATTGAAAAACCTGTGGAACATGAAGGTAACAATTATAACAATTGTGATTGGTGCTTTTGGAACAGTAACTAAAGGATTATTAAAGGGCCTGGAGGACTTGGAAGTTGGAGGACGAGTGGAGACCATTCAAACGACAGCATTATTGAGAACGGCCAGAATACTGAGAAGAGTCCTGGAGATTTGAGGAGACTTGCTGTCACTCAAACTCTTGTGACTGTCACTCAAACTCTTGTGAAAGACCATCAGCTAACACTGGTGTGAAAAACTCTAATGAGTAAATAATAATAATCCTTAGGAAGCAATTATAGTGTGATTTAACTTTTCTTATTACAAATAATTTACATTGATTTTCAAATAGTTTTCTTTGCACACAGTTGTATGTTTCGCGCATTCCTAACCCATACAAATGATTTTAAAACAGATATATTTAATTCATGAATTGAACCCTAACATATACTACCACTCTGTGTCAGAGTGGATCTGGAAGTAATGGCAATGTGGAGTATTTCACCCTCCCCAGATCTCCAGAACTCAAGTCTCACCATCCGATGTAATTTACTCAGAGCAAGTCTTTTTAGCGGGTGGGGGGGTCTTACCTCCCTCCAAGGAACACAGTTGGCGTATTCAAAGCCCCGACGACAGGGCGTTTTCATTTATATTTTATGATAGAGCTTTAAAATGATTATATTTTATGATAGAACTTTAAAATGATGTCTCTTTTACAATGTTGCTTGTCATTTATAATGCAGATTGCATCAAAGTGCATTAAAATGGTGTTGGTTTTTTTCTCTTGTCTGCATCAATTACAATTTTGCAACTCCCAAGTGGATGCATACTCTTGACAATCTCTAGGAACTCGCTGTTGTTTGCATGGCTTACATCGCTTAAAGTTGAAGAAAATGAATCTCTCTCTCTCTCTCTCTCTCTCTCATCTCTCTCTCTCTCTCTCTCTCTGCGGATATAGTATTTCTATAATAAGCCTCTGTGTCAGTTGCAAATCACCAATAAAGTACACCAACAGAAACTATGGTTTTTTCCTTGGGGGAAGGAAGCTAAAGTGATGTAATCATTAGATTTGCTCTTCTATCTTAAAAAATGGCGCAAATTCCCTCTCTCCGAAATTGTTGGCTGCAAATGAAGTCATTTAGAATGTACCTATTTACCCAGCCCCTCTGTAATAAGCAAGATCTGACACAAGATTAATTTTTAAGCAAAGTACAACAGGTTTGAATTCAGTTTTCCTTCTTGACTGGTTGGTTAAAGAGCCAGTCTATCCTACTATATGGAGAAAATTGTTGAATTCCCATCTTACCCAAGGTTATTAGCCCTGAATGCAAAAAGTCTTGTCAATGATTTGAACTTGAGTTGCCAGATCAACTTTCTGCGACGATAACAAAATATTAAACATGGTGACAATTTAAACTATTTTTTCTATAATACAGTCATTATCCAGGGTCATAAGTGAATGTTCCGTTCTTTCGCTCTCAATGACCCGTGAGACCCTCTGCTTGTCAGGAAGGCTTTTTGTTTGTTTTTTGTTTTGGGCGGATGGGGTGTATGGTGTTTGTCTGGCCTGGTATTTTTGTTGGATTTAACGATATCTATGTGCAACCGGTTTGGAAGAATTTTTTAAAACAAGAGTTTGTTTTTTCATCTGACACCTCAAGTCTTCGGCGTTAGCTTCAGTTTGTTGCGAAGGATTTATTCCTGCGTTTCTTAGAAAATGTATGCGCTTAATAATAGAAAATATTGTTGGTAGAAGTTTACTTTTTTTTCTTTCTTTTTTTAAACAATTGAAAACAGGGTTTTAACAATTTGGAAAGACTATGATGAAAGACAAATGAGAACCCGAAGTGTCAAATTTGGGTATCGATATTGTAAACAAAGAGAAACGTTAAAAAGAAAGAACATTTTATAATGTAAATGTTTTATTTGAAGTTACAATTTTAGTTTTGATGGCAAGAAAATAGTAAAAGTTTAATCAAAATGAATTGTGTTTACAGGCTAAAAATAATGTCAATATTTTCCATTTAGATACTGTGAATTCTGGGCACATCGCTTTTTTGTGTATATATTTACCGAAACCCTTGACTAGAAGTCAAATTTTTAAGTGAAGTGCGGTTGGTTTGAATTCAGAGTTTTTCTTCTGCTTCACAGGTTGCCGTACCAAGGTTAAATAACCCAGCTTGTCCTAGTATTTACCTGTAGCTGGAAAAAACAAATCAATTCGAGCGATTTGCAAGGGAATTTATACGAAATAAAATGCAAACAGCCTCTTCCAGGTTTTGAACTCGACTCGCCGTTTCAATTTCCAACGAAGATAACTTTTATGCTAAGTGCACCTCACGTGGTCTTCGAACAAAGCTAGTCAACCATTTTTAGTGATTTTAATTCTCGTGGAGTACCCCATAATTCTGACCTTGTGCCAATCTTAGTAAATGATTAAATACAACATATCTACACTATGATTCAACTAAAACAAAATGTTTACAAAAAAATCAGTGAGTTTAATTTATTTAAACAATGTTGCTTTTATAAATTGTCATATATATATATATATATATATATATAAAGGCAAATACCTTGAGACATATGGAAAAATAGGAGATTTACAATATGAAAAAATTCTTTTAAAATTCATATTGTAAATCTCCTATTTTTGCTTATGTATTTTCCTTCATAAACATGTATGTACCAACAATATATATATATATATATATATAATCTTAAAAAATAGTAACTTTAGTTTCTATTGCGTTTTGAAATGTTTAGATTTAAGACATTAATTTATCTCCATTGTGATAATTCAGAAAAATTAATTAAATTCTCCAATTCTTCATTTTATGATTATAAAATTAATGAAAATTGACTAAACTGCTGAAAAATATTCATCCATTTTAATATCAAATGTGAAAAAAGAGGCAAAATATGAAGTGAAATAGGTATACTCAGTTTATCTTTTCTCTGGCACCCTCTCTCTCTCTCTCTCTCTCTCTCTCTCTCTATATATATATATATATATATATATATATATATATATATATATTGAAAAGACCCAGTAAATTGTCATTTGGCTATTATGAATTTATTTCAGCAGGAAACTCTATGATGGAAACTAAACTCTTCAGAGAGCCATCACACAATGAAAAGAAAAAATGTTTATATTTTTTCAATGGACTCTAACTCGATTGAAAAGGGGAAAAATGGAGAATAACGAGACATGGGCGAGAAGTTAGTGTCAAAATCGGATGCAATGTCATTTATCTGGTGTCATTTATCCTTATGTATCTAATATTTTTATACAACTCACAAAACCCTCAGCAACAAAAATCTTTTCCATAAATCAACCTATTTTATTTTAAGAAAAAATCTCTGTATTTGTTTATTTATCAAGGAAAATATGGTGATAAACATCATTACAAATATCATTCTTATCTTGTTTAGTAAAATTATTTTATAGGTTTTATTTGATTTCCATTTAAATCTAAAAATTAGTCTTTATTCTAACATTTTTTCCGAATTCTACCATCCTAATTACCGTTACTATCATTAATATTATAATTAATAAGATTATAATTAATAATAATTAATGATTTCATAATTAATGATTTCAAGTAACCCAAATTACAATTATTGCTAATTTATTATTATTGTTGTTTTTATTATTATTATTTTTCATGAAAATTAATGCTTTTTTTTTCCAAAATTAGTAAAAAAAAAACATGTCACTGAAAGTATTTTCCATCGCTAGCCACTATTTTCCCATCTTTCTGGCAGCATTTAAATTCCACGTCGGAAAAACGAAACGTCTTTTGAGGCTAACCACGTGTCAACCCATATTTTTGGTATCTTCATAAGAATGAAAGTGCTACTCAGTCAGCCCATGTGCCATTGATCGGAACAAGTGATAATCGCTCGGGGGCAATGTCTGGTGAATACGGTGATGGGGTAGGACTTCCCATTTAAGCGTTTCCAAGTAGATTTTCACCCGTTTTCCTAAATGTGGCCAAGCGTTGTCATATTACAAATCACTTTATTGTGTCTCTGCTCGTATAGCAGCCATTTTTTCTTCGCTGCTCGGCTCAAACTCATCAGTTGTAGTCGATAGCGATTTCCTATGATTGTTTCGGTCGGTTTGAACAACACATAATAAACTACACCCAGCTGACCCCACCAAATGCAGAACAGAAGTTTCTAATCATGGTTATTCGGCTTTGCCACCTATGTTGATGCATAGTCGGGTTTACCCCACGATTTTCTATGCTTAGGGTTATCGTAGTGTATCCACTTTTCATCGCCGGTCACGATACGTTGCAAAAAAAAAAAAATTTTGTTTTCTACCGTTGAAGCAGTTGTTCACACGTGACCAGACGCCGTTCGACGTCTCTCGGCTTCAACTCGTACGGCATCCAATGTCCCTGCTTTTGAATCATTCTTAATGTTTTCAAATGTTTCAAAACTGTTGTGAGATCAACTCTTAATGATTCTGACATGAGTCTTCATGAAGTAGCGCCTCCAATTCTTCATCTCCAAACTTTTTTCAGTGCACCAGAGCGTTCTTTATCTTCAACATAAAAATCATTATTTTTGAAGCACCTAAACCAATCTCCGCATGTTGTTTTCGACTGAGCATGGCCACCCTAAGTCTCAACAAGAATTCTGTGTGCTTCAGTTGCAGATTTCTTTTGAATAAAGTAGAGCGATAAAATTCCCCGCAAATATATTTTCTTTGGCACGAAATTCGACTCGTTTAACGCGATGAAAAACAACGTTGTTTACACTGCGGCGAAATGTCATTCTCTGAAATTCAAGTTTGTTTATAGTACTTCCTTATAGATCCGTTACCAATTGAAATTATAAGCACGCAGTTGTATGGCATATCAACCTTTGTAGGTTATTTAATGCCACATCTTGTTTATATGTATTTACTGAATTTGTATCTTTTACTTCAAAAAATGCAAAAATAGCTCATCTTTCAGTGTTTTTAAAGAAATATAGGGCGGCCCCAAACTTTTTGCTTGAAAGATATACATATGTATAATAATAAGTAAATATATATTAGTTTATATATATATATATATATATAAGCATGGAAGCTTGTCTTTGATCACAGATTTCATACCGTCTTATAAACGACAATCATCAGGCAGAGAACGAAAGATATTGGAGAAATCGAATAAATCGAAAAATACAATCAAAAGAACGTTAGGATTGTGTACAACTCTTTATGTGTGCCAGTGCGTGTGCTTGTGTGTGTGTGTGTGTGTGTGTGTGTGTGTGTGTGTGTGTGTGTGTGTGTGTGTGTGTGTGTGTGTGTGTGTGTGTGTGTGTGTGTGTGTGTTGGTTATATTTGCGTATTATTGTGTGTGGTAGTATAAGTGATATTTAGTATGTGTGTGTAGGAAGATAGATGCGCCGCGCGGTAAATCTGAGATTGTCTCCTGAATATATGAGGCGCGATGTGTAGCCGAAGTCGCGACAGATTGACTGAGTAATTTTTTTTTTCATTTTCGTGTGTGTGTGTGTGTGGTGATGATTTTAACTAAGGAATAAAATATCATCTTCATTCCATTACGAAAATAAAGTATTGATTTGTAAGCATAATAGACGAAGGAATATGGTGGGTCAGAACGCAATGAATATCGTGGTGATGAGACATGTTATATTGTGATATACTATGGAATATTATGCAATATTAGTATTTTATGCTGGAATATGATTTGTGTTAGATTGCAATGATAATTTGTATTAAGGTGTTAATGATATATCATGTATACATCATTGTTATCTATGATTTTTATGTACGTAAGGAATTTAGTGAATATATTGTGTTAAGACGTTGCAATAATTGTTTGTATTAGCGATGTGGGGGGTTTTGTTTTGTTTTTTTTTTTTGTTTTTTCTTTCATGTGTGTGAGTGTGGATGGTGATGATTTCAACTAAGGAGCATATTATCATCATACCATCATTAAGAAAATGAATTTTTGATTTGACGTGTAAACATGACGTAAGGATAATAGGTGGGGAGTTGTGTTGGATTACAATAATAATTTTTATTAGCAGTCTATGTAGTGTTAATATTATATTACGTATGCGTTATTGCAAAATATGATGGTGTGTGCGTGAAGGATAAGTTAAATATACTGTGTGGAGACGTATTTCTAACACACATGAAAACATAGCTAAGATAATGTCAACAGGTTGTGGAAGTGCATGGAAATGGATATTAAGATTTAATGGAGGAAAATGGTACTTATAGTGCGTCGAGTGTGTCATGGGGTCATTTGATGGGGGAATTTTTAGTAAGGGGGGAGGTATAGGTTAGATGAGTGAGTTGTGTGTATGGGTCGAAATGTGAGAGAAGATGTTTGTTCTCATGTCTGCATTCGGATAGAATTTCTGATTTTTTGTTTAGCAGGGTGTTTTGTGATGGGTGGTAATTGCTAGCTTCTCGCGGAGGAAAAGAAGGCATTTTTTAATGTCTTGCTAATACTAAAATGTCTTGCTAGTATTAAAACTAGCACCCACGTAGGCGGGTGCTAGTTTTTCCCAGGGGAGGATAAGTGAGATGTTCATGTCTTTTAGGTGCCAGATGCGTGTGGATAAAGAAGTGTTTGTTTAGTAATTGCTCTTGGTGCGGGAAAGTTTGTGGTCATATATTCTTTGTTTTATGGTACCCTTCGTTCCACCTATGTACTGCTGACTGGGTTGTTGGTTTTTACAGTCGCTCTGTACACTACGTTTTTCTGTTGGCAGTTCACTACAGTTGCATTGTTTGTTTGGGTGTGTGATGCAATGGATGGTTTCAATTTTTTTTGTTGTGGCCTTTTATGATTTGAGATATGTTACTTGTACAACTGTAGCTGACTTTTATATTGTTTCTGTTGAAAATTTTGCTAGGCGGCAATGATTAGGGAAGTGCTGGCTCATTAGATTTAGGAAATCCCAACCGAAGTTTGATAAAACACATTTGTTGTAAGGTGGGTTAAACCATTTTAAAATGAGTTGGTCCACGAAGAGGTTTGTATTTTGTAAGGTTCTACTTAAGAACAAAATAAATAAATCCTTAAAAAAATATAAATCTCTTCGTGAATCTACTCATTAAAAATATTTCTTTCTCTCTCTGGACGTAAAACAAAATATTATATATATATATATATATATATATATATATATATATATATATATATATATATATATATATAAGTTCTTTTTTACGGCTTCTTTCGTTTGTCTTTGTCATTCTTCTTTCTTTCATGTTCTTTATTTTGTTCTGAAAAATCTTAACTCTTTTCCTCCTCTCTCTCTCTCTCTCTCTCTCTGTCGATGTGTGTGTGTGTGTGTGTGTGTGTGTGTGTGTGTGTGTGTGTGTGTGTGTGTGTGTGTGTGTGCCTCAGACTGTATCTATTTCTATCGGCAGCCTTTGTCACGATGACGACATCCAACTCCTGTGAGGACGAATACTAAATCTAAAAACGCCATTATTCAATGATGTCTCGTGACACTGCTGAGTCATTCGACCATGCGAGATTCACGCAAAACGAGAGATGAGAATCTTGTGTTTCCTGCGGATCGTTAAAATAGCCATTCAAGTCTAAAATGTCCAAAATACAACTTGAAAATTTTATTAATTCTAAAATCAAATTGCAATAAACGAATAGGTACCAACACAAATGTCTGCATTATACATGTGACATCAGCACGTTACATGACCGACTAAGCAATATATAATTATTTTGAAAAAATATACATCACATATACAAACTTATTTATTTCAATATCATATCTATTTATGTAAGTCTTATTTTAGTAATTTACTAAGCTTTGCTTAGTTGTGGCATAAGGTTGTGTATATGAGGACTCGAATACACTAGTAAGCGTTCGCTAGTCAAACTTGCAAACGAACACACTAAACGAGAGCCCCATGTAAGTCATATCCTATCAATCTTTCTTTATTTGTCTTTGTATATACAAAAAAATAAACCCTTTATGGTCTGTTTTCTGTAATAATAAGTTTCATTCTCCCTGGATGATCTACGATTGATTCTCAGTGAGAGATGAAGCCCAGTTTTGCAGATATTTACCTCAATCTCCGTCCATTTAACTTTGGTATGTGTGTGTTTCCCAATACTTATCAATCGATCATTCATTTCATTGTGTCTCTGTATAAGCCGACACACAGACTCATAAATATATGCATGTGTTTGTCCATCACTGTTGTGTTCATCCTCTTTCTCACTCTCTCTCTCTCTCTCTCTCATACTCACACACACTCATTTCTCTCTCTCTCTCTCTCTCTCTCTTTCTCTCTCTCTCTCTCTCTTTGATTCTCCCTCTCTCTGTGTATTTTCCTCATTCTCTCTGCATCTCACTCTCTCTTTCTGTCTCTCCTTTTCACTTTCTCTCTCTTTCACACCCTTACTCTCTCTCTCTCTCCCTCTATTTCCATCTTACTCTCTTTTTCTTTCTCTCTCTCTCTCTCTCTCGCCCTTTCTCTCTCTCTCTCTCTATTTCTCTTTCTCTCTTTCTCTTTCTCTATCTCTCTTTCTCTCGCTGTTTCTATCCCCCATTCTCTCGCTTTCTCTCCCTCTCTCACTCTCACTTTCCATTTGTCGATCTCCCTTGTTCTCTCTCTCTCTCTCTCCCTCACTCTTTCTCACTCTCACTTTCCATCTGTCGATCTCCCTTGTTCTCTCTCCCTCTCTCTCTCTCTCTCTCTCTCTCTCTCTCTCTCTCTCTCTCTCCGTGCGCACGCTCCCTGTGTCCTGATAGATCACCAGTCTCTTCCAATCACTAAATAATCCGGTTTTTTCAATTCATCTTTTCCTCTAAATACTTCGAGAGGCTCCAGCCATGATTCGTCTTTGTGCAATATCAATTCCCGGAATCTAAAAATCGATCAACTGATTGATCGATTTCGCTGGTAATAATCCACGATGTATAACACAGCTCTTCCGAAGAAAAATATTTCTTATAGTCATATTTATTAGACATGGCCGACACAAGCCCAGGCCTTCATCACCAATCTTTTATTGACGTCTACCAAGCCACACTAAACGGCATATGAAATTAAGCATCTCATGTCTGACAGATAGTATTTGCTCTATCCTCATCGAATTTTCTGGAAACTCAACCTTGTTTATATACCAACCTTTCTGCGGGGCTTAGAATGTGCTAACTGTATCTTTTACAGAGGGTGGTCCTGAGTATGACACCAACTACATCTAATGGTGAGGTTCCAGTTCTGTAACTCTTGACTACCCTTTATTCCCATTACACCCAGGTCTACTCTGTTAAGGTCTCGTCTATGAGTCAAATTTGTTTAAAGATTAATTGTAAGAAACAACAACACCAAAAAGGTTAATATGAACATACAATAAACGCAATTCCCTGATCTCAAGGTAAGACTAACCCAGGATGGGTTGTTATGCGATAAAAATCAGTCATTGTTTATATAGTCCAAGAACTTGTTGAGCTTAGATTAGTTCTGACATAAGGCCAAATGTATGGGAGTTCTTAGTGATTTGGTCTCGTTTTGTTTGGTTTTGTTTGTTTTGGTTTTATGGCATAGTAACCATTGTAGGTTATTTAATGCCAAATCCTCTTTATACATATATATTAGATATATAAGATTTGGTTTGATTTGGTTTGGCTTTTATGGCATACCAACCATTGTAGGTTATCTAACGCCAAATCCTCTTTATACATATATTGAATATGTAAGATTTACAAATTTTGTAAAAAACCTTTTTTAAACGAGCCTGATCTCTTTTTGTTTTGTATTGTTTTGTTTTGTTTTTGTTTGTTTGTTTTCACACATAGTTAAATTGTTTTGATTATTTCTATCAAATACAAATAATTCTATTTACTATTAATCATTTGTTTGCACAAAATTAAAGGGTTTCAAGTATTGCTATGTAACAATAACAATTTAACATCAGTCACTTGTTGGCACACATCTCAATGGATATACAAATATCATTTGTAAATGATTAGTTTATGGATAATTTCATTTCTAAATAATTTAAAACTAATTAGTTCGCACATTAGTATTGCTAAATTTGCGACACATTTAATTGGATTCAATTATTGCTATCGAACATTAATAATTCTATTCATTATAAATCCCTTGTACATTGAAGTGGTTACAAGTATTGCTATTTAACACTAATTATTCTATTCAACACCATTCATTTGTACAAAATCAAATTGTTCCAAGTATTGCAATGTTATAACAATGATTCAATTTAGGTCCACAGTTGAAGAGTTTCAAGTATCGCTATATGACACTAATAATTCTATTCAAATTACCCATTCGTTTGCACACAGTTAAATTGTTCAATGTATTACTCCACATCACTAACAATCCAATTAAATATCAGTCATTTGTTTACACACATTTAAGTGGTCAAACATTTCTAACAATTCAATTTAACATAAGTCATTTGTTTGTTATTTGTCAATTGTTTAATTGTCAAACAGTTCTATTTGACCCATGGATAGGACTCTATCATGAACAACCACTCCCAGTCAGAGTGGACCTGGAAGCAATGGCAATGATGGAGTACACCAAATTCTACAGAGCTCCAGGACTGAAGCCTCACCATCAGATGGTTTTGTGTCCTATCCAGGACACTCGTTTAGTGGGGAGTCTTACCTTTCTACAGAGATGCTGTCGGTGCATTCTACAGCCCCCAACCGACTGGGCCAAGTTCTAAATGAGGATGAAACTCGTGTAGCATTAAGTTAAAGGACCAGCTTGTTAACCATCAGCCCAAAATTAAACGCCCAAATTATATAAACCAATGAAAATTTACTAATACTTATATTTTGTAAGTGTCATATTGCGTATTCATTAATTGAACAAGCAGCATAAAAAAAATTAATCTCCGATCGTCAGATGATTAACACCACCGTTCGTCGTAGTGCTACGTCATCGGAACAGAATATTACGTTTTAAAAATAGCCAATATGAAATTTTGTTATTGTGGGAGTGCAAACAGCGTCGCGGTTATCGACAAGGAAAAAAGATTTAACGAAACGAGTCGAATTCCTGTGGAAGATATGAATCTATTTTTTATCGTTGAATCACCAGATATATTAACAACAAAAAATTATTCGTTTCAATATTTTATTGGACAGACGAATAAACTTTCTGTACCTCAGTGGTAGCAACAAATCAAGACTTTTTTTAAAAATACTAAATATCATAATATTCTTCGGCCTAATTGGCTGGGGCTGTAGAATACACCAACTGCATCTCTACAGGGAGTGGGTAAGACTCCCTCCTAACGAATGTCCTGTTTTGACACTAAACCATTTGCTGGTAAGCCTCTGGTTCTAGAGCTTGTGGAATGTGAAGAACCCCTTCATTGCCATTACTCCAAGGTCCACTCTTACACGGAATGGTAGCACCTGTTAAGGTCCTATCTATCGGTCAAATGGAACTGTTTAACCATTTAACTGTGTGCAAACAAATGACTGATGATCAATTAAATTGTTAGTACTACATAGCAATACATGAAACCATTTAACCGTATACAAATGAATAAGTAATGTTTTATAGAATTGTTTGTGCTAAATAGCAATACTTGAAACCATTTAACTATAAGTAAATAAAACACTTAGTGTTAGATAGCAATATTTGTAACTCTCTGTGTATATACACATAATTAATACTTATTAGAATTATTCCTGTTAGATAGGAATACTTGAAACCATTTAACTGTGTGCAAACAAATGAACTCTGGTTTGTTTAAAGGTTATCTACAAACTACAAAACTCAATCAACCAACAAATCATTATTTTCTTCGCAGATCGGCTCTTTCCACGTCAAAGATCTTTTTCTTTCTTTGGTATTAGCTTCATCATCATCAAGAAGTGTTGAATACAGGAATCCTCTCTCTCTCTCTCTCTCTCTCTCTCTCTCTCTCTCTCTCTCTCTCTCTCTCTCCTTCCATTGCTATTCGGCTACCGCTCTTGTTAGGTCCTCTAGACGCCATCCAGTGTCCGCACGGAGCTGATAAATGTAAGTTTTTGCTAGTTGGCCAACACTGGTATGTCCACATGTAGGAGTCCGTGAAAGAACGTCGCTTGAGAATTCGTCCTTACTTCTCCAGCATGCCTTGTTCGTCTTACTTGAATGGTTTGTGAGATGAGAGGTAAGTGGCCATACAGCTGCTGTTTTGTATGGTGCAAATCCCAAGATTTTTTAAACCGTTTTATTTTATCCGAGAGATCAGATTTACATATAGTCGTTAACTTATCAATAGGAATCCATACGTTACCAACGCATATATTGACATTATTTCAATAGACGAGATATTCCTACCGAGGTATATAAACTAATATACAAATTTAAGAGGCTTACCATTTAATGTGGAGATGATAACATCTTGATTAAAACACATCAACTCTGTTTTATCTGAGTTAACATTTTTTTTCCCACCTCGAAAACTATCGACATTATACGCTTCATACAAACTAAATATTAGACAAAGGAGCAGTAAAATCTAAAGATAAGAAAAACCAAAAGTTCCTTTACAAATAAGAAATCAAACACAACAGTCATTCTTGTTTCATTATTTCCTATTGCTGAATTTTCTATCCCACAAAAGAATGGATTAACGTTTTGACAGATTAGTTTAATCTACACAATCCGTAAATATTATGTTTTAAAGCTTCCATAAACAACTGCTTTTATAACTGTATATATAAATAGGTTATAATCAGTGAAAAACAATTTACAATTTTTTTTCATAACATTCCCACTTCTACTCACGATTTATCTCCCCTATAAAATTCCAGTGCATAAGCCAAAAAAAAAAAAAAGAAGAATTTTCTCAAATTCAAATTTTTTCGTTTGTCCATAAGTAAAAAAGGCATTCAATGTCAAACTTTCTGCTTCGGTGTTCCCCACTTTTGGTGACATGGTCACTTTTAATAAAAAAGAATCAACTTTGAAGATTGAAATAACATTTTACTGTTACCATCAAATCTCAGTGAATTATTTTTCTATCAAACTCAATTAATTTCTATTTCTCTCCATACATCCATCTCAGTCTCTTTCTTTCTTTCTTTCTATCTCAATTTCTATATACCTCAATCAATTTCAATCTCTCTCTCTCTCTCTCTCTCTCTCTCTCTCTCTCTCTCTCTCTCTCTGTATAAATAAACACATGCACACACACATACGTACACACACACACACACGCACAAACACACACACGCACACACACAAACACACACACACATATATATATATATATATATATATATATATATATATATATCAATCGGTTTCTTTTTTTTCTATCGTAATTACTTTCTATCTCAATAAAATTATATATATATATATATAGTATTGTAGTTATTGAAAAAGAAGCCTTCGGGTTACTCTCGCCTAAAGTCGCCAAATTTACTTATATATATATGTGTGTGTGTGTGTGTGTGTGTTTGATTAAATAATAAAGACACATTTTGTCTATATAAATTTATTAGGATCCTTTCAAGTTTCATGACAAGTGTTTTTGTTTTTGGTTGGAATTGGTAGATGAATTTACTGAATTTTTACTCAGCGCTTTGGACCTTTCTTAGGTCATCATCAAGGGTTGTTTTGGGAGAGAATTTTTTTATTTTGTTACGCACATTATGTGTTTCTGTTTTAAGGGTGTTTATTTTTTTCGTTATTGTAGTTAATTTGTCATTTTACAAGACAACACCGATACTTTTGAGTGTCAGTATCGTCATGAGCTGCAGGATCATTTATTTTAAAGTATGCGTAGTTAGGAAATAATCCTTCATTTAAGCATTTTTGATTAAATGTAAAAAGATAAATAAACTACAATAAAGAAAAAATAAACACCCTAAACACGTAAGAATATAAACATATACATATTTATATAAATGATATGGTTTGTTATATTTCTTAATAAAATGTGCCCAATATCAGTGGTAGAGGGTATATATCTAAGTTAGGATAGAATATATAAAGAGTCAACGGTACCAAATCGGATGATTGTATAGACAAGAAACTGACGGTCACCAAACGTCAGTGACTCTATCTCTACGCTATCCTAATTATGTAGTTAACAACATTAAACGGTATCGTAATTATATATATATATAATGAAATATCAATATAAAGTTAGCCCTCCACATTCAGAAAGAGGCGCAGGAACCCCATTGAAAAATATTTTAATATTAATACTGTTGACCATATTTAACTCAAAAAATACACTGTCCTCATATTGCAACAATAGGATTTATAATAAAGTTAAAAGTACAATATTAACAACATCTGAAAACACAGAAAATGAAAGAGAGAAAGGAAAAGAGGATAAGAAAAAGAGAGGAAGAAAAAGAGAGAAAAAAAAAGAGGATGGAAATGAAAAAGAGAAATAGAGATAGTAAGAGCGAGAATGAGAGAGAAAGAAAGAGATAAAGGCACACAGTGAGAAATAATGTGTAAGAGTTAGAGAGAGAATGTGTGAGGGAATTAAAGAGAGAGAGTAAGATCAAGTGAGAGAGAGACTGAGTGTGAGAGAGAGGGTGAGTTACTGAAAGTGTGTGTGTGTGTGAAATGGTTAGGTGATGTAATGGTTACTGTAACAAATGAAAACTCTCAATTCAAATCTATTAAACTCCGCTTAAAATTGACCTTGTGTCGCAACCTGCACTTGCAGGATATATATATATATATATATATATATATATATATATATATATATATATATATATATAGAGAGAGAGAGGGAGGGAGAGAGAGAAATAGAGAAAGTAAGCAAATGCAAAAAACTGTCCTGTATCATCTCTTTGCGGTATAAAACGATATAATAAATCTAGAGATATATTTTATGAATTTATTACCTCCTAAACTTTTGTTTTTTCTTTACATTTTCCCCATCTACGCTGTTTTCTACAGTAGTATTAACAAAACTAAGTATGCCACAAGGTCAAAAGTATGGAGCATCCTATGAAAATCGAATTCTTTTACTAGTAATAACCTGCAAGCCTAGCAAGGCAGGTGTTTCATATCAAACTTATAATAGTCATTTACTAAGGTTAGGTTAGTTTGATATAAGGCCAAAAATATAGGGTACAAAGTGAGAATCGATTTCTCTAGAAATGGTCGACAAGCCCACCTTGTTACAGTAGACAGCAAAAATAAATAAATCAAAATCCCGTTCATGGTAAATTCACGAAAGTGATATCCGCGAATGTCGAGGTTCGACTGAATATAGAATAAAATGTAAGCTGACACAAAAATACAAACATCAACCTGCAGTTTATTAACACAGGTTCACTGTGTGTTAGCTTGGACAAAAGACAAGGGAAGTAACTGTGCTATAATTATAAGGCATAGTAACTTAATTTTACGTCACAATCAATGAAGATTTTTTTACATTAAATCCGAGTGAGAATGGTGAGGTAAAAGTTGATAGAACTGTTTGAAAGAAAATAAATTGCAGGAATTCTTTGGGGGGGGTTAACTCACTGAATTAGCAGATATGTGCACGCACGCCCACACACGCACGCACACACACACACACACACACAACTACGATTAACAACTATATATTTATAGTAATCATTTACAAATAAAAGGCCGAAAGTGTGGTGCACAAAGTTAGAATCGAATTCACTGACAATGGTCAACAAGTCTACCATTACACCACACGAGGCATTCTTATATATAATATATATATATATACATATATATATGTGTGTGTGTGTGTGTGTGTGTGTGTGTGTGTGTGTGTGTGTGTGTGTGTGTGTGTGTGTGTGTGTGTGTGTGTGTGTGTGTTTGTATGTGCGTGTGTGTGTCTGTATATATATATAATGATATTGATAATATAGTTTGCTATGTTTATAAATAAAGAAGTGCTTAATCATAGTAACAGAGCATATTTATGTTAAGATGGCGCAGAAATATCGTCAACCGCACTTGAAAACAATCAGTTTTTCGCCTATGCGATCATCAAATCATTGGTCTACGCTATCCTAATTCGGATATATATATATATATATATATATATATATATATATATATATATATATATATATATATATATATAACAAGTCCTACATTCTCAACGTACACACACACACTCCCCTGTGTGTATGGGTGTGGGTGTTTGTATGTGGGTGTGGGTGTGTGTATGTGTGTGGGTATGGGTGTGTGTGTGTATGTATTAATCTGTTATTGGTGATTCCTATTTTTTTTATGACGCTATCAGTTCGATCTTAATGAAGAAGAAACACAGCATTGAATTGAAAACGCCTTCCTAGCCAACCAATCTTCATAGATTACGATCCATTGTTTCCTCTCCCTCCCTTTCGTCCAGACAATAAAGCTTCAATTGAATATAATATAGGAATTCTGTATCGATTTAAGAGGTCAGCTGACTATCAACATAATTTTGTCTTGGAAAGCTAAAAATAACAACAGGGCTTGCTTACATAATATGGACATTTTTCTATAATGCGAATTAGTTGGTGCGAATTTTTTAAAATCTATAACTAATTACTGGAAAAAAATAAAATAAAATTCTTTCATAAGAATTCCTAGGAGTGGTTTTATTTATTCATTTAGTCTAATTTACATATAATAACACTTTTGATTTCTCATTAAATTTCAGAGACAACGTTTTGTCACTAATATTGTCATCTTTCTTATTTTCATTGCGTTTCGGATTGTCTATTCCTTATTTTACCATAGTTGTATGTTACATTTACTAACCCTTCAGTAATTTCTGTTTGCATTTTACACAGATTTATTCCAACTGGGATCTTCATCTTGTGACATTTTGGCTGTTCTACCCTGCAGTAAATACAGAAGAGACACTTCCAAAAAGTTTATTGACAAAAGTTTAAAAGTCTAAAAATAAAAACATCTATTATGTTTTCTGAATTTCAAGACTTGAAATATCAGCAGACAAGACCACCTCGAAAATGTGTCATTTAGTGTTTGAATAAGAGAGACTCTATCAGTAAAAATATTGCCTTGGTGTAAACGAAAATAAGTAAAATTATAATGACAGCTTATCAAGGCATTTCTCGTAAAATGTTCTTTAGCAAGATTTTCTAAAAACTTTTGAATGACATTGCCAAACACTTTTAACATGATTATGTCTAAAACTTAGACATCATCTAACACTATTAAAACGCGAAATAAATCTACGGTTGAAGTTATCTCCCTTAAACAAACATTTTGATATACAGAAATCGGATCATATGTTTCATATATGTCATTTGGAACGAACCCGGGAGAACAAGAAGGTACCCCATAAAAACAATTACCGACGCCGACTACGCCGATGACATGGCGACTCTGGCAAATACACCCAACCAAGCCGAAACACTACTGCATAGTTTGGAACGAGCTTCCACAGGCATTGGCCTCCACGTCAATGCACACAAAACTGAATACATGTGCTTTAATCAAACAGGCGACATTTCCACACTAGGGGGAACCTCTTTGAAACTGGTAGACAAATTCACCTACCTAAGAAGCAGTGTCTCATCAACCGAAAAAGACATCGACATGCAGCTAACGAAGGCATGGACAGCTATCAATCATATGGAAGTCAGACCTGACCAATAAAATGAAACACAGTTTCTTCCAAGCAGCGGACGTGTCGATACTGCTATATGGATGCACTACTTGGATGCTAACCAAACGGCTGGAGAAGAAGCTAGACGGCAATTACACAAGAATGCTGCGAGCAATATTGAACAAGTCCTGGAGGCAACACCCCACAAAGTAACAACTATACGGCCACCTACCTCCCATCACGAAAACTATCCAAGTTAGACGAACCAGACATCCAGGACACTGCTGGAGAAGCAGGGACGAGCTCATAAGTGATGTATTCCTATGGACCCCCACATATGGCCAAGCAAAAGCAGGACGTCCAGCTCGAACATACATACAGCAGCTCTGTGAGGATACGAGATGTAGCCCTGAAGACCTGCCAGAGGCAATTAACGATAAGGAGAAGTGGCAAGAGAGGGTCAGAGATATCCGTGCTAGCGGCTCGACATGATGATGATATATATATATATATATATATATATCATCATATATATATATATATATATATTGTCTAGAGTGCTTAACTAGTGTAATGGCCTATAGGGAAGGATGACAAAAGAGAGAGTCAAAGGAATTGGTACTGTCGGCATGTTAATGATGATGATTATGCGGAGGAGGAGGAGGAAGAAGGAAACCATACTATGACTCTCAAGATCATCTTTGAGATCCTCATTTAAGTCTCAACCATTCTTTTGCCAACCTGCGCCTTAAATAAAACGTTTTACAATCCTAATTTCATTTGCTATAAATAGTTTCATCAGATGTAAACATGAAATTATTTTTTCCTAAAAAAGATCCAAATGTGTCAACATTATCTATATGTTTTCCCTACCACCAAAATCAAGTGGGTCTGGGGCCAATTATCCCCTTCCTAGAGAGAAGAAGTCTGGCATTCAGTGAGAACAGATATAATATATTTTACTGGAACTCCAACTGCTGAACTAAAATAGCAGTTCTGAATTTCACCAACGATAAAAAAGTTGTGGGGATTTAGGAATAAATAATAAAACTCCCAACTGGATGTTGACTCGTCGGCTGTCACATGCAAAGTGTATAAACGCGTCGCTACGCATCGGCTTCACGCACCCATCCGGCCAGAAGTCAAAAAGAAAAATAATAAAGTTTAATGTAGCCAATGGGAAGCTGTCGCGCCAAAAATGAGAAGCGATGGTGGAGTGACGATTTTGGGAGCCGGCGGGGAGAGATATAAACTCGAGGTTTTGTGAACCTAGGGAGAGGATAAAAAGAGACCAAAAAGGAAGCATCACAGATACAGTAATCAAGCGAGAAGGAAAATTCGCCCTCCATCTGAAACTACTTTTCTGCCAGTGACTACTACCTGACCATAGAAAAAGAAGAAAAGGAATAAGTACACCTTATAAACATTTTCCTCCCTTCCTTTTTTTCCAACATCTTACTTTCCACTATTTTGAAACGTTACTACACGTAAAAGCGAACTTTTGAACACGCAAATTCAAGTTAACGTTTTATTGTTTATAAAGGTTGTTTAAAACTTTACAAGTTCCTTGTTTGTGATGTTTTAAATGATGTTTATATTGCATGTTGTAATACAAAAAAAACCCCAAGGAGGCCGTAATGTTTAATCCTCAAAGGATTTCAGTAAGTATTTTTTTAAATACCTTATTTATGCACACATACAGGCACGAAAATATATTTGTAAATTATTATAACCAAAAATAATGCCGAAAAAGAAAACGTCTGTTTGACTCAACCTCATATTATTTGTTTTGTTTGTCTGTTTGTTAGCATGTTTTATTTATGTTTCATTTCAGCGTTAACTTTTTATCACAGTTACTCAGAAGACTCATCTGTTACAATATTAAGCAACTTTTTGTTGCAGTAACTTTTTACGCTAATTTGCCACACACTCTACCCTCGTAGCAACCTCAAAAACAAAAGTCGACCAATGCACGAAGCATATCATAGATTGATATTTCCAGACTAAAAATCAAGTGTCACCATCTATACGAGTCAATACGATTAGTCTTGAAATTGAAGGTAAACGCTATTGTTTTGTTTTGTTGTTGGAATTTTTTTAGAATAAAAAATGAATTTTCTCAGAAAGATTTTTTTTACTTTATTTTTTTCACACGCAATTCGAGACGAGTCTGGAATAAATCTATTTTAAATGGTCTTCATTATTTTAATCGCTAGAAATATTCGCCGAATTACACACGATATACGTAGTGTGTTTTTCCTTTTTGTCTTTTTTTTTTAAGCTGTCAACTCTCCCGACCTTCTAATGATTCTTTTAAAACAAAAAAGATTAAAACAGTTTCATTATAATTCAGAAAAAATGCCTTTCTAACATCTCGAAAAAATGACGTAGGTAAAGTCACGAGACATCGCGAGACATAAATGAATCACTATTGTAGCATACAATATCACGCGCGTAGAAAATCAACGCAAATCTTTCATTATATGTGATAATTAATTAAATAATCATTAAAGGCAGATAAATACAAAAGAATATATCTTTCGAGGTAAATATAACTTCTGAGTCGAACACCAGACTGGAGAAGCCTCGGTGTAGGAGGGAGGGGGGTTGACGTTTATTTGTTTGCTTGTTTTGGAGGGGAGGGGGTTGTTTTGTTTGATTTTTTTGTTTTTCTTTTTTAATCCGACTGCGATTCCTTCATCATCTCGAGAATAGTTCCTCCATGAATTTAGAATTGAATGTTCATTAGAGCTTGTCGAAATTGACAATGGTGTTATTGGCATGCTTGGGGACAGAGATGATATTTAGTCGAGTACTCATTTTGTGATATAATTCAGGAATCATTTTTTTATATTAATCATTTTTGGTTAATTATATTTTATCATTCAGTTTGGTATGGCTTTGAACTACTCGGGTCTCTTAGTCCAGGTGCATAGTCATTCGGTGAAATCTTACGCCCACACGGAAAGGATATGACAATCACCATTTGTAATAATAAACCCCAGACAGGAAATGAGGCTGGTGTGTGGATGACGTCATGCCAGAAGGGATGGTCATGAGAATTTGAGGATTTTAAAAAGACAATACTTGAGATTCGACCGTTGTAGGGCAGTTGAGTTTTCTACCGTTGAGGCGTGCGGTTGAGTTTTTCAGGTCTCGACCGGCAGAGATGAATTGAGATCTTCAGCATCACAAAATGCGCCGCGCGTTGGGGTGGGGTCAGCATAGTATGGTTAGCATAGGCTTTTAAGAATTTCGTATCCGAAACGAAAGATTCCGCCTGTATTTGTACTACTGTTGTGATTGATATCATTATGGCTATACAACAATTTCCTAAAGACCAATATCAGCATTTGTGTATTCGTGATATACTAACACTGAACACAACTGAAGGAAAGACAAAAATAAATGCATTTGTGCATACAAAAACATTTAATCTTTTATATTCATAATATACATGTGGATATCAATAAAAAGAAAAGAAAAGAAAAGAAAATAGATATTAAAATGTAGCAGTTCCCAGAAGCCTCTGACAGGAAGCGAAATCCGTGCATGCCTGAAAGAGAAATCCGTTCTCACTTCAGCCTTCACTGCTATTACTAGAAAAATCCTCTTTCACTCGGCTGCTAGCAGGTATCACACATATTCACCCAAGTCTCAAACCTGGCAGAAGGTCACGTCTCCTGTTCGCAGCGCCCTCTATTGAAGACACCTACTGAACTTACCACAAACTTCAACTTTATAAACTGACTCTTAATATATTTTAACACCATGTCTGAGAGACGTGACTATTTCCACTGGTTTGAGGAAGAATTTCCTGCTCACAGAATAGTCATTAAATCCTGAAATAAAGTTTTGAGTTAAAAGATATCTTCGTCTCTTTCCTTCCTTCCTTAATTCTCTTGCAGCCTTCACAGACAACTAAACTAACAAGTTAAATGAGGTAAGAAGAGAGAACAAAATAAGTCAGATACTTAAACCCAAAATCAACGACCATAGATCGACGACGACGACCAAATTAGTAACGAACTAATTCTTCTAATGTCCCATATACATACAAATGATATTAAAAGCAAAAAAATGTTTCTCAATAGATAGAAATATACACATGTTCCATGAAGTAGCAGTTTATAGAAGCGGTACAAAAATAGGAAAAAATTTATTTGATCAGGGAAAGTAAAATAGCCGCGTAGCTTTAATGTTCCCTGAAAGGGTCCAAGACAACGTTTCACTGTTCAAAGACCAGAGGTACCATAGGTCGAGTATAGGTTTCAGAGATTGTCATGTGACACTCTACTTGGCCCCAACGGATATGTCTAAGGAGATAATAATCATGTATTGTCTTTCCGGGAAATAAATATTTGTCATCGTACAGCGGTAACATTTTTTGTTTGTTTGTTTTGTTGTTTTTGTTGTTTTTGGGTTTTTTTACGTTTATTGCTGTTGTTTTTACTCCAACAGATGAATATGTTGACTGAACTGTTTCAAGATTGTCAATGAGGAAAAGAGAATCTTTTTGTGTCAACAGGTATGAGAGAATAATTTGTTCCCAAGCGCTCAACCTCTTTACCATCAAACATAACATACAAATGACAATATATTTTGTAAGACAGGAGACACAAAAAAAAACTTTCTCGGGGGTATCTTATCAAAAAAGGAAGAGCTATAGTTCAATTCACTGTGTAATAGTTTTTTCGTGTCACTAACTGTTGCACCACTTCTTATTATGTAGAGGTTAACTAAAGTTAACTTAGTATGGCACAAGACCTCAAGTTTAGAGCACTGAGCACACTATCTTGGCGCATAACTATTCAAGAAATGATTGTTAAGTCTATATACCTGTTTATTACTGATTTTACAAGTACACAGAGAGCTAAATTTGATTATCAATGGAAGAAACGGAGCTATTATGATTCAACTGACGTGACTACTACAACTGCTACTACTATATCCTCCCTACATTATTATATCATCAGAGTGTTGTGATGAGTATTTCCTTTCATGGCATAACTTAGGACAATTAGAATTATCTGAAGGTGTCCGTCTCCTCTCCGGGTAATATATGACAGATTGCATTGGGTTACTTGGTAATAGCATAATATGACTAGGAAAAAACTTTTTCAACGCATTTGTCCGTTTACAAGGAAATGCTTATGTTCGAAGTTTGAATTTCTAAACAAAAATTCTACTTCTGGTAACCGTCCTGTTGCCAAAACCAAGAATACACTGACTGCATTACCTTCAAGGGGTAAAACTCTACATCCCAAAAGGGTATCCTAGTTTACATTTGGTGGTGAGGCTCCACTTCTGGGGATCTAGAAAGTGTGGAATCCTCTTTTCATTGCATTACTCCCATGTCCACCCTGACCCGGAGTGTTGTACCAGTTAGGGTTCCATCTATGGGCAAACAAATCTGTTTGAGGGGGTGTCCTCGTGGTGTAATGGTTAAAGCGATGGACTGCGGATTTGTAGTAAGCGAGTTCATACTCCAGTCGCGCTATTACATTCACTTTCGGGCAAATACCCTTGGGAAAGGTATGAACCCCCTTATCCTTCCGGCTATGGGTTAGATAGTACCACTACTGTTCTTCTAGGAGAATAGCTTTGGCATTAAATAACCTACAAAGGTTGATATGCCATTAAACAAAGAAACCAAACCAAACCAAATCTATTTGAAAATGATTTGCGTTAGATAGAAATACTTGAAACCATAAAATGGTATTCTTTTTTGTATTTGATAGGAATACTTGAAACCATGCAATTGGGTATAAATTATTCGTAATAGATAGGAATAAATGGAAGTATAAACCTTTGTACAAATACTTGAAGCCATATAACTGAGTTATAATCTATTTGTTTTAAGAATAGTTAACTGAAGCCATGATAAATTACAAATGATTATTATCATTATCTATTCGAAATAATTGCTTGCAAAAAAGACTGTGACATTAAAGGTGAGATTGTGGGGGTTCTCGGTTATCAATGGATCCCTTGTGTAATGATGAGCTTGCAGATTTTAAAAGATTTTAACTGTGAACACTGCTCTCTTGGCTGTGACATTAAAATAAGCCGACTCCGCCTCCGCAAGGGAGGAAGACCCCCCATCAACAAGTCCACCTCTTAGCTGTGGATTGCGGCTCGAACTGTTTGAGAATAGGATCCTGGTGAGTGAGCAGTCCGTGACCTAGCAACAGAAGAGGTCACGTAATTTGCAACACACCACTTTGGCCCTTACTGGTCTAGACGGGTGGACAGAAAGACTTGATCCGATTAATCAGCTGTTCATGTCAAGACCTTGCACCTATAAGTTTGTCTCGGTCGTATTCTTCAATTTACTCGAGTGGCAAACTAATAGCCAATCCCATTTTATCTTAAAGATGCTGGAAGGTGGTGACTGAGGGTCAGTCGCGCTGAGAGAAACAACTCTTTAACCACTGTTTAACTTAATTTAGCAGGGGATCGAAATCCGCACCCCACCCCGAGTAGACAGGCTAATGTAACCTAGTCTCAACCAAGGTGAATGAGTATCCCTCGAAGTAAATTCCCTAATAAGGTTGCATTCCATGGTGGTGGGTGGAGGTGGAACACAGAAACAGTGAAAAAACAATCAACAGACATGACAAATAAATATTTTTTTTTAATTAAAAAAAAGCGAAATCTCTCTGAATCCGATTCAGACAAGGAAATAACAGAATTCCCCGGATCTATTGTAATTGGGTCACTGGAGAAAAGTCCTTTGGCCAAACTATGTAATTTCTTGGTCGAAAGAGAGATCTATAGCAGAGTAAACCTGCGAACTATGAAAAAATTAAAAGTATCAATCTACTTGTAGAAGTAAATAACACAAACATGCCGAAAACTTAATTAAAATAAAAGCTTTCCACAATTTGAAAAGCAAAGTCTCCTAACATGAAAGACAGAACACCTCAAATACAGAACACCTCAAACAGCAATACTAGAAGAAATAAAAACAGCCTTAATAAGCAGGGGGTCACGAATTACAAAAGATTAGAAGGGGTGATGAAGAAACACACACTTACATTCTGACATTTAATAAATAAATAATTCCTAAAGAAGTGAAAATTAGATTCGGCCTCGAAAGGATAAAACAGCACACCCCCGCATCCTCGAAGTGCTTTAAATGTCATAAATATGGACAATACAGGGAGAACTGCAGAGGATGTTTCATATATGGAAAGTGTGACCAAAGGATCCAGGTTACATGAAGGAAAATTGTCCCAACAAAACCAAATGCCCTAATTGAGAAGAAAATTATCCCGCATTTTCAATATCTTGTGATATATGCAAAAGAAAGACCGAAATAATGGAAATCAAATACAAAAGAGACTTAAGAATTTTGAAGCTAGTAAAATAGTCCTACATGAAGGTGAACGTTTACACCACTATCGTACGAATTGGTGAATCCAATCAGCAACAAAGATCAACTAGACAATTTCAGAGCTCTCGTCGAGAAACTAATCCAATTAGAACCAAAAGAATGACCAAAGTTTCAAGATCAGCTCAAAAAACCTACACTCAGCCGAAATCTATCAAACCGAATAACTAACTAAACTAAAAGAACTTACAATAAACACCCACACTCTAATTATTCAAATAATGACTACAGATAACCCCAAAGATTCAGCCAAAATAAATAGCACGAGGGAAAAGTTCACAGAGATCACAGTAAAAAGAAGTCACAACAAACACACGTACCACTGCCAAGAAAATATCTACAGAATTCAAATCTTCAACTAAAACAAAGAACCATAAAAAAAGAAGGTCCCATAGAATATTGATCCACTCATCAATTCCCAAAATTAATAACAACTCTTGAAAAATACAAATCATAAATCCAAAATCTAATACCAAAGGGAACAATGAAAAACCAAAACATATTTTAACTACCCAGGCCAAACTTAAGTCTTCCTAAGAATCAAAAATAAATCATACTCAACAAACAAACCAACAAATACGACTGAAAATATCGAAGCCCACATCATCTCAATCGAGAGATCACTAAAACATTAAGAATCACCAAAAAGAATTATTAAAACAAGATTATATAAATAAACAAAAATAAACCAACTCAGAACAAAACCCAAAATAGAACCTATAATGTAGAAGGTATTGAAACAGACAAAATAATTGCAAATCCAGCAGAAATATGTAAGAAAAAATAAGAAATCTACGAAACAAAATAATCTACCAAGCATATACCTATGAAATAAAATTTGTCTATTAACCTTTATCTTGGGTTACACAATTCGTTTAAAATCAAAAAATATACCTACAAAGTTCCACTTGGAACTTGTATATATAAAAAAAAGAGATTTAACATTAAATAGCCCACAAGATCGATATGCAATTAAACACCAACCAACTTCAACTGTGAACTGATTTTAAATGTGGCCTTGTGTCAGACTTATAACGTTGCTAATAAACACGATATGCCCCACTGACTTTTCATTTTGAATAAGAGTTTCTCGAAAACAATAACACGTGGTGAGTTAAGTTATTTACTAAACATTGCTTAATTTTGAACAGAGACCCCAGATTGCTTATAATACCTGCTGTTCCAAAGCAGTCACCCATATTAGTACTAAGTATGTTGCTTAACTCGCATTAAACAATGCTTTTTAGCGTTATCTGACGGTGAACATTTTACAGACAAACCACTCCTAAAGCAACGATTAGTTTCGGTATTGGAATGTTTGATTTTAGGGAAGATATTCAGTCGTGAGCCCATTTTTCAAGCACTAATAATCAAGCACTAATAATCAAGCACTAATTAGGATATCCATGATAAACAAACACTGAACACAACGGAAAGAAAGTCAAAATAAATTCCATTAGACCAGAAAAAACATTTAATGTTTTATATGTCCAATACAATATGCAGGTGGCATAACAAAAACAATACACAAACCTGTCTCAATAGCTCGAATTATATACATATTGCTCCATAAACAAGCAGTATGTAGAAGGGGTACAAAATGGAAAAAGGCAAACGACAAGAGTAGGTAACGTAGTCATATGCCTTTACT
The DNA here is from genome assembly GCA_963585895.1 of Sepioteuthis lessoniana. Classification (NCBI taxonomy): domain Eukaryota; kingdom Metazoa; phylum Mollusca; class Cephalopoda; order Myopsida; family Loliginidae; genus Sepioteuthis; species Sepioteuthis lessoniana. The sequence goes on from OY757924.1 coordinate 95,041,515, forward strand.
AAATTAGATTATTCATTGATGCCTTAAAAAAATCTTTTTATTTTAGAAGAACGTTCCCTGACAGGGTCAGAGAAAACGTCTCTACAGTTCAAAAGCATGAGCAAAAAAAGGTCAGGAAAAGGTTTCTGAAACTGTCATGCGACACCCTACAATGTCTCTAACGGATATGGCAATTCTCTAAGGGATATAATTATTTCTTATAAGCCTACAACGCTCTGCAGTTCATTACAGCAGAGTAACAAAACCTCCAGCTTAATGATCTGTCCGAGATCCATTAGCTCATAAGATCCATGAAAGTGTATAGGTCTTTTATGTTGCTAAGATAGGTTTATAGTTAAGAAGAAAAAAGGCGAAAGGGGAAAAAGAGAAAAGCAATTCAGTTTTGAATAATTTTGTTTTTCTCCCCATCTCAAATTTTCCCTTAAACAAAAATCGTTAAATCATCAATCTCTCTCTCTCTCTCTCTCTCTCTCTCTCTCTCTCTCTCTCTCATTGCTCTTCAATATTTTCTTTGTCTTTCTCTCGCTTTTCCCTTTTCTCTCTTCCACTCTTCATTACTCTTCAATCTCTCTCTCTCTCTCTCTCTCTCTCTCTCTCTCTCTCTCTCTCTCTCTCTCTCTCTCTCCTATTTTGGGCTATCTACCTCACTTGCTTTTATCAACCAATTTCCCTCCTTTCGTTTGGTATTTTGATACGCGAATGCCATCAACAGATTTAAACCAGACAACAATAGGGGAAAAGATAATGATGTGAAAAGTGCGGACACTCCCGTTTCATATTTTTATTTTCATCCCCTACAGAATAAATACCCATCTACTGCCCCTTATCAGCGCGTGTATGTGCGCGCGCGCGTGTGTGTGTGTGTGTGTGTGTGTGTACGCACATGCACGGGTAGATGTGTAGCTATACATATTTCTATGTTCTTTGGAGATGGTGTTCATTTTAAACTGAATAACATGAATGCGGACAATAAACCGCTCCTTTTTTTATATCTTTATTTTCTCTTAGACGAGGATCAGTATATCAGCCACTCACGTCCCCGCTCTCTCCCCCCACACACACATATACACATACATGCATATATAATTTTTTGTTGTAGGTCCAAAGAGAGAATAAAGATATTTGGTCCACGAAAAGATTGGCATTTTTTAGAATTTATTCATTTATTTTTTCTTACATACGTGTGTGTTTCCAGCTTGTTGCTTTCGTCAGAGAACATATATGGCACAAGACCATGTTAATGAGGTACTCAATGAGACCTTAACTCACTTTTTCTCACTGCTTGAATGTTTTTCAGTTGGTTATGGGTTTTATATAGAGGTCTTCCTCTCTTTTTCTTAGAGTATGTTTACTTTAGTCTGCTTTACCCCTCTTTGATATTTGATATGATTTGTCGTTGCGTGTGTTTGTTGGTGTGGTTTTGGATTTTACTAATAGTTATTTTTCCTCTGTGTGAGTGTGTGTGAGTGTCTTGGGGGTTTTTGTGTGTGTGCATGTGTGGTAGTGTGGTTTGAAATTTACTGGTAACTATTTATTTCTAATAATTTTTGTCGGTGTATATATATATGTACATATCTATGTATGTTTGTGTGTGTACATATATATATATGTGTGTGTGTGTGTATTTCCAGCTTGATGCTTTCGTCACAGAACATGTTTGGTACAAGGTCTAGTTAATGGGGTATTCAATGAGACTTGAACTTACTCGTGTTTATAGCTTGAATGGTTTTTACTCGTGGTTTTTTTATGAAAGCTGGTCCTTCCTTTTTCTCTGAGGGTGTTTCTCTTAGCCAATTTTATCCCTCGTTTACTTTTGATATTTGACACGTTGTGTGAGTGTGTGTGTGTTGGAGTGATTTCGGATTTCACCTTTAGTTTTTTCTTGTCTCTGTGTATTAATGTGTTTCTTGAGATTTTTTTGTGAGTATATATATATATGTATATATATATGTTTGTGTCCATTTGTGTATGTGTATAATTCATGTTTTATTCAACTTTGGTTTAAATTTATCTATAAAATTCTTTTCCTTTACTTGAAGTAGCGTGTATTCGTTGGTTTGATATATTGGCATTATTTTTAATTTACTTCGACTACATTGATATAAGTGTTTCGAAACATTTTATTTTCTGTTTTCTTCTATTTTGGTATTACTTCTGTGTAGTGATGTCCTTGTATTAAGGGCCTGTGTTGACCCTGTGTATATTTTTTTGAAGTCGCTACATTCAGTTATGTAGACTATGTTTTTTGAGTTGCAGCTTAAGTTTTGATTCATTTTGAATTTAGTTTCAGGGTTTTTAAAGGTATAGGATTTACCTTCTATAATCATATCGCATATTTTGCATCGTTTATTATTGCATTTGGTAACTCCTTTGGTTCTCCGAATGTAAAAGAGGTGGGTATTCATTTAAGATTATATATATATATATATATAGAGAGAGAGAGAGAGAGAAAGCCGATATACAGATAAAGATGTTTAAATAGAAAACAGAAAATGTTTTTTGGTAGTGTATTTAGTCTGGAGATAAGTTTGTAGTTGTAGTGAGGGTCGAACTCTCTAGACTATCGAATCTATTTTCAAGACTCTGTGTGTGTGTGTGTGTGTGTGTGTGTGTGTGTGTGTGTGTGTGTGTGTGTGTGTGTGTGTGTGTGTGAGGGAGAGAGGGAGAGGGGGGATACAATTCCGACAGGATGGAAAAGAAATAAGAAAAACAATTTCATGGAGTGTTTATATATCAGATAACAATTCGGAAAACTTAAATTTTTGGAAAAATAATCGAGAAAGTTACACCCCTTTATTGACACTGCTCCCAGGTCTACTCTGGCTCGGAATGGTAGCACCTGATAGGGCCCTATCTATGGGTTAAATAGAACTAAACTCCATACTTATGCTAAACTGAATTGTTTGAATTGGAACTGTTTGAATAAACTGAATGGCTTAAAATAAAAATGTTTTTGACAATTAAACTGAGTACTAACATTTAAACTGCGTACTTATGCTAAACTGAATTATTTGAAATGGAACTGTTTTTACATTAAAACTGTACTTACGCTTAACTGAATTGTTTAATATAGAACTGTTTTGACATTTAACTATGTGTAAACAAAATTTATACTTATACTAAACTGAATTGGCTGAATTAGAACTGTTTGAATAAACTGAATAGCCTGAAAAAGAACAATTTTTGACTATTAAACTGTGTACTCATGCTAAACTGAATTCTTTGAAAAAGAACTGATTATTTGTATAAAAATGGATTTGCATTAAATAATCTACAAAGGTTGATATGCCATGAAAGCCAAACAACCAAACAACTAGCCACAATAAGACCTTCAAGCCAAATATGTTCCATGGTCGAATTCTTTATTTAATCAAGTAAGGCAGAATCCAGATCAATAGGGATTAATTCTTCTTTGACAAAGACAAAAACAATTTACACAGAACAGCAACAAGAACGCAAAATCCTTACTGCCTATGGCACAAACACAAATAATAAATAAGAGTATTTTCAGGGATAAAATGAAGTGGGAGTTTCCTGTAATACAGAAATCAAAGTAGTTCTCTTAATTACGGGATCCGAGAAACAAAGAGTGACTTATAAGGTGTGAAAACCTCCCTAAGTGTTATACATATATATATATATATATATATATATATATATATATAATATCCCTTCAGAGTTTTCACTCTAGTATTAACTGCTGTATGATTTTTGCTTTGTTTTTTGAGAGATTGGGGTGAGGTTTCATTGAAGCCCGAGTCAGTCAGAAGTCTTCAAAGTATTCAAGTTGGTTTTGATGGTACTGTAGTCTGGATGGTCTCGATTCTTTCAAGTTCCAATTTCCCCAGTCTCTTTTCCAAGCTTTTGGATATCATTCCAAGGGCATCAACTACAACATCTTTATGTTCTATAATTTTTTCTGGTCTCTGACAAGATCCAGGTATTTTTGATTGAGATCCAGGAATTTCTGATTGAGATCCGGGTATTTTTTTATTGACATCCGGGTATTTTTGATTGATATCCGAGTATTTTTGATTGACATCCGGGTATTTGGCAATCTTTTCTTTTATGTTCACTCTATGATCCGCCAGATTAGCAAAATCCACAAAATAACAAGTATCTTTTTTTTCTTGTTAATTATTGTTAATTAGTGCATACCAATCAAACCAAGAACCAAATTTAGTGTTCCTTGGAAGTCAAAAGCAGTCAGGGAAAAACTGAATAACATGAAATAAAGCATCCTTACTTAATAAAAGAAAAACAACAAACACCAACGTGCAGAAACTAAAGAAAACCCAGACACAACTGACACATACCAAAAAGAACAACAAGAATACATTCAAGGCTAAACCAATAAAATCAGAAAATTGGAAGAATGAAGGCATTCACGAATAGCCTGGAAGACAGTAAATGAAGTGAGCAGAAAGAAAAGTACGTCGATAGCAAAAATAAAAACTGACAGACAAGAAGAAATACTTCAGATGTTGGAAGAACATTTCAAGAATCTGCTTGCAAACATTCCAGAAGTCACTGATAAACCAACCGATAAAATTATTTATAGCCAAGACACGAAACTAGAACACTTTGTGGAGGAAGAACTTGACGCAATACTGAAAAAGATTAAAAGTAGAAAAGCTGCAAGTCTCGACGAAATACCTCCTTAAGTATGAAATCAAGGAAATTTGACGACATACTTCGACAATGCACAACAGTGTATAAACAAAACAAATAAATGGACACAACCTGCATCTTTCGATTCCCCAAAAATGGTGACATCGGAATTGCTAAACACTACAAAGATATAACACTAACTACAAGTGCTGCTAAGGCTTACAATTCCTTTTACTTCTTAATCGTATCCGACTTGAAGTCGAAAAAATTCTGAAGTAAAATCAGAACAGCTTTCGAAGAAATGGATTCACAACTTCAGGAATCATCGATGGAGTATGTGCAAAAAATCTTGAGACACTATTGTTCAAAGATTTCTCCAAGGCATTTGATTTAATACTCAGAGGAAAAATACAGCAAATACTTTTAACATATGGTCTCCCCAAAGAAACCGTTACTAGTGTTATATGACCGAAAGAGATCTCTTGCTAATTTATCGTAGACACAAAATAATGATTGCAACTAGCGACCACGAGAGCATTCCCCGGATGGTATCGGTGCTGAGACTTTCTGCGCATAGGATCAGCTCATAGCGAAATGTCGATGAAATTTGTCAAAAAATAAAAATAATTAAAAGTAATTTTTCGGACAAACCGTGACCTTCGCGGTAAAAAAACAAAGAAAACCCAATTTGATTCGATCAGAAGAGAAAAACGATATAAAAGACAAATTTCTCGACAGTGGGGCCAAATCAAAAGAAGGTGGACGACCTCGCTGACTACAACCCTAACTCTGGGAGAGAGAGAGAGAGAGAGGCAAAACTCGAAACCACACATCACCCACATTGACTTTCCTCTTCTCCGCTTTGAAGGAAGCAACTAAGCCGTAAATCACCAAACACTCCTCTCCTCTCTGCACTCGTAACATCTGATTGACCGCATCTTGAGCGTCTTTTCTCCTCGGAAAGATTCCGATTTGTGCAGATACCATTTATAAGCATCGTCTAATTTTAATCTTTTGCACAATTCACATTTGATCACATTTTCTGCCTCGTCATTTCAAACTAAAGAATTACTTTCAGAACAGTTTGCTATATTCGTTTAATAAATGAATAACTATTTCATCTCTTTCATCGCACATTTTATTATGTGATTAACTGTTTTATCCCTGTCATCATACAACCTAGAAATGCTTTTCTTCTTATCAATTTTTGCTTTGAAAAACGAATTTTTAAAAAAAAATTGAAACATTTACTTTTTCACAACTCGTCATGAAACTTTAAATGTTAATCTTTAAAGTAATCATTTTTAATTATTAATTATAAGCTAGATCTGTTCTTATGGCATCGAACTCTTTTTAAATACTCTCGGTAATTACAATCAAAATACATTTTTAAAACATATATATATATATATATATATGCAATGCCTCGCAGGGTGTAATACTTACCAGGTTAGACGAGCATACCATTACTAAGGAGTTTGGATCTCACTGGGTGCCCCATACATCTGGTCTCGTGCCAAAACAAAGCTTAATAAAGGAAGCCTCGCTGTTTTATTGGTTAGCAAGCTAGAATAGCAAATCATTACTAAGGAGTTTGAGTCTCACTGGGTGCCCCATACATCTGGTCTCGTGCCAAAACAAAGCTTAATAAAGGAAGCCTCGCTGTTTTAATGGTTAGCAAGCTAGAATAGCAAATCATTACTAAGGAGTTTGAGTCTCACTGGGTGCCCCATAGATGTGGTCTCGTGCCAAAACAAAGCTTAATAAAGGAAGCCTCGCTGTTTTAATGGTTAGCAAGCTAGAATAGCAAATCATTACTAAGGAGTTTGAGTCTCACTGGGTGCCCCATAGATGTGGTCTCGTGCCAAAACAAAGCTTAATAAAGGAAGCCTCGCTGTTTTAATGGTTAACAAGGTAGAATAGCAAATCATTACTAATGAGTTTGAGTCATACTAAGTGCTTCATACATCCAACCTTGTTCCACAACTATGCAAAGCTTCGTTTATATACACATATATATATATATATATATATGGCTGAATATATATATATATATATATATATATATATATATATATATATATATATATATGGAGAGATGATGAGAACTGAAGAGCGTATGGCACAAATCCTCCAAGTGAGAAGATTTTGAAATCTACTTTCGAAATTTTGACCTGTGATTGAACACCAACATTGTACATTAATTGTAAATGTGATCTCAACTCCAAGACTGACTGCAATGTGACTTTTGAATTGGTTCGGCAGGGTTTTCTGCCATTTTTGTTTTTAGAAGGAAAAAAGCAGTAAATAAACAAACAATAACTACTACTCGAACATAATGCAAATTTTCTCGAGGGAAATTTTTTCTATAGTAACGAAACTATCAAAAATGTACAAATCATTCACATATACATGTACATCTCTCTGACTTTTGTCAGTGGAACTTAAAACACTTTATAACCAGCAGAGAGGTAAACCCCACTCCTCCAAAAAAAGAATAGGTCTTCTGAATATAACATTAAATTGCATCTGGAGATCCGGAGAGTGTGGAGTCACACTTTCATTGTAATTACTCCCTGGTTCACTGTAACTCGGAGTGGTAGTGTCTATTAGATCGGTTTGGATTTGTGTTTGGCTTCTTTGTTTAATGGCATATTAACCTTTCTGAGATATTTAACAGGAATTTGAACTCGTTGCCCACGATGTCATAGTCCAGTACGTTAACCATTACCCCACCAGCACAATCCAGTTAAACATTCAGCAATGTCTCAAATTGATCTGCTTAAAAATCATTCCTATTCGTTCGGAAGAGTCGATACCATTATAACTGTGTGAAAACTATATATATATATTAAGAAGCGATAATTGCTAACTAAAGATTATTATCATTAGTTAGGTAAAACCATATGACCGTATACAAACAAATGACTATTTGCCTTAAACTATATAATTATTAGTATTAGATAGAAATACTTTAAACTATGTGCAAATTATTTTTATTGAATAAGAACATTCGATATCATATAACTGTGCAAAAACTGTAAAGAAATAACTACGCAAAAAATATAAATATAAACGTACAATAAATGCGATTCCCTAACCTCTCGGCAGAAAATATTCCAAGACAAGTTGACATGCTGTTAAACTCAGTCGATCGTATTTACAGCTCTCTCTCTCTCTCTCTCTCTCTCTCTCTCTCTCTCTCTCATTATAAACTGTGTCATGCCCAGGTATCTATTGATGGGGAAAATGGATTCATGCCTTTCCAAAAGAAATTAGTGTGAAGTGAATACAAGCTGCTGCGACCGGAATTCGAACTCGGTTTGAGATAGTCATTATGGACCCATTTCACTCTTCTCATTTTCTTACTTCTTTTTCGCTTTCCCATAACTTTCTGTTCCTCAATTTCTTTTCTTCTCAGCAACACTTCTTTCTTTCTTTCTTTCTTTCTTGTTTACTCAAGTAATTTCAAAGAATTTCACTCGACCGATACTTTGCCTCCTCAAGTTGTCATCTCAATGAACGCCGCCATCTTGATCCCATAGAAAAACAGAAATGTCGATCCATACATAAATAATCCCTATACAAACAAATCCACTTAATTTGTCACAACGAGAATGAAGCAATTTCGCCCCATAGTGCAACATATCCATAACTACATTCATTTTCAATTCTAATATAAAATATCTGGTTTGGTTTCTTTGTTTAATGGCATAGCAACCTGCGTGGGATATTTAATGCCAAAGCAATTGTTGTAAAAACCTATAGAGGTATGGAATAAAGCTGAGGGGGTAAGAAGATTTAAACTCCCCCCAAAGGGGGTCATTAGTCCAAATGTGAACGAAACAACGAGACTGGAATTCGAATTCCACTACGATTCTACGTTTAACTATTTCACCCAATACAAATGCTACGCCCAACACAATATCTATAAGAAGGAATTTTATGTAATAAGCAATATTCTCGTTAAATTAGTAAAAATAAACTTCAATGATTAATCTAAAAAGATTCTGTCATTTTTTAAACAAAATCATCTAAAATTCATTAAATTATCTGATTCATATTCTAGTTTTAGTACAGAACAACTTTAATCCTGAATTCTCATTGACGTTTTAAGAATTTATCTGCTGTGAGTTGTGATATTTTCTTACTTAATTGTATATCAAAATGTCTTTATAAACATCATACGTAAAATAATGGTGTAATCTAACGACTTGTTTTATTGAGTCTTAATTTTTTCTATTTGGGGGAGGGTCTAAACTTTTATATTCTCTAAATGACTCTTATAATTGTACCTATACTCTAAAATGAAGCAACAGTAAAGACACGATAGATATGACTTCATCTTGGATGATTAACTCAAGAATCATAAAGTAAAGTGTCAATTAACGCTGATTAAAAAGATTTGTGTCCTAAATAAACAAAAGAAACATTACAAATACACTCGATTTATTTTTGTTCACAATCTTTTCATCAAATAAACAGATGGACCGATTAGATATTGGCCCAATTAATCGGAATCTACCACACACACACACACACACACACACACACATAGATAGATAGAGAGAGAGAAAGAGAGAGAGAGAGAGAGAGAAAGATAGAGAGAGGGAGAAAGAGAGTTGTCTCATGTAAAAGCTGAGGGAGAAACAGTTTTTTGTTATTTCTGTCTGGACAGGTAAATTATGAGAAAATGGTTTCATTAAGTTTCCGTTTAATTACTCTCTTCATCAACCATCCTGAAATGCCAGAAGCAAGTCATATTGTTAAATAGATGACAATGATATAAACTGCAGGGAGAAATACATTCATGCCTTTCCTAAGGACATTCATGCAAAGTAAATCTAAGCAGTCTTAACTACAAATCTAACTCACTTCATCAATTCCTATTTCCTTGTCAGTCACTATAAACTGGAATAACACCTAGCACCCACCTCTCTCTCTCTCTCTCCCTCTCTCTCTCTAAATATATATGAAAATGTACGGAGATTAAAAAAGCACGTGGTCTTCAGAGACTGATTTTATCTATGCATTTATTTGCCAACGTTAAGCGTTTCGGTTCTTAGACCATCATCAGGGCGCGTGAGTTATTAAAATTGATGAAGGTCTATAAACCGAAACGTTTAACATTGAGAAATAATTCTATAAATAAAATCATCCTCTGATGACCTTGTGTTTTTCATCTTTATACATTTTCATACTGTCGCATTTATTTCCAGTTTTTCCTGAATATACACTACCAGTTATAAATATTTGGCCAGACTCAAAAAATTTCATTTCTCATCCTAAAAATGTTATTTTTAATGAAACAAGTTAAGCGTCGCAATGTTTTTATCTTTTATACTAAATGCAAGTCTTCCTCAGTAACTTTGACCTTAGTATGATCAGATATCTTTTGAAAAATTGATTTGAAGACGTTTTTCTTCTTTAGTACTAAAAGATAAAAAATCCAGAACTACAGAGGATTATACTGTTAGGAAACATCAGGAAACGGGCAGACTAAAATTAGGCCTGGCAGACCAAAAGTAGGACTAGCAGACCAAAAGTAGAGCTGGGAGACCAAAAATAGGACTGGCACACCAAAAGTAGGGCTGGGAGACCAAAAATAGGACTGGCACACCAAAAGTAGGGCTGGGAGACCAAAAATAGGACTGGCACCCCAAACGTAGGGCTAGGAGACCAAAAATAGGACTGGCACACCAAAAGTAGAGCTGGGAGACCAAAAATAGGACTGGCACACCAAAAGTAGGGCTGGGAGACCAAAAATAGGACTGGCACCCCAAAAGTAGGGCTGGGAGACCAAAAATAGGACTGGCACACCAAACGTAGGACTAGTAGACCAAAATTAGCAACAAGAGTAGAGGCCAATTTCATTAGAATCACCAGCTTACATGAAAGAAGGCTGACAGCTTCGAACATCACGGCACAACTGAACCAATGTCGCAAAACAATGAGTCAACATTCACTGTGAGGAGAAGATTCTGTGAAACTGACCAATATGGCTGAATTGCTGTCAAGAAACCACTGTTGATATAAATCAGTTGAGGAAACAAAACAATGTCAAAAGGCTCCAGTCGGCCAAGACGCACAAAAGAGCAATGGAATAGAGCTGTGGGATAAATTCCTTTAGACTGACGAATCAACGCTCGAAATCTTTGGCTCAAATAGGAGGGTCTATGTGCATCGAAGAATTGGTGAAAGAGCGGCAACTCCCATTATCACACCAACCGTAAAGCATGGAGGAGGCTCTGTTATGATATGGGGGGGGGGGCTTTTGCCAATTGCAAAGGCAAGAATTTACACGAGGTGAAGGACAAATTGAATCAGACCGGCTATCACAGTATACAGCCGCATCACTCGATCCCATCTGGAACGCGGCTTGTGGCTCAAGGATTTGTACTCATACAAGATAATGACCCAAAGCATACTAGTAAACTCTGACAGAGGTACATTAAGAGCAAAAAGTAACAGCACGTCCTTCAATTGATGTCTTGGCCGGCGCAATCAGCGGACTTAAATCCCATTGAACTGGTGTGGGATAAATTTGAGCGAAAAGTCAGAGCTAAACAACTCTCAAGTGCGGCTCACCGCTGGTAACTCTTGCAGGAAAACTGAGCAAAACTATCTTCAGTCTACTTCCAGTCTCTGGTGGAAAGAATGCCGAGAATCTGTGAAGCAGTGATAGTGCCCAAATGGGGTTATTTTGATGAATCAAAAGTTTAAGACTTAAACAAATTAAATCAAAACACACAAAATGCGTGCTTTGATTTAATTTGTTTTTAATGTAGCTCAGGAAGACTTATATTTAGTATTATAAATAAAACCCGTGGGGTGCCCAACTTATTTCATTTAAAATAATACTTTTAGGTAGAGAAATAAAATAAAAATTTGAGGGTGGCCAAATACTTTTGATTGTTAGTATATATATATATATATATATATATATATAATTGAGTGCTGAAAAGCTCTCCATTTAACCAAGAAAAATTAAGCAAAAATCTAATTTTTGCTATAATTTTTTACAGAATTAAAGAAAGTTAAAAAGCGATATACCATCTATGTGGAATAAGTATATATGTTTCATTGCCCGAGGTCAGGAGTTGGGTACCCACAAACTTGACGCCACTTACGGTTTTCTAAACTATCAACAACAACCTTCAAGTGATTTGTCGAGAGGCACACCTTCTCACAAATGTAATCTCAAAAACACCATTAAAAAGTTTTCATTTCTTTTCAATACTAAGGTGAGTCAATAGTTTTGCAATATCGGGATAACTTACAACACTTGACAGTGAGATGCTGAGCTCGCCTGATACTCTCCGAGTGCTACTCATCAGATTTACCCCAATGGCTTGGACCACCGCTTTGGAATCAACGGTTTTAGGTTTACCTGACATTGCATGATCGTCTAGGTTCTTACAGCCCGAGAAAATTTTCTTCAATAATCCGGTTACTTTGCTGTGACCAAATGCGTCTTCATCTTTGGCACAACAAAATATTTTTCAGTTGTATCTACGTCGCTTTGGCCTAATTTGAACCCGTAAACCATCAGTTTCTCGAATTAGATGACATTTCACATTCATCAGTGCGACTTTCAAATAACACACATTGGTAAAAACAATACACAACGTGCTAGCGCATGAACTACCACGATACAACCAACTACAACAGGGGTACCTACTACGGCTTGAACTGCTTTGGTTGCTTTGTTTAATTGCATAACAACCTTCGTGGGTTATTTAATGCCAAAGCAATATTTGTAAAAAAAAAAAAAAAAAAAAAAACAGTAGAGGTATGGAGTAAAGCTAAGGGGGTAAGAAGATTCATATTTTTCCCAAAGAGTCATTTATCCAAATATGAACGAAGTAACGAGCACGTACAGTATATATATATATATATATATATATATATATATATATATATATATATATATTGCAAAGCTTTTAACTCACCCAAGTATCAATTAAATTTGGGCTTTAAATTTAAATTTTAGAATTTTTTTTATTAAGAATCTAAAAATGTTCTTAAATGTGTGTGTGTTTGTGTGTTAGAGAGAGAGAGATAGAGTGTGTGTGAGAGAGAGAGAGAGAGAGAGAGAGAGAGAGAGAGAGAGAGAGAGTGTGTGTGTGTGTGTGTGTGTGTGTGTGTGTGTGTGTGTGTGTTTCATTATATTTGCATAGACACAGTCATTAAAGATTAAAATAAGAACTGAAATGTATCCAACAGATCGATACCATTATCAATTGTAAAATGATATTTTTTTCTTTATATTTATTAATGATTCTAACTTTATATCAAATTCGTCATAGCAAAATGATCCCGCTAAACACAAAAAGTAACTGAACCACTCACACAACAAAATAAAATGAATAAAGTCACTCACCTATAAATACTTTCATGAGGAACTTAGTATATATACCAAGTCACATAACAACTAGGAATAATAAATTTATAGCAGTAAAATTCTTGTTGGTATGTAACCGTAACTTTGTCAAAAAAGCACATTGTAACAAGAGTTTTATAAGAACAACACGCGGAAAAGGTTTTAATTTAAAACATAAAGCAATTTTGAAGCCAATTTTAAACTGAATTGAACTAAATGTCATTTTTTAATCCTTCAAATTCTAAAATTGTCATCTTTGAAAAACATTGCAAAATTACAAAAAGAACTTTTAGTCTGTGTCAGGTTTCAGAAATTGAAGAAGCAACTATGCACACACACACACACACACACTCTTGCATACACATGTGTGTATGTGGGGGTGGTCGATTTTCTTTTATTAAAAGTGACAGACAAGGATTTGGTGTTTTTGTAGGACTTTTCCAGTTAGCGATCGAGATAACGCAACTATTAATGAAGGCGGTTTAGAAATTATCCGGTTGGGTTCGTTAGGGTTTTATGGTATATCAACCTTGTAGGCTATTAAATGCCAAGTCTTATCTATACATATATATATATTAAATAATGATTTCTAAACAAAAAGTTTGCAGGTAACATTTTCAACAAGCCAGAGCTTATTCAAACAGTTGAATAGTATCAAGTATTCCTATCTAACACAAACAATTCTATTTATCATTTGTTTGCATACAATTAAATGGTTTCAATTTTTGCTTTCTAACACAAATAGTTTTATTTGCACTCAGTTTAATGGTTTCAAGTACTGCTATATAACAGTAACAATTCAATTTAACATCAATCATTTGTTAGCACACAGTTAAATAGTTAAACAGTTCTATTTGACCCTGAGATGGAACCCTAACAGGTGCTACTACTCCACGTCATAGTGGACCTGAGAGTGATGACAATAAAGAGGTGTCGGTATTCTCCAAAGCTCAAGGTCTGGAGCCTCACTACCAGATAGTTTAGTGTCCTACTTGTTGAGAATGGTCTTACTTCTCTGTGTTATATTTCACTATTCAGTGTATCAAGTGCTAGAAACAAGACAATAATGTAGACAGAGGACAGAGGTACGTGTTGTCAGTTTAACATTTTATAAGCGACTACTACATGTGTACAAATATAAGGCGGTGGGAGGTTACATGACAACCGAAAGTTTTAGGTTATGGTAGGTGTTGTGTGGATATATAACATCCTGGTTTTTTATTAAATAATTTTTTCTTTTCTTTTTGATAATTATATGTGTGCACATTTTATTTTGTTTATTTTTTGTACCTTTAGGGTTTTTTGAATTAACCTCGCACGTCTGGTTGTATTTTTCGTTGTTTTGTTAGTTGGAGTGGGAATATTCATTTTTTGTGTTTTATTGAATATATTTTCATTATCGTGTTTCTTTGTTACTGGATTGTTTACTTTCTTTTGTGTTTTTAGCAGGTGTCGTCTATTTTTATGATTAGTCCTTGTTCAGTTTTTACAAAGTACGATCTTGATTGTTAAAGTTTTTTTCAAAATTATACCTTTTCGTTTCCATTTTTCTTGGAATTTTATCCTATCATTTATTTTTAGCATTGGTAATTCTCTGTTTTTCTTATTATTATTCGTTTGTTCTTTCAAGTATATATTGTGTTTTATGTTAGGGAGATTTGTTCGTATCATTCTCTTCATCATCTGCTGAACGGGTGATGGTGATCCATCTTTTAAAGGTGTAGTTCTTAGCGATAATAGAGCTAAGTACGGATCTTGTTTGCTTTCATACGCTTTTGTGGGTGTTTGTTTTTATAGTTTGTGTGTTTCTCTCCGCTAATCCATTTGCTTGTGGATAATTTGGGTTTGTAGTTATATGTTTGAAATCCCAATCTTTTTGCAAATTGAACTTTTCGGATTTATATATTCCGGACCATTGTCACTGATTACTATTTGTGGCACTCCAAATATTGCAAAAGTGTGTTTCATTTTTTTTATTACTGTTATCGATTCACAGTTTTTCTGCGATTGTACGTCGAAGAATCTTGTTGTATAATCAATTATTATTATATATATGATATATTGTTCAGAGGAAATATGTCTGTTGCAACTTTTGTCCATGGAGTAACAGGAATTTTGTGTTTTAGTTGAGTTTCAACTGGTAGTTGGTTTCTATGTTGTGTGCAATGTTGACATTCGCCAATCATTTGTTTTATGTGGCTATTTATGTTTGGCCAGTATAGTATTTCTCTTGCTCTTGCTATGCATTTTTCCATTCCTAAGTTGTCCTGTGTGAATTGTTAGTGGCGCTTCTTTACACAGCGAACTTGGAACTATTATTCTTATTCCTTTCAGCACTAATCCTTTGGTTATTGATATTTCGTTTCGGATCGGCGTGTAAGGTGCAATTGTTATATACTCACATAATAAATATGCTTATATACACATATACATGTTCATGCAGCATCACAACGACACAATAAATAATCAAACTGACGCACAATGATAAAGTCGCAAGAACAAACGACGCACGCAAGGAAGACGCAGGAAGACTTCTTTATAAAATATTTTACCTCACATCTTTATTTGTAAGTTTCGAAAGGGTTGTTCCAAGTTTGCGTGGGAGAGAGAGCTGGAGACCGAACATTACTGAAATATTTTGACCCCGAAGTTATGGCCGTCAGCGTTGTGTCTTTCTCGTTCTTCATGGCTGCTCAACCGGACCCTGGAGTAAACTCTTCTGTGTGCTGGCTTTCCCTACAACATCGCGTCTACCTCCGTCTTCCACTGTACTGCTTGCCCTCCTTCTCGCCTATCTCCCTTGTCCTCAATTCGTCGGCCTTATATTACCTTCAAACTCCCACGCAGTAATATAGACACGCCTCAACGCCTGCGCAACCTCTTCCGATTTCCAACGACCGGGATGTGTCACTTCCTTCCGGTGCACCACCTTGAATGGCATTTTTGGCCGGGTCAAAAGGTCAAAACATAACACAATTGCTGGAGGCATTTTTTATTATCCCACGGCCATTCTCATATATTTTATTAACATTTGTAGTGTTGGGTTTTTAGCCGTTTCGCTTCTATATACGTTGAGTTTATGGTCGCTCATTGGATGTTTGGCTTTTTTGGCGGGGGGTTGTATTGTATGGATGTACTTTTCCATCTCGCTATCTTTTATTCCTTGCGTACTATCCGGTATACATGCTTGTAACAGCTATGATTGATTATTTTCCAAGAATGTACAGGATTTCAAATTCATATTTTTGCAATGTCATAAAAAAATCTTTGTATTCTTGGCAGTGCACGTAATATTGATTTCTGAAATATCTGTTTCGGTGACTTGTGATCGTTTTCGACGATAAATTTCTTGCCATATATGAATTGGTGGAACTTTTTGCACGCGAATATTACACTCAATGTTTCTAGTTTGATAGGACAATAATTTTGTTCTCTATTAGTTGTACTTCTAAAAGGGGTATGCTGTAGGTAACCAGTTATCTTGATGTTTTAGTTATAGAACAGCACCTAGTTCTTTTTTACTCGCATCAGTATTTATTTTTATTTGTAGTTGTAAAATTGTAATACTGGTGTACTTGTTATTTTTTTTTTTTAGGTTTTCCACGGCTTGTATTTATGGTTGCCAAATGACCAGAGCATATTGTTGTGTAGTAGCGTTCTAAATGGCTTAGTTATTTCAAAATAGTTTGGTATAAACTTACATAAATAATTAGTCATTCCCAGGAACCTTTGTATATCTTTTTTATTTTCAGGATTTAGCATTTGTATTATTGCCTTTTATTTTATTTGGATTTGGTTCAATTCCATTATGTCATATTAGATGTTCTAGTTTTATATTTTTATAAACTCGCATTTTTTCTTGTCAGTTTTAGACCATTTTCACTTAATCTGCTGAAGACTTTTCTTAATTTCACTCTGTAGTCTTCCAGCGTTGACGACCAAATTTATATATCGTCTTGGGAATTTTTTGTTCCTTCTATTAACTTTGCAATTTGTTCTTGAAAAATTTCAGAGGCACCGTTTATCCCGTACGGTGATCTGCAAAAGGAATACCGTCCAAATGGTGTATTAAATGTCAACAGCTTGGAACTTTCTTCATCCACTGGTATGTGCCAATATCCATTAAATGCAGTCAGTTTGGTAAAGAATTTCGGATTTTTCATCTCTGCAAATATTTCTTCGGCTGTTGGCAATTTGTAGTGCTTCCTTTTTCTTGCTTTATTATTTCTTTTTTTGATTTATGCCTCATTCCGAATGGAACGTTTCGTGGCGGATTTATTATTGGTTTTACCATTGGGTCGACGGTTATGTGATGAGTGTATGGTAGTTTGGCTATTTCTTCTAAGCGGTCTTCGTACTGTTTTGATATGTCTGTTATGGTCGCTGTTTCTACTGTTGATATTCTTTTTTATTTGTTGTAGTCTTTCAGCTGTATCCGCATTGATAAATGCATTTGAATTGGTTTTTGCTATTACGAGTTGTGCAGTGATATTTGCCTTTTTATTTCTCAGTGTTACCGTACATTTTTTTTTTATTATCGGAATGTTTGTGTTATCGTATGCACTTAATTCAATTTATGTTTTTGTTATTTCTGGTCATGGCTTCAAGTTTTTGTATAATTTTATGGGTATCACGTTTAGTTCTGTCCCTTTATCAATTTTGAAATTTGTTTTTGTGTCATTCATGTATAGTTCTGTCGACCATTTATTTTGTTGTACAGTGTTTACTTTTTTTTCAATATGGCGTCCATGTGGTGGTGCTCATACACATGGCGGTTTTTGTCATGTGTGTTCAGCTTACGAGGATTTTTGTTTTTGCTTCTGCACATTTTTGCGAAATGACCATGCTTGCTGCATTTTCCGCAGTTTTTGTTACTTTTGTTATGTGATGTTAAGCAGTATGTGCAGTTGTTTATCCAGTTAGGTTTTCTGTCTTCTTGCTTTGATGTGTCAGCCATCTTGTCTTTTTCATTTCTTGTATCTTTAAATTTCCCGCTATTTCTAACACGCTTTTGGACGCTATCAATATTTTCTGTTTCGGGTGTTTTGGTCATTAATTCTGTTTGTCTTCTCATTTCTTCTGCACTTTGTCCCGCTTGTATTGCTTTTTCCAGAGTTAAGTCTGGTTCTTGGAACATTCTCTCTCTCGGGGCGTTGTCTCGTAGTCTACAAACTTGTGTGTCTTTAATGAGCCTCTCAGAAATTTCTCCGAACTCACACTGGCTCGCTTTATTTTTTAGCTCCATGACATAGTCGTCAAATCTTTGATGGTCTTTTTGCTGGCAAAAACCATCATTTTGTGTTAGAAAGGTGAGATTTTTCCTGGGTTGGCAGTAGTTGTTAAATTCTTCAATTACCGTTTCCAGGTTATATTTCAATAGTTCGTTTTCGAACTCAAAAGCTGAATATATCTCTCTACCCTTCTCTCCCATGCATGTTAGTAAGATAGAGGTTTTCACTTTTTCCGGTTTTTTTTTTTTTTTTTTTTTTTTGGCTGCTCTGGTGGCTATCAAAAATAGTGTGAATTGCTCTCGCCATTTCAAACAAGTTTGCGCCAAATTTTCTGGCGTCTGGAAGTTTGAATATTTCGGATGTGGCAAGGATTGCATTTTTCTTCTTTTTCTATATATATATATGTGTGTATTCCTTGGGTGTTAAAATTTCATTGCTACTTCTGACACCATGTTATAGTTTGCTATTCAGTGTATCAAGTGCTAGAAACAAGACAATAATGTAGACAGAGGACAGAGGCACGTGTTGTCAGTTTAACATTTTGTTGGCGACTACTACGAGTGTGCAAATATAAGGTAGTTGAAGGTTGCATAGCAACCGGAAGTTTAAGGTTGTGGTAGGAGTAGTGTGAGTATATACCACTCTACAGAAATACAGTCGACGTACACCACAGCCGACTAAGCTGAGAAATTATGCGAAATATATTTGTCTATCTCTGTTAATAATAATTATTTAACCTGGTT
Source organism: Sepioteuthis lessoniana (assembly GCA_963585895.1). Lineage (NCBI taxonomy): Eukaryota > Metazoa > Mollusca > Cephalopoda > Myopsida > Loliginidae > Sepioteuthis > Sepioteuthis lessoniana. The sequence goes on from OY757924.1 coordinate 95,060,483, forward strand.
AGATGGGTAAACTGTCGTCATTTTGAATTATTAATTTTGCGCGTGTGCTTTCAATGTTTCGGGTTTTATCTAGTGTGCAACAAACGAGAGTCAGTGAAGTACTGTCTTTAAGGAAAGCTGCATCATTCATTTTTCCAGAAATTTGGAAACAGCATTGACATTCACGCCAGATTATCTTACATAAAGATGTAAGAGTGTTTAAGTGTCAATCTGAAGACAGAGTAGAGGATTCTAAAAGATTTGGACGACTTCAATGGTTATTGGCCGCTCTGAAACCTTACTCTGATTGTTCTGAAAAGAAAAGCACTCCCAAATTTATTGGTGAAATCCAAGTTATGATTGACAATGATTCCAGTTAGTCAATCAGCTCTCCAGCTAGAGACATGAGAGTGTCTGAGTGAAGTAGTGCATAAAGACATTTGGTATTTCTCAGACAAGATGAGAAAGGGCCAATTCTTATCACCAGCCATGAAGGCAAGTGAAAACATTGCGCTACAAAGCTTTTCAACAAACTCAAACATTCCATCTAACCGAACATTTTTTGGGTTTTCTCAGACGAGGATCAGATGGTGAACACAAAACAACCACTGGCTTATTTTATTCCAACAAGATGTGCCGATATTGATGAAACGTAAACACTTAATCCACATCATGGTGGTTGAGGTGGTTATTAGCGACGGGGATGTTATGCTTCCATTCATCTTCTCACGTGACCTCACACTCAACACGGAGACAAACATCAATTGCCAAGAGGAAGGAGTTGTACTGCCCTGGATCGAGAGGGTGGTTGCTGGAATATCCTATGTCTGGCAACACGACTCTGCGCCATGCCACATAAGTAGGAGAACCCAGTCTTAGCTATGTTAAAAATTTTTCGACCACATCACCCCTAACTACTAGGATTGCAATCCCTTTGATTATTATGTGTGGAGCGTGGTTGAGTGAGAGACCAACAAGACTTTGTGTAACACCGAAGATGAACTAAAGGTAAGGATAACAGCAGCAGTTACCAATTTATATGAGTGTGTGTGTGTATATGTGTGCATACAGAAATGCATAAATTGAGATAGATAGATAGATAGATAGATAGTGACTGGTTTGTCACTGACAACGTTGTGTATTTCCTTCTGACAATGATTTCGAACGCTGATTTTTAAGACAAAGATCCTCCTAAATTGAAGATCGGTGTACCACGACCTCCCCAGGTTCTACTATGCCCAACTATCTCTCTCTATCTATCTATCTATCTATCCTTCTGCTTATCTATCGGTGACACGATCCATTTGAAAGATCAACAATCCATTCAGCTTGACACTCTCTATAACTTAAACAATAGTTCCCCAACCACCACTACCCACCTACACACACGTTAACTCCTTGCTTAATTCCAGCCTCCGCCTGACCCCCAACTCCCAACCCCCACTACCATACTTCATTCCTATCGCAACATAGTACCGTCTTGAAATCATTGCCTGACCCTTTCCATTATATTTTTCAGTCATTAGATATGTTTGTCTTCATTCCACCGAGCAAGGGAGTGTTCAATTTTCGGGAATGTGACCGCGTTCTCTTCCTCCGCAGCCGAAATAATTAGTTTAAAAATGCTTTAAATTCGCGAAAAAGTAATCAACAAGTACTTTGACGTATCCACCCAAATGTGCGTGTGTGCACGCGCGTACGGGTGTGTGTGTGTGTGTGCGAATATGTGTGTTTGTCACAATGAAAAACTAATAATATATTTTTTTTCAAAATCGCAACGAAAATTACAGATATTAAAAACAATTACAACAATAATTATCCTAAATCTTTCCAAAACTTATTAAATTGAACGTTCCAAAGGAAAGTGAAATGTTGAAAAAAAAACGTTAGTTTTTCCGGATGATAAACAAAACCCTTGTCTCCTCCAAGATAATAACATGATAATGATAGAAAGCGCTCGGATTGAAAAACAAAATTGTACAATCTTTGCATTAAATATAACAAGGGCCTTGTAAGAAAAGAAAAAATGGCTCAAAAACTCTTGTGTGTGTGTGTGTGTGTGTGTGTGTGTGTGGTGGACTCTTCCATACATGTCGACTTATGAGGAACAAACAGTTCATTGAACTGTTGAACGAGTTTAAGAAATGATAGTGTTGAAGACTGTAAGATCTTCTTCGGAATAAGTTTTATTCCGGAAAAACGAAAGCTACAAGTATCACCTTTTACAGTTAAATTTTGGATCTTACTTAAAGTTATTTTGTTTCATTTTTCTTTTTTTTCATCGCCACATTTTTTATCGCTACATTCCTTGAATATTAATTTGCAGAGGACAGGCTTTCAATAACATATCGTGGGCGATGAATTGATTGGAGTACTTTCATGGACGCGTACGTTCTTTATATATCTTCGCCAAGAAAAATTGTGTTTGGGTTTTTGTTAGTTTGTGTTCGAGTTTTTTGGGGGTTTTTTTAGTTTTTTTTTTTTTTCTATTCTATTTATCTTTTTTTTTTTATCAGAGACTCGTTACATAAGTCAGCATTTTGGTCATGAACTGAAAATATCATGTACTCGTTTATATAGTATATATAAAGACACACACATAAATAAACAAATACACACACACACACACACACACACACCCACACACACAAATACCTACGTTTGTTCACTTGCACTAAAAATTCCGACAACGCTCTTCAGTTTCTCTCTAAACGCATAACATATTTTTTCAAATGTCGAAATATAAATGTATTTTTAATATACATGCATTGATATAAAATATACAACATTTGAGGGCATTTGTGTTTATTTCCATTGTTTCTTTCACTGTAGGATAATAAGTGTTGAACAAGGGAATAGACGTTTATTTATAATGGAAAATACCTTCAGAAGAAGAAAAAATATGACGAGTGACGTGTTTATCTATAACAATATGATAGTTGATTAGAGTGTTGCAGGAACTCTACTACCGACAACTGAAGGTTGGCCTTGTACGTTTGTTTTGGGGTACTACAACTTGCACTAACAGTAACAATGGAAGGTAACGCAAGAGAGATGAGACCTGTATAAGATAAATTAAAAAAGACTTTAATATCATTTGAAGTACAACCATAAGGCTGTTATCGCATGATTTAAATCAGAAGTCGTGTCTTTTGCTGCTGCTGCTGCTTTGTGATCGTTCAGGATCTCTTTAAAGGGTTGCTGCTGTTGCTGCAAAGTCATTACTACGGTCGTGGCTGCTGCTGCTTTATGATCGTTCAGGATCTCTTCGAAGCGCTGTTGCTGCCGCTGCTAGTCAGCCTTAAGGTCGCTGCTGCTGCTGCTTAGTGACCTTCAAGATTTCTTCGCTTTCTTAGTCATCGTTGAGGTTTCTTAGATGTTGTCGTCATGAGAGGTGAATCCTTTCGACCGAGCCATTGGTCGAACGAGGAGAGTGTTCACCAGTGGTCCCAGGTTGAGTCATACCAAAGACTCTAAAAATGGTACAAGATACCGCCTTGTTTAACACTCAGCATTATAAAGTAAGGATCAAGGGTAAAGGGGAGCAATCAAGGGAAGAGAGTAGCGCCCTCCCCTACACCTCGGTGTCGTAGCTATTGAAAAGGGAGCTTCAATTAAGGTCGCCAATTTTACTTTACTTATATAGATGTAGGCTGGTTCCAAATCGACTCAAAAATCGACTTGCTTGAAAGTTGTGAACTGTTGCCAATTGGTTGAAAACTATTTAATTACATTTTATATTTTTCTTGCTTCTATCCCAGAAGTGGATGCGTGGAACTGGTTGCGATTGTTTTTTGCCATGTGAGCGATAGCTGTTGAGGTAAACACTTCTTGTTGAGTTATGAAAAGAAGTTCCGACAGGTTACGACAAGCGCAGGATATTTATTCATTATCAATATAAAAAAATTATAAAAGATCAATTCTGTCCGTCTTTCCTTAATAAGATCGCAGTCTGTACAAACAACAATGTTTTTAGAAACATTTTTTTTTTTTTACACAAAATACCCACTTATTCCACAAAACTATCAAAGAAAACGAATATACGCAACGGAATTACATCCATTGCTTTTCAAAATAATGCTTCTGTAGAGAAGAGGAAAATCTCATATTTTGTTTTGGCGCGCTATTTAATTCAACACTGAATTTCACCCAATCAGGATGACATATCCTATTCAGCCCGGACCTTCATTTCCGGCTAGCAAAACGGGTGAGCGGCCAAACACACTCTCTTCGGCTTGAGACGGCGACCAGAACGGACGTGTCTCTGGTCGTCCCTGCTTAGCGATGCTTTTTAGCTAAACAAGCCACCCAGTGTGGACATATCACTGTGGCTTTAACCCTAGCAGCAGCAACATGGACACTCAGCGAGGGAACCTTCTAATTTATGGATTCTTTGCGTCTAATATATTTTAGACCAAGGAATCCCAGTTGAATATGAATTAGATACGTTCAGCATGCCTTTCACAAGCACCACAAAAATTTACTATGTCGATCCGAGCGCCACTTCGCTCTCGACAAGTTCCCATTTCACCTCTGGTCACATTAATGGAGATAACGCCTACTCTTCACAAATACCAGACACACAAAACTACACGGTGGCCTTGAATACTTCCCTCACACGTCCAACGACACGCTGCCATTTCCAACATCCCGCTAAACCATTTCGTCTCAAACATCCAACAAGCCTAAACACCACGAGTCTTGCAGCACCAAGAACAAACCGCCTCAAAGCTGCAAATAAAGTATTTTCGCTGTTGTGTGTTGTTAAAGCAATAGTCTCGTAATTCATTTCTAGTGCCTAAAATATATAGTGTTAGGGAAATTAACTATTTCCCTTAACCGCTATACTTCTAATAGCTGTTGGGTGGCATAACTAAAGTTGCATTATAAAACGTGCGGCAAATTCTAAACTCTCTCTCTCTCTCTCTCTCTCTCTCTCTCTCTCTCTCTCTCTCTCTCTCTCTCTCTCTCTCTTAGTTTCTGCCTCGACAACCAGAAAGTATATACAGGCGTGTACGTCTTCCAACAGGAGGGGCTCTTGTCCTAATAAACCTAGTGTGGAACCAAACAGGGTACTATGCTTTGACATAACTCTTCATGCAACATCTTTCGTTCTGTAAAGGACTTTTCAACAATTAGATTTAACTTTCTCTTTATTATGTACTCCGAGCATTTTATGTAATTCCTGTATCCATTCCACTAACATTGATCAGGCAATAATTGTGCTATTGTTTATTGGTCGTGAATTGTTTTATATTGTTTTGCACGAGGAAATGTTCAGCCATAATTCATTTCCTCTGCTATAACTGTCCGATTAATATTTCTCATTCTCTAAATCCTGTGACTGTGAGTTTTAGTACTTAGATACGACAAATAGGCGAAGACTCACCTTCAAGTCATCGAGAGCAAAGGCCACTTAATCCGATTCCCTTATATGGAATGTTCAAACGATAATTTTATTTTTCTTATTGTGGTTTTATTCATTAATTATCTCAAAAGTAAAACATTGAATTAAAATTGTTTTATCATTAAGGGTTTTCGAACTATTGTCTTCATCTTTATTGTTATATTTATAACGTTTCGGCCAATAAGTCCTCCGGACTTCTTCGGGTGTTTGTTGTCGAACTCGGGAGACTACACAGAACTTCAAACCACATCCTTTATTTAACCCACGGTGGGGGGGGGGTCACTTGTTCTGATTCTGTTAACCATAACTTGGTATAAGTACTAAATATTCCTGTATTACTACTCGCCTGCAGTCAGGATTGAACCTACAACCTCCAGATGATTGTCTCTTTAAAAGCTAGGGAACCAACACCTATAACCGTTACGCTTTGTGTCCTGCTGGACAATTCAGATTGAATTTTGGGAACTTGTAAACTTGATGTTCTTAAACCACAATGATTACTACTACAAGGTATGATTTTTTACCTGAGCTCATATTCCGATTTTTTTAACTATAAGATTGAGATGAAAAAGACGTTACGATAAAGACTGCAACTTTTTTCTTTCACTCGTGTTTGTTTGCTTTATAAATCAAAACCCTGAATGTTTATATATCAAGCACACAGGATTTCCTTTTTATTAGATCGCCTTTTTAAAAAAAAAAAGGTATTGACAGCATTCATCTTTAACGGCAATTACAATTAATTTTTATTATCTAGTTTTCTTACTTTTATCACCTCAACAGTCGGTAGGAATTTAAAAAAAATAAAAAGACAATTATATGAAAAAAATAAAATTAATAAAAAGCAAAAGTAATAGTTTCCTTGGAGATCTCTGACAGAAAGAGAAATCGACATATGCCTAAATGAGTGGCGTCCTGACGCCAAAGAGAATCTCTCTCTCTCTCTCTCTCTCTCTCTCTCTCTCTCTCTCTCTCTCTCTCTCTCTCTCTCTCTCTCTCTGTGTGTGTGTGTTACCTCGAGGCACCTTGACTGAACGGAAAGACATTTTTCTCTCTGCTGCTAGTAGGGAACAAACATGCCTGCTGAATCCCGAACTGCGCGTTGTGTCTATCCTCTTTTGAATGTACCCACTGAACACGGATACACATGATGGACCCTTAACTGATTATTTGCAAAACCTAATTCCCTTATGTTTTTCAAGTGCCTTGTCTGGAGGAGTGTGGCTATTTCTACTGGTTCAGAAAAACATTTTCACCAGAGAATAGTCGTAAACCCCCAAAATAAAATTTGAGTTTAAAAGTATCCTTGTCTTTTTCCTTCCGTTCCTTAATTCTTTTTATGGTTTCAATCAGCAAATAAGAAGATAACAAGAGAATGAGGTAAGAAGAAGAAAAAGGAGTCAGGCAAAAACCCCAGCAATACCATCAATACTATCAGACAACCACGATAAAACCTTCTTCAGCCCAATAAGTCTTCACAACTTATTAATAATGACATAAAACATTTCTTTGTTGCATTTTAATAAAAACTGAGTGAAAAAAATAATTAATATCTCTTTCATACACGAAGTTGTGAAAAAGTGCAACTCTTAGAACTAAAAAAATTCAATCTGCTTTTTTGTCTTGTCAGTGTCAACAATTTGGAATTTTGTTGCATTTTGCCCTTTAAGTTTGATGGTTTTGTCACAGGGAGTTTTGTTGAGACCGATCAGTGCTCTTCCGTCCTACCTTGTGAGTTGAGCAGTTGAGTGAAGAATTACCGGCTGCCACATACGTGTCAATGCAAAGCTCTTCTCAGGAATTGGGCACTCCGCTAGCCGATTAATATGTGTGAATATATACCTAAAAATTTCATTCGCTTACTCTGAGATGACGATAGGTCAAGGGGAAGATATCCGACTGACGTAAAATCAGTCGGGTTTCGATTCCAGCTTGAAGCATCTCGCGTGTCCAGCCACACTAAAGAGTTGTGACGTAACGAAACAGTTTGTCTGTGGATAACAATATACATACATATATGTGTTGGTGGGTGGGTGGGTTATTGGTTATGTATTTATCCAACTAATTCACTAAGGTAAGGATTCAACATAAGGTAAGAGAGGTTCAACTCATTTGAATTCAGTTGTCCATCTCCTATACCGGTAGCCACTACAACTGGTTGAGAAAATAGTTGGGTTCATACCTTTCCCAAGGGTATTAGCGCGATGTGAAATGCAGCCTTGTCCAGGATTTGAACTCGGATCACTGAGTCAAATGACGATAACTATTGCACCACGTGTGCTTACAAAATATGAATACGTTGTATGTGTTTCTGTCGGTATATCAATAAGTTTATAATGTAATTATGAAAAAAAAAGAATTTTTCGTTAATTTTTTTCTATATAATCCCTTTCCTTTCTAATTCACTTTATCTACTGGTGAATCTTAATGATGTACATTGAAACAAAACTTCCGAAAGTGAAAACTACAGACCAATTAATAAATACGTGACATGTTGCAGATTTATTGATTCGACCTCGTATATATGCGGTGCATTCAATAAGTTTCCAGACTTTTTTATACAGGCATTTAAAATTGTCATATGTTCAGTATGTTATTGCTATACATCTTATGAGATGACTGACCAATTTTTATGATTTCAAGTTCAAATGAACAGGTACGGCAGCAATTGGAATACAGCCTGATTGTCACAGCTGGTGAATTTCAAAAATGCAATCTGGACGTGAGGACACTTTAGAAGAACGATATGCAATAAAATTCTGTTTTAAACTTGGAAAGTATGCCACAGAAACCTATGGAATGCTTCAGACTGCTTTTGGAGCATCTTGCATGAATCGAGCATCAGTTTTTGAGTGGCATAAGAAATTCAAGGAAGGCAGGGAGTCTGTGAGGGATGATGAGAGATGTTCAAGGATTAAGGAAGTCAATACACCAGAGTTGATTGGCCAAACGGTTAGGGTTAGGGTTACTATGTTGAGGTTTTAAGGGAGTTCAGGAAGAGATTCCTAGGGAAGAGGCCAACACTCTTCAAATCGGGTCAGTGGTATTTCCACCAGGACAATGCACCAGTCTACAACTCCATCCTTGTCACAGACGATTTGACCAAGATGGGCATCAAGACAGTTCCTCAACCTCACTATAGTCCAGATTTTGCTCCCTGTGACTTTTGCTTATTCCCTAAGCTCACAGGCTGTCGTTATGAGACAATTGAGGAGATGAAAGAGGCTGTGACGAAGGTCCTTGATCCGCTCACACAAGAGGACTTCCATGGGGCCTTCCAGGAGTTGTTGGAATGGTACATCAAGTGCATTGCAGCCGGAGGAGATTACTTCGAAGAGGATTAGAGTTTCATGTGTGTACTCTCAATAAAATTGCCATCACGAAAAAAGTCTGAAAACTTATTTAATGATCCTCGAACAAAACAACATAATTCCTTGAATGAAATATTCATTAACAATGAAGCAAAAGAAATATCTAAGTGCTTTTTTTTCTATACAACATAGGGCGTTTTCTTACATGGGGTGGTTTTCCAACATTTTTAACTTCAATTTTTAATTGCATACGTGTACACACATACACACACATGCATATATATATATATATATATCCTAAAATTTCACTCATTGGTACAACTTGATACAGTGCGTCCCTATTGTTTACGTCATTACTTGTGTTGTGTGTTGTGTGTTCGCCTTCCTTCCGGAAACAATTCAGTGTTTTAATAATGTTAAAAAAAAGAAGACAATGTCGTATTCAATACACGAAACTTGATAATGACAAGTAAGCGAAGCTAAAAAAAAAAAATTAAAAATGAAAAAAATGAAAAACAAGGCGTTGCTGAATTGTATTATTGGGCGTCAGAAACACCTCTTATCCGCTTCCTCTTTCGACACTTAATCAGACCCGTTTAACACTCATTGGTGTACCCCAACATCTACAGTGTAATCACAAAGTGGTTGGACAATATCTTATTTGTATCTTTTCCTCCGTTCAAAATTAATGATAAATGCTATTTTAAGTGCTTTTGACCCATTCACCAAAACATTTCTTGATCCCCAATAATACCTGCATAGGAAAAACAATATTTAAAAAGTTTGGCTTAGGGTTACCCTTACCGTGCTTTTAACCAGGACTAAATTTTGGTCCCATGATTTCTGTTTCTGGAATAAACAGAAATTCCTTTGGGGAAAATTTTGGGGAGCAGTTTTTTTTTATCCTTCCAGAAGAAAAGCAGCATCGAAATGAAATTGTTAACGAGTCAATTTCTCCTATGTAGGGAATAGGTTTTCCACTGGGTGCATCACATCTGTAGTCTTGTGTCAGATTAAGCCAAGCTAAGTAAATACCTATTGGCGTATGTAATGGTAAACAAGCTGATCTTGCAGACTATCACTACTGTCACATGACTTCGATCTCCACTGGATACGCATTATCATTGACCTTGTACCAAACCGATGTTCCGTTGAATTACTCAATACGAATGATTTCTGACTTACTCGTGTCTTTCTGATAACACAACAAAAACGGCATATTGTCTTTTGTCCTTTTATTTTTAGCACAATGCCGTTAAATATATTTAAACACACCGAAGAAAGCAATCTGCAATTAAATTTACAGCGTCGTCTAAATTTACTCCCTGCTGCGAATAATCATCCTATTTCTGAATTTTTGAATGTTTGAGCCGGAAGATAACAACAAGTGAAGATTTATTTTAACGGAATTATTATTTCATGGGTTTCATTCGATTGTTTCAACTTGGAACTAAAATGACAGAACAAAATGTTAAAATATAAAACGTCTCATTGAACAATCAATAAAATATCTCGACAATTCATATTCGTATTTCTCGATGGCCGTTATGAACTATGATAGCAAATTTCTTGGATTCAGTCTTATTGATTTGAGCCCAATGTTCTATCTATATTCAATTGTTTTAAGTTACTTGAGACTTATTATCTCCAATGATCTGTCGACAATGCTATTTGCTTATCATAGTGAAGGAATTGAATTATTTTTCCCAAAGTACTTAACATTTTTAAAAATACAGTGTGTGAAAAAATTCAATGGTATTTTATTTTTTTATTTCGATTTATTTATCTTCTTTCTTTCTTTCTTTCTTTATTAGAGAGAAGAATAATAAAACAAAAATACAATAATAAAACAGTTTATAAATGCAGTTTATTAAAATAACAATTAAATCCTCAAAATAAGTTCCATTTTCCCATTTAGTATAAATGAGTAAATAGTAGATCTTAAGTCCGATGCGCTAATCATAAAACTATGCCCAAAAATATCAAGATTTTTCTACAATTTAAAATTCTACCTCAGATTTAAATTTGGAGAACAAGTTAACAAAGGCCAATTTTTAGCTTGCTATATTTTATGAGCGAAGATTTTTAAAATAAATATTGATTTTTATTCTTTGAAGATTTTCATAAAACTCAAATGGTTAAAGCGATGGACTACGGAATCGTAGTAAGCGAGTTCGTACTCCAGTCACGCTATTACGTTCACTTTCGGGCTAATACCCTTGGGAAAGGTATTATCCTCCCAGCAATGGGTTAAATAGCACTACTACTGTTCTTCTCGGAGAATATCTTTGGCATTAAATAACGTACAAAGGTTGATATGCCATTAAACAAAGAAACCAAACCAAACCATCAAATTGACAATGGCTGGTTAATCATTCATAAATTCTAATAATGTAAAGCTAGTTCTCCACAGAAAAACATGGAATTACCACAAAGAAGGGAGAACAAAAACTGATGAGCAGCACAGGAGGTTTATGGAAAGATCTATGCACTGAATATCGTTGTGTAAACACATCTAAAGTGAAGTAGTTTGAGAGCAAAGTGAAGGAGGTGATCGCGGAGAAGCGAAAGGAGAAGTTCTACTGGGATGAATAGGGCGTCATAAAGTTCATAGACAACAAGTTGTGCAATTGTCGAGTAATATTAAAAAGAGCGGACATGACCAATCGGAATACCACTACGACGACGAGAAAATGAAACTTTCAAGACGTTTGGATTAACATGGAGAAGAAGGTCGACAGCTAAAACGAAATAGAAGTGCATTGTGGCCGGTGATGTGGAAAACATCAAATGACCTGACCAATAAGAAAAAAAGGAATAAAAGAATATAACAGACCAAGATAAATCAACTGTCCGAGACTTTTCAATAATGTAAATAATATTTTTTTATAAATAACAAATAAAAAGAATTGCATACTTCACAGAATATTTTGTTAGAATTTTATGATTTTAGGTAAAAATGGGTACGTTCGGTAACTAAAAAGGATAAAACATCGCAATAATAATAATGGTAATAAGCAAAATCTAAAATAAGAAAACTTGGGCATGGCTAAGGAAAAGAAACCGAATCTCTTCTGATAGCAACACAAAACAACGCCATAAGGACTAAATATGGCAAAGCAAGAATAGACAAGACGCAACAAAATAGCAGACGTTGATTATCCGGTGATAGAGAGGAAACGATCAATCGCATAATAAACAAATGCAGTAAATTAGCGCAAAGAGAGTATAAGACAAGATATGACTGGGTGGGGAGGATGATCCACTGGGAATTGTGCAAGAAGTTTAAATTTGACCATATGAACATATGATATATGCGCAACTCATAATTTGTTCTAGAAAATTAGATCCCCAAAATTCTTGAGAATTTTGGGATACAAACAGATTAGCTAATCTCGGCCAAACGGTCAGACCTAGTGAGAGTCAACATAAAAAAGCGAAACTACTGAATAGTGGACTTTACCGTTCTGGCTGACAACAGGATAAAACTAAAGGAAAGCGAAAAGAGATATAAGTACCTAGACCTTGCTGGAGAACTGAAAAAAACTAGGGAACATGAAAGTGACGGTGATACCAATTGTAATTGATGTGCACAGTATAATCACTAAAGGATTGGTACAGGGACTGAAGGATTTGGAAACAAAAGGATGAGTGGAGACCATCCAAACTACAGTATTATTGACATCGGCCAGAATAGTGGGAAGAATCTGGGAAACTTGAGGAGACTTGCTGTCACTCAGACATCTGTGGAAAACCATGAGACGTGAGTGTGAAGAACTCTCAAATGAGTAAAATAATAATTTCATATATATATATATATATATATATATATATATATATATATATATATATATATGTGGTACATTCAATAAGTTTCCAGACCTTTTTTTTTTTTTTTGTACAGGCATTTAAAATTGTCGTAGACACTGCTGATGAATTTCAAAGATGCAATCTGGACGTAAGGACACTTTAGAAGAACTATATGCAATAAAATTCTGTTTTAAACTTGGAAAAAATGCCACAGAAACCTATGGAATGCTTCAGACTGCTTTTCGGCCATCTTGCATGAATCGAGCATCAGTTTTTGAGTGGCATAAGAAATTCAAGGAAGGCAGGGAGTCTGTGAGGGATGATGAGAGGTGTTCAAGGATTAAGGAAGTCAATACACCAGAGTTGATTGGCCAAACGGTTAGGGTTAGGGTTACTATGTAGACGTTTTAAGGGAGTTCAGGGAGAGATTCCGTCGGAAGAGGCCGGCACTCTTCAAATCGGGTCAGTGGTATTTCCACCAGGACAATGCACCAGTCTACAACTCCATCCTTGTCACAGACTATTTGACCAAGATGGGTATCAAGACAGTTCCTCACCCTCATTATAGTCCAGACCTTGCTCCCTGTGACTTTTGCTTATTACCTAAGCTCACAGGCTGTTGTTATGAGACAATTGAGGAGATGAAAGAGGCTGTGACGAAGGTCATTGACCCGTTCACACAAGAGGACTTCCATGGAGCCTTCCAGAAGTTGTTGGAACGGTACAACAAGTGCATTGCAGTCGGTGGAAATTACTTCCAAGAGGACTTGAGTTTCATGTGTGTACTATCAATAAAAGTGCACATACGAAAAACGTCTGGAAACTTATTTAATGATCCTCATATATATGAGGCTGTGCATCGGATCAAAAGTTCATATGATGACATCATATCTACTATTGATGAGGGTTTTTTTTACCAATGGGATCCAAGTAGTGTAACGCTGATTGAAGAAGTGTATGGAGCACAAGGTGGACTATGTTGAAAATAATTCAGTTTGAAAAGATTTTTTTTATGGGATATAGAGAGAAGATATGTAACTGCTGCTGATATTTACTGACTTGAATATGTCTTTGATAGTTCATTCTGTCAGCAGAGCCTAGAATATATCAATTGTGTCCCCTGCAAAAAGGATTAAGATCCCTAAAAAAGGATGTCCTGGCAATGGCACTAATCTACACCCGTTTGTGAGGCTCAAGTTTTGGAGCTGTGGAACAAAGTGTCATCTCTTTATTGCTATTACTCCCAGGTCCACCTAACTTGGAGCAGTAGTACTCGTTAGGGTACCATCTATAGATCAAATAGATCTGTTTGATATGTTTAAAATGATTTTGAACTTCATTAATTGGCTCTTGAAATATTGATATTTCAACTAATATAAAGTATTCACTTGTTTAAAACGATTATGAAGATACATTTTTCTGTCCTTTATTTTTGGGGTCTGTAATTTTTAAACTGAGTCCAGCTTAAAATTACTAAAGGACTGACATGCTGTAAAAACAACCCAACAGCATAAACAAAATCAAATACATCAGAGAAATGTGTGTGTGTGTGTGTGTGTGTGTGTGTGTGTGTGTGTGTGTGTGTGTGCACTCCTTATATGGTCAACAGAATTGATGTTTGAGATCTGATAAATTGCTTTTTGATTGTAGTCAATGATTAGCTTGATTAACATCTTGGCTTGGATTGATGCATCAACAGGAAAGACGGGGTCTTTCTTTGACATGGTCAGAATAGTCATGGTTTTTTTAGTTTGATCATTCACTCAGATGTGATTTGGTGATCTTCAAATTTGTCACAGGAAAAGTGAATTGGAATTCGATGTCTATTTTTACCACAGCTCTTGTTGCTGCCGCTGCTGCTGGAACTGCTTTGATTGATCAAAAACATGGTTTTCCTTCTCTGATGATAAAAGGATCAACTCAAGGGCAGATAACCCAAATTGATCAATAACAATAAGTTGGCGACCATAGTCAAGGGCAAACTGAAGGCCCCCCTTTCAATAGCTACTACACCGTGGTATAGGGGAGGGTGATACTCCATTCCCTGGATTGCTCCATTCTACCCTTGATTCTTACCTTATAGTGCTGAGTGCTAAACAAGGTGGCATCAAGTACCATTTTTTGAGTCTTTGGTATGAGTCCACCTGGGATTGAACCCCGATCTCCCAGACCATTGGCAAACACTCTAACCGTTATGCCAATGTAAAGTTTGTAAAGCAAATCTACAACACTGAAAATCTAATTCAAAACAAAAATTTTAAATATTCAGTCTTGAAATTATATAAATACAATTTTTATTATTGTATTTAATAATTTAAAAATCTCTGAGTCAAGAGATGTTTTCTTTTTCGTTTTTTTTTTTTGTATTAAAAAATCCTTTGCACTAGGGACATATTTTCTATTTTGAACCTTTTCCACTAAGAAGATGGAAATAAAGATATTCCTAATGTCACTTACCACTGAAATGTCCTAAATTACTGTTTTTATGGCTTTGTGTCAGATTAGGTTCATTATAAACAGTCAATATAAATTTGGCAAATTAGTTTGAATGAATAAATAAAATACTGAACACACTTTCTGAGAAATGGAATCAGAGTTCAAATCCTGGATGAGGCTGTTTGTGTTTCACTTTGTGTTAATGCAATCAGGAAAGGCATGAACCCATCTGTTCTCTTTCCAGCTATGGATAAATAGTAGGGCAGACTGTGTTCTTTAGCTTTTGTTAGGCAACCAGTCTATGAGAAGGAAAACTTTGAATTTAAACCAGCTGTACTCCACTTAAAAATTAACCTTGTATTACATCCTGCTAATTGGGTATATGCAATATTTGATGTTTTAATGATTACATTTCGGCAAATATATTCTCCAACTTTCATATACGTTAATCTTACAGTATAATTGCAGTTTAATCAAGACATCTAACAGATCTGAAATATAAAGATTTGTCCTACATATAAATTTTCTGTGGACATTCTCTCGGTGTGTGTGTGTGTGAGGGGGGGGGGGCCGTATCGATTAACATGCTGGACTGCGACATCGTCGTAAGTGAATTCAAACTCCAGTAGCACTATTACTTTCCCTTTTGGAGTAATACCCTTCAGAAAGGCATGAACCCCCTTATTCCCTAGCAATGGGTTGAATAGTGCCTCTACTATTCTTCTACAAGGATGACTTTGGTATTAAATAACCCACAAAAGTTGATATGACATCATTGTAAATGAATTCAAACTCCACTAGCATTATTACTTTCACTTTCAGACTAATAAAGATTTTGTCCTGCATAAAAAGTTTCGATAAACAGACGAAAGAAAATTAGATTCAAACCAGAAGAACTGTTCAAAAATTAACTTTGTATTACATCCTTCCAATAATGGAAGGTTTACAGAAACGCATATTAAAAACGTTAAAAACAAAAAATTTAATTTTAAAAATAAAACATAGCTCCATGAAAATAAGGATAAAAAAATATCTTCAGTTAATTTTGAAACGTGGCATCCAGAAAATAACAAAAAGCAAAGAAAATGGCAGTTTAAAAAAAAAATAACCTCTAAAATTGATTTTTTTGACTAACTTTTCTTTGATCAATATTTAATGTGACTGAAAAATTTTCAAGAAATTGAATATTTCCAACTTGAAACATTTGCTCTCATCTTCAGACAAAATGCAATTAGGTTTTCTTTAAACATGAGATCAGTAAACCAAAAACTCACATTCTTATGACAAATAGGAATTGACAAGACATAGATTATCAAAACTCTGGGAAATTACAAAAAGTTAAGAAATGATAAGACTGTTTGGTTGTGAGATGAAGGATTTATTAGGAAACGTTGAGACTGTTGGTTCTGAAATGGTGTACCAGATAGGACGTGATGACACTGTTTGATTCCAAGATACATGACTAGTAAAAAGTGATGAGACTGTTTGGTTCTGAGATGGATGACTACTAAGGAAGTGATGAGATGGTTTGCTTCTGAGATGGCGGACTAGTTACTAAGTGATGAGACTGTTTGGTAGTGAGATGGATGACTACTAAGGAAGTGATGAGATGGTTTGCTTCTGAGATGGCGGACTAGTTACTAAGTGATGAGACTGTTTGGTAGTGAGATGGAGGACCAGTTAAGAACAGCTGGTTTGTGTGCCAGATGAAGTAAAACCCAATAAATATTAACCTATAGAATTATCAATAATGAAAGTTACTCATTTATCCAGTACATATAGATATATATATGTGTGTGTGTGTGTGTGTGTGTGTGTGTGTGTGTGTGTGTGTGTGTGTTTTGATTTAGAGTGTTTTAATTGGGAAGGAAATTTTCTGAAATTAGTAGACAAGTTCTTGTAACTCAGCAGCAGTATCTCATCTACTGAAAGTTATGTCAATATGCAATTAGCAAAAGCAGCAACTACTCTTGATAGACAATCGATCATATGGAAGTATGATCTATCCGATAAAATGGGATTTTTTCCAAGCAGCAATTGTGTTAATACTATTCTATAGATGCACCACATAGATGCAGACAAAATGCTACAAGCTATTTTGAACAAATCTTGGAAGCAACACCCCACAAAAAATCTGTATGGCCACTTACCTCCCATTTCTAAAAGCATCCAGGTAAGATGAAGTAGACATGCAGGACACTGCTGAAGAAGCAAGGATGAATTCATGTGACATTCTTCTATGGACCCCTACTCATGGATGGGTCAGTGTTAGTCAATTAGCCAGAATTTACCAACAACAGCTCTGTACACACACACACACTCAGAATGCAGTTTGGAAAACCTGCCAGGAGTGATTGATGATAGGGAAGGATCGAATGAGAGTGTCAGAGAAATCTGTGCTAGCAGTGTGATTTGATGATGATGATGATGGTGGTGTATATATACATATATATATATATATATGTGTGTGTGTGTGTGTGTGTGTGTGTGTGTGTGTATATACTGCATGGGAAATACTTCTTGCATTTTTCCAAAACGTAATGACAACTGTCTTGAATTCCCTTAAAATGAATGATCTATTCATTGTAAGATAATTTAAGTTTCTGACCATAATGGATCTGTCTAGGAATAATGGTGATCCATGAATACAAACTGGATCTGTAGAAAATTTCTTGGATTTCTTTCATCATACATATGTTGCTGTTGTTAATTTCTTGTTGCTTCTCTTCACATAGACAGTTTTGACATTCTTTCACTAATGTAATGGATTTTTTTGTACTCATCTTCCATCTTAGCAAATGACAAATAAAAACTAAAACATTTTTGGCAACAATAATATGTCTTAAATCATACAATAAAGTCGTAGAAATATTGCAATTCAAGCATTCTAAAATAAATCATCATTGACTTTTGATTACTATTTCAAAATCTTTATAAATTGATAGTGACATATACACCAAAAATCTTGGTAAAATAATACTGACATTTCAACCTAAAAGATCTGATATAACTTTATCATGATTTTGTAGTCTTGTATTAAGACAAAATAATTTGTAAAAACAATTACTTCATAGTTCTATTTTCATCAAGTCAATTTAAATCCTCTTCCTTTCTCTCCCCTCCAACCTTTTCTTTCATCATCCTCTTCCTTCTTCTCATTTCCCCCCACCTCACCTTCAACTTTAAAATATTCTATGAACATTTTCTGACCATTTTATAATACAATCAGTTGATATAATAAGTCAAATCAAAATGAAGAGAAAACACAAATTTCAGGAGACCATGACAAAAATTTATTAAACCAGAAATCTTTTCTCGGTAACTACATTCATACACTCTTTATAAAATTTTTGGTTTTGCTTTGGCCGGGTGCAACCATCATTATCTATCAATGGTTTAAATTCCTTTTTCTGATTCAATGTCTTTTACATCTTCAATATGGCTGATTTGCAGGTGTAAAACTATATGATTCCTTGACCAATCTCCATGCCAAATCAAAATACCTTTTGCAAAATTTCCATATTATTTCTACAAGTTTCTCCTACCCTGTCAAATACACTAACTGTATTCCCAGCAGAAAGGAAACTCTCCACAACAAAAAAGGGAGTGTCCTGGCTATGACACTAAACTACATCTGATGGTGAGGCTCCAGTTCTGGATCTCTGAGGAGTGTGGAGTGTGCTTTAATTGCCATTATTTCTAGATTCACTCTGACCCAAAATGTTAGGGTCCCATCTCTGTTTTAAAAACTATTCATATTTCTTAAGACGTAAATATCAATGTATAATGAACACAATTTCCAAAATTTTAAGCATAAAATAACCCTAGAAGAGTTGATATGTCATTAAAATCAATCAATCAACCAAGTTTTCTTTTTTTACTTGTAAACTCTATTTGATGTGCAACTTCTATTTACCACTGAATAAAGATTATTGAAATGAATTATTGAAATCTTACTATAAATGTTTACCCATTTTTTTTTCATACTGAAATGTCATCAAAAAATAAACTCATCAATTAGCCATTTGATGTTTTCACTGTATCTATTTTGAACCTAATCTCTTCCCCAGTTCTAATAATAGTATTGATTTTATATTTCCTTTTCAAAATGTCCTTCATGTGAATTATGTACAATTTGAAAGTTTATTTTGCATCACACTTGCAGGCAAAATGATACATTTTTTTTAATCTCTTATTATATATTTGTAGTTAAATAAAATGTCATTTTTTCCCCATTTGAATTAACAATTAAAGGAAAAGTTCTCTTTCCTTTAATGACAAAAAACTTTGAACATCAATGACTCATTTCTTCTTTTATTACATTTTTTACAAAAAAATTGTTCTTTAATGACACAATAAAAAGATATCTAAGTTTCTAGCTGAAATACACACTTATGCTGGATCAAGATTTAAATTCTAAATTCACTGAGATTAACAGACAATTTTTTTTTTTTTAAACTCTTCTACTTATATCAAATTTTAAGCAATCTTTGATGTCAGTAAAAATTTACATGTAAGTTACAAATGGTAATTGTTAAAAAGATAAAAATATATCCACCAACAAGAGAATGCCCTCTGAATGATTTGGTTTCTTTGTTTAATGGCATATCAACCTTTGTAGGTTATTTAATGCCAAAGCCATTCTCCAAGAAGAACAGTAATGATACTATTTAACCCATAGCTGGGAGGATAAGGGGGTTCATACCTTTCCCAAGGGTATTTGTCTGAAAGTGAACGCAATAGCACGACTGGAGTATGAACTCGCTTACTACAATTTTGCAGTCCATCGCTTTAACCATTACACCACAAGGACACCCCCCCCTGGATGAGAACCTTCTATCTCGATATGGAACTAAAAACATTTATGTTAAAACTTTCCCACAGATCCAATAAGTTTGCATACCAAATTTGGTAGTGGCATTTCAAATCATTTAGCCATTTCTAGAGGACAAACAAACTTTTGCCAATAATTCAAATAGATGACATTTTATGGACTTAATTGACATAAAAAAATAAACATATTTACAAAATAAAAGTTTCTTTTCTATTTGCAAAAAGAAAAACACTTAACAAGTCAGACTGTAAAATATTAAATATCTTCTTTTTTTTTTTCAATGAATTTTACTAAACATATTTTGCGGAAAGAGCGAGACATTCTGCTAAACACATTTTGCAGAAAGAGTGAGACATTTTGCTAAACACATTTTACTGAAAGAGTGAGACATTTTGCTAAACACATTTTGCAGAAAGAGTGAGACATTTTGCTAAACACATTTTGCAGAAAGAGTGAGACATTTTGTCATCAACACAGGCAGAGCAACATTTTTATTCTTTTTGAAGAAGCTCAATATAAAATAGCAGTTCATTAATTCAATGTTAATCTATAGAAAATAATTCACCGACTTTACAAGGATTGAAAAAATTATCTCCCTACAAAAATTTCAAGGCAAATAAATTAAAAACTAATTGATTTTATCTTATGTCTATTAAAATAAGAATAAAAAATTAATCAAGTTGACTGAATTGTTACTGAAATAAGTTTTTATTTGATGCAAGAGAGACCACTGTTCAAGCCCAAATAAAAGACAAAAGTTTGAATGCTGATTTTCTAAGCAAGCACATCCTCCATATTTTGAAGATTGCTATAACACAATATTCCTTGCTTCATTTGACCGAGTGCAACACGAAATGAAATCATCTTATTTTAAAATGGATGCACGTGATTAGCAAATAAATCAACTAAAGTTTTCCAAGACTGATTGATTTTTACGGCATGTCAACCCATCTAGGGTTATTTTAAGTAAAAAAGTTAAGGAATTGTGTTTATCATATATACATTGTGTAGTTGTTTCTTAAGAGATTGAATAGGAATCATTTTTAAACAGACCTATTTAAACCCCATAGATGGGACCCTAACAGGTATTACCACTCCAGGTCAGAGTAGACCTGAGAGTAATTGCAATGAACGGTTACTCTACACTCCACAGATCTCCAAAACTGAAGCTTCACCACAGGTGCAGTTGACCCAAGAAACCCCCATTTTGGGAGGATTTACTGCAGGGGAAAAATCTGTGTATTCTAAACCTCCCTAACAGAGAAAATTTTCCAAGACGATTATTCTCATAATGATGAAGGCCTCACTTGAATATCTTTATTTTTTGTTATTTTTCCTCCAAAGTTCATTCACAGAAAAATACAAAATAAATCTAATCAGCTAAATGCAGTCAACTCTTTTCGCGTTACTAATGTCATAATATTTCAAATTAGATTGTTATTTTTCTAGCAATTTCAATGAAAATAAATAACATTAATGAGCAATATCTAAAATTATTTCATATACTTTTATTTCTATCTGGCATAATAGATGAGAAAAATTTGGCTCAATTTTATAATGAGATATTTTTTCTTTGATTTCCTGAAATTTTGATATTTGAATTTTCCTAATTTATCAAATAAACAATTTAATGAATAAATGTTTGGGGGAATCTATTAAATATATTTCATATGGTAAATAGAATATCAACATTTGAGTCCTTTCTGTTTAATGAAAAAAAGGATTTAATTTTTCAATGATGAATCATTTTAATCTCAAAATATTCAAACTATTAATATCTTCTTAAACATACACACATATATATATATATATATATATATATATATATATATATATATATACATACAAGGTTAGGCTGGAAAGTTCACTAGCTAAAAAGTTCATAATGATGATGTCATATCTGCTGTTGATGAATTTTTTGATCAATGAGATCCAAGCATTGGAGGATGATGAGGAAAATATCTGGAAAAAACTCAACCAACTAACTGCTCTCAAACACTTAACGAAAAACAAAACAGAAGCAACTACCAAGAAAGACATATCCAACACATTAACTGAGACATTTTCAGCAAATTCTTCCCTCAACAACTCCAATCCACATTTCCTTACTTTCAAAAGTAGAGAAACAAAAACTCAACTTCAAGTCCAAAAATTCTGAAAAATACAACCAATCCTCTACACCAGCAGAACTACAAGCAATAGAAACATCATACAATACAGCAGTCGGCCCTGATGAAATCCATTAGAAATTTCAAAAACATCTACCAAAAAATTCACTCGATTACCTTCTGACAATATATAATGATATCTGGATAAATAGTAAATTCCCAGAATCGTGGAAAATAGCAACAATCATCCCTATACGTAAGCCAGGGAAAGATTACTCAAATCCAGCTAACTACTGCTGAATACCGCACTAACTAGCTGCCTCTGCAAAACCATGGAGTGTATGGTCAACAAAAGATTGGTCTGTTTTCTGGACTTTTCACCAATTCTCAATATGGATTCAGAAAGGAGATCTACAATGGATCATGTGGTCAACTTGGAAACCTCCATAAGAGAGTCCAACATCCAAAAACAATACCTTATAGCAGTCTTCTTTGATTTGGAGAAGGCTTATGACACCACCTGGAGGTTTAGAATAATGAAAGACCTACATAGCCAGGGGCTGCAAGGCAGACTGCCCAACTTCATAAAGAGTTTTCTCTTGGATAGGACATTTAGAGTCCGTCCTTTTCTAATCTCCTCAAGCAAGAAGAAGGAGTCCCCCAAGGGAGTATTCTGTCAATGACACTGTTAAATATAAAAATAAACAGCATCGCAAAGTGTCTCACTCCTGGAATTGAGGATTACCTCTATGTTGACGACTTCTGCATCACTTCCAGATCAAAACATATGCAAACTGCCGAGCATCAACTGCAACAATGCATCCAGAAAATAACTCATTGGGCAAACACAAATGGTTTCAGAATCTCCTAAAGCAAAACATGATGCGTACATTTCTGTCAACTGAGAAAAATGCACAATGACCCTCTCATCAAAATTGAAAATGCGGAAATACCTGTCACTGATGAATACAAATTCCTTGGGGTTATATTCGACAGGAAATTAACATTCATCTCCCACATAGAATATTTAAAATCAAAATCCACCAGAGCCCAACAACTTCTGCAAGTGGTTGCCCACAAAGAATGGCGAGCTGACCATCAAATGCTCTTTAAACTATACAGATCACTGATCGACTCAAAAGTAGATTATGCCGTTTTTATCCACAGATCAGCCAGGAGATCCTACCTCAAACAGCTTGACCCTAGGCACCCTGAAGGCCTAAGACAGGTCTTAGCAGCTTTCAGAACTTCTCCAGTTGAGAGCTTATATGTCAAGGTCCATGAAGAACCTCTACAACTGTGAAAAACTGGTTCTCCACTTCTACACAAAACTCAAATCTTGTCCATCCAACCAAACTGCATCCTCAACCCTAAATATGAGCAACATTTTGAAAAAAAGGAAAAATCAATAAAACTTTTTGGCCTTTGGATGAAGTCTACTCTCAAAGAATCAAAAATCTCTCAAAATAATATAGATGAAAGCATCCTACCTCAAACACTACCTCGGATCATTAAAAAACCTGAAGTGATCCTCGAACTGAATGACCTCCCCAAAACAAAAACTCATCCCAGTACTTATCAGGAGAAATTTCACAGTGTCCTCCAACACCATCCCAATCACCTATACGTCTTCATGAATGGCTCCAAGGACAATGACAAAACAGCATGTGCAGTTATTCTAAATAAAACAATTATCAAGAAATCTCTTCCAATGGAAAGCTCCATGTTGCACAGCAGAAGTCTGTGCAACATATTTAGCTCTCAACAATATCTTGAAGAGCAAACACAAGAAATTTATCATATTCTCTGACTCACTCTCTGTCTTGCTATCATTAAGAAATAAAAACTTAAGAATCCCCTAATTATTAAACTGTTGAGTAGACTAGATTCTATGTCAAATTGTAAAGAAATCCTTATATGCTGGATCCCAAGCCACATTGGGGTGAGAGGAAATGAAAGAACAAACTCGGCAGCCAAACTGGCCTTAGATCTGACCCTTAACAAATTCAAGATTCCGTATACTCTTTCATACTGAAACAGAAACAACAACTACAGTGTCTGACATGTCAAACACCTTGTACCGTTAAACATGTTCTATTAGAATGTAGAGATTTTGCTTTCATCTGAAAGTGATTTTTCAAGGTGAATCATTTGACAAATCTGTTTGACAATGTCAAAATGGATGACAAGTGCAGACAAATGAGATCCTACTTATCTAAAACATTATCTGCAAAATATTCATTAAGAAATCTTAGGTTAAATATATATAAAGAGAATTTGGCATTAAATAACCTTCAATGGTTGATATGCTGTAAAAACCCAACCAACCAACCAACCAAGCAAGCACTGCAACACCAATGGAAGAAGTGTGTAGACTGTAAGAAGGACAATGTTGAAAAATAAACCTCATTTGGTCATATTCCATGAGAGTATCTTGGTCAGCCTATGAACTTTACAGCTGACCCTAATATATATATAATTTAATTTGCACAAATGAATAACAATATCCTCCATCATGAAATCTGTATAAGACAATCGGACAGTTCTTAAATTTCCTCACAAGTTGGATTTTAAAAAACTACAACAATACAAAAGCAGAGAAAAGTATTAAAATTCAAAACCAAGGAAAGTGTTGCCAGTTTTTGAAATGTATAAAAAATCCTTTTGATAATTCAATAAAATTCTTTCCTTTTGCCTTATAATCTCAGACTCTGACCTAAATAGAAATTATGACTGATTTTATTCATTAATCACTCACTACGAGATGATAGAATTGGTTTGAGGGAAAGAAAGAAATCAAAGTGATTAATAAACTTAACATTTTATTAACATTGTTAATTCTTTTAACATTTTACTGAGCAAACAAATCTTTTATAAACTTTTGATTAGATTTCAAGTGACGTATTTTAAAGGAATTTAATGAAGTATTTACAAAGCAACTTTCCATATCGCTTAAAATAGATAATTTGCAAGAAAAAATATTCTGTATTCAGAATGAAAAAAATATATAAGTCTCATGAGAAATGAACAGACATTGAAAATTAACTTTATAAATTATTTATCCACATTGGGTCTGAGCAATAACTGGACCCTTAATATTACTAAATTTGCTTTTTATACAATTCAACATTTTTAATTTTTCAATAACCTCAACCAACTTAAATAAAATCTATGTTATCTTATAGAGAATTTTATTCTGAGTAAACTTTCTGTCACAAAAATTGGTTTGCTTTGGTTTGTTTAATGCATATCAACCTTTGTGGATTATTTAAAGTCAAGGCCATTCTTGTTGAAGAACAGTAGGGATACTATTTCACCCATAACTGGATGAGATAACTTTCCCAAGGGACATTAGTCCAAAATTGAACGTATTAGCAAGACTGGAGTTCAAATTCACTTACTTCTGAGATGCAACCCAGCACTTTAGCCATTATGCCATAAAAACTCCCCTACAAAATTTTTTCTAAAAAAAAAAAAAAAAAAAAGAAAAAAAATTTTTTGAATTTAAAAATTTTTTTTAAAATGTTAGCTACAAAGTTTTAGATTTTCCAACTTTTTTTTTTTTTGGTGCAGTGGAGGCGGGGTGGAGATTTACGCCTCTGTGGAAATTGCAGGATTTATTAGAAACTCATCAAACTTTATCTTTAAATGGAATTTTTAATTGAATTGTTCATTAATCTACAAAAAAATATTTTAATCATAAAAACATTAAAAGATGGTATTTAAAAATTTAATTTCAAAAAGTCTTTAACCACTTTTTTTAGCATTTTAACATTTAAGAAAACAAAATCAGTAAGAAAAGGTTCATATTTTTTCAATGTGTTTTGAAAACACAAAAACAAAAATATTCTAACATAAAATAGACAAAAAATATTAATGCAATGGAAAATTTAAAGAATTTTATTTCACAAAATTAATTACATGTGGAGAATTGCCACTAAAAACAGTTACTTTAAGACACGGTTTTAATACATTAATATTTGTTTTGTCTACATTAAAATATTTTTGCTCAGTTCTTTTTTTTTCAATTTTTTTTTTTAAATAACATTGCTATTTTCTAAGATTTGCTTCATCTGGCACACAGGGCTCAAATTTCTGATGGTGACTGCTGTTACTAAGTAGTCACCCACTTAAATACAAAACAGGCTTATCACTGCTTAACCTTCAGTGATCTGGCAGGAGTCTTTACAAGAATGAATGATTTAATATTTAGAATAGGACTAGAAATCTGAATTTCAATATGAAAATATAACTAAAATTATAATCACTAGTTAAATTTCCTGAAAATCTAAAAATATAATCATTCTTGTGTGTATTGAGTCAAATTAGATTTGTTAAAAACAAAACATAATACAGGAACCTTTAGTGAAAAACTGTTTTCAGCAAATCAATCTGCAGAATTTTTTATTAAATGTATACAACTCTTTGTAGTTATTATTATTAATACATATCCATTTTATACATTTAAAAAATCAAATATGCCTCATAAGAATTTTACTTAAAGTAACCAGCATATCAACAACATTGAGTCTCATAGAGAGGATCACATCTCAATCATCATACGGTCAGTCTGTGTTCCAAGATGGCTTGAAAAATCGATTCTTTTGTGGAACCAGTGGAGATAGTGGGGACAGCAAGGAACTGCTCCCAGAGGTCAGGGTAGCTCCACTTGATGCTGGATTCACTATATAAAATATTAATAAAAGGATAAATATTTATGCATATATTCATAGATACATGTGTATGGATATAGAGAGTGCAAGTGCAGTCAATGAGTGATGTATAATACAAAAACATCTTTTTATACAAAAATTAATTAGATTCTATTATATTTCAGATAAATCGTCAGCAACTTGAATAAGAAGAATAAGACCAATATCACACATACAAATAGAACAATTGTTTATTGTAAAAATATTTTAGAAAACAGAAATTCTGAAGGAATGCTGAAAAGATTTTCTTATTTTTTATGTTAACTGGTAATTATGCATTTTATGATTAAAGATAATTTTCTTATCATTGACAAATCATTAATTTATTTAATGATAAATGTGTTCAAGTTGTCCAACATTGATGCAAGAGGCAAGTGACTTGTTATTTAACTGACCTTTCACTAAGCCAGAATGTGACACAAGGCCACTTTATAATGGGGAGCCACACACAAATCAAGACATGCATGGCTGATCAAAAAAAAAATGGATGCCTCAGGTGCCAAACAATAAACTCAACCCAGCAAAGCAGGTAAAGCCTGGAGGACGGCCCCCTGGAACCATGTGTTCAATCTTCAACTAAATCTACCACTACCCACCAAGCACGAATGCCAGGTTAGCCTACCGAGAGGCAAGTGAGTTATTGGAATTTAACTGACCTCACACCAAGCTAGAATGCAGTACAAGGTCATTTTATAGTGGGGAGCCATGCACAAATCAAGACTTATGCATGGCAGGTGCAAAAAATACTTGGTCCTGTCAGCATTCCCCTAATAGGGCAACTCAGATGCCAAGCAATAAACTCAAGCCTGCAAAGCAGATAAAGCCTGGGGGAACAGTCCCCTGAGACCAAGTGTTCAATAGACATCCAGCCACCGGCACAAATGCAAGGTGGTCTGCCTGGAGGCAAGTGAGTTAAATTTTTTTCTGAACAATCCACTAACAGATTTTATGGAAAAGGGTGATTAAACATTTGTTAGCAAAGGATTATGAGTTCAATCCTAGGGAGGATCAACATAAACAATCTCCACAAGTGATATGAAAGATAAAAAAGGATGGTTAATAAAATGTTTTCTTCCTATCATATTTTTAGACTTCTCAATTACTTAAGTAATTTAATGCCCTATTACTTCAGCCCAGCCCTCTATATGTATTACCAATAGTCAATTAGTAACTAAAAGTTCATTTTAGTTAAACATGAAATTAAAACAAGATGAAAATAATGCAATAATTTTCAAAAAACTTTGATTATAGATAAACATATAATTAAAAAGTTTATTTAGATATAATTTATTAGTTGGGTACGTTATGTGGATCAATAGCCTATTGTTAGTGAGTACGATTCTCACTGGGAGCCCTACACCACTGGCATTGTGCTACAGCTAAGCATAGAAAATAACAATATATATTTATTATTTTAGTCTGGCATAAAGTTAAAAAGTATTTAAAACTTATGTGTAATTTCAGTCTTCCAAGTAAAAAATGCTTACCCTCCTGTCTTGAAAATCAGTATCTCATCTCGGATGAAACACTGTCCACCAATTGCAGTGAACAATACACTCACTCAAAAGTTTAGTACCACCAATTTTTTCGGTGAGATTCAAAATAAATTCACAAAATTCTGTAGTAGATTTTTACAAAGACTAAAAGCAAAATTTGTAATTCTATACAGTTAAATGAAAAACAATGTATCATATTGAAAACTGTAAATTTTAATGTCAACTTTGTAAGGAAGGCAATTTATGGCAGAAAGTAACAAGTAAAACATCTGCAGAATTATTGGGATTCTGCACATCATAAACACAATTATCAAAAAATCACACATTCCCAGGTTTATTATACATGAAAATGTCAGTATCTAATAATAAAAGTGCAATTCCCCCAAATGACATTTTCCAAACACCTCCTAATACTGTTTAATAATAATCTTCCAATTTGTGCCATTCTTCCTAGAGTATACATGTAAGTTCAGCAAGTTTTTCAACAGGGGATCATAGCTCATACTTTACAGACCAAAATTTCCCATATATATTGTATAGGGTTTAGATCAGGGCTTATTGTAGTTCAGGTAAGAGTGTCAGTGACATTACACTGCAGATATTCCCTAACCACATGCTCTAATGGGGGTGTTAGACATTGTCATCAAAATAAAGATGTGACATGAGGCTAGTATTAGTTGCTGGTACCTTTCCCAAACAAGGTTACACTCATACAAATAAACATTCCAGATAACAATTAGGCCAACAAAAAATGGAATTTCATCCTAGATGTTGAGTTTAGTTTTTTCTTTATTTAATAGCATATCAACATTTGTGGGTTATTTTTTGCCAAAGTCATCATTATAGAAGAATAGCACTGATACAATTTAACCCATAGCTGTGGGAGGAGGGGGGAGGAGGGGGTACTAGTCCAAAAGTGAATGTAATAGCACAACTGGAGACTCATTTTCCAGATGTTGAACTGATGACATGATGTTCCCCTACAAAAGAAACAAATTCTCATTGGGCAAGAGCACCATCTTCCAAGAGTCAATGTTCCACTGTAAATGATCCAACATTTTTTCAAGTGAACTATGCTCATCACATAGGGAAAGCAGACTAATAGTCTTAAATCTTCTTTTAACAGTACCAAGGAATACTCTTGAGTTGACATACTATTGGTCTCAAAGAAAGTGACTTGGTGACCTGGATTTTCTTCTGGCAAGTCACACAAGCAACCTATCCTCATGAGCATTAGTTTTTCAGGGTCTTCAGGTCCTTGGCCTATACTTTGCATTGCCTGTTGTCATATTATCTGATATCAGACGAGTGATCACCATATGGCTTATGTTGAGCTGTCTTCCAACTTGTTCACAGGATATCACAATGAGACTATACATTCCAGCTCTCAATCAATGTTGATTGTCACTAATTCTTCACCTCAGTATTATTCTATATTTATCTCAAATGTACTTTATCAAGACAAAGCCACATAACAAAATGCTTCCTTAAGACAGAGTTCCATTTTCAATTTTCCATTCATGATTGAAGACTGTTATGACCCATGTGCAAGGAATAGCAATGCAATTTCTTTTCACTTCTAATTAAGATTTGATCACCATAATAAAACACAACTAGATTTTGTTGAAATTTTTAAAAATAAAATTGATGATAAATTGGTGCTTAACTTTTGAGCAAGTATATACTTCTAGCACCAAGACAGTTAAATTAGCTAAACTTCATCTGGTTCAAATAACAATGAGTACCAAAACTCATTACACTAACAATAGTTTGTGAGATTAGCTAACCATAGTTGCCATACAAATATTAAAAAGATTTACAAAATAACATTAGTCATCATAAAAAAAGGATTTTAAAAATTGCTGAAGATCTCTTTTCAAATTAACAGATAAAAATTAAACAATCACACACAAACACACAATGAATAAAGTCACTTTTTTTTTTTTAATTTTTATAAAAACCATTTTTACTCATTAACTCTTAAATGAATTGACCCAAATGTAAACAATTTTTATAGTTCTTATAAGAATATTACAATTCATTAACAAGTAGACCATTTGCTTTCAGACTCAATTATTTAAACATCCTATTACATTTTAGAACAAGAATAAAATCTTAAACTCAATATCTAGCAGTTCCAATTTCACAAAATCCATGGTAACAACCTGGGTTACAATTTTTAACTATTTTTAAGTTATTGTTGGATTTTTAAGACTGTTGTATCACAGAAAAAAATTTTAGTGATATATCTTTTGAGTGTGTGTATATATATATATATATATATATATATATATATATATATATATATAGATAGATACACACACAAACACACACAAGCTTTTAAATGCAGTAACATTCTAATTTTGTTTTGTTGGCAACAGTGCTCAACTAAACATTCCTCTACCGATTGACCAGATTCAGGATGAACCATGTCATAGACACTCACTAAGATCGACACATTGCAAGAACAGCAGTGGCAGAACCAAACAACATCCATCACTAGCAAACTTGGCTCACTAGGGTCATTAGGAATCATTTACTAGGTCATCTAGAAGGTCAATTAGTGCTCTGTAATGTTTAATGATAAGGTCATGCCTTCATGAAGAGATGATGTGTGTGTGTGTGATATGTAGACCTTGGAAGTAATATCTGCCTGTATGTATTCACCCACAATATACAGGTCCAAACGTAACATCATGGAGAGGGGCTTAAGTTAGGTAAATCCAAAACATTGTTTAACCCATCCTATGCAGCAACAATGCATTACTCAAATAGGATAATGTCTGCCAACATGATGTCAGCACAACTTTCAATTAGGGATCCTAGTCACACTTGAACAGGTATGGGACACAACTTCTGACTTATCTATTTACTTACCCTCCTTAGTGCTATAATTGAATGAATAGGTGCAAGTAGAATGGAATAATCAATCACAGAATGGTATTTGCCATCTGTAGAATTCTTAGTTCATGATCTCACATAATAAAGAAGGGTGTGACCTTTTTTTGGTTTGTTTCTGAAGTTAATTTCAGCTCGGATCAAGATATAATGCACTCTTTCTCAACATATAGTTTGGATCTTAGTAACTTTGGGAGGGGCATAGAAAAAAAATACTACTCTACTGTATTGCATAATGAGAAACAGATTCTTTGGTGACCTTAATTATAAGGACTGTCCCCTCCCCCACATTAAACTGGGTCATATTTCCTTTAATGGAAAGATGAATAAATATTGAGGATAAAAAATTTACATTACACAAAAATAAATGATCACCTATATATTTATCCACATTTTGATGGAGGGGGGTAAGAAAGCATTGAATATATGTTTTATATTCGTAGATAAAATAAGCGAGTGAAAGTGGTTATTTCTAACAGTTTTTTTGTTTTTTTTAATAACCATGAGATTTCGATAGATACTAGAGCGATTCCTCAGCACCAGTTGCGATCCTTAACGAATTTTTCTAAGCACAGAATTCAAGTGATTTTCTATAGTAATAAGAGTTACCTCCCCTGCAGAATAAATTTTCGTTTAAACATGGACTATCTATACTGTTCGATAGTTAAGAGAGACATAATTCAGTGAATATACACTTTCCTACAACTAAAAGAAAAAAAAGTGCTGCCTTGTATACAGCAGATGAAGTATATATTTTAAGAATATGATCTATTTGATGTAGATTTTCTCCACTATTTCCAACAGTTAACATTTAATTCTAGGTTTATAGTCAATATTCTAAATGCTGACTTTAAAGACATGGAAAAATCATACTTCTGCTGGAGGTTTGAACTATTTGGGTCTTGTGCCAGACAAAATTAAACCTAGAAAATAGCTTCAAATTTTTTAGTTATGATATTTAAACAAATTGAATAATAGTACAATTATCAGTATCTTAGTTTAACAATCCTGTAACATATTTGCTTAGACTGAATTTTTTGCTAAAAGAAGAAAAAAAGCTTAAGATGATTTTAAAAAATGAAATTCAATTTTACTATTAATATTACATTATTGATAAGTTTGAAATTTATTTAATCTTAGAAAAAAAAAAGAACTTTAGAAAATTCTTTTGTCTTAGAAAAACCCTAATTAAAATAATAAAAAAAAGAACTAATTTACATATTTTCAATTAATGTAAAAATATTTACATTATATAACTGGTAATTAAAAGCTAACTCATAATTTAGTTTGCAATAAAACCCATTTTCCATTGTACTTTCCAGTTTTTAACAGTGCTTTGTTTAAATGTTTTCTTTTTAATTTGAAACTTTTCCTTCAAATAATTCTCCCATGTTTTGAAAATAATTTTTCCAACTAGAAGATCAAGCTTATTTACATAAGTTTTAGTCTTCGATTAACAAGTTTCAATTTGCGCAGCATTTTGAGGACACCACATTAACTGTATTGATCGAGATTTCCTCTATTTCATGAATTATCTCCCTTAGATCAAATTTCATGTGAGCTGTTCCAAAATATTGAGTTCCAAGTGAATGCTATAAAAATATAAATGTATTAGTAATTAATTAGAGTGATAAAGATATGAAAATAGAAGAAATACAATTGGAAGCATGTATGAATGATATAGAAAAATAAAAAGATATAACATCCTGTTTCATAACACTCATATGAGTCATGAACAAATTTCAAAAAAGAGACTGGAATTGAGTATACACTAACAACTGAAAAACTGGGGGGGGGTTATTAACAATCCCATTAATTTTTATACATTATAATCAAAGACCGGGACATTGGCCCAGCGGTTAGAGTGTTCGCCAATGGCCCGGGAGACCTGGGTTCAATCCCAGGTCGAGTCATACCAAAGACTTTAAAAATGGAACTTGATACCACCTTGCTTAACACTCAGCATTATAAGGTACGGTTCAAGGGTAAAGTGGAGCAATCCTGGGAATGGAGTAGCGCCCTCCCCTACACCTTGGTGTAGTAGCTATCGAAAAGGGAGCCTTCGGGTCACCCTCGACTATGGTCGCTAACTAACTATAATCAAAGTTTGATTTTATATACAAAGATTTAAGTTTTTCAATCAGCTGCAGATTTAATAACCAATAACGCTCATGTTTTTAATTTGAACAAATTATTGATTACTTTTATTGACTTGTTTATTAGAAATTCAGTTATTTTGTTGATTTTTCACTTTGAGTATTAAAATTTGTCAAATTAAAAAATGAAAATAAAAATGAACTTGACTTTCCTATCTATATTATTAAGAGAATAAGCATACATACTATATTTTGATTTTAGTCACATAAAAGAACAGGATTTTTCACTGTATTATGAAAATGACAAAAAAGTTGTCTGCCGTCCCATACGGCATCTATATTAAATATTTTTAATGTTGAATATTTACTAATTGATAAAACAACTACCAAAGAAAAAGGTTCCAAGGAAATAAATCATTAGTCTCCATAGAAGCTTATTCTTGATTTACCCCCAACCACCGTATTCTGAAAATTTCAATAAGAATTTTTTTTTAATTTAAAATAATAAATTATTTGATATACTTTAAAAAACAAGATGGATTCAATTAACCTTATTCATTTCCTTCATACCATTTTTGGACAAAAGAGGGTGGGGCTCTCTTCTTAATAGTCAAACAATTTTGAGAGTTCCATCTCCACTGCTCCTCAATTAGATAAATACTAATAATCTATACTAAATTAAGATTACTTGTTTGTTTAAATTACATCGTTAAAAGGAAAAAGTCATTTCAAACTGGAAATTTGACAAAAAGTAAAAGAAAGCAACAGTTCTAGGTTTAGTTTTCAAAAACATTTTTCAGTAATAATTAAAATAAAAGAAATATTAACCATTTGTGCCATTAGCCAATTTACCAGTGATATTTTTATTCTCCACCAACATCACCAGTTTATTGGTGCTATGATCACATTCAAACAGCAGAAAATAAATTTGAGTTCAAGGGTTAAAATAGTGATTGGAAAGCTTTCATCAAGAAGAATCAATAACAAACCCTAGAGATTTTTTAAAACTATTTTAAACTTTTGCATCATGTAAGTTTGAATGATATCTAGAAATTCAATTCTCACTGGGTGTCCCATATTTCCAGCCTTTTGCAGTAACTAAGCTAAGCAAATAACTAATTTATGAACGAATTTATGTTACCTTTCTCTTGAGGAGGAAGAGGTATCTGAGATAATTAAATGGCATGTGCCAGAAATGCAAAACCAAATTTCAAGAATTAGCTTCTTTTTTATTTGTTTATTCATTCAATATTAAAAAAAAAAAAAAAAAGATTTTTCAACTCGTCTGTTTCAATATTAAAAAAATAACTAGATCTAGACATCTTAAATCTAGATGTTATAATGTACAAAAGAACATGTAAAAGAGTGAATGATATGAGACATTAAAGAACAATGGCTGAAGAAAGAAAAAGCACGTATCATGGTGCTATTCTTTTTGAATACAAATTGCATTTCTTTTGGGAAAATAGCAGAATTCAATGGAGGTGAAGAGAATATCTTTATCTTTTGTTGTTCCACGAATGTCTGATTGGTTACTCCATTTTAGTATATCTCTTGTGTTTATACTTAAAATAAGTGAAGATATATCACACAAAATAAAATATCTGAAAAACTAAGCAGAAATGTGTTTTGTTTAAAAAAAATGAAGAACATTAAAAATGTTATAATATATGCAGCAGACACACAAAGAAATACTAGCATCCCTCTAAGAATTCTGGTTATTATCTCAACAACTTTGTATCACCAAAGATATATAGGAGATTTTTTTGATTTTTTTTTTTTATAAATATGATTCTCTTTTAAGTATAATTCAATATTTCATTGAATTATACTCAGAAGAGAATCACATTTATGATGGAACAGTCAAAATTTGGTAAACAAGTAGATAACATCAACTCAGAAGAATACTATCACGGTTAACTAGCACGAAGTAATGGTTAACAAGCCTTGCAAGACATTGCTAATAGGTTATAATGTTTTTAGTAAACACCTGTACCACTTAGAATTTTTCTCAATAATAAAACTTAGTTTCTATTTTGTCGTTAATCTTTCTCCAAGCATCAAGCAAAAAGAAATTGTTTTTGCAAATGAAATTTTCATATCAAACAAAACAAAAATATATTGAAGAACTATGGATCGGATAAAAGAGAATATAAAAACTTTTTTTTTAAGAGGGGGAGTTAAATTCATAATTGATACAAATTATTTCTTTGGTAATGCTTTATTTATAAAAAAAAAAAAAAAATTAAAAAAAAAAAAAAATTAAAATAAAAATTAAAATAAAAATAAATCTGAATATTGGTCAAAATTGTGCCTAGCTGCAACCACAAATGCTATTTGATGTAACTTGTCATTTTACTTTTTATTTTTAGTGATATTCATTTATTTTCTGCTGAAAACAAAAAAAAAAAACCAGTTTTTCTTTCTCAGGAAAAAATAGCAAAGTTGTTGCAGCAATGATTCTGGTAGCCAGTCCTGTGTGCGGTGGGGGTGGGGGGAAAAGTTGGGTGGTGGACAGCTAAATTTTTATAACGCATCCTTACATCCAATGACAACCACAAAATAACGATATCAAGCTCAGTTACCAGACACAGTTGATGATGGACAGAGGTAGAGGTTTTGGGTCCCACAACCAGCATTCCCTTCTTTTGTTGTATATTCACTGAATGGATTGGCTGGGTTGTATGACATTAAACTTCACAATGAGTAAATAACATCCACCATGGGTGGAACTTTAAAGATCCTTCTGGACTGTCTTTTAGAATTAGTGTCCTGGATGGTGGCCGCAACAGAAAGAATATCTGGGCGGCCTGCTAGCCACTATTAAAGACCGGTAGCAAATCTTTTTGTCCAAAGTCGAGCAACTCTATCATGTTCTGGTCTGTTCTGGAGAAACTGAGTTGCAATGCTGCCTACCAGAGGATCTTGAGGGTTGCAGTCAGTTAGCAGTGAACAGATGGACAGGAGCACTTTAGATATGGTCAATGCTGGGCTCCAATTGTCCTTGAGAATGTCCAGACAAATCACACCCTGACTGTTGATATTGCAATGGTAGATCCGAGTACGAAAAGTGACCTGAAACAGTAAAAAGAAAAATTTTTATTCATCAACTTTGGGAGAAAAGCAATAGAGAAAAATTTAGAAAATAAGCAGATAATTTCTTTATCTTTTGAAACAACACACACACACACACACGTGTTGAATTACAAATACTTTTATGCATGTCATTCACTTAACATAAAAATCAAAAACTGAATAATCACTAAATTTTAAAATTAATACCACTCACTCAAAGGACACCTTCAATGGTCATTAAACTTGATACAAGTCATATCTTATTTATAGAATTTATATTATGATTAATTCTAATTACATATTTTAGGATAAGTACTCTATAATTAGCAATAATAGTTATCTCCCACGAGAAATCATACGAATCAGGATTAGTGAAGATAAAAAACTGCATTATGTTATAAATTGGATTATCATAATATAAATGCAACTGAAAATTATTTTGATATTTACCAAGCTGGAATGTACAATGTTACCTTTTTAAATAATTAAATCAAATTATTGTCCCAAAACAAAACATTTTATTTGTTCTATTATTAAATATTATCTGTTCCATAATAGTTGATACATTTATACATAAATTCTAAATCCAAAATAATTAAGTTCAGTAAATAACGTGCCAGATTCCTGACTGGGATAGTAAAATGATTCCCACCAGTGTCAGTGGTTAAGCCTCAATAAGATATCAAAATTTCTAATACTGATTATAAAGGAAAAAATAGACAGTCCATACTCAGCCTCCACTTAGAAGACTAGCCTATCTTCTTACCCTCATTTTTTTATTATTTGCTTTTGAGTTTATCAATGATAATTATATAACATGAATTTTAAGACTGAATGTTAAGAGATACTGGATACTTTTCAAGTACTGAATGGAGAGTTGGGGGTCTTTACAAAAATTCAAAAGAGAATATGAATTCAACTAATTCTCATACTATTTACTAATAGTAACAATGAATATCATAATACGAACATGATGTGTGTGTGTGTGTGTGTGTGCGCGTGTAAATTATATCAAAGTTGCTTAAAAATTCAAGTAGCTTCTTATTCATGTACTTTCATTTCTTTAATGCTAGAAGGTGGCAGTCATTCTGTCAGTTGAATATCTGGTAAAATTCTCAAATAGACAAGAGATTAAGAAATACTAGGGTGAGTGAAAAGTTTTGCAATGTGCTACTTTGCTGTACATATATCATGTGACAGAAGCAGTTCTAGCCATGGAAGAAGGTACCTGCTACAAGTGGTCATATCATGGTAGTTAGTTTGCCGACACATTGTACACGGTGTCATTTAGTAGGGGATTTGAAAGCCACACAGATGAACCTGTAACATAGCCTAATTTGGGAACTTTATACATTCCAAATGGGTCATAACACAATAGAAGAAACTAAAAACATTTGTGTGAAAGCTGAAATTGCACAACTAATCACTGTATATTAACCAGATGATATAATAAACTTTGCTTGGGTTGTAAGAACCTTGATGATCAAGCAAGGTCAAGTAAACCTAAAACTGGATTCTGAAGCTGTGCTCTAAACCATAGCAGCAAATCTAGTGAGTAGTACTTGGTAAGTATTAGGCGAGTTTAGCATCTCAGTCCAGTGTGGTTAAATAGCTTCATGATACTGGCAAAAGCATCAGCCAGTTGTCTCACATACCCAAAATAAAACTTGACTTTTCGTTTTGTTTCATCCACCCCAAAGTCAAAAGATTAAAATTAATGCTTGTCAAAATAAATGATTATAAATTTTGATTAACAAGATTTATTTTGTCTAAATACAATCTATTCAAAAGACTCCCTCCCCCAAGTATTAGTCCATATAAAAAAAAAATTTTAATTTTTGTGAATATTTCAAGGCAAATATTTTATTGAGAATTATGTGAATTAACAATGCATAAATATTTTGTCAGATATTTTCCTTGTTGTCAGATTGACATTCCCATGAAAAAAATATCTCACCAACATTTTATGGTGGGTTACATCAAAATGCTAATTATGGGCTTGCTATGTAGACAATAGACACAAAAAAAATATTGGTCACTTTAAATAACTATAAGTTTCAGAAAAGATACATAGTAGGAACTTATGGGAAAGCACTTATTAATAGAAAAATCTGTCTCCTTCTCAATATTTGATTGATTGATGTAGTTATAAGGTCCATTTTAACAGCTTATTAAGGGACTGGGGCTTACATACAAAAAGTTCTGAAGAGTATTAGCATTAAATTTATATAACTTCAATTATCCACTGTAAAAGTTATTCAACAATAAAAATAGATAAAAATAAACCTATTTTTCAATACAGCATGTTGAATTTGAGAAGAGTAACCTTTTGGCCAATTTCTAAATCCATCCACACATAAATTATCAAATCAATTTAGTAAACCAAAGACTTTGATCAAAAATGAATAACAATATTGAAAATGAGCAAAGATTTCCAGTTTCTTCATTAAAATTGTTTTAAAAATAACAAGATATAATCATATTTTCTTTGAATTTTTTTTTTTTTTTACTTTTATCTTGATAAAAATTACTCTGGCTTTGATGTAATAAAATTGTTAATTAAAATTTTGAACATGAAAAATGTTTAAATTTTTGATCAGATAAAGAATGCTGCAAATGATAATCTGACGATGCCAAATTTGGTAAATATACTGCATAAGAAGGAACTTCTCATCCTCCAACTTTTTTGTGGTCTTCTGGGGAGACAAACCAACATTCAAACAATAATTATGCAACCTGATGCATTTCCAGCTGCAGTGTTTTTATATTTCCCCCTTTTAGAGAGAGAGAGAGAGAGATTGCCAAGTCAAATAATAATCATGTTTGGTAGATGGTCATTATCCAAAGGAATTTTTTTTTTTAATTAGTAACAGATTATCTATTGATAAAATAAGACTTTCCCTTACACTATAGACTTTATCTACTAACTCTACAACAGGAAAATAAAGATTCCTTTCTTAGCTCATTATATTTTGGTTTACAACTTCCCAATTTATTTGATCCTTTTTAGTCTTTATTTCCATACATGCTGTCAAAACAAAGTCTTTAAAAGACACTGATAATGTAACATCTAATCATTGTCACAGCATTCTGCAGCCTAATCATTCCAGATCAGAAATTACCTCTTCTCTAGTTAAAACACTCTTTGCCTCCATAAATGATTATGCATTCCCTGTTAAAATAACCATTTTAAAAAATATCAATATCTTACAATTGTTTGATCATTTTTTTTTTTTTTTTTTTTTTTTAAGTTGAGCACCTCATTGTGATGCAATTATTAGCAAGCTAGACTTGTGCATCAATTCACAAGTTCAATCCTCACAAGGTACTCCATACTGTAGCTAACAGTC
Source organism: Sepioteuthis lessoniana (assembly GCA_963585895.1). Lineage (NCBI taxonomy): Eukaryota > Metazoa > Mollusca > Cephalopoda > Myopsida > Loliginidae > Sepioteuthis > Sepioteuthis lessoniana. Next base: position 95,099,995 of record OY757924.1, read on the forward strand.
ATGTCATGCTATTATATCACCAAATTTAAGTTTGAATGAGTCGGTTCAGTACTTAAAAGGATGACCTTTTCAGAACAGCACCTACTGTAAGCAATCCGAGCAATTCTGTGTCAGACAAAGTAAAGATTTGTAAATAATATTTAAGTACATTTTTTTTATTTGGTCAAAAATTAGTTTATATAAAATGACTTATTTACAGGATTTTTAAGCTTTCAAATTTTAAAACATGTATTCTAATGATTCTCTAATCAAATTTGATACTAGGTAAATCAAAATCTTACAAACAACATGCAAAGTAAATTTTCTGAAATAGGTGGACTGAAAAAAGAAAAACTGATGAAAAATGTCTACACACTTTATTAGAAAAAACAACTTTAAGATTTAATTTGATATACAAAACTTTAATTTCATTTTTGTTATGTTAAAACCTAAAATAAAATGATTAGTTTATGATCCTTTAAGTTGAACTGAGGTCTGATATTTTACAAAATATATCTTTAAAATTCTAACAATATCAATACATTAAAAATGCACAAAATTCAACAGATTTATGATTCATTGCAAAATTATCAGGTCCATCCAGAAATGACCAAGCCATATAAGTATAAAGACAAAAGTTGCCAGCCTAGAATGATAGCACTTTAGTACCACCCATTGGGACCTTACACTAGCATCACTTTTCAAAATGGTTTGTAAAGTCTTCCTTCATGACTAATATCAGCTACATTCTCCTTAATCTTATCCATGGCCTGAAACCTTTCCTTTCAATTGCAATTTTAATTTTGGAAAAAAACCGAAAGTTGCAAGGAGCCAAATCTAAAATAGAGAAAGGGATTGACAAATCTGGATAATGTGATTTACCAACAGCCCTATACTGAAAGGTGAAGATATTCAATGGACAGTGAAGATATTCAAAACTACTGGATATTATCCAGATAGTCCACTTAATTCTCACTGTAAATTGGCAACATTTTCAGCTTTTGTTTGTTAAAAAGGTTTTTCAGAAGTCGATCTCTTTCAACTGACTCGGTTAAATTTGAAGCATTAGTACAAAAATTTTATCTGAGCTTCTCATCGAATCACATCCCCCAAAAGTCTTAATCATTTCAGTCGTTTCCATGGACAAATGATTTTAATAGAGCATGTTAATCTGTCTTGGCTTATTTTATGTCTAACAGGGAATCACATACATTGTACATTCACATTTTTTTGTGTAGTTGTTTAAAAGGTTTTTTGGTGCACATAATCCTATTGAATATAATTTCTAAAGTTCTATTTAACTGATAGATGGGACCCTAACAAGCACTACTACCACTCCAGGGGATCAAAGTGGACCTAGGGGTAATGGAATATTCCATACTCCATAGAACTAAATCAGATCAGTTTAGTGTATACTCAAAACACTTTTTTTGCAGGGGGGGGATCTCTACAGAGGATACTGTTGGCATATTCTAAGTCAGGCTAACAGGGTGTTTTTCCATGGAAAAATATCCAAGTTTCAAGCATATTTGCAGTGAATACAACATTCACAAAATACACATACCTAACAGTGTTTCATTGGTCATTGAATAACCCATATGAGAGCATCTGTTCACTTATACAGTCCACTCTGATTAGTTGCTACGTTACATCAAAACCATGCACAGCAGGTTCTCAAGATATTCAAAATGGCTGAATACTTTCCAAAATAATTTCAAATTGAATAGTTTTTATATATTATATAGGAAAGATAACTTTCTTTCAAAACATGCTGAAACCAATATGTCAAAGGCTAAAAGAATGAAATTACATTCCACTCCAACAAAAATAAATAAATAAATAAAATAATGTATACCTAATTAAGTTTGGCTTTCAATTTACATTTGAGAAAAACAAAAATGAAGCATTTATGTTAGCATATCTTTTTCTCTCAATATGTCAGGATTAATTTTAAAAAACTATTTCTTGTAAGCAATACAATCTAACAATGCAACATGTCAATATCTTTGTGATGATGAATCTGGATACCAATTATTAAAATGATTGAATTATAGAGTTTGAATCTTCTTCAATTAGGGCTTTATTTGGGGGGGGAGTCTTAACAATCAAACAATAATCCAATCTTTCTACAATTAATTTCACTAATGTCGAGATAATAGATCAAATTAAAAAGATTTGGCATCACTTCTCTGGTTATTCAATGTGCATTTTCAAAATAGTAAAGCAATGCAAAGTAACATTTCAGTAAACATTCATTAATCCTTATGAAAAACAGAGAGAGAGAAAAAGAAACATGAAAGCAGGAAGTGGAATTGTGATGTTGAATTCTACTCTAACCTGAAGAGATCGATCTCTTCAGGTCATTGTGCTCTGTAGAAGGCTGTTACGTAGAATGTGTATCGCCAAGGGCAGTCTGGCACTTGACACTACACAAAATAAATCCCAGTCAAGATTCCTATTTCGGGTATATGATAAACAAACAAATAATGTGGAGGTTAATTCGAGGCTAGACTGACCTCAGACGTTGGTAAGGGGGTGCCAATGCACTTTCACATACACTACCAAGTCCTTTGTCTTCCTACCACCTCAGATCATGGAAGAACAAACTTCTAGGTTAGATAATATTAACTGTAGACAGATTTCCAAAATTCTCTTGTAATGTTTAAGGAGGCAATAAGATGTTTAGCGAGAATTAAAAGCGGTACGAGGCCAAGACGAGATAGATGCGAAGAAGTCAAATCTGTTAAATATCAAGAATTGAGACTACAACACTCAGCATACGTAGAAACGCCTTTTTCCCCCCACTAGTCCTCATTCCCCTATCACATAAACAAATATGGCTGTCTGTTTACTTCCGGTCCCAGAAAAACACTCTTTTCTCGAGAGTATCAGGGGAGGTAACTTGCATGATTTAACAGTTCTTCCCCCTTTTTCTGTTCATTTCTGTAGGGCATAAGTTCTGCAAAAGAAAATAGGACAGTGTAACAACATTAAACAGAGGACTCTTTCGGCTCAGATATGAACCCCAGGATCTTAAATGAAGGCACTCCTTTCTTTGTCAAGGAGTGGGCAATTTGTGTATTAGTTGGTACCCAAGAGATCTCTGCAATTTCTTTTCTTTCAAGCATCTCTCTCAAAATAGCCATCTCCATGCGAAGCCTCAGTTCATTGTAACTTTTATTAGGGTCCTTCTTTACAGGGTTTTTATCAGCAACAAAGTTCCGAGCAGACTGCATGTAACGGAATGGAATAATCCTGCCTTTTCGTTTTGCTCTCGAGATAGATTTCTCTAGAGTCATAGGTCTTTTTGTTTTTCTTTTACTATTTAAATCTTCACTGTCACTGAAATCAAAATGAAGCTGTGTAGCATTCATATCATTTAGCAAAGTTGTATTTGCATCTGTTGAAGAAAGAAGACTTGGATTTTATTTCTGTAGCCGAAACAATTACATGAGGGTTTTTTTTGCAAGTTGGACCTGGACTTTTTCCAAGCAATTTCTTCTTTGCAGAACGTTGTGAATGGCAAATGACTTTTGCAACCGAATCCTCTTTATTCCGATTCTCTTTCTCATTCATAGTTTCACTTAGTTTGTCATCAACTTCAGCATCATATTGTCTACAAGACAGAGATGCTTTTCCTGGAGTACAAATTGTTTCTCTTCTTTGAACATCAGGAGATAAAAAGTTACGTTCTAGAGTACCAATAAGTAATGATTTCATCCCATTCTTGCAGATTTTTGCTGATCTAGGATTATTGAGATCAACAAGCTGACCCTGCACTAATGGCTTTCTGTTTGAATGCTTGGCCTTGATTTTTTTCTTGGGTGCCAGCTTATACAAAGACTTTTTAGAAATCCCAGATTTTGAACAACTGGTCCCCAATGCCATATTAGAATTTCAAACAATAGGTTGAGGTTCAGTCTTTTTGTAATGAATGCATAGTTCACATGAACTTGGGAGTGTTTGCAAAATCTTTATAAGTTCAGGATCTGTCACTCCTGCATTTTTAACTAAGTTACATAATTTCTAACTACTAGGATGACTAAATTGTCTATGTAACTTTGTTGCAATTTTAATTTTTTTTGGCCGCATTTATAGAGGAGATTTCTTTAATAAAAAGTATGTGTTTGAACTTACGTTTATCTGGTAGAGGTTTGGTAATAGGAATGTAGTAATGTCCAGAAGATGTGCAACTCAATGGAATTTTTTTTAACAGCGTAACACTATCATCCTCAAAATTGAGGCAAGTTCCAGCTCTTTTCATGTTATCTTTGCTCCAGAGAAGTGGGATGTCAGAGTCCACAACATCAGTGATAATACTGACTTCAATATCAGTGATAACACATGGTAGAATCACCTTGTAGAATGAGTTCAGTTTATTTCCGTCACCGAATTTAAAGGCTCTCACTCCTTTTTTCTTTACTATTTTTTTCTTTTGTGCATCCGTTAATGTGTCAAGAAAACATACCATTTTGTTCCACAAACGGTGCTGGATGCACCACTATCTAGAACCGCAGAGCCAAGCATCTCACCCAAAAAAATGTCCCCACTGTTCTCGTGTTTTTGCTGATTCATAAGAAGCACGTGGGCCACGGAAGAATCCTTCTCTTTTTTGCCGCCATGTTTATTCCTGCTACTGTGAACATAAGGACAGCCATAAGACCAGTGAAACTTGCAGCCACAATTAAAACATACAGTAATGTTACCTGCTCGGTCTGGTGGGTTTAATTTCTTTTTGTTAGTGGAGCATGTTTTATTCTTATTGCCCCTGTCGTCTTCCACCGCAGTTTATCTTTCCTCGCCAACTATTGAAATGCAAATCACCTCGATATGAGGAGCGATCATAATATACTTCAGTAGGGTCCATTTGGTTATTTTCTGCATAGTTAATAATATCCATTTCGTTTTTTTACCACAACAGGTGAAGTATTGGGTGATGAATCGTCAGATAATGTTTATGCATAATCTTCCGTAATTGTCCTGACATGGAAGATAGCGTTAACTCACTGACAGTAGCCTGGACCAATTTTTCGTTATCCAGGGTGAGGTTGGCACTCTTTAGTGCTCTAAAGGCAAGTACAGGTTCTGGTAAAAGAATGTTAAAGTCTTTTAATTTGGTGACATGTCAGCCAAAGTCAATCAGAAAATCTTCCAACAACATCCCAGGCGGTCTCTGATAGCTTTCAAATGTCTCGTATGCTCAAACGGCAGACTGGTTTATATCTTCCAGAAAAAGTGTATCCAGTTTTTCATACAAATTTTTCATTCCATCGTCAGAATTAAGAACCGCAGTGTCCAACTCCAAAATAGTTTCTCTGGCTTTTCCTTCCAATGACAAAAACACTATGAGGGCTCTTTTTGTTTTATCCAGTGATGTGGCTAACTCCCATATCTGCATTTCTTTTTTCCATGTACTGTACTTATCTTTAAGTAATGCGGGTGGAGCAAAATACTTTGAAGCCATAGTGTCGTTCAGCTCTGCTACCAATGTTAAATATCAAGAATTAAGACTACAACACTCAACATACGTAGAGACGCCTTTTCCCCACTAGTCCTCATTCCCCTATCACATAAACAAGTATGGCTGTCTTTACTTCTGGTCCCAGAAAAACATATCCTTTTCTCGATAGTATCAGGGGAGGTAACTTGTATGATTTAACAAAATCAACAGAGGAAAGAACACAACCAAAAGATTTCAACACAAGGGTGCATTTGAAATATAAAAATAATTTAATAATAATGAGATTTAAGAAACAGTTCCTTTTTCTTTTCTCGGCAATATTAAGCCAATAGGAAACATCAAACAAAAATGTCTCTCAACAGTCCTTTTTTCTTCTTTTTCTCTTACTTGAGTAAAAGTGTCTAAGCTGCCGGACTGAAGCATGTAGCAATGTTCATTCAATAAATTTAACTATTGATGAAACAGAACCTTTACAGTTTCTCTTTTTTAAAATACATATAGCTTTCCAATATTTAAGAATTGTAGAAGGAAAATGGTTTGAGTTGTACTTATATTTGACAGGTTCTCAATTTTCAGATTTCTTTCTCTCTTTTTTTTTATGGGTGAGTGTCTTTCCCGCAGCTGGTTGACCTCAGCAATCTGGTTCTAACACTGGCTTTACCAAAACTAAAATTCTCCTTCAAATTTCTTTAACGTGTGATGGCCTTTTTGGCACGAAGAGCCTGTGGACCAATCATCCGACTTTTCTTCTTCCACCGCCTCGCCGGGTCACACTACTTGATTGACCTAGACTTCTTTTGTTCAACAGACTAAAGGGCACAGAGTGCAGATAGCTTGCCCTTTCTTTACAAGGGTAAGGGAATTGACCTCCCTTTCCCTCTCTCTGTAGCATACCATGTCACAGGAACTTTTTAAAAAAAACCAAACCTTTTTAAAGCTTCACTGTAAAATATAAAAACTTATCAAAGAAAATAAAAACTAACAGGCACACATATAATATAACTTACTCTCATACAATTCATAGACTCTTACATAATGACACTTTATATGTCTATTTTGAGGAAATACAATCTTTACTAATCCATCAAAACAAACAAAATTTTCATAAATATGATAATTATTAAGTTTTATACCAATTTCCATCACAAGATTTGATGTCGACTCAAAAAATAAAATAAATGAATAAAAATAAAAAATATCAAGCTTTCAATTCAATTTTCCAAGATTTATCGCTTGAAATTTATCCAGTCCCCGATGATTTGACATAACTTTTTTTGGAGGTGGGGGCTTGAATTAGGACATGCAAGATTTAGAGTTTAATTCATGATAATGGATTTCAAAAAATAAGAAAAAAAAAAAAACAAGCAGTTTAGATTCATACAAAATAACAAAAAGATCTATATCCTCAATTACATAAATGAGGTGTGCGTGCGTGATTTTAAAATATTTAGTGAGTAAATTTTAATTTTGACCATTGTCTCCAATTTATATATTAAGTTATTGGCATATAGAAATACCCAGTATATCAACAGTTAGCATAAATTGCAGTGTGTGAGTCAATATCTTTAAGACTGAAAAGAAATCAGCAAAACTCAGTGTCAACTTCTACAACAGAGTTAAAATCCAAACCTTTACCACAGTGATCAACCAGTGGTATCAGACAAAAATAAGCTAAAACTCTTTAATCACTGTAGCCTCCATGCAACATTATCTGGTACTAATTGATAATCTCAAGTGCGCCCTCTCAAAAATAGTCATAATAACAGTGGACCAGTAGCTTTTAAATTTATCACAAAAGTTTACAGCAAAATTTGTATTTAAAAAAAAAAAAAATTTTAACTGACTTTCTTTTAAAAACACAAGTTTGTTTTGTCATGCCTTATTACAAAAAATGTGATCTGACAATTTTTTTTAAAACAATGAAACAAAATAAAATCATCAAAACAAGCAAAGTGCTAAAAATTACAAATAACCAAATCAAAAAATTAAATTAAATTTAAAAAAAATTAAATTAAACTACTTTTTAAACATTTAAAATATAAATTCATCATTACAAGTTCGTCAACTAGCAAAAGATAGAGAGTTCCAAATGGATTTTTCTTTTAAAATAGCCACGTAAAACCTAATTGAAAATTTGATTCAAGCCCCACCTTTAAGTGTGAGGTGGTTTAGAAGAAGCAGCAGAATTTCTTTAGCTTTCCCTTCTTCAAACACCTCCACCATATGATTTCTTATCTATAAAGCTTATCTTTAAAGACAAAACCTTAAAAGAGAAGCAAACCAAACCAATTGAAATCCTTGATTTGATACATTTTTCTTCTTTGCTAACTTTGTGTGATTTAGCCCTCATCACATAAGAGGAGTAAAAGCAATGAACATGAAGATATTTACAGAACATGGATTTCTGCCAATTTCCATGAAGAGCACTTAAGATTTAGGAGAGACACACACACAAAGTTGTTATGGCAGCAGGAGTGCCCAGCCTGAAAATGAATATTTCACCCAGAATGTAATAAGGAAGATATCAACAAAGGGTTTTTAGAAAAGTCAATTCAGATTTACTTAACCTCAATTTTGCAATTCTCAAATATGAAATCCGTTAGATTGTTTAGTTTCTTTTAAGTGCATATTACTTTTTAATACAATTCATTTTTATACAATACTTTCAAAATAAAAATGATTTGTGTTTGTATTCATGCACAAAAATTCAACCCTAAGATTGGGCTAGTTTTTAAAAAATTTAATTGATGTATATATGAAAGATTTGATCAAAGAAGATAAAAGCTGAATTTACAATTAAAAGTTTTTCAGAGAATATATCAAAATAAATGATAAAGATTTCTAAAAATTGAAAAATTAAAACATGGGAGAGAGAGAGAAAGAGAGAGAGAGACTGATTCAACAATTGATATTGCAAACTAATCCAAATTAATTTTGCCATATATACAAATCCTTTTAAATAAATCTTGAATTGGCTATCCAACATTGCAGTCTATAAGAAAAGCTTTTTCCAAACACCTAATTAGACTATTCATTTCTGAGAAAAGGAATTATTATTCACTGATACACTTAAATTAATATCCTCATTTTGTTTGTTATTAGAGTGTATGGTCAGTTATATATTCCAGTTCATTGAAAACAACATCTTAAAGGAGAATTAATGAAAATAATCAAAGCATGTGAAGTGAGAACAATCTACATTTGCAGATTGAATAAAGGATTCAGTTTAAAATTTCCTGAAGTTTATTACAGCCTAGTAAAAGTTGGGAGGTACAATCACCAAAATATTGTGTCTATAATAACAAAGACACTAGTCCAAGTACATTAATGAATAATCTCATAAGACCTTTTGAAAAAAAAAAAAGGTGCAATTTGAAAAAGAGTTTCAAGTAATTACATCCCTACAATAAGGAAGTAAAGAGAAAAAAATAAAACACTATGAAATATCATGTATGGAACAGTAGCCCCTTCCCCCCAACAAAAAGAAAAAAAAAAAAAGATAGAAATGTTTTCTTCTTAATCTTTAAACTAAACATCAAAAGACAAAATGAACCTTTTTTTAATTAACAAAATTGGTATTCCACTTATTTCTAGAACAATTACAATCCAAAGAAATATAACACCTAAGTATTAAAACATTATTAGGATATCAAAGGTTTTACATTAGCACAAATGACTACCAGCCTAGATAGCCAATTTATCTAATTACATTATGCTTAATGATTACACATATTAGAAAAAGAGAATTTGGTTATTTTCATAAACAGAAGTTATAAGATCACGCCATCAAACAAATCAGTAATTATATTTTCATTTTCTTTACATTAGATAAATCATTTTGACAATCTATCAAGTCATTCATTATTTGGTAGAAATGTAATAAATCAATTTAAGGATAAAGAAAAATATGAATTAGGAATATAAAAAAAGAACCAATTTGATAGATCTTTCAACAAAGGTTGGTTGCTTTGTGTTTAACGGCATATCAGGTTCTTTAATTTTGTATTATATATTTCATCAAGTCATGCATCCATTGCTCTTGGCAAGTCTTGTAGACTGTATCCAGTGTTTGCAGAGAGCTGATGAAAGTCTTTACTGGTCAGCCAACACACACATATGTCCATGTATAAGAATCTATAAAAAGAATGTCACTTATGAGTTCATCCTTATTTATCCAGTAATGATGCTCAGTATGTCTTGTTCATCTCACTTAGATGATTTGTAAGATGGGAGATAAATGACCATACAGTTGCTGCTTCGTGGAGTGCTGCTTCCAGGATTTGTTCAAAACAGTACATGACATTCGTGTGTAGTTTCCATCAAGCTTTTATTTCCAAGCTTTTCTTTCGATTCTAGGTGGTGTAACCATACAGCATTACCGACAACCACAATCCTGTTTCATTTTATCAAAGATCAGATTCCCACATAATCACCGATCTCTCAAGCAGTCCACGCTTTCCCTATGTTGACATTGTTTTCAGTAGATGAGATATTGCTGCCAAGGTATGAGAACTGGTCTACTCATTTCAGAAGCTTACCACTTAAAGTGGAAATAGTTCCTTTTTGTTTAAAACCACAAGAACTGTTATTTGCATTCACGTAGAGGCCAATGTCTGCTGCTGCTGTTAGCTCCAGGCAAGCAACTACTTTGTAAATATTTTGGTTTTTAAACAAATTTTTAGAGCACAAAACAAAATGTTTGTAGACAAATTTTGTTTCACAGGCACAAAGATTTATGATCCACTTCATAATGGATTGATATAACTTTGAAGAACCCAGAAAACTAATCTTAACTATCTTGATAAAAATGCAAATACATTCAACTTTTTTTAATGAACATAACTAAAAAAGGACTAATTTACACCAAATTTACTTTTACTATTCAGATTCTTTGACAATATATTTCTAGATTTTCAACTTAATGATTAGAAAAAAAAAAAAAAAAAAAAAAGATCAAATAAATAGAATTTTAAAGGAAAAGATTTTTTTTTTTTTTTATGTTTAGCCATTCATTCATAATCTTAAATAATCAGTGAAAAAACCTCAAATGGCTAGAAGTTTAGTCAATGAAATAAAATCCAAATTAAAATTGTCAAATAACAAAAATGGGATGAAAATAATCACAACGCAGTTTACAAATCAACAACCAGTGGTTCCAGTGAGACCAAAGTCAAGTAGCACTAAGCCTGCTCGTTATTTAGATTGGTGACTACCTTAGGAACAGATACTGTAAGAAACCCGAAGCAAGTGTGCCAGACAAAGCCAAGCTTAGCAAATAATCAACTGATAACAATTAATAAGCTTATAGAAATGGTATCTATATAATTGAGGAAGAGTTGAACAAATGGACATAGAACTACCAAATTTTGTATACATACTTATTAGATTCAAGGGGAAAGTTTTAACAGTTAAAAAAAAAAAATTTAAATAAAAGATCTTGTTCCTCATGGGGAAAGGGAGCTCACAATAAACAATTGCTGCGAGATATTACATCATACAGAATTTAAATTTCCAAACTTTAAGAGAAAAAAAAATGTCTTAATAAAATAATTATTCATATTTAATTAAACATTAATTAGGCTTATAGGTGTTTCTTTAAGGTGGAGATATCAAATATATGGTATAGTACAAAGAAGAAAAAAAAGTGAAAATGTTTCAAATCAATAAATTTTAAATGTTACACAAATCATGAAAAATATTTCACAAAAAAATAAATAAATAAAAATAAATAAATAAATACATCAGATAAAAATACAAAATGTAGAATCTCTTGTCAGGATTTATCATAGTAACAAAAACTGATTTGGTGTAAATTTCTAACTGGAAGAAATTGTAAACATTAGAAAGAAAATATGAAATAAGATTTTTGATATTTGTTAATCTTGCTGTGTCTTCAATCAGCCTTGACTCACTGGAGACGGGTACTTCAGCTATTTAAGTATTCAATATTTTTTTTAATATAATAGAATCAAAATTTCTATACTGTATCCCAATCTCCAAAATAATTTTGGGGTGAAATCCTACAAGTAAAACAGATGTTGATTAAGATTTCAATATTTATAGAATGAAATTTAAGGATTCTATTAATTTTTAGAAATTTAAGAAAGATTCACAAGTACAATGAAGTTTGTAAATGTTTCCAGAAAATTTCTAACAAGTGGCCAACATAATTGCAAGTAAAGAAAATCATTTAATTATTTCCTCCGCAAAAAAAATATTCTAATTATTCTAAATATTACTTTCATTTTCATAATAGAGATCTATTACTCCTTTTCCTCCTCTAATACAAATCTAATTTTTGCACTATCAGCTGATTAGAGATCAAGACTTGAATGGAATAAGAATTATCTCAAATTTCTAAAAGACAAAGAGAAAACAATGAGAACCTAGAACTGTTATCAAGTAAATGCACCCTTGTAGATATAGTTTTACTGAAGAGCTGTGTTTGGCGCACACACACACACACAATAATAGAAAGCTAAATTAAATAAGCTTTCTCTAAAGAGAAAAGAAAAAGGTAAGAAACTGGGTAAGCAATCCCACAGGACTGACTGACTGATTTAACTTTTGACTGTTTTCTCTCTCTCATTTGTGTATGTGTAAATTTGTTTATAAAGATATCAGACGAAATAGGCTGGGCATGACTACTCGACCTTGTCCTTGTTAGGAATGCAGGTCAATCAATGAAGTCAATGGCTGTAGTTACATTTTCACCTAGTCCCATCTCTCTTTCAATATTCTATATCTACTCTCTTCACTACCACCACACAGCAACTTATGCTTTCTTTTTATCAATACACACTCCAACATGGAAAAAAAGATTTGTTTTTCAAAAATCATTTTTTCAAACAGAACCAACTAAACATGACAACTTGGTTGAAAATATTTCAGTGAAAATCTGGACAATCAAGTACAAATAGATAGTTATTAAGAGTAAAACACTTCAATGACTAAAAAAGCCTCTACACACCAATGAATTTGGTTTGAGGAGGCGTGAGAGTAAAGATTTACTAGTGTTAGACTAACACTTAAATCCCTTGTTGCTTGATACATCATTCAACTGATGACCCCACAATAAAATATATAATTATAAAAGATATAAATTATGATCAGGAATCGGTTTTGGTTTTTCGTTGATTTTATTTTTAATAAATATGGAACAATGATGTAGATTGAGTTGCAACAATGGCCGTTTCATAAGGAGCAATGTAAATCAAAAATTGCAATGTTTTGAAGACAAAATGACTGTAACAAAGAAAACATACCATATTCTACAAAATGAATGTCTTAATAGCTGCATGTTGACAGCCACCTGTTTTTGGAATGAGTTAAGGTATTATATTGTTTTATGATTTTAATTCAGATTGTAAACATCCAACAAGAGAGATATTGCTTACTTAACATAATACAGATTTAACAATGGTAAATTAGAAGCAGAACTAAATGGAATTAAGCAATTGTTAATGTTATCGCAATGCTGGATATTATTGTCAAACTATCAAAGAAAAGTAAAAACATAAGAATTCATTCAAATAGTATAAACTTTACTCAGTTTATAAAGATTCCACAAATTATAGATTCAAAAGTTTGTACCACAAAAGACAATGTTAATTGTTTTGGTTTACTTTTTCTTTTTGGCAAAATATTCCTTTACCAATTGTATTATATGCTGATGCATTTTACATGTTAGAAAATACAGTAATTGAAAATAAAATAAGTATTTAATTTTAAATATATTTCAAATTCTAGAGCTTATATTTTATTTCTTTCAAGAATTTCTTTATTTTGTTTGCATATAAGTAATTTTTAAATTTATATAGACAGAAACAAATTCTCATAAAATATATTATTTACAAGTGTCTCAGTAACACTTAAACTAAACTGAAATATTTTCAAAAGATGAAATTATTGGTTATTCTATGATTTTAAATTGAAGGTTAGTGTTTAGAATTCCATCCTAAAACTCATAATTTTGCTAAAAATTAAAATTAAAAATATATCAAAGAATAGAAAATCAAATTAAAAAAATAATGAATGTTTCCACAATGGTTATTCAATAACAATATGATACCCAAAGTAAAACATTTTGAAATTATTTTTTTATTTATGATATGTAATATAAGCAAGTTTACAAAAAGTTTGCAAACAGAAACTATAAAAATATATTTTCACTGAGGTTTTAAAAATAATGAGAAAAAAAAAAAGTTACAAAATTATAAAGGGAAACAAAAAAAAAAAAAAAGCCAAAATAGTTCAATTGTACTGTCATTAGGAATGTGTTAAAATCAAACTGCTCATGAATGTGGATACATTCACAAGCACGTGGCTTAATAATGAAAAAAGTGGGGTGAGGACATCTTAAAGCATGTGTTTACCCAACCCCTCTATACAGGCAGGATACAAGATCAATTTTTTAACAAGTTTGAATTCAGTTTCCCTTCTTGCCATACCAAAGTTAAAGAGTACAGTCTGACCTACTATTTACTCATAGCTGGATTTATACCTTTCACAAGGGTATTAGTGCTATGTGAATTGCAAACAGCCTCGTTCAGGATCTGAACGAGGCTTGCTGTATCCATTTTCATACAACAATATCTAATATACCATGACTGACTTGAAATTTATTTTTCTCTATAATCAGAATATCTTAATAATAATCTTATAATCTTAATATAATGCTTCTCCTGAAATCAAAATTATTCAGTGAATATGTCAGATAAATTTTTTTAACCAAAAATTAGCTAATAGCCTAGTGAGGCTACAGATTTATCAATCTAGCTTCACAAGATCAATAACCAATTCTTAAGAATGGTTCTGTCCTGAAAAAGAACTTCAATTCACCACTAAGTGAAAAAATATCAAGTATTCTACAATATACTTTTGTTAGATATTGCAACTAAGATGCCTATATAACTGAGGCAGTCAAAACCTGTTTCCACTTATAATAAATATAGTAAATTAGATATCTTTTCCTAATAACCCACTAAAAAGTTATCCATGAATTGTATACTTGTACCAGATTTCAAAGAAAAAAAAAGTCAAATTAAGTGAATACTGTCACTAAGTATATTTTACAAGGATTCATTTTTTTTTTTTTTTTTCTTTTTTTTTTTTTTAACAGGTAAAGATTTTTCAATAAGAGCAGCAAATTAAATGAATTGGTTGTACAGTCTATATATGAATTAAAATATTTCAAGAATCTTAATCACGTTTTTGTGAAGCACGTTTAGCTGTTTCCAGTGCAATATAATGGGGGGGTAATCCATCATCAACAACTAAAACCGAAAAACTTCAATTGGTGTAGAGTGATGAACAGAATATGCAGCATCTACATCTAGAATAAAGAGAAAAAAAATCACAACGATAAACATAAAAGCATGGCCCGGAAAAAGTCACAATTTTATAGTAGCCATTTAGGATTAAGTTTTCTATTGAAATGCGTCTTTAATTCGAGATGTATGGGATTTATTGAATAAAACACTTGGTTTCATCATCATCATCATATCGCGCTGGTAGCACGGATATCCCTGACCCTCTCTCGCCACTCCTCCCTATCGTTCATCGCCCTAGGTAGGACTTCGGGAAGATTCATTATTCCAGTCACTTTACCTAGATTCGCAAAAAGGGACAAATTATGTCAACTTTTTTAAAAGTAGTTTTGAGAATCCTACATTAGAGTCAGTTTATAGGGGTTCATCTCAATGCTAAGTGTCTGAACAACTTTTGTCAAAAAGGAAAATAAGCTGGTAATCAAATTTAATTTTCAATCTATCAAGTATTATTGTTAAAAGAATATCTTTTTAAATTTAAAAATGGATGTTTCAGGATATATTTAGAATTAACATTATCTAAATCAATTAAAAAAAAAAAATTTTTTTTAAATAAAATAAAATAATAATAATAATATATATATAATTCATATTCAATTAAGAACTACTGCACTACTTAATTGGATGTTGCACCACAAACTTTCTCTTTAAATTTGACAGCATTAAATCTTGAAAAAATACATACGTTATTTTCTAAAAAAGCTAAATACTTTTTAAAATTACACAATTACTATGAATTGATTTTTTTCCTTTTCATTAAAATAAAAAGATCCAATAAGAATACTTTAATTCTCATTTTCTAAATAAAAGTTAAAAGAAGAAAAAAAAAAAAAAAACGGGGGGGGGAGATATAAATATTTTTACAATCCCCCCCCACATAAGGGGGGAAAAAAAATTCTAAAATCATTTTTAATTTTACAAACTCAAAACAAAATGCGAGCAATTCATAAGGATTTTTTTTAACTTTAATATAAAATGCAGAATTTGGAAATCTTGAGATTTACAAATAGAAACTAAAATATTTATTAAAAAAAAAAAAAAAAAAAAAAAAAAAAAGCCTATTTTAGTTTAAAATGTTCTAATAAACTGAAAAGATCAAGATTACAACAGGTAACTGTTTTGAAATGATTTTTTTTTTTTTTTTTTTTTTTTTAAAATCACACTAAATATTTTCTTTGGGTTATTTACGTCTGATAGAAAAGCAGTTTGAAAATATTAGTTATTTCCAAACAAAGTTGTAAGGTGTAAGGGAGGGTGCTATTCCTTTCCCCAGATTTCTCCACTTTACCCTTGATACGTACCTTATATTGCTGAGTGTTAAGCAAGGAAGTATCAAGTACCATTTTTTGTAGTCTTTGGTATGACTCGACCAGGGATTGAACTCTGGTCTCCTGAGCCATTGGCAAACACTCTACCCACTAAGCCGGTTAAGTAGCTTTTAATGGGGTCAACTCAGAGAAAATAGACAATGTCAAATTAAACCTAACATACAAGAATAAACTGAAAAGTTCAAATGTCATCTCTGTAGTTGATGACTTTTTTGACCAATGAGATCCAAGCACTGTAACAGCAATGGAAGAAGTTTTTAGATCACAAAGAGTGGAAGAGGCTACACTGAAAAATAAACCTCATTTTGTAACATTCAAGGAGAGTATCTTGGTCAGCCTATGAACTTTCATCTGACCCTCGTAATCTTAGGTCAAGAAATATTAATGATAAAATATGTCGAAATAACACAAAAAATTTCAAATATTGATAAAATATCCGATTCTAATCTTGAAATGTTTTGATAAGATTTAAAAATAGCCAACAATTTAAATGAAACATTTTCAGCTAATTTCATTAAAATGAAATGAATTCAAGCTACATTTGTGAAATTATTTTTTAACAAATTTGATTATTTTCTAAACCAATCGTTTAAAAAAAAAAAAAAAAAAATTGATTTTAAATTTACTTTGAGAAAAATAATGCTGTAAAAAGTCATTTAATCAAAATATCATCTTTAACTTAAAAAATTAATTTAAAAAAAAAAAAAAAAAAAAAAAAAAAAAAAAAAATCACTGAAAAAGGAACCAATTATTTTTTTTTAAATCATGTTGAAAAACAAAAATAAAGAACAATTTGTATTCATTTTTAAATTTATTTCTTCCTTTGATTAACTTATATTAAAAAATAATCTTATTCACAAGACATTCCTTACAAACAACAAATTTTGGCTCTTGTGTTTTGTGCTTCAAATATTCAAACGATGAAAAGGTAGAAAATAAGGTTTTACAGAACAGAATAAATATCTTAATTACAAATTTATAATATTCTCAAATAACACCTGACTCAAGTTTTCAGTTAGTACCAATTTGATATATTCATTTTATGCCCAAATGCAATGTTACAAGAGATGTGAGGGGAAAAACTGACCGAAATAAAAGGTTTTAAAAAAATAAATAAAACAAAAATATTAGACAATGAAGAAAGTTCTCGTGAAAATTGAAAAGGCATAGATTAGGATTACCTATCAAACTGATAGAGCGAGAGCGCGTGCGCGCACACTTATATTTAAGTTTTCGGTAGCAAATAGGCAGTAGTTATATCATCCAATAGTTAATAGTTTATTTCTAAAGAATAAAGAAATGTTTGTACTTCAACAGTCTAAGCAAGCAGCTGCTGCTGCTACTACTACTCCCCCCCCACCTCCATCATGATATCCAGTTCCAGCAGCCAAAAAGAGTACAAAATTAAGAGTAAATTTCTTGGTACAACACTTTAGATGCTATTAAGTTCAGTCGATGACACTGGCATTTAAAAAAATAAAATAAAATAAAAAAATATCGTTAGTAAAAAAAACATCCCCTCCCCCATTTATAAATACCCAGCCTTTCAAGAATCAAAACCTTCTCAAAAATGAAATGTTCTATGTTATTGAATACTTGTATTCATTCAATAAAAATTTGGACAGTCAACTTAGAAAAATTAAATAACAAACCTAACCGGCACCAAAATCTTCAATATATTTTTTCTTAATGCTTTTTTTGCAAATCTCCATGATAGTCGAAAATAAAAAATAGTTTCACAATAAAATCAGCAACATGATTTATTTTTATTATTCAAGATAAAAATAGATATATTTAAAAATTTCTAATAATTCTCGACATCATTTTCGAATTTATCACTACAACAGCAACATTAAACTTTCTAATCTGAATTTTAAAAGTTGTTTTCAATATTTAGCAGAAATATTACAGCATGATTAGCTTTGAATATGATTCAATTTATAAAAAACAATTTTGAAAAGTTTCTCTCAAAAGTAGGGTTATAACTTAAGCTGTAAGGAAAAGAATTTGAGCTGAAAATGTGCAAGAAAAACATTTGTGTATCATGACAACTGACTTCTTTCTACATCAATCAACAATTTTAATCAACCTGCTATTAAATGGATTAAGAAAACTCACTATACAAAATTAACAAGATTAAAGCATTAATTGAGAGGATTTGGAACAATAAAAAGAAATTTGAACAAAAAACATTTGACAAGATTACATGAGAAAATTACAAGTTATCCTTGAGACGACTGTGTACCTGGATGCAGAGAGGTAGAGGATAGAGAGAGAAAGCAGAATGGAAGGACTTCAGCACATGACTTGGGTACAGTTAGAAAACAGGGGAGACATGGTTAAACATAACCAGAAAAGGGTGTTAGCAGACGACCCAACTCTACAAACAGAACCCAGAAGACAATTTTGACGTTTAAATACATTTATATAAGTGCGAAAGAGTTACTAAAGCATATTCCTTTTGTGGTCAATAATCTTTAAAAGAACCAAGTTAAAATTATAATCCACTTATCTATGGTTGGTGAATGTCCTGTTGTCTTTCTGTATATTTTCTGGTAGTGTTTAAGACTGTTTTAAGAGGGCTGTGAACGTTTGGTTTCGTAGGGCTTAACATTGTCTTCTGGTTTCTGTTTGTAGAGTTGGGTGGTCTGCTAATAATCTTTTCTGGTTGTGTTTAACCATATCTCCACACGTGAAGACCCTAGTCACTTCTGTCCATATTCACGTGCTCAAGTCCTTCTGTCTCCCTCTACCCTCGACCTCTCTGCATCCAGGTACACAGCCGTCTCAAGGATAACTCGTAATTTTTTTATATTATCAACTTGATATTGTTCTTTTATAATATTTAAACACAATTTATTCAAGGAGACACTTGTGGAATAAAAAGTTATCGTTGTAGAAATTGAACTCTTCAACCAGAGTTCAAATCCTGAACAAGGCGGTTTACATTTCACATAATGTTAAGACTTTTGGGTACCTCGGAAGCAGCGTCTCATCAACCAAGAATGACATCAACATGTCAACTAGCAAAGGCATGGACAGCTATTGATAGGTTATCGGTCATATGGAAGTCAGAGCTGATTGATAAAATAAAATGCAGTTTTTTTTCCAAGCAGTGTTCAAGTTGATACTGCTATATGGATGTACTACATGGACCCTAACTAAACATATAGAGAAAAAGCTTGGCAGCAATTATACAAGAATGCTGGGAGCTATATTGAACAAGTCCTGGAGGCAACATCCTACAAAGCAGCAGCTGTACAGACACCTACCACCCATCACAAAAACTATTCAAATTAAACGAACCAGACAAGGGGGACACTGCTGGAGAAGGATGTGGATCCCTTCACATGGACGAGCAAAGGCAGGACAACCAGCTAGAACCTATGTACAGCAGCTCTGTGCAGATACAGGATGTAGCCTTGAAGACCTCCCAGGAGTGATGGACAAGAGAGATGGGTGGCGAGAAAGGGTCAAGGAGATCCATGCTGGCAGCATGACATGATGAATCCAATTCTTCTCTCTCTAGCTATGGGTAAAATAGTAAGGCAGACCAAGCTCTTTAACCATGGTATGGGAACCAATTTAGGAGAAGGAAACTGAATTCAAACTAATTGTAGAACTGGAAAGAGATGGGTTCTTTTTATAAATCTCACTATGAAAACTGTAGAGATAAATCAGCTAAAAAGAAATCAGTTTAATAACAGATTAGGAATAAATCTTATCAAGGATTAAATGATATTCACAGAAAATTCATTTCGAGTTGAAAGTTGAAAATTATTTCACATGAATATCATAAAAATAAAAAAAATTTGCAGGTTTCTTTCAAGCATGCCCTCCTGATTTGTCAATTCATAAGCAGGAAAATAAAAGTGCAAAAAAATAAATAAATAAATAACCAACCAACCAACCATAGACAATTCCATATATTAAGAAATGATGGGCATGATAATAGTTTTAAAGAATGATTATTACAATCATATTTTAATTACATAACTCAGACTTAATGAAGATCTCAAGTCTATAAAAATAAGAAATAAAATCCCTAATAATTTTTAGAATATAAAAAGATAAAATATGGACTACATTTTATACAAAATAAGATTCAGTTTGGAAACTAGTAAACTTTCATTACTAGAATCCCCACTAAATTATAAATAGATAAAACAATGATGGTAAAAAAGTTTTATATAAATCAGCAAAGAGATAAAAGCAAAAAAGCTATGTTGACTTATGATGATTAGATCTACAGTAATTGTAAATGAACATTAGAGAAAAGACAGAAAAACAGAAGGATACATTTGCTAAAGAAATTGGTAATTATATAAACAACATCTGAAAAATGGAATATTTTCTTTTTTTTTTTTTTTTTTATTTTAACCAAGTAAATGAAAATGTATGAAATTCAGGATCAAATGAGATTAGAATTCAAAAAGATGCCAACAAAACAGACAGGTGAAAAAAAAAAAAAAAAATGGAAGATATGCATGTCAGAAGGAAATGATTTTAAACTCTTTTAAGAAATTAATACAAAAAGTCAAACAGCTGTTTAAATATGTTCTTGGAATCCCATCTCAAGAGTTAATTTGATTTCATAAAAAAGTGTGTCAATGGTATGTCTCTCTCTCTCTCTCTCACACAAGCAAAAGGTTTGCTACCACCCAGCAGAAAATAAACTTAAAATGAAATATTTTTTACTTTTTTTTTTTTTTAAATAAAGATAAAATTTCAGTAACTACAGTGTATTTGCTTTTATTTTAATAATAATAGAAAAAAGCACTTAACCATTTAAAAAAAAAAAAAAAAACAAAAAAAAAAAAAAAAAAATTCATACAACATAATATTGTTTTTTTTCATCAATTACCATCTGCCTTAATTACTGCTTCACAAATTCTTGGAATTCTTTCTGACAATTTAGGGGGGGGAGTAGATGGCAAACCTTCCCAAGTATTCTTCAAGCACTGAAATAGCTCACTCTCGCTCTTTGGGTATTCTCTGAACTCTATCAAATTCATCCTATACTAATTTAATGAAGGAGAAGTCAGGATATTAAGGTGGCCAAGTCATGATTTCAAAAACAATTTTTTTTTTTTTTTTGATTCAAAGTAATTTTGACTTAATTCAGAAGAATATTCTGGATAATTGTTTTGTTGAAAGGTAAATTTCTTCTAATCAAACATAAACCAGATGGTATAGCATGTCTTTGCAAAATCGAATTATATTGTTCTTTTGTCATGATTTCCTTAACCTCCAAAACACCCACACTATATTTTTTAACTGTTGGAAGGAACCACACATTTATTATTCAGTCTTTCTTTCTCATACACTCTCCTCTTACTACTAAAGAGTTCAAATTTTGACTCATCTGGCCACAATACATTTTGCCAATCTTTCAGTGTCCAGTTGTTAGCCGTTTTTGCCCCTAATCTTTTCTGCCTATCCATCTTCTTTAACAGGGTTTCTTGATGGCTATGCACCCACTAAGCTCCTATGAAAATACTGTTGTAATGGCAAATTTTTTTGTCTTCAGAAATAGTTATGTTTTAGTGGAAATGAGTGTTCCTTGTAAACAGCAACAAGTGTTAAATTAGTCAATGCCGGTTAATATTTCAAACAGTCATAGGCAAACTGGGA
Source organism: Sepioteuthis lessoniana (assembly GCA_963585895.1). Classification (NCBI taxonomy): domain Eukaryota; kingdom Metazoa; phylum Mollusca; class Cephalopoda; order Myopsida; family Loliginidae; genus Sepioteuthis; species Sepioteuthis lessoniana. The sequence goes on from OY757924.1 coordinate 95,121,726, forward strand.
TACTACAGGGCACATGTTGCCTGCAGTGCTTTCCAAATGGCTCACCGAACACTTCAATTTTTCATTAGAAAAGATCTTTTTTAACTAAGAAGAGAGGAAAAATAAACACACATAATCAACTACCCCACCACCACCATTTCTAAGGCAGATGCTTATACATGGTTTTCTGTAGCGAAAAGGGTTGAGGTACCTTCAACATCATAAAATGACCTTGAATCTTTTTAGTAGAACAGTCTGCTTGATGTTGATCCATGTCTCATCCAGCCTGTTTTTAAGAAAAAGAAAAAAAAAAAAAGATTGCCAATGCCCAATTTAAAACCTGTATTTATTAACATTTAACTTAGTTGAAAATTTTACTAATCTCAGATTAGGTTGGTTGGTGTCTTAAAGCATATCAACCCTTGTAGGTTATATATAAACAGGATTTGGTATTAAATGATTTATAAGCAAATAGTTAAGTTGTTAGAACTCATTTGTTTGTAAACAGCTAAATGGTTTTCTAGTATTACAATTTAACATCAGTAATTGTATTTAACAAGCATTTCTACCTAATACAAATTATTTGCACACAACTGTCTAGTTTTAAATAATAATAATCCTTATAAATGATTGATCAGTTCTATTTGACCAATAGATGGGACACTCTGGGTCAGAGTGGACCTGAGAGTAATGACAATGAAGGGCTATTCCATCTTCCCCAAAGCTCTGAGACTGGAACCTCACAATCAGATACAGCTTAGTGTCATATCCAAGACACTTGTTAGTAACAACAGAGTCTTATCTATATGCAGAGGTGCAGTCAGCAGATTCTCCAGCCCCAGCTGACAGGGGAGTACTAATGTTAAAAATTCTACAAAGAGGTTAATGATAAAAAGTTGTTTCTCATACAAAATATTCATAATTTGGCAAAATCTGAACATTTTGGTATTAAGAGATTGTATGTGAGAAAAGACAGAAAAATCAAAGCAAACACATTGTAGTCACTGAAATTTTATATTTTACTTAAAAAACAAGAGTTTTTTGTTTTAGTTTTTGTTTGTTTTTTTTGGTTGTTCTTTAAGAAATGCATGGTAGGCCCAAACTTTGTCAGGCTTCTTTTTCGATAGCTACTACACCAAGGTAGAGGAGAGGATGTTACTCCTTTCCCTTGATCCATACCTTATGATACTGAGTGTTAAAAGAGGAAGTATTAAGTACCATTTTTTTAGACTTTGGTATGACTCAACCTGGGATTGAACACCAGTCTCCCGGACCATTGCCAAACACTAACCATTAAATGTTTATTTAAAAAAAATTTTTTTTTTTTTTTTTTTTTTAAATCCCCAATTTGTCATCTTAAAATTAATTTTCATTATATAAATTTAAGCTACAAATACATTCATCATTTTATTGATATTATAGAATTTGAATGTGAAATTATATTGAACAAAGTACCATTAAATTATGTGCTACTCAAATTGAAGAAAAAAAAGAAAAAAAAAAGAAAAAACTAAGAATCACAAAGAAAAAATAGAAAAACCCCAAAAATACAACAAACAATCTCTCTGAAATTAGATAAAAATTTTACCTAAAAGTATTGAATGAATTATAATTTGTAAAATCTCAAAAGTTTCCTCCTGAAAATAAGCCAACTATTTAAGAAGCAATCATGACTGTTTTGGCAGATGCCATCTCCAACCTTCAGCAGGTTATTTCACAAACTCAGTAACAATCGGGGTATTGTAAAATAAAGCTCATTTCATTTAAGAAGGTGGGGGTTGTCACAAGATGAAGATTCATGTCAAGAAAACCAAATTGCACTTCATTTATAATATTCTATCTTTTTCTGAGAAAATATCTGAAAACCACAACTAATTTCAAGATAAAAAACATTTTTCAGAGGTAAATAATAAAATGTCCATTGAGATCTTCTTGAGTTCTAGCGGCATTATCCAGTCTCTTCAATTCTTCATTGGTCTAAAACCACTGATATCCAGAAATTGTGTTTTTGTTCTTGATGTGTCATTTTTTTTCATTCCAATTTCAAGTATTTCCAATTCTTCAGACAAAGTTACCTTACTATTAATCTTCTAATGATTCTGAATGGAAAAAAAAAAAAAACATGCCAGTCAGCATGCCAGTAATAATTACTAAATTTAGATGTGGCATAAGACCATATTAATGGAGCACCCAATGAGATTCAAATTCACTCAAGAAGGTTTGCTAGTATAGCTCGCTTACCATTACACCACCCAAAGTGCCCTCAGCATGGCAATAAGAGAACCATTTTTTTTTATAATGTCATAAATAACATTTAACCACAAACACTGGAAGGTTTTTTGTTTTGTTTTTTTTTTTTAGTCAAAGCATTACAATAATTTTTTTTTTTTTTTTTTTTTTTTTTAAATTGTAAAAATGATCCATGTCTTTTTTTTTAAGCAATTCAAAAGTCTGCAATTAAGAAAAAGAAAGGAATTAAGGAAATTCGTCTATTATTCTGTCAGCATTGGCTTAGGATAGAAGATTTGAAAACCTTGATTGGCTCTTGGAATCCAAAGAAATCGGAACAGTTTTTTGCTTTAATCACTTAAATTAGTTCCCTTTTCAAAGGAATCTTATTTGCTCCGAAAGAAATTACAGAAAAGGTTTACATTGGTAAACTTATTTTTTTAAGTAGTACTTTATTTTTTCAATAGACTTGTCATAGCAAAGTTCCAAATAGAAACAAATATCTAGAAATAAACTAGATTTGAAAGGTATAACCTTAAAACAAAACTGCCAAAAAGTCCAGTGGTCATCAAAATCTCATGAGGGTAAATTTAACTACAAACAATGGAGTCATCCACGGGAAAGAAAAACCATTGCAATAAACTAGTAATTAACAAGCTAATCATAAAAACACACACACTGTTCAATCCTCACTGGGTGTCCCAAGCTTTTAGTTAAGCTAAGTAAATAAGCACATTGCAGATAGGCATCTAAGAACAGAATTAGTCTTTTTTTTTTTTCCATCATTAATGATATAGGAGATATTATGGGTCTCAGTGAGAGACAACAAATGTCCCTTTCCTTACAGTTTGCTTCAACCCATTCTCAAATCACATAAGCCATGCTTGCCTACCATAGCAACTATCTCTCAGTGGATGGTTTATTCCCCCACAGTAAACTCTTAGAAATTTATCAATCATGAGACAATACTATTTTGCCTCTTCACTTCCATCGATACTCACTTCCACTAATTTAGCAACCACACAAATTGATACTCACTTAACACAAAAAACACAATGGCAAAAAAGTAATATCTTTTAGATTTCTTAAAAATTAAAATAAGACCAATTTCAGTTAAAAGAATGAGCCAAAACTGATGAAAATAGCTAAAAAGGTGGTCACGGAAAGCATAGAATAGAAAACAAAATAAAAAATTTTTGAGATTTAAAGACTGAACAGTAAAGTAACTTATTTGAGTCGACTTCTTTTTTTTTTAACCAAAGACAATATTAATAAACCACTTTCAAACAGAGGATCAGTTCAGTACCAATATATTGATTGGTTTAAAAACGTTAATAAAAAGAGGTCTACATTCATCCAATTCGATATCAGAGTTTTACCAGTCCATTACTAGAGAATTGTTACTAAAAAGTATGAACCATGCTAGGGAATATACGCACATCACTGACGAGGAAATAGAAATTTTTCTAACATGCAGGAAATCTATTCTATCCGATAACTGTAGAACTTCGGTGAAAAGTCACGTAGACAACTTCAATGTACCCATGAGTGCTTACAACTCAGCCCTGGTAGCTGTCTTAATAGGGATTTATATCTTGGACACGTGTCGTATTGTCAACTTAGAGCAGGCGAGGCTTTACCGAGATGACGAAATTATCTTCTTCCCAAAAAGTAACAGCCCCAAGACCTCTAAAATACAGAACATTGGGGCATTTAAATTACTAGGTCCACGAATTGAAATAGGCTCGAACTTAAAGATAGTTGACTTTCTTGATGTCACACTCAATTTAAATAACAGCACCTTCAAACCTTTTAGTAAGGGCAATTCTGCCCCCACCTACGTAAATGTTGACTAACCACCCAAGACCATTATCAAAACAGATTCCTAATGCCGTGAACTAGAGGATTAACAGACTATCCTCATGTAAAAGAATTTTTGAGGAGAACAAAAGTATATATGATGTAGCCCTTATAAACAGCAGATTCCAAGGTAGACTGGAGTATGTGAACCTAGTGAACTCCAGCTCTAACAGAAGTAGTAACAGTAGTGGGACCCACACACTCATCAAGGTAGGCGACACCAAAAATAATCACTCAAATAGACAAGGAAAAAATAGAAAAGTAATCTGGTTTAACCCACCATTTTGTAAACTTACAACTATTAACATAGGTAAATACTTCATAAACCTTCTGGATAGGCACTTTAATAGGAACAATGCATTAAGAACATTTTTAATAGGATTGCAGTAAAAATGAGTTACTCTTGTACAAACAATATGCATAGTATCTTAAATAACCACAACAGGAGGTTACTAGACGAATTAAATAGGAATAGTGGAGGAGTGACCAGATGAGGTGTCATGTGACTGTAGAAGAAAAGGGGAATGCCCCTTTGGGCAGACGATGCAACTCTAAGAATGTTGTATACCAACATGCATTTCCCCCCATGGAATATAATGATGGGGAGAGGGTCTATATAGGTATCTCCGCTGGGAATTGGAAACAAAGACTGTATAACATTCTTTCTCCAATCTGCAACTTAGAAACCAAACCGCTGTATCTAAATATTTTTGGAACCTTAAGGACCGCCCAAATAAAGTGGAAAATAGGCAGTCTTCAACCACGAATAGCTTCAATGGCAGATGTTACTCGTGTGTCGATGAAAAAATTAGTATAATTAATTTTAAATATCGCAGACTACTGCTGAGTAAACGTAATGAGCTTGTGTTTAAATGTAGACATAAAAGTAAATTTAAATTATCCTGACTGTGGGGGGGGGGGCACCGAGACTCCTACTCTAGACAATAGCAAGGATTTTGATGTTGGATGATTTTTATTGGAAATAATAACATTTATTTCAGTAGTTACTAGTATTATATGACCCGGGAGGGGGGATTTATGTAGAGAAGGAGATTCTAGGAACTTTAGATATTAATTCAAAATTAGGGTTTTTAATTTCTGAGGTAGTTAATTCCCTTTGACTATTTTTGGATTAATTGAAAGGAACATGGTGACTGCCAAAAGGTTTGTTTTGTTTTTTTTAGGAGAAGACTATGATCCCATTAGCTGAGGGAATTAACATATGCAAAAGGAGTAAACAGAAAAATAATTGTTTAGTTTACAAGCTTACATTATTCATAAAATTCCGCCTGCTATGAAAAATCTAGCATATGTTCAAATTAGGATGGGTTAATTTACAGGACCACCCTTTTTCTGGTTTCTTAATTTTTCTAATACTTGGTTTTGCCCCCCCCCCTTACTTTTGCCTTTCAAATTTATGTCTTTCTTTCCATACACATATTCGCTGTTTTTCAACCTCAAACGTGTGGAGTCATCTGATAAGATGAAGAGTATAAAGATATTCTTTGCCGAAATAAATCTATGACAATTTAACCAGGTTTGAGTTTTCTTCTAATTTCATTATATCTCAAAGAAAGTTCAAATTAATGAATACTTCCCTAAAATACTAAAAAACTCTAGCATATCAATTTTAGGTTGTATATCTAAATTATTTTGTTTATAAAACAAAAAGGCACCTTCATAAATAGAATTATCTGATTTCTTAATTATAGACATTTTTATAGAGGATAATTCAAAATAAGTTTCTCTTTGTAATAAAAATATCAGTAAGGGAGATTATATATAACACTGCAATCCATGATGAACCATAAAATCTAATACTTTAAGTGTTACAGTGTTATAAGAGCTTTCACCAATAATGTTATGGACAAATTCCACTTTGAGCTACTTTCTTTGAATATTAATTAGAAAAGAGACCAACTTAATATCTGGACAAAAGAAATAAAAAACTGATGGAAAAGCACTTGATGTGTGTGTGTGTGTGTAAGGTTGCAGATAGAATAGAAAGTAAGAAAGTGACACTGATAATGGGAAAAGAAGTCACCTCAATTTTGTTGACTTATCAAGGCTGGTAAGAGAAGCTTCAAGGAAACATTTACTATTTAGCTGAATGCAAGAGTAGAAAAAAAAGAAAAAAAAAAGGAGGTGGGGCGGCTGAGAACAAAAGGTTTTCTATCATCTGATATCAGTCATTTCATTGCTACCACACTTTTTAAGTTTCATGAAATGAATTTTAGGAAAATTTTAAATCTCGACAAAAAAAATAAATAAATATATCAAAGATACGGAGAAGCAGTCAAGCAAAGAACAGGGGAGGGAGCGAAGGTGGCCATTGAAGAACTCAAAAAAGCATATGACCTTTCACATTATTTGTGAAAGCAACAGTTTAAATTACTTGAATCTAAATAAAAATAAATTAAGAAAACAGAACAACAGATAATAGTGAAAAAGCTTTCTGCATAATTAGTGAAAAGAGGTTTCAGCTTCAAAATTGCCATAATTTAGACTTAATATCAATAAATTTCAAAAATACAAAACCAAACGAACTTTATTTCATATTTTATTAGCTTTTTGTTGTATTAATATAATAAATCTTTGGTCTAGATTCTATCAATTTGAAGCTGTACATTAATTTTATTTTTTTCCTTTGGTTATAATTCTATATATAAAAAAAAACAAAAAAAAAAAACCTTTTAACAAGAAAATTCTTTTAATAATTAACTTATTTCTTGTTACCTGTTAGGGAATTTATTTTTTCCTTAATTTAAATTCTAAAACAATTTTTTTAAATTTAAAAAATTCCTTATCCCCCCGCCTAGCTATGAATTAAATAGTATTACTACAGATCACCTACAAGGATTTGGTATTTAATAACAAATCAACATTCATGGGTTATTTAAACAAAAACAAGACATTACACTGATCATTAATCTACTTTTTTGGAAGCTTGTTTAAACATAATATGCAAAGTTTTTTGGGTTTTTTTTAATTTGAATTCTCTTTACTCCAAAATCTAAACTTTTAGAAATCTATATAATCGGTCTAATATAAATTACTTTTGCATATTTGTTATTACATTGATTATCTTAAAATCCATCAGGACAAAAAGTTACAATTACCATTAATTTTTTTTTTTTTTAAATCTTTAAATATTGAAGGATTTTTTATGCACATTTTAATGACATGCTCATTTCCAAATAATTGTAATAAACAAAAAGAAAAATCTTTCATTTTTTTCGATTCATAAATTAAAACTAAGAAATTATTAATTTCTGATCACCAAACAGAAAGTGATCCATTCCATTTTTTTCTCTTCTTCCTTGCTTTGCATCCCCTATCCTGAGAGAGAGATGCATATCAGCATAAAAGCTATATATATATATATATATATATATATATATCCGTGCTGGCAGCATGACATGATAGCAGGTTTTCTTGTTCTTCAATAGTATCTGGAAAATCAGTTCCTTTAAGAAATACAAGTTTCCTGGTAGAGAGGATTTAGGATAAAATTAGCCATCAGAAACTAAACAGCACAGTAAATACAGCAGCATTTTTAATAAAACAATGACAATTTAAAAGATAATTTTATATTTGTGGGTATTTGACTGAGAATACAATTTGGTTTAAAAATAAATACTTATTGATGGTTAACACCTTTAAATAAAAGAAATCTTAAATGATAGTCACCAAATAATTAACAATTACAGTACCTTTAGAATGTATATTAGAAATAATTTGTTTTTAATTATGGAATTTTAATTATTGGTGACTTCCTAATTAAGTATTTCACACCATAAAATCAACAACCTTGATAAGACCATGTCGTTACGAATTTAAACTTCATTACTAATATAAATATATCTATGCTTAAATATTATTATTACCTAAGAAATAAATGAATAAGTTTATTGCTAAACTAAAAAGGAAAAAAATAGGATTAAAAAGGCTAGATAAATGTTTGTCTATTATGTCTGTTACAACATACTTATATTGAGTAGGTTATTTTGTTTTTGTCATTAGGAATGTTTAACCTTAACTTCAAAAAAATAAAAAAAATTAAAAAAATTAAAAAAATAGAAAATAATTTCATTTTATTGTGACACCCATTTTATAAGCATTTTTTTGCCAAATTATCATTACTGTTTATTGAATTTAACATTGAAGATATTTTAACATTTCTTTTTGTTATTGTTTGTTTGTTTTAAATTTTAAAAGTTAAAAATGCGACTTAAACAATGTTTAGTTTATGAAGAATGCATCAAAAAGTGATCTACAAAGTTTCATGATGAAAATTTCAAAAGGGATGAAAATATTGAGTTAATAAAAGAAAAAAAGAAAAACTGAACATTATTTGATTTGATTTCTTTGGTTAATAGACTATCAACCTTTGTGGGTTATTTAATGTCAAAAGTTATTCTTGCAGAACAGCAGTGATACTATTTAACCCATAATGGTGGGGGGGGTCATAACTTTCCCAAGTGCATTAATCTAAAAGTGAATGTTAGAATGCGACTGGAATTTGAACTCACTTTCTTCGAGGCCACAATCCAGCACTTTAGCCATTACGCTAGCTGGAACAAAGACCAATTTTCATCCGAAGAAATTCTGTTGTGTATGACGGTAGGATTAGAAGAATGTTTTCTATGATGAATGCTTTCCAGAAGGAAATATTTCAATGAAACAACCGATTCCAATTAGACCAAATGAAAGGCAGCAACAAATGAAAAAGCATCTGGAATTATTTTATTTTTCTATTTTACAAAGCTAAATAAAATAAATAAGGATGCAATATTTCATCAAAATAAAACTAGACAGCAGGTTTCATTTCTCAGTGACCAGGCAAAAATGGTTACAGTATGCCCAAGAAGTGTTTTGTTTACCTGTTGTCTTCACTTATTGCACATAATAGATTTACTATTTACTCCCAATTCTTTGAAAGACTATAAAAAAGCATGGGGGGGGCAGAGTACTAAGAAAAAAAAATCATCAACAAATCATGCTAGTAACAAAGTTCCTAGACTATCGTCATCCATCACTCCTGGCAAGTCTTCTAGATTGCATATTGTCATTACACAGAACTGATGTAAGTCTTTGCTGGTCAACCAAAACTAGCACATCCATGTGCAAGAGTTCATCCTTGCATCTCCAGCAGTGTCATGCATTCCTTGATTGTTTTGAATCCTTTGTGTGATATGAGGTAAGTGGCCATACAGCTGCTGTTTTGTAGAGCGTTGCTGTCAATAGTATTCCATACCTTTGCTAGGCATATGTTGACATCGTTTACAGTAGATGAGATCTTGCTGCCAAGTTATGTGAACTGGTTTACTAATTTTAGAGGCTTGTTAATTGGGCAGAAGATGGCTTTTTATTTAAAACATGAACTCCATTTTTATTTGCATTCACGTAGAGGCCAATGCTTACTGTTGCTTGCCTTAGTCTATACAGTAGGGATTCTGCTTGGGCTGGTAGATTTACGAGAAGCATTAGATCATCGGCAAAGTCTGTATCAGTCATAGTTTCAGCAAAATATCACTTGCTTCTTGCCTTTTTTTCTTTTTAAATATGTTGCATATTTTCTTTCATTAGATCTATTGCTAGTCAAATTATGTAATCTCAGCAGAATATGAACAAATATGGTGCTAATGTACCTCCTTGCAAGACGCTAGTGACAAGGTCAAAGAAGTCTGTATCTCCAACAGGTGAGCAAACCATGGTTTCATATTTTTGTAAGGCATAATTAGAGCAGTAACAGTTTCTTAGGGAAGACCATATCCAAGTCGTATTTGCTCCATCTTTTTTCTGTTTATGGAATCAAGTGCTTTGGAGAAATCTACAAACAGTCATGTTGTCCTGAGATTCTTTGCTCATACTCCATCAACAGATTGTCAGAATTTATGAGGCGATTCCTTCAAAAGCCGTTCCAATTTTTTCTAAGAACTTTCTTTATTCTAGGTTGGATACAATTGAGAAGAAAGGCATTATAAACTTTAGCAGCTAGAGTTATGCCTCTGCAGTTTTTAGTGATTCCAATGTCACTTTTTCTTGGGGAAGGGAAGGATGCTACCTTTCATCCATTTCTGTTTTGTTTATAGACTGCATTACATAGTCAGAGAAGTAAGTCATCAAATTTTCTTGTCTTCCAAACTTCAGGGGATATTTCATCAAGGTCTGTAGCTGTTCTGCTTTTAATTTTTTTCAATACCATGTCATGTTCTTTCTCCATAAACTATCCTAGTTTGACATCTAGTTGACCATTAATGATTTTTTTGGATAGGTTTGTCAGTGATCTCAAGAGGGTTTCCAAGCAGATTCTTGAAATGTTCTTTCCACTTCAAAAGTATTTCTTATTGGCAGGCAGCCTTTATTTTTGCTCTCAATATGCTCTTCTTTGCACTCACTTTATTATCTTCCATGTTATTCACAATTATCTTCTACTGAATTTCTAATTTTATCAATTTGATCTTGAATGCATTTTAATTGCTTTTTTGGTGGGTGTTGGTTAGTTCTTTCTGGGCTTTCCTATGTTTTGACATGTTGGCATTTATTGAGTTTCTTTTATCAACTAAAGATGCTTTTATTTTTCTTTTACGTTCTCATTTTTTCCTAACTACTAGTGACTCCCATGGGACTCTACAGATGGTTCTTGATTTGGTTGGTATGCACCAATACTGCTTCTATGGGAGCAGTGATTAAGTTTTTATATTCATTTCAAGTTTGTCTTTCAGATATCTCCTGAAGAGTATCTCAAACATGTTTCTTACACAGTTAATGCATATTTATTACTTGTATCTATTGGTAAGTGAAGACCAGTTGTAACCTGTGGTTTTAGCCGTTTCTGCCTAGACTCGGGCATATCTTTACTGCAACAATTCTAAGATTGGAAGATACTCCTTCAGAAGAGGAATATGCCTTGAAATTATAATTCAATGAAACAATTTAATGTCAACTGATCATCAAAAAAATTTTAAGATACTTACAACCCGCCTCCCTCATTACTGTGTCACTGCTCCAAAGATCTTTGTCTTGAGGATTTTTTTTTTAAATTTAAACTTAAAAGAATGTTACTAAGAGTTTATTTTCAAACTTAAATAAAAAACAGAAGTGGGAAAAAATAAAGAAACTTGAATGAAAAAAATTATTTTAAGTGTAAGCTACACAGTTCACTTTGTTTCTAGAGAGAAAGAGGTTTGGAAATAACAAAAAGTTCCTTATACATAATAATGAAATTTGTCACAAAACTGAATTCAAACTTTAATTATTTAATAATTTTTGTTGTAAAGACCAAATTCTGAAAATCAATTTTTTTCAACAAATGTAATTTTTGTTCAAAACCTTTCATTGATTTTAAATCAATCATGGAAGGGTAAATTACACGATAAAATAAAAGATGATCATGTTAATTAATCTTAAGTAGAAAAAAAAAAAAAAAAAGCCTGAAAATTCACAACAAAACTTTATGAATTTTCGGTACTTATCTAGAATACCACATTGGAAAAAAAAGCTGCGGTAATGTTCTTTACTATGATTAAACTTATTCGGCTAGTGAAGAATGAATATATATTATATATATATATATATATATATATATATATATATATATATACACACAGTTTTTTCACGATCTTTTAAGTAAAAAAATAAATAAATAAAAAATCTCAGTCCAATTTTATTGACTTCCCCTAAACCAGTCTACCATTTAACCTAACCCTTGTGAGTGGGAATATATGTTTGGTAATTAATTCCCTATTTAAACATTTTTTTGAATATTTTTCGGCTGAAGGATAGGGGATTGTCCAGTCTCTTGAAAAAAAAAAAAAAAAAAAAAACTACTATGGCCACCTTTTAAGATAGGATTTTTAACACTTAAAAAATAGAAAATAAAGTTCATAGATAAAAAGATAATGATTAAAACTTATCTTCTATTTGATTTTCTTCGAAAATTAGTGCATCCATTTTCTCAGTGGACTATTCTAAATAAGTACCAAGTTTACACAATTTAATTTTTTGAATTTAAATGTTTCATTTAAATGTACAGAAAATACACAAGCAAATTAAACTTATAAAAATGAAATGTAGAATATAAAATACAGAGGGAAATTAGAACTTCCCATCCCACAGTTTGTCTCGTAAGAATACAACACAAAAAACCTGCAAATCCGAAATTTCTTAGTTGGAAAACACAAACAGAAATGATTTTTTTTTTTTTTTAATTCAATAATGAAAATATATTGACAAAAATAATAATCCTCAGTTATATGCAATGTTATCCATCAATAAAGAAGAAATACTAACCAGTGGATCATTATCTTAAAGGGGACCACACTATAAAGAATTTTACATACATAAGTACGTGACGTGTGAACAAAACAAAGAGACTAATAGAAGAAAAAAAAAAAACATGAAGATAATAACTCATCAATTACTTTTAAGTATCACAATCAATAACTTAATTGTAAAATCAGTCCCTATCATCTTTCAAAACGATGATCACTTTTTGGTTTATCGTATATGAAAGAAAAAATTAAACGAGAAAAAAATTTTAAATAATTCCAAATGTTACCGTTGCCAAGTTACTTATATATAATTAATTTTATGCACAATCTTAGATTAATTACGGAAATTAATCTGATTTAAACAGTATACAAAAGGGGTGGGTGGATATGCTAGTAGTACTAATTTAAATAAGCTAGTCCTTTTCCAAATATTTTTTTAAGCCGAGTGAAATGAAAACAAGGAAAATTCCTTTGTCTGTGTGGTTTACTCTCCGAGAAAACACACTCTTTCCAATACCGACAAGAAAACGAATTATTATTCGGTCTGCAACAGTCCGACCAGTGGCAATTCTGATTTTGTTTCCAAATAATAATAATATCGCATGATAGGCAGTATTTTTTTTTTTTTGGTTGTTGTTTTCTTTTTTAATGGAGATGAGAAATGGACTTGTGGGACTAGACCATCTCGTTCACTGAGCAGCAGAGAAAGTAGCAAAGACAACATGAGAATGGCGGCAGCAGCAGCAGCAGCAAAATAATAAAAGAATAAAAGAATAGTCAAGTAAATGCCAGGCAGAAAAAGAGTGGGGGGGGTCGATGACAAAGTGAAAGCTCTTTAAAGCAATATACAAATAAAGAGATAAAAAAAACAAAGCCTTGAAAAGCATACACTGCGAGTACACGCGTGCTGCTCTGGTGCCAAATAACACCAGAGAGAGAGAGAGAGAGAAAGAAAAGATAAAGTGGGTGCAAAAAAAAAAAAAAAAAAAAAATATATATATGTCTGCAACAACGAAGATAACAATTCAACATTTAAAATGCTGTTGAAGCCAAGTATAAGAGGAAGTGAATAGTGACAGGCCGACAATGTCGCTAGTTTGTTACTGTTTTGTTTTCTTTTTAAAAAAAAAAAAAAAAAAAAAAGGAGGCAGTTTCAAGATCGGGTCTATAACACATAAAAATTATAATAGAAGGCAAAACTGATTTTACCTTCATTTTTCTCTAATTGAGAGAAAAAAAAAGAAATTAGAACAAACATCAGAGATTGAATTATAAGAATCCTGGGTGACTCCTACCCACCCTTTACGCAAACAGTACAATTAGTTTCTCGTTAAACCCAACGATTTATTTACACCCTACACAAAACAGTGAGTTTTGTTTATAACTTTATGAAAAACCAACAATCTATTAAAATTATCAACATTGAATGTATTGATTAATAGGAAAAGTTTTGAAAGTTATCAACAAAATGATTTCTTAAAAGCTTTGACAATTGTCAAAATATCCAGTTCAGCTTAAACAAAAAAGACAGCTTCTAAATAAAAAAAAAAAATTTTTTTAAATTTAAAAAAAAAAAGGTAGTGAGTAATGGCTTTAATATTGTCTTGAATTAATTTTGTATGTGTGTGATATCCGTGTTACCGCTTCCGATTTAAATTAGGAAATAGATTATTGTAAAGAAATTGATAAATTGAATGACGTAAACCATCACCCATCCAACGTCTTTTTTTAAATCATTATTTACATTTTAATGTTTTGACACTTCACAAACTAAATTGTAATCAAATTAGGGTTTCCTCCTCTTCCTCCTTTTTTTATGTATCATCCTAATCAGTTTTTTTTTTTTGTTGTTGGTTTGTTTTTTGTTTTAATCAAAAGCCAGTAACAAAATTAAAACAAGAATTCAATAAAATACGTGAAGACAATTATTCAAAACTCAAATTTGTTTCGAAAATTTTAAGACTGGTGATGATTTGTTTTCCACTGACACGTTATGTTCGAGCTTCAGTCAATTACAAACACCAAAAGGTTTATGAAATGCTTAATTACTTCTTTAAAAATCACATTATGTGACGACTTATCGTTTAATGATTCAGTTAAGATGGAAAATTATTTAATGCGAATAGATCCCAAAACAAGAAACCCTTCTAATATTGAAGGCTCAAGAAGGGGCAAATACCATGACAACCAGTATTCACCAACTATGGTTTTCTTCTTACAGGCAGAACATAAAGCAATGTGTTTTTTGTTTTTATGTGTCAGATGAACAGAAAAAAATAATAATATTATATAATATAATATAATATAATATAATATAATATAATATAATATAATATATCTCCCCTAACAAAGAGATGCCTTAGGCTTTTATATGGAGCAGAAATTTGTATAATGAATAAATTACAAATCAACAATGCAAATTAATTTTTTCTCTATAATTAAAACTTAATTGGTTATTCATGTTCAATTTAGAAATAATGACAATTCTAGAAATGGGCCAATAGAAAAAAAAACTGGATACCAAAGTCTAAAGTCTTTCGAAAAAATGCCTCTACAATAATTTTTATTTTTTATATATCAAGTCATTTCAAAACATTTGAGTATATATATATATATATTTTTTTTTTTAGTAAGAAAAGTAAAAATGTCTATCATAAAAGACTATAAATGAGAAAGCTGTTCATTATAACTTTGATAACCTAATTATTTAAGGAATAATGCATGCAAATTAAAATTTACAAATATAGGATTCTAATTCAAGTTTTATCTGAAGCTATCCACCTTTTTTCAAATTCATACAACTTTAGTTCATCCCAACTCAAAATAAATTGAATAAGTTGACCAAAACCAATTTAGTTTCTTGGATAAAAATCTGAGTTTTTATAATTTTTACAAAAAAAAAAAAAAAAAAAAAAAAACCTGTATTAGTGGACAAAATGAAACATTCAAAATATATAAAGGCATTTTTTATTCTAAACAATCATGTAAAAGTAAATGACAAAACCAAAATGGTTGATAACAGGTTTCAAAAATATAAAGCACACAATAATAGCATCAATGAAATCTGTAATCTTGATTTATTTCTAGAAAAGTATATCAACATTCAAATATTTGAATATCAAAAATAAAGGCCCAAGTTAAAAAAATTTTTTAATTAAAAAAAAACACACTTAATCTAAATTTTTGATTAAAATGGTTTAAACTTTCAGAAATAATCAGTCTTTTTTAAAAAGCTGATCAAAAATTTAAATTTGATATGTTAAGTATTCTTCTTGGGAGATCTGTCTAAGTGTTTGTGATGATAAAGATCATTTCAATTTTCTGTCTTTTCAGTTTTGAACAGTAGAGATCAAAGAAATGCACATTCTTCCTGCATTAAAAATACTAACACTTGATATAGCATCTACTTAGTTTGAAAGAATTCAACTTTTCTGATTCATTTTGAAGAATCGGAGAAAAAAAATATTAGGCAATTGGGAACAAGAAAAGAATGAAAACTGACAATTTTTAGGAAAGAAAGAAAATATGCACATTTCCATATGAGAAAGAATAAATTTAAAAAGAAATACTAATTATATAAGAATATGATTTTTTACATGAAACCAAATTTAGTTCAAATTATAAAAATAAAATTATGGGTTATGAAAGTTTGCTCAATTTTTTTTTTTTTTTTAAATCATTGTATATATATCTTTAAGACTAACCTGAGAAACAGACATGCAATGAGAAAGAATTCTTTAAAAACTGATTTTACAAAATTTAATGATTTGCAAGTTTCAGAAAAGATGAGACATTTGAACTTTGGCTAATTATTATAATGCATTCTAAAAAGTTTATAGGTTTAAAATGTTTCCACCGATTCAAGATATCATGAACCATATCTAAATAGCGTTTTCCTCAGGATAAAAATCATGGACTTTTGTAGCATTTTCAATTTACATAATTTAATATAAACCAATCGTAACAAGATATTTGGAGAATTGTTAAGTTTTTTTGTATATTTAGTCAGCATTCAAAAATAAAAACAAGTAGATACAGCAATTTGCAATCATTCAGATAAAATCTGTCCAAATTAAACTGACAATAAAAAGCTTGATTTTGATGTCCACTGAAAACAAAAGAATTCAACACAATTTTAAATGCTTATCTGTAGAATAAGGAAAATTTCAGACTAAAATACACACTTTTAACTTCAGTCAGTAATTGTGAAAGAAATGACTAGAGCTAAAAATGATTACAATTTCATTAGTTCAATATAAATCATTGTAACACTTTATGATTATTTCATTCATAAACGAAATGTTGAATAATCCTTTAAAATAACACCTAAAAATGATTTTTTTATACATTTAAACAGTTGTAAATATTAATTTCAACAATCAAAAATGTTTGATGGAAACAGAACAAAAAATAAACAGCGTTATATATAAAAAAAATGGTAAGTAGCAGTGTGTCCTTCATTAATAAAGCCTTTTTTCTTTCAATTGATATCAAGAGTTTCTTAATGCAAATATTTTATTTCAATGCTTTATATTTGAGATGCTTTTGAAATCAGCTTAGAAATATAAAAATGTAAACTACAAGAAAGTGTATTTATGCTTAAACATTAAAACAAAAAAAAAAAAAAAAAAACAACAACAAAAAATAAAGATATAGCAGTAAAGATGAGGAAAGATTAAAAGAAAACTTGCCTTAGGAGGTTTGAATGGATAATCCGGGGTAAAATGTATATCCAAAAAGAATACGCCACCCTCATATACTGATCCAGGAGGGCCAAGAATTGTGGATACCCATTCATACAAATTATCGCCTTTTGGTCCAGCACTGAAAACAAACAAACAATTTTTATAGATGATATCATTCAAAACACATGACATAAGGATTTCAAGTGGGGAAAGTTTCCCTCCAACCCCATCATCTCCAATTATGTTTGAGAAGAAATACACGCTCATTTTTAACTATAAATAAAAAGTGTTTCTGTTTTATTAAAAAGAAAGAAATTTTTTTTTCAAATGACAGCAAATGAAAAAATGTTTCTAAGTCAACTATGCTGAATAGTTGTAAGTTAATTATCCAAAGACAGTGTAAGTGCAACAAAAGATTCATCCATCCCAAAACTAATTAGATTCAATTTTGCTTAAATACTATTGACAGAATCAATAAAGATATTCTAGTTTTTAAAAAATTAAAACAAATAACCATTTCAATATTTTTAAATCAATGTTTGAAAACAATTTTATAGCGACTCAATAAATCAGAAATAAATTTGCCATTTCTTTATACAGCAAGAAAAAAATAAAGACAAAAAATTCTTAGATGATGTCAATCATAAAGAAAAATAAATACTAAAGTGAAGAACCGGGAAAAAAACAAACAAAAAAAAAACAAAAAAAAAAAAACAAAGACATGACAGTATTTTTAAAGACATTTTATTATAATTATCAATATTTGTTGTTTTTAATAATTTACTAATTAATACACCTTGGTTTTAAATATTCCCAACTGGTTAATTGATGTTGGATGGCATATCAATCCTTGTGGGATATCTAATGCCAAATCCTGTTTATATATTATGTTTGTGTGTAATTTATCAAGAGAACAGTTTATAAATAACTTTATTTTTAAACAAGCTGATAGAGTTCATTTGTTTGCACAGTTAAATGGTTACAAGTATTCCTATCTATTAATCATTTGTTAAATGATTTCAAATGTTGCTATTCAACATTTGTAATACTATTATCAAGTATTCCTATGTAATATAAATAATTTACCCACAGTTGTAGGGTTTCAAATAAATAATAATCCTAAATGATTCATAGCCAGTACAACCAATCCGAATCAGAATGGACTGAGTAATATTTCACATTCCCCAAAGCTCCAGAACTGGAGCCTCACCATCAGATGGAGTTTTGCGTCATACCCAGCATACTCAGTGATGTGGGGGGGGGTATTTGGAGGTGCATCTTACACCTCTGTAGAGGTACAGTAAGCACCATTATACAACCCCAGTTGACAGGGCAAGTTCCTTACAAGTCATTTCTTCTAAGGAGAAGATGTATTAAGCTTGCTTTGCTTGTGTGTGTATATATATATAAAAAATGTCTCAAGATTTTTAGCAGGAATTATTTAATTGATGAAAACATTAAATTGGCACATTTAGAAGACTTCAATGCAGTAAATAAAAAATAAAATAAAGACTTAAATTGAAAAAAAAAAAAAAAGTTAAATCCCTAAGACTAAATTTAATATATGATAAAAACCTTTTTTATTAACATAGGTCAACACTTAAGAGTAACTTTGTACTGCTAGTGTGAGAGATCAATAGTACGTGAAAATTAAGATTTCTACTTAAGAAAATATCCAACAATTTTACATTGTCCCTACTAAATTTTTAAACATTGAAGATATTCTAAACTTAGATCTCCACCCCCACTTCTCATACTTGTGAATAATAATTACCAACATGAGCTTTATGAATTAAAAAACACTTGAGAATTTCTGAATAAATCTATTCCATCAAAACTTTGAAGTTGTGAAAATATGGTTTACATTATTAAAATAAATAAAACAAAACAACCTGTCCCTTCCATAAAATAAATCCATTTCAAATGGCCATAAAATAAGAAAAAACAACAACAAATGCCATTATATTCATTTAACACAATATAATTTTATAAGGATTATTCATTTCTACTTTCAAACAATACCAATTTAGAAATACAAATAGACAAAATTACATGTCTATTAGTGCATCCAATAAAAAGAAATTTTCAATACTATTTATAAATCTTACAAATAAAAAGAAAGTCTTTTTTATGTTTAAAATCAATAAGTTGGTACGTAATTTAAAAAAAAAAAAAAAGTTTAATTTAATTTTTATTAGTATATAGCAATTTATGATTTAAGAATTTTTAAAATACATGAAACACTCATGGAAAAAAAGAAAGAGAGAGAGAGAGAGAGAGAGAGAGAAAGTAGGTGAAGCCTAACAATTAACAATGAGAATTAATGCAAGGAAGTGTCAAAAATTAGGAATTTATGCATATAAAAAAATAAATGACAGACACACACACATATATATATATATATATATATATATATATATATATATATATATATATATACACTATTTGAAATACTAAGCTATGTTACAAGCCGAGACCTTCTCTTGCTAATTTTGTTGTTACACTAGCTGACAGCTGCTTTGTCATCAAGTAATTTAGACTTACTATAAGCCACATCATTTGAAGACTTCTAAAAAGCACTTCTATTACTTTAAAGTCATACAATACTTGTATTGCAATTGAAGTTTATTCAAATTGTATGAACATATCTATGTCTAATCTATTGCATTTTATTTTTATCTAGTAATTAGTACAGTAGCTAGTAAACTGCTTATTATAAGGTTGATCACTATCATCAGCAGCAGCAATTCTTTAAATTATACGGTAATATAAACCTCAAATCTGTTAGACTATTAGAAAATAGATTAAACTTTACAACAAGAATCTATATAAATATTTTACAATTTTTTGTAAACAAACACAAAATAAAATTGTTCTTAAAACAAATAATAATTGGAACCTGTAACAATCACCATTAATATTTCTGAGACTATTGTTAGAAAATAGAGAATTAAATACTGTAAAGCTAATATTGTATGATAGGCACCAAATCATTTACTATCAAGTTGAGAGAGAGAGAGAGAGAGAGAGAGAGAGAGAGAGAGAGAGAGAGAGAGAGAGATGCTAAATCTTAAAGTTTGTTTTTTTTTGGGGGGGGGGTAATCATGTGAGAATAGGAAAATATCAATTTTTAAAAGTTTATTAGAAAAAAACCTTTAAAAATTAATTTTAAATAAATAAAATTAGACTTCCATATGCAATTTTTTTAATTATTTATTTTTAAAAATAACCAGTGAACTTTAAAATAAAAATTAAATTTTAAAAAATTATTCAGTTTTGATTTATAAATTAAAAGATAATTTTAATTAATATTCTAAAACGATAAAATAATTTTTTCTTCAAATTACAGAGATTAGATTTTCATTAAATTTATTTTCAACTGTCATTTTTTTTTTTTTCACCTCCACTTAAACAATTCAATGAAGTGCTACAATTTATTTTCCAGAAAACTTCAAACATTTTAAATGAGCCAATAATAATTTCATCCAATTTCATTCAGTTCTCTAATAACATTATCCTAAAAATTAGCCAAGTTACTAAAATTAGTGTCTTAAGTAACAGAAGTTACATTTAATATGTTGATCAAATCTGACAATAACTTTAGATAATTTAGTTCTTATATATATATATATATATATATATATATATATATATATATATATATGATTAAAATAAAGAGTAGTTTGTTTTTTTTATAATTAAGAATTGAATCAATTTTCTCAATAGAGAAAAGTATAAAAATTATTTGTAAAAAAAAAAAAAAATAAATAAATAAATAAAATAAAATAAAAAATTTTTTTTTTTTTTTAAATGGCTTTAGATTTGAAAAATTTAATTGAAAAAAAGCGAAAAGCATTTAATCAGAAAATGTGTTACAAGAGTTAAAAGATGAAGTAAATGCAAACCTATTTCCATTGCCAAACATTTTTTTAACCAACCAGAGAATTAGTTATATTCCCAAACAATTTTGCAGAAAGGAAAATTTGAAAGTCCTTTTGTTTCTACCAGTCAGATATAAAAGGGCCAAAGAGAAGAAAAAGAAAAAAACTTAGCCAGTTGAACTGACACCTAAGTGATTAATAGTAATTATTCATAAACCCTTACTTAGTTGTGACAAAGCCAGAAGTATAGGGAACCCAGGAGGACTCAAATTCACTAGTAACACTCTACCAATTTGGCTTGTAAACCATTATACCATCCAAGGTGCCAAAAGCAAGTAGACTTAAGTCTTCCAAGATAGGCTATTAAACAAATCATTTTCAATCGCATAAATGAAGTAGGCTATCAACCTTCATAGGTTATTTAATGCCAAAGCCATCTTTGTAGAAAAACAGCAGTAATACTATTCCCCCCCCCCAAGTGTATTAGTCCGAAAGGGAACTAATAGTGCAACTGGAGTTCAAACTTGCTTACTTCGAAGCCATTAAACCACGGGAACAACTCTTCCCCACAAAAATTCTAATAACCAATTACATTTTTTGAAAGAGAAATTGTATTTTCTCAAATCCAATTTACATATAATCGATAAAAAAAGTTTCTCAAAAAAGACCAAATTCTTTCTACAATAACAAAGGGTAATTTCTTAACTATGACTTGAGTCATCTACCTGGTTTTGATTCAGTATTGTAATCAAACCCATCATTTCAACTGCACCAGTTGAACTTCAACCATTTTCAAAGATGTTTGTCGTTCTCTGAACTTTTAAACACCACAAACTTCAAGCTTTACTTATATGCAAGTCTTTGCTAGTTTATAAATACTTGCCCATATGTTGTTTTTTTTAAACCTTTCTAAGCACAATAAGTAATATTTTGAACAAGGTTTGTATATGATCAGTGAGCCTATTTTTGTTTTCTTTTTAATTAAAATTTGTTTTGTTTTTTTGGTGGGAGGGCAATTCACTGCAAGTCCGCATTTTGGAAAAATCCTAATAAAGAGTGATTATCAATAAGCACTTTTTTTTTTTTTGGAGCAGAGGTGATTATAAGACAATAATACATAAATAAAAAAGAATTTAGAAAAGAGGGTAATAGTTCTAGTAATTGTCTAAGCTCACTTTAATACAAGGCCAGAAAGTATAGAACACCTAACAGTCTGCAAGACTAGATCAATAACCTTTACACCACAAGAGGCGCCCAGTTGTTAGTAGTAATTGATTATCATTTAATGAAAAAAATTACATTTTATTGCAAGTCATCGAGAAAGAACAATCAAATGATAAAGACCAAATGGATTTAGCAAGACTTAAGCAGAAAAACATTGACAGAAAAAAAAATAAATAACAGTAAATAAAAGCGGGGGGGGGATTAGTAGGGAATAGAAAATAATAGCACAATTATTCTAAAAAAATAAATTTTAAAAAATAGCTATAACTTATTAACTGCAAATAATCTTGTAGATGTGCATTTAACTTATGGGCACCTCGGGTGGTGTTAATGGTTAGCAAGTTATACTAGCAAACCTTCACGAATATGTTCAAGTCTCAATAAGTACCCTATTCATATGGCCTTGTGCCACATCTAAGTAAAAAAAAAAAAAAAAAAAAAAAGTGAGTAAAGAACATATTCATTGTAACAAAACTAGACCTAATGGGCAGTTTATTATTGTGATAAATCAATTTAAACAGTCAGTGAGAAGATGGGTTAGCTTTCAAACAACTAAAACTGCTACACATTCCCTTCTTTTCCTAGGCAAATCCTAAGCCAGTTTCACCTTTCCCTGGCAAGTGTTTTGGGAGTTAAGAGAGACTAACTCCCCTACCTACTCAAAGGTTTCATTTAAATAGTTCAAAATGTTCCTGACAACAAAAACATACAAATGAACCTGAAACAAGCACCAAGACAGCCCAGAAATCTTGAGATAATAAATAAGAAAAAATATTTCTAATAAGAATTAAATCTTGCTATTTATTTCTTTCACAAGATTTTAAAAATGAATGCGTATTTCGTCTGATAAGAGGCCAGAATCTTTAAAGAGGATAATTTGATCTAAGAAATTTGTTCAGTTTTACATATTTACAGATTTTTTTTTAAGCAGATAGGTTCAGTGTTTACAACAGAAAAAAAATCTTTTCCTCCTCAGGATGGTGTGACAGAACAGCAGGAGGAGATGACAAATGTCATTTTCCTTCAACTTTTTAACTCAAATGTCATTTCTTTACTATTCATAATAGAGTTTTGCAAGAAAAGCAAGTATTACAGCTATTTACTGGAATCAGCTTTGTGTGGATGCTGGATACCATCCAGAGGACTTGCCAAGAGCAATAGCTGGTGAGAGAGTCAAGGGAACCCATGCTATCAGCACTCTTAGAAACTGAAAATGTTTTTTTTTTATTACTTTTTCTATTGATTAAAAAAAATTTTTTTAAATAAAAATAAGGAATAATAAAAGGTTATTACAATTTCAAAGTTTTCTCAATCTAGTCAACTCAGATAAAAAAAGATTTTAATTTGTTTACAGCAATGAATTGACAGCAAAAGAAATAAAATAAAAACAGTACAATCCAATGAACATATAAATTACACATTAAGATGTCAAAATATAGAATATATTTTTTAAATTTTCTTAACTTTTAAGGAAAGGAAAATAAAAATCTTTGTTTTATCAAAACTAAAATATTGTTAACTTCCAAACTGATCATGAGCCAAACAGTTTCTTCGATTGTAGAACATAATGTAGTCTACAATAAATTCCAAATTAGTGACCATGTGAAATATCTTGATTTCCTAAGCCAACCAAATATTGGAAGTCCCATCACCCATCAAGGAAAAAAAAAAAGAAGCCAGATGAGTGTTGACAAATTTAAGGAAGGCATAGGTTTTCATGTGCCAATTTTTTTTTTTAGTAGAGTGGCGGGGAGTACACCCTTGGGGAAAAAAAAAAAAAAAAAAAAAATCATGAAGGATGGCAAACCAACAAATTTTTCTCCATCTACAGATGAGTCAGTTGATTGAATGGAGTAGGAATGAAAGTCATTAAGAACTGCAATCCAATGTTTCATAAATGAGTCCATTCTTAACAGAACAATTCCTTAGTCAAATGTCAATTACAAAAAACAACATTGGCAGCAGATGCACAGAGAAGATGAAGCTACTTCGGGGGGGGGGAGCTCTTTTTTTTTCCTGCTAACTCAAATCAAAAGTCTCTTTCGAGAACATTTATTACCAATGATTCACTGACAAACAGTCCCCCCCCCAGGTTTGTATCCTTCAATAATGCAAGTACCTCAATCTAAGATATCGATATGTCTTGGATATTTTTAAATATCAATATTAAAAAGAACTTATAAGAGACTTGTAGCTTTTACATTCCAATACTAGATTGTTACAAAAGTTCAAATTTCATAGTAACATTTTTTTAAACAAATATATTACATACATTCTTTTACATGTGTGCATATAAGTATGTATTTAAGTATGTCAAATGAATTTAAGATAAATGGAAACAAATTGCTTGAAAAATGTTACATACACAATTTTTTGTTTGGTTTCTTTGTTTAATGACATATCAACCTTCAAGGGTTATTTAATGCCAAAGTGATCCTTGTAGAAGATCAGCATAATACTATTTAACCCTAACCCTTTCCCCAAAAGGGTATCAGTTGTTAAGTTAACATAATAGCATGACTCAAGTTAAAACTCACTTCAAGCTTCAAGGCTGCAGTCCAGCACTTGAGTTATTTAAGTCAAAGAGACTCCCGTCATAATATCTACAATCAGAGTTTTAAATATATAAAATAAATAAAAGGTTGGAGTGAACATTAAAGAAATTCAAAAATTTACTAATAAAGAAAGGGAGCACATTTAGTATAAATTGTTCTTTTTAATAGTGAAAATCATTTCCTTAAACTGTCCAATATTTCTTTCAAATTCCAAATTCACAGCCAGTACAACAAAAATGATAAAACACTGTTGACAATGAATAACACATGAAAGTAAAAGTAAAATAATTACAGCTAATTTGATCCAGTTGAAACTAATCAATTTTTAGAGATGATTCATTCATCACAATTTCATCAGTAACCACTTTAATATTTGTTCATATGTAAGAGTATACATATTGACAGGAACATCTGGTTGTCATAAACCACCAAAAAAAAAAAAAAAAAAAAAAAAAAAAAAAAAAAAAAAGTCTTAGGATGTCATGTTGGTCATCCAAAATAAAACAACCTACAGTGTCCATCTCCTCTCCAAATATAATTTACAAGGTTACACAATTACCAGCAGTGAGGCAGAATCTCTTCAGCTGAGAGAAAATACTTAGACTTGTTAGCAAAAGTTATTTTCATTTTTTAACATCTTATTTAATAATGACATGAATTGATATTTAAAAGTCAATCTTTAATACTAACAATAGAACATTAAAGAG
The DNA here is from genome assembly GCA_963585895.1 of Sepioteuthis lessoniana. Taxonomy (NCBI): domain Eukaryota; kingdom Metazoa; phylum Mollusca; class Cephalopoda; order Myopsida; family Loliginidae; genus Sepioteuthis; species Sepioteuthis lessoniana. The sequence goes on from OY757924.1 coordinate 95,147,122, forward strand.
AAGGGTTTTAAATTGCAGACAAATTTTACATAAAGTTTTTCCTTTTAGGCATATGTCTTATTTGGTTAAAAAAAAAAAAAATGTATGTGCCAGAATATAATTATAGCCAAATTTACTCTTATCAGTACACACATACAAAAAGGTAATCCTGTCTAAGCCACAATTTTTCTTGATAAATAAATCAATTACAATATTCATGAATTTTGAATACCATATAAATTGTGTAGCACTTAAGACATTTATTACCATTTAAATAACACCAGTTTCACTTTATATGCATATCAAATAATTTCTAGCAAAAATTACAAGTGTTATTTTATTAGATTAGAAAGAGTGATAATATTAGACTTATGAAAAGTACATCAGTGTACTTGAAAAATAAAAGCAAACATCAAAAATACTCAAGACAAGGAAACAGATTAATAAACTGTTGAATTCAGAGATTCTTGTTGCTTCCATTATTCACTTTAATGTCAACAACAACAACAACAACAATGCAATAAAAAGGATTTAAACTTCAACAGTAAAAGAAGTTTAATACTTTTTCCCAGTAAAGACTTATCTTCATTCACACATGCAACTGTTTAAAGTAAGAAAATCTTTTAGCAATTCAAATTACTCAACGAGATTAAATGAATTTTGTTAAAATATACAATATTTTTCGTTTGTAGATATAGTTTTTAAAATTAGGTATATTAAAATTGGACAAGAGATTGATTTTACAGTTTGTATCTTGATCTGTGAAAAGATTAAAAACTCAAAAATTGTAATTAACACATAAACAAATGTTTTACAAGATCTTAACTGTCAAATAAATAAGCCTTACTAGATTTATTCATTTCTAAAATTTGCAATATTAATCAAGTATTAAAAAGAAAGAATTCTGCAAATTATTTTTTATTTTCAAATATGATCATTTTTTAACATTCAAAGTAGGTTATCAATTGTTTTTGAAAATGGCAATTTTCAATCATCAAATAATAATCAACAATATACATTAATTCTCTATGATGTAAGAATAGTTTAATTTTAGGAAAAAATATTTAAGATTTAAATTTACTTTTGTAAATAAAATAACTTATACACTAGTAAATATATTATTATCAACATTTCCCTTTTCTAATTCCTAATCAAAACAAAAAAAAACCGGAAATAAGTGTTAAAGATTCATGCTATAAATTTTGAAATTACTTGTTAATCAATTTTAACTTCTCGGAAAATAGTAACTATAAAAATAAAAAACAGATTAATAATATAAGAGTTACATGGCTGATCATACTTATCTTACAAGCTAATAATTGAGATTTGAATAATCACCTGAAGCAAAATGAAATGTGAATAAATCAGATTACAGGATTTTTAGGGGGTTTTTTATATAGAAAAAATAAAAAAGTGCCCTTTTACTATGATGGCCACCCAATAATTTCTCCTCCTCCCGACAATGTTATTCTTGTAGTAGGTAAACAGATCAGAACTAATAGACAGTATGTGTCATGATCAAATAACAGTCTGATCTCTTTATCAACAGTTGACTAGTCACATATGCACACAATAATAGACACTTATGCAGTAGATTGAATAACAAACAAATATATATATATATATATATCGTTTAGGTAAGGCAAAAATGTATACTTTATAAAAAAAAAAAAAAAAAAAAAAAAGAGCTATTTTTATTTCTATTGATAATTTATCCTATAAAGAAATTCTTTTAAGAGTTTTAAACAAATAAGATAACGAAAGAAAATATATTCAAAGTGATTCTTTTAGAAAAGGTAAATTAAGAATAAAGAAAAGGAAAGAAAGAAAAGAAAAGGTTAATAGATAACTCAAAGGCAACATTTTTTTCAAGTTTGAGTTTTCTGAAGGTCATTAACTTCACTTATTAACCTTATCTAGATACAAAAAAATCTTAATGAGTTTGTCTTAATTACTCAACATAAATTTCATTTTGGATTTACTCTAAAGCACATGAAAGTACTACGAAGATTAGGAAAAAAAAGAAAAAAAAAGGCATTGGTCTATTGAGAATTTCTTAAACAGTATTCAATGGAACTTTAACACTAAAAAGAAAAAAAAAATGTTTAGCAAAATGAAAATCTATCTACACTTAATAAAATTAGATTCTTTTGAATTTTTCTCCACCTTTATTCTGAATTTGTAAATCAAAGTTTCCAAAATGTTTTATTTAACTGCTATGTTTGTTGTTTTGGTGGTGGTGTTTAAATTTTTATTTATTCTCGTTTTCCATGAAAATCTGAAGATAACATTTCTAATTTAGATTTAGACCATTGAGATAAGGTAATTAATGCTACAAGAAGTTATAATTTTGACAAGATTAGAGTTAAAATTAATGACAATGGTTGAAAATGCTTCATCTAAAAAAATTTAATTTTCAACGCGAGTTTAAAAAGCAACAATGTCACTCACAAGATCAGAGAGAAGATTTAAAGAATAAAAGAAAAAGTTGCAGATGTCATTTAAGGTTTTCTGCAATACCATTTTTGCTCCAGTATAGGTTATAAAGTAACCTTTTTTCAAGAAGAGACCCACACGGCTCATTAGGTAGGCCGCACTACAAATAAAAATTCAAGTTAAATTTTGTTGAAGGTACCTCAACAATTTTCACGACAGAAGACCAGCGTAAGCATCTGCCTTAGAAATAGGGAAAAGTTTGTTTTCGTTGCCCCTTCCCCCCCATTATCCTTTTGGTAAAACGATCTTTTTATTAAAAAAAAAAAAAGATGAAGTCACACACGCTGCTGCCGTGATACATGACGGAATATTCAAAGAAAAAAAATTAATACTTGGGAAAAAAATTTTTTTTAAATAATGAAGTCAATATATGATCCATGTATCGAGAAAAAAAATTTTTTTTTTCATAATCCGTGTATCAAAATTTTATAAAAACTTTTTTCTTTAAGTTAAAAAAAAGTGCATATTTAGCATTCTGACAAATAATTTCATTTGCCATTTTAAATTGAAAGGTAACATTAATATAATAAAAATTTACATCAAAAGAAATAAGATGGGTTTCTTTTTTCTTTTTTTTTTTTCCTCGTGGAATTAGGCGTACTATTAAGAAAGCCCCGCGGGCCGCAGTAATAGCTTAGTTGGTAAAGCAGATGGGACAGATATGCCGGTTTCCCCAGTAGTAAAACAAGAGAAATTGAAGAGGGGAGAGGTTAAAGTATCTTATTGTTTTCTATAAAAACGATTTCTCGTTGTTAGAAAAATAACCTGATCGAGTTCCAATAAGTAAAACAAAAAATTAATAAAATTAAAAACAAAAAAGCACTTGTCAAAATTAATGACTGATAATGCTTCATCTGTAAAATAAAAAATAAAAATGAAACATTTTGGTTTATCTGTTCAATGGCATATCAACTCCTTATAGATTATTTAATACCGAAATTTGATTCATTTGTAAAGGTTTGATAATAATCATTTATATTTCAACGTTCCATTGCAATCCTTCTGTTATAATAATCATGTTTGCCCAATTAGATGATATCAAGTATTCCTATCTAACGCAAATAATTTATACACAATTATATGGTTTAAAATAACTAATAATAATCCTTGATAAACAAATAGCTTCAAGTAACTCAATATAAATAATTCGAAAACAGTTTTATGATAATATCAAGTATTCCGATCGAATACGAATTATTTTTAAACAGATCTATTTGACCCATAGATAAGACCCTAACAGGGACTACCACTCCGATTCAAAGTAGACCGGGAAGTAATGGCAATGAAGGGTTGATTCCATACTCTCCAGACTCGTGGAACCTCACTACCGGATACAGTTAAGCATCATACCCAAGATACTCTCTGCAGGGGGATGCGGTTTGCATATTCTAAACCCCGTCGACAGAGTGACTTATTTACAATTTCACCGTTTGGGTCAGAGTGGATTCCATTTTCTCCAGAGTCTAGAACTGTAGCCTCAGATGAAGTTAGTGTAATAGCCAGGACACCCATTTTTTGAGGAGTGGGGAAAGTCTTACTCCTCTGCTGAGAATACAGTCAGTGTATTCTAAGCGCCATCGACAAAACGGTCAAATATTTTGCTCAAAAATAAATACAAATGTTTCTGAATATAGAAATGACTTTGAAAAAATTAAAAAAAGGTAAAAATAGAACAGAGATATTATTACACTAACAATTCTGATTTCTTCGCTATATTTCTTTAATATAAATATAACATCTTACAGTAAATAAAATAGTAACATTGTACAATATAAATAGCACAGTCACACTTAAAAAAGATTTTACAAAAATATTACTTATGGAGAATTCCGTGATTTAAAAAAAAAAAAAAAAAAAAAAAAAAGTTGTTTTTTTTTTTTTAATCCAAATGTTTGTCAGAAATCCAATAAAATATATAGTGGAAAGTATTATTGAAAACACAGACAAAAGTGTGTCAATAGAGTTTTACAATAGAATAATGAGCGGAATGAAATTGATCCACGTCACAGAGGCCAGACATGATTGTGGTTCATTTCAAAACAATCACAGTTCATAAACCCTCTCCTCGTCCAGTGTCAGTAAAACATCTGGCAATAAAAATATTCTTGTATATAATGAATTATATAACGTAAATGAAGACAATGAAAGGGCAAAAGGGATCATCCCAGCAGCATTAGGCGACAGCAAAAATAGGAAATCATTTGGTTCTCAGTAAAAACTAAAAATATAATATAGTTGTAATATTTGTTACATGGTGGAATTCAAACAACTTGGAAGGTTCTCTCCTTCAATAGAATCTCCAGATTTTATCAATATTTTAATGATCAAATTGTTCATTTCCTTTCTTCACCTCTTCAAAATAATGTTTCTGAATGGTCTTTTAAACTCTATAGACCTCAGCTGCAGTCAATTTTTACAACTAATTAAAAAGGTTTTCATCTTCATTAACATATTCCTAACTAAATACAATGCTCGATGAGATGCTGTACTATATAAGGATGAATCAATGTCTCCAGCATGATACAGTTATTAACGTAATCTTGATCTGAAATTTGACCGTGTGTGATTAACAGAAGTGATGGTTTATGTGCCTTGACAATGAAGGCAATTGTATTCAATAGTTGCTGTATAAAATGTTTTTCATCATAAGGAAATGGACATATGATGTACTTAGGAACAGCAATAAACATTAAATCATTTCCATTTTTATAAAGTTACCTTCGTAACAGACACGAAGAAAAACTCCAATATAGAATAATTCTTTTTAGATGAAACATTTATTTTAAGTATCTGAAACATTCCTCGCTCCCAAATAATATTTTCCTCAGAGGTCGATATATGACGACAAATATCTAAAAGTCAGTAGAAAATAGGGAACTTCAAAGCTTACCCTAATCATACCCGTACTTCTGAACAAAAGACTTATCTGTACTGCACCAATTAAATCAAACCAACAAACATTCAAACAATATCATCATCATCAAATTGATAAGCTTTTCAAGAGAAGGTTGACTACTTATTTGGTTTGTAAGATGGGATTAATTACAAGTCAAATATTCTCGATTAAAAAGATGGAGAGAAATCTCATGTAAAGATGAGAGATTAAAAAGCAAATTTTACAAAAAGAAAGATACAAATGCAATGGAAACTTATGATCCCTCAAAAGATGACAACAGCAATCTGAAAATATACAAAAATACACACACACACGTAGCTGTACTTTGATGTCAAAATCACTTCATATAAAAACACAATTTCATTTACATAAGAAAAAGATAAACTAGAAAAGCAAAAAATAAAAAAGTTAAGCAAATTTTAATGTAAGAAAACTGAACTGAAAAAAAAAAAAAAAAAAAAAAAAAAAAAAAAAAAACAATTTACATAAGCAGATTTTTCTTGAAATTTTGTAAATTATGGTTTGGAACAAAAGACAAACAAGCTGTATACGTGAATATTTTGATTCTGATATTGAAAGCAGTCTTATGATGATACAAAAAAAAAAAAAATAAAAAACACACATCTCCTAGATAATTGAATTGAATAAATTTGTGATGAGAAAATGAAGCCTCAAAGTGCAAATTTGTTGGAGATATCAAACACTGGTATTTTCAGCTGACTCTTGATATTCAAATCCTAAGACAGTAACAGAGGAAATTAATGCTCTACTCAGAACCTTTACACCAATATATATTAGTCATCCACAGAGACTGTTTCATTGTATAACAACTCATCAGTGTGGCTAGGCACACAAGATGCTTCAAAGCTGGGATCGAAACCAGACTAACTTTACATCAGCCTGATAACATAACCTCACAGCTAACAACAGTCTCAGCATAAGCAAAGGAATTCTAACACTTATGTATTCATTTTTCTATGTTTACATTTACACTAACAGAGACCAAAGTGCTCAATTCGTTAGAAGAGCTTTGCGAGTGGCAACTCTTAATTCCTTCCCAAGAGTGCTCAACCACCCAGAGAGTGGAGATAGAACATATATTGCTTGCTCTCAATATTCAAATCCTGAGATAGCAGGCAGTAAAGAGGGAATTAATGAGAGAGAGAGAGAGAGAGAGCCAAGATAATGTATTTTTCCAATTTCCCACCAAGTCACTTGACAAAGTCATATTTATAGTGGGGAAGGGTATAGTCAAGCACAAATTGTGACTCATGCATGGAACAAGAAATGCTTAGTCACCTTGACATTCCCCTTTAGGGGCACTCCAAGTACTGAACAATAAACTCAGCAAGCTCCTGAGTTCAACAAAAAACACCTGAAGAAGGCCAAAGGATGCATCAGCCAAAACATTGTGAATATAAAAGATGAAAACAATAGTCCGAATACTTTAAATGATAAAAAATTAGCAAGCTCCATTTAAAAAAATTAGACAAAATATCCATTTGGTAAAGACCTGATATAATACAACAATGGAAACATTTAGAAAGACTAAATCAAAAATTGGCACAAATAACAAACCACCTTATATTCCTATCCAGATGCCAAGATCTCATACGCATTGAAACTACCAGTTAATTCCAGGAGAGCACAAAGAGTTGCAAAAAGAGTAGAGCATGAGCTGGTCAAAGATAGACTACACAATAACCACTGAAGAAACATCAATTACAATCTGAATTCTCAAGCAAGCTAGCCTGACTCCTGGAAAGAATATCACTGATTGAAGACGGAACCCAAATCCAACAATATGCAGACAAATCTTACAAGCAGGAACTTCATGAAGCCAACTCTAATCAAATTATGAAATCAGAAAAGACAAAAACCCAAGATATGAAAGACAAAGCCCATTGTTAACATCAGTAAGTGCCAGCTAACTACTAATCGGTGCTAGACAAGGATTTTACCTTCACTATGACCATCAAGCAGATCCCCCAACATAGATTTGACAGCCCCAATCAAGGAGGCAGCTTTGAAAATTCCTAAGGCCCAGGCAGATGAGAATTGAGACAAACACTAGAGAAATCAAATCCTCCAAAAATCAAACCTCTCAAAGGAAGAAAGACTGGCCATCAAATCACTAGAGGCTGATGAAAATATTGTAATCCTACCAGCAGACAAAGGCAATGCTACAGTGATGATGGATAAGATGGAATACTCCAACATAATAGCAGACTTGATTGACAATGGTGGTTATTGTAAAGTAAAGGGCTTGACACAGAAGATGGAAAGGAAGCTGTCGCAGATCCTTAAGTAAGAACAAAGATCTCATACCACCAATGAAATACAGACAGCTAACTCAACATTACAGCAACTTACCATACATATATGGCCTCCCTAAGATTCATAAAGACTGTATTCCATTAAGATCCATTGTTAGCAACAGAGGTTCAACACGTCACCCATAGAGTCACTTCATTATGGCTATAGAATTACCATTGTCCCCAGTATTGACCAACATATACATGGCATTAGGATCTAAATCATTAAGCCATCAATGTGGTTTAGATAGATAGATAGATAGATAGATAGATAGATAATACATTCATTTTTGAGCTTTATCAGGAAGACACTCAAACACTACTGGATCATGTAAACTCAATCCCACCATCTGTACAGTGTTCACTATAGAGAAAAAACGAGACAACTAATTATCCTTCTTAGATGTATTAATGCACACAGAGCCCAGATTTAGGTCATCTGTGTATCAAAAGTTAACCTTCACTGGACAGTGCTTTAACTTGCACCATCTATATAATGTAGAAAAAAGAATCATTCATTGCATACAACATCGAGCAAAAGCCATTAGTAGGGACACTGATGCATATCAAGAAGAAATGAATAGCTTAAGAGACAACCTCCATTACAACAACTACATAACATCAGCTCCAAGAAATCTGGATTGAACAACAAAGAAAACTACCCGAAAATTCACTACAGTGTCTGCCTCATGTCAAAGGCCTAGTCCAAAAGATTCAAAATATATGTAGTAAATAGGATATCAGGATAATATTCAGGAGTGAATTGATTCTTTGAAAATATCTCTTTCAAGTTAAGCCACTTAAAGAATACATGACCAAGAATTGTGCATATATTCCATCCCATGCTCAGCCGCGGTAAAGTATACAAAGGCGAGACATGCCACTTACTAAAATTAAGGCTAGAAGAACATTGAAAAATAGAATTACGAGGTGAAATCAAAAAGTTGGGTATGGTTGACCATATATGGAAAGAAAAGGGAAACCATCAACCCTTATGGGATGAAGTCAAGATAGTTGCTAGGGAAGAACATTGGAGAATAAGACATCTTAAAGCAGCGCATATGTTGGGCTACAGCAACCTGTAAAAAGTAGACCAAGTATAAAGATGAATACAATATGGGAAGTAGTAATTGAAAAAGCTAGATAAAAATTGCAATATGAGCCAAAGTAGAAACAAAAAGAATCATAAATGATAGTAATAAGTCATTATTCAGAGTTGATATTAAAGCATAAGGTTTATAAGTCCCAAAAATTCAGTACAAATTATCCAGCAAGATAAGTAGCATAACAGACATAAGCATATGGTTGATGAACTTCTAAGTGAAATCATCCAGAGGTTGCAGGTTCAATCCTGACTACAAGTCAAAATGAATATTTACTATACTTGTACCCAGTTATGGTTAACAGAATTTGAACAATCTTCCCTCCACCCTACAGAGCAAATCAAAGGTTAATTTCAAAGTTCTGTGTTGGTTCCTGAATTCGACTAGAAAAACCTGAAAAAGGCCAAAGGTGTATCTGCCGAAATGTTGTGAATTGAACAAAGATGAAGACAATAGTCTGAATACTCTAAATGATAAGAAATTAAAACAAAAATAAACTCAGCCCAGCCCCTTTTAGGCAAAGGGGTAAATGCCAAGAAGGTCTCCTGGAATCATACAATTAACTTGAAATCATCCCCCCCCCAAGCACTAATACCAGGTGAGCCTTGGAAAACCAGGCACAGAATTCAATGATAGCAATCACAAATAAAAAGAATTTTTTTTTAAAGTTTACTTATGATAAATCTAAAGACAACTTGTCTCATGAAGTATTTATAAGATATCATAAAATTGAAAGCAGATGATATTGTGAGCAATAAGCAGCACCATTTCTCAGAATTAGAAAATCCCAATTTAGATTAAAATATGCCCATGTCTACCAAAACAATAGAAGCAATCTCTCACAGGTTTGCAATTACTTGATCATCCTACAAAAATAAAGATTAAAAAAAAAAAAAAAAAAAAAAAAAAAAGCAAATAGGATTAGAATATTAATATTCATTATTTTAATGAAGATTCACTTACACTAATTAAAATCTTTTATATAAAAAGATATATACACAATTTAGCATTATCATTTATTATTCAAAAAGATACAAATATTTTTTAATTTAGATATACATTTTCAAAAGTAGTTTCTACAACAGTTATTCACAGCATCAATTTACAGAGTCAAGAAAAGTATTGAATATATAATCAATTATTAGTCAGAGAAATTAAAATATATCTGTATTTTCATAAGATAAATTTAAATCAATAGGTATGTAGTTGAAATGTCAAAAATTAAAAAAGTTTGCTTTAAATAAGTTTTAGCTCAGTATTTTTCGAAAAGAAATATGACTAATTCAGGTGATTACAAATGATGAATCAATTACTATAATATCCCTTGCACAATCAGCTGGAGCTGTAGAATACACCGACCTCTTCTCTGCAGAGGGGTAAGACACCCCACCAACGAGTCTCCGGGTATGACACTAAACAATCTGATGGTGAGGTTCCAGTAATGCTGGAGCTTTGGGGAATGCAGAGTACCCTTCATTACCATCACTCCCAGATCCACACAGGGCCTGAGTGGTAGCACCTGATAAAGGTCCTATCTATGGGTTAAATAGAACTAAACTGTGGTTTCTTGAGTTTACCATTTTTAACATTTAAACCACATATTTTGGCTAAATTGAATGGTTTAAAATAGAACTGTTTTGACATTTAAACTGCATACTTATGCTAAACTGAATTATCTGAAATAAAACTGTTTTGACATTAACTGTGTAAGGTTCAGTCGGCTGGGGCCATAGAATACACCAACTGCACCTCTGCAGAGGGTTTAAGAACCACCCACCCACCAACGAGTGTCCTGAATATGAGGTAAGTGATACTGGGGCTTTGGGGAATGCGGGCAACCCTTCATTGCGATTGCTCCCAGGTCCACTCTGGCCCGGAATGGTAGCACCTGATAGAGCCCTATATGTGGGTTTAATTGAACTAAACTGCATACTTATGCTAAACTGAATTGGAACTGTTTGACTAAACTGAATAACTTGAAATAGAAATGTTTTTGACAATTAAACTGAACTCATGCTAAACTGAATTGTTTGAAATAGAACTGATTATTCGTATAAAAATGGATTTGGCATTAAATAAGCTACAAAGGTTGATATGCCATGAAACCCCAACAACCAACCAACTATAATATCCCAAATGAAATAACTTAATAGAAAAACAAAATCAAAGAATAATAAAGTGTAATGATTTACAGTAGAAGAAAGGTTCAATAAAAAAAAATAAATAGATAAATAAATTAGTAAATAAATAATAAAAGAAGGAATAAAAATTGAGGAAGCAGCAGGAAATAGTCCTATAGTAGTGGCAACAGACAAGTGGTTTAGCATGACCAATGACAATAAGAAAAAGATCTGTTTAAAACAAATTTTTTTTCTCTCCCTCTCTTCAAGCAGCAGAACACTAGTGTAATGGATATATTACTTGATTGCTCACCTCCAGGTCACATATTTGAATCACAGCAGGTTTTTCACTGCATTTATCTGTTTGCTTTTAATGTGATAAGAAATTATGGGAAAAAAAAAAAAAAAAAAAAAAAGAACAAATTACACTACTTATATATATGATTAAATGTAATTTATTTTAATTTTTTTTTTTTTTTTTTTTTTTTTTTTTTACAAGATACCTGAAAAGAAAACTGATCAGAAGATTGTCACAAAAAAAAAAAAAAAAAAAAAAAAAAGCAGCAGCTATGCATTAATTCATATATTTTAAAACTAATAAAGATATTCAATATGCAACAATAAAAATAAGTACAAAGATAATGGAATGAAATAAAACAATGTCAAATTTACACACACAAGAATTAAAAATCTGTAACAAAGAATAAAGAAAAAGAATTTGCTGAAAAAAACATTTACACAATTCTTTTCTTAAATAAAAATTTAGCATTCAAACTGATTATGGTATGCACACTAAGTTTCCAAGTATTTTGTATTCCATACTTCAAGTGACCAATCAGACAATCTTCAATTTTAATGGTTATCTTTTTAAAATCTCTGCAGATGCTTTACATATAACACAAAAAAGGAACAAATTAAGATAACTGAAAAAAAAAAAAAAAAAAAAAAAAAATTTAAGAATTAAAGATTAGAAAGAAGAGTATAAACATTGTTTTCTTAAAGAGCATCACTCTAAAATTGTAGAAAATATAAGGATTCCATTAAAATAAATAAGCACATCTATTTTTCATACATTCTAGAGAGAAAATTAACATCTAAATTGTTTATTGATAATCATTAATAACCTTACTATGTACTGAATTTAAAAAAAAATATTAATGAAATTTCATAACCAAATCATTGCTATTTTTAGAATAATAAAAAATATAACCAAGTCAAGCTAGGAACAAAGCTAAAACAAATGAATTTATGAGTAGATTAGTTTTGACATTCTAGAAGTTATATTTAAAGAATAAAATATTTAGATATTACAGCAATAAATAAATAGAAAATAAAAAAATATAACTTGTCACTCAAATACAAAGTAAATAAGATTCATCTGATTAAATCTTTATTCAAAGCAAGGCTGCTATTAGAGCATTAAAATATACTGAATAATAGTCAGTATAAATACAGGACTTAATACAAAAATGATTGTTTCCTCTTTAGAGAGAATGTATTTCCCCAGACAAACGCGATAACATTTAAGAAAGAATGACTGTAACATAACATGCAAGTTTCTGACAACCAGAAGGAAAGAAGGTTGAAATGATCTCATTAAATAGTCAAAATAATTAACCACCAGGTGAATAGGAAAGGAAATCAAAATTTAAAGAGAAAAAATACTCAAAGATAAATATAAACAACTTTTTAGGCTGACACAATTTCACTAATTAAGGTAAGCAGGGACTTTCCATTGGTGCTGGGGGGGGGGGAAGTGATTCACTAGTGCATAAATAAGCAATAATACTCCATTTACGTAAAACCCAGGTCTCTCATTTTCTCATAATCCAAACTTGCCAATAGCTGCATAAAAAAAAAAAAAAAAGTTAAGTTTATCCTAAAATTATAGATCAACTTTTACCATTGGTATTTGTGTGTACACACACGCACACACAAAAAAAAAAAAAAAAGAATTTGAATCCATGAACTTCTCATTCAAACGGAGATTTTTTTTTTTTTTTAAATAAAATTTAAAATAAGACTACTTTACTTTTCTATTTGGAACAACCAAGAAAAATAAATAACGGCTGTATGAATTTTTTACTTGATAAACTTCATCACTTGAAACATTCAAATTTATCAATACATAATGTATAAAAACATTAAATATTTCATAGATAACAAAAATTGGTTAAACAAATGCAATATTAACATGAAAACATTAATTAGTAAGAAAAAGTCTAATTTTAACTTAACACAGATGCTAAGAGGGTAAAGAGTTCAATAAAATGACAATATTCTCTTTCCAAGCAATATAATAAATTTATAGGAGAGTGGATTTTAGCCTATGACTCACATGGAAGTTTCAACAAGAAAACAGATTATATTCAAGTTTTCTATAATTTTCTATTAAACCTGCAAACGGAGTTTTTTTTAATAGGTGAAGTTGACCAGTTGATTCGTTCGATCCTTAAAAAGGAGCTAAACTTTCAAGTTGAAAGTTATTCAAACAAGTTATAAGTCTCATATGCTCTAGATTGATGCACCTTTTGCTAATTTTGTGCTTTGAGAGACTTAACCTCATCTTCCCAGTATTAGAGTTGAAATTTCAAATATCTTATCTATAGCTTACAATAAAAGAGCTATCAATCTGAGAGCAGCAAACCATTTCCATCATTTTAATAGCAAGGTGAAGGCAATGATGAGCAAGGAAACAATCAGTTATCTAAAAACATCAAGGGTTGGAATCATTCTTGATTTAAAAAAAAAAAAAAAAAGATTCTAAACTTTCATTTTTCAGATTTCATAAGTCAAATTTACAAAACTGGGGAATGCAATTTTTGTAGGTACAACTCTGGTTGCAGTTTACATGGCATTTCAAAGTTATTGTAAGAACTGTGAATATCATTACTCATCTAGTATGATTATCAAAGCTGCTAGCCACAGGTAAAGTGGCCTTTATTTCTTAATCATTTCAGTTATATTGTTTACAACTTGTCCCCATTTAAGACATCTCATCAATTGTAATAAAATTTCATTATTCAATGTTTCTTAACTTACATTTTATTATTAATTAAGTTGTCTTAAGTTTTTTTTCCTTTCTTGGATTGTGGGAAGACTGAATGAAATGCATTTCATGACATTTTAAATACAAAAATCACTTTCCTTAAAAAACAGAAAAAGACATCAGAATTTTATTTCAAGGAGGTACATTTTTACAGGTATTTCAAGGAGAAATAATACCCAAAAAGACTAAATCTACTAGGGATTATAGAAAAGAAAAAAAATTAGTTTTAAAGCTATTTTAAAGGTTTTTAACACTTCTTTCTCAAGGTTAATTAAAGGTTTCCTTTTTATTCCAGCTTTGAAAAAGTCAATTTTGATACAATCCCCATTAAGAAAATCAAAATATATTTCAACTAACTTTGAATGCTTCAATAAAAATAGTGGCAATCAGTAAGAAAATATACAGAGAAGAAAAAAACATTTTATTGTCAATATTTTATCACTAATAAGTTTCCATCAGGTGGTTACATAATGAAACTTAGATGTGCATTCAATTTTATATCATTTAAGAGTCCAGTGTTGATATAGTCTTCAAATACTAACAACAGACATTTAACCCAATAATAAATCCTCCTAGTCAGTAGCCACAATTAAAACAGATTTTATCAAAATGTACTTTGAAAAGACAATAAAGACATTTTACATATGATCCTATGGTCAAACTATATATCAGGATTTTTTAAAAGTTAAATACTACAAGACTATTAAAATTTCAAAATTTAAGAACATTAATAAAAAGAAAAAATTAGAAAAGAAAAAAATTAGAAAAAAAAAAAAAAAAAAAAAAAAAAAAAAAAAAAAAACGTCAGATTGAAATCACAATCTTCCAACATTACTTTTTTGATGCTGGTAACACTTTGATTTCATTAAACCAAACCTGGCACAAAGCAAAATCAAGAAAGCATTTAAAACAAGATTAATACACTATCAATGGTTTAAGAGTAGTTCATGCCTTTTATAACACTAAAAAGCATTCTTATTGCTTGGCATTGTTTTCTATACTGAACGAACCACATTGACAAATCATTCCAATGCTTTTCATGCAGGCAATCCTATTTGTAACAAGTTTCATTTTTTTCATTGAAAGCTTTAAATAAAAATGCAATGGTTTATCTAAAAGAAATCTTTAAGGAGTTCATATGAAATCTGTTATCAATTTCAGTTCAGTCTTTATTAGATGATTTGCATTAAATGATAAACAGATAATCAACTCAAATGTGTGAAAAATAACAAAAGAAATCACAGGTAGGATAGAAATGAAACAACATTTTGTAACTTTATCAAAATAGTATTCTACTCAACACCAGTTGACACTTACAAAATAGCAAAAAGATTGAATATTCTCATTTAATCAAATCAAGTCATAAAGAATTTTAGGAAACAGTTTTAGTTTTATTTCTTTATAAATGATATAAAAAGGGGATTTCCATAAAATCATCCAAATAATGACTTATCACTTTCTGTAGATTAGAATTTGAGATTCTTTTCAGTCATTTTCAAAATATTGGCCAAGGTTCATGATATAAAGAATTAAATTTGATCCAGGGTCAAGAATCTTTACTTGATTGCATTAAAAAGCCCAACACATATCAGAAAAATGTGAACCAATATGTTAGAATTTTTTGACAAAAAGTTAAACAGTAAACTTACCTGCAATTTGGTGGTGGGTCCAATGTGATTTCTGCTAATTCTTTTTGAATACTGTAATAAGAAAAAATTTCAAAAGTTTTCATCAATTACAAAATACTAAAAGACAAGTTTGTATTGTTATGAAAAACTAGTTTTTACGACTTTTATTTGTTCAACTACATGAACACTAACACACAAAAAAGGAAATAGTAATAATAACCAGATTCTATATCAAAGTTGAATATATTTAGAAACAATGATAGCTTAACTTACAACATAAAATGATGAATATAAATGAAATATTTCATCCAATTTGGAGTTATATATATTTTGGCAGCATTTCTTCATTAATACAAATTTCGTTGAACATAGACATTTTCTGTCTACATTTTCTTGTTGATCCGTTCGTATTGCCATATTGCTTTTAATACGGCAATACGAATGGATCCAGAAAATGTCTATTATGTTCAACGAAATTTGTATTATATAAGTAAAACACAGAAATTCATATATTTTCCATGCAAACCTTTTTCAAATATCCCTCATAAATGAAATGGTGAAGCTTTGTGTTTGTTTTTGATGGCATATCAACCTTTCTGGGTTATTTAATACCAAAGCCATCCTTATAGAAGAATAGTAGTGGTACTAAACCCATAGCTGGAGGGATAAGGGTGGTCACTCCTTTCTCAAGGGTATTAATCCAAAAGTGAATGTAATAAGAGTGTCTGGAGTTCAAAGTCACATACTATGATCTTGCAGTTCAGCACTTTAACCATTATATCACAGAGACTCCCCACTGAAACAATGAAGTTCAAAAGGATATGATAAATAAATAAATAAAAATTTAAAAAAAGATTAATTATATATCTATTCATTTCTGCCCATTTGTATATCTTAAATTCATCATATATATATATATATATATATATATATATATATATATATATAACAAGGTTTACAGCAGTTTTTTTTTAAGCTTATAAAAATAGAAAAAAAAAAGGGGGGTGATAGCTGTAGTGTGTTTATATATCTCAATAGAACAAATTATACAAAAAATCGTTTTCTAAGAATCATTAAATTTAAGATTATTCATGTATGTTTTTGTTTCTTGCAAAGTATAGTAAGATGAGAAAACATTTAACAAATATGTAATTGCTTCAATAAGAATTTTCATTAAAGTAATACATTAAATATTTTTATTGCTTGTTATCTAACAGGAAAAACAAGTTTTATAATCAATCACTAAATCAAATAATTTTGCAATAAAATATTCAGTTTACAGAGGAAATAAAATATAAGCAACTTTGATTCAAGTGTTTTAATAATTGAAGACTTGTAGGCCACATAAACCAAATATCAAAGTGGACTACTAACAACCATGAAGAAATCTAACACTTTTTCTTCCAATTTATGTAGCGAGTGTGTGCCTAATGTATAGAACAATTAATGCAAATAAAAAAAGATTTTGTAAAAATAATCAAAAGAAAGCTTCATGTTTTGACTTTATAATTTCTATTTTTAAAAAAAAGGTGGGGGGTACCATCACAAGAAGTCTTACCGTTTTAAGCTGGTGCTCATGGCTTTCATATTTTTGGATGAAGGAGGTGGTGGTGGTGGCCCACGGGCAGTGGTCTGGGAATCTGTAGCATTTGCACTGGTACTGGCAGTCCCATCTTCACGGACCGAGTTAGTGCCTCTTCGACCTCGACCTCCACCACGACCGGTGGCAGCTGGAGCCACCACCGCCGCCGAACTATTGCTGCTCGAACCTCGATCACTGGACGACATCATCTATCCGTTTTTGGTCGGGGAGCTTTTCAGGAATTTTTGTTGCTTTTCAGCTCTTTTGACGGTTTTTTTTTCCTTTTTGAAATCACGGAAGGTTTCACCTGTTGTAAATAGCAATTTTAAATAGTAAATGTTTTTGTTAGATAAAAAGAAAGTACATTCAATAAAATAATTTGTCACTCTGGTCCAAATTTTATATGATAAAATTGAAAAAATAAAATAATAAAAACGATGCAACTTTGCTTTAAAAAAAAAAAAAAAAAAAAAAAAAAAAAAAAATGTTGATGTTTGTGTTTTTCCTTCATTGAATATTTTCTTTTTCTATATATTTTAATTTACTTTTTGATAAAAGGCTTGACTTTTTTTTAAGCGTCTTTTCGTAATTTACAAATAGATAAATAGGTTTCGTTTATTAAAAGAAAAAAGAAAAATAAATTGATTTTAAAATGTTCCGATATTTTCTCATCATTGGTATTGGTTATTTAATTTACATTTTATTAGTTTTGAAATACTTCCCAACCTTATGTTTTAAATCTAACAGTTACTAACATCAACAGATGGTATGAGCGTTAAAAATAGATGAATAAAAAAAAATGAAATTAAAGTAATTTTTAAAAAATAAATGAATTTTTTTCCACATTTTCTTTTTTATTAAAAAAAAAAAAGATTGGGTTCATACATAGTGTGGATTTTGGGGGTCTTTTTTTAAAGAGCGCACAAAGAGCATTATTAATTCTATCAAAAGTTTCAAATAAGGCGTGATCGCAGTATGAAATGTAGTAAATAAAATCTTTTATTTAAGCTGTTTATAAAGTCCACGCGGAAAAAGTATAAATAAATAAACGGTATGAATAATAATGACATCAACAAACAACATCGAAGCTTTTCTTCTTTCTTCTCTACACAACTTTAGTCCTCCATATTTTACCTTTTAACAAAAATGACTCACACTATCCCCAAAGTACAGCTACGATTCTGATTACTAAAGCTTTTTTATGAGAAATGAAAGATTTAGACTTAAGTTTGTTTACATGTGAAGGCTTCCCCTGTAAAGAGCAAAGATAGATGATAATAATAATACGAATAATTACAAGAAACATCGAACCTATATCCGTTTTACTTCTTTTTCTATTCAGTCTTTTCTTCATAATCTTAACAATGCTATTATTTAAAGACTGTCTAATAGTTTTGTATAGACGTTTTGAGAAGTTTTCTGCCGACAATAGAGGTTTATTTCATCTACTGTTATTATTTTACTTGTTAAAAGAACACGCGGGTGAAGGTAAATGTTAAAAACAAACAATAAACAACCAAGTTGTTTAGTTTCTTTCTTTCTTTCTCTCATACTTTTTAGTCTTTCCTCCATATTTTATATTTCAACATAAAAATGACTCAGCCAGCATCTCGTCTGTGTTTCTTTTTCAAAGATCTTTTAAAACAAACAAAACAAGCTATTAATTAACTTGAAAACAAAAAAGTAATTAAAGCACTAAAAATAAAGATTGTTTTCTTCATTTTTTTTTTTTTTTTGTATGAATGTATGTACATATAAATTTTTTTTACACTAAAACAAGAAAAAAGAAGGAAGATGCGCAGATAGAGTTTTTAGTTGGTAAGAAAGAGTTTATCTATTTTTCTATAAATATAATAAAAATATACTTTTTTCTTCAGGGAAAGAAAAAAGGCCTTAAACAACTAAATTTTAACGATCTTTTTAATAAAAAGAAAATAAATAAAACTACGATGTCGGCTTTTCTTTAAGTGTTCCTCAGCAAACCAAAAAAAAAAAAAAAAAAAAATCGAAGTACAGAACACAAATCAAGGCCTTAAAATTTTAATTTCTTAGAATAAATTAAAAATTATATTATTAACGACTTTATATTTATTTTAACTATGCAAAAAATAAAAATGAAAAAAATTTTTAAATCCATTTTGAAAACACGCGTTAAGAAAAAAAAATTCAAAAGTACAGTTTTTCTTTTTTTTTTTTTTGTTTAGCTCCCTGTGAAATTTAACCGCATAACTTTGTTTCTAAAGAACTTACATATATATATATATATATATATGATTTTTGTTTCTTTTGCTGCAGTATTAAGTAAATCATAATTGGGAATTACAAGGAATAATGGTTAAGGTCTTTTATCTTTTTTGGGACAGATTTTCAAAGGAAATTTAAAGACATCCTTCTCGCCGAGTAAGAAAGAAGCGCGGCGATTTTTACAGCCAGCTGCATTTTGAGATTTTATATAAACGCAATTTTAAAAAAAACCTTTACAAGAAAGAAAAAAAAAATTAAGATTTTTTTTCTCCAAAATCCCTAGTTACTTTATTTACACCGGCAATTGTAAATTCAAACAAATGTTGATATTTTCTCCTATACATTGTTATTAACAAATCATGAATACCATACTTACTACTTGGAACAAAACACGACAACAAAGAGAAACAAGAAAAGAAAAAAAAAAAACACTTTTTTTCCTTGTTTTTTTTTTTTGTTTTTGTTTTTTTTGTTTTTTATAGTGTTTTTTAACTTCCCCCCCCCCTCTCAATCATCAGTCGCAGAAAATCCCAATCAAAATTAATTGGAAGAATCCATTTATAACTTTACCTTTCACCTCGGACCACAGGAAAGGTCCTTCGGGGGAAATATTTCGGTAAATTCCACGTTAAAATGTTAAAAAGTAACGAACCAAAGCAGAGGAAAGCGTGCGGCCTGCCACTAAGACTAGGAACATGGCTATTATATCGTCGTATTGTCCGGTTTGATTAGATTGTGTACACCGACAGAAAATCCCTCTCACTATCCGATAGGAAATAATTTGCAAGTTAAATCCACTAAACAAGACTTTTGTAGATTTTCTCTACAGTTTTAAAATCTCCTGATAAAAATATTAAAAATTTATCCACTGAACAAAGACAAGATTTCGGTGGGAGGTAGACATAATATAACAGCAATTATCCTTGCTGGTTCAATGGACGATTTTATTCACTTCTATTTTGTGGGGGTGTCAGATTTAATAAGCGTTTTGTTTTCTATGCTTTGAAACAACACAAACCTTATGTTTGTTAAAATTTATATGTAGATCACTATAAATTATATTTAGAAATGGGAATATTTGGTTATTTATATTTTTCTTTCATCTTGTTGTCGTGATTGTCTAGCCTGGGAGCCCTTTTTATGATGTGAACGCATCATCGGACTTCCGGGGAGATGCTACATGAAAGAAACGCATCGTCTGAATAAGTGACCGTTCATTCTGACAGAAAAGTTAGAGAAGGTTTCATGGTGAAAAGTGTCGATGCTTGTGTTAAATAAAGAAATTAATTGCACCTGTAGCATCAATTTCACCACTCGGTCTCTGTACTTTATCTGATAAAGCATCAGTTAAAGATTAGAAGAAGCGACCCCCCACCAATAACAGATTTTTTCAACCTGATGTTCACACAATTTTTGTGCTTATTATTTAAGATGTTTAAAGTCTGGACAGACAAAATAACATTAAACAATTAAGAAAAAGATAGTTGATTAATAAAATATGACAATTATTCTTCGTTATTAAAGCTAATCTTAATTTATCTAAAATAAAAATGACATTGAGTTTTGTTTTTATTAATTTTTTTTTCTTGTGTTTTCCCAAAGAAATGTTAAAAAAATGCACATTTTGATGAAATGGATAAATTTAAATGTAAATAAATTTTTGTTGTAATTTTTTATTGGGTTTTTGATTGTGTTTGGTTTTGGGTGTTTTTTGTTGTTTTGTTTTTGTTAAAAACTAATTTCAACTTCAATATGCATGTTGTATCCTCATGAAAAAAATTGTTCATTTAAATCTAATTATTATTATTATTATTATTATTATTATTAAGAATTTTGACGAGTATTTTATTTCATCTTTTTATCAAAAGGAAGTATTTATTTTTGTTATCAGTGAATACGCAATGTGAACTTTTTTTTCTTTAAAAGTCCAAACTTGTCATAGATTTGTCTAGAAATATATTTTATTGCACACACCACACGCTTATTGCACGATCATAACTTTTTATTCTTTCTCTTGTAAATGGAGATATTCGCAAATTTCCTGAATATTCAAATTGGGACAATCATTTAATGATAAATAATACACTTGTGACCCTTCAGCTGTTAGGCCGGGTCATCAGGTGCAGTCGATTTAGGTGATAATGATTAAATACGTGACGGGAACAACTAAGTCTACATAGTAGTACGTATATATTTTTTTCCAAATACTTGTGGTCGGGTATTCGTTTCGTGGTTAGCGAGTTAAACTCGCAACTTAGAGGTCTTTTTTTTAGCTTTTCTAAGTGACAACTTGTCTATTCACGCACACTTGAAAAAATTATTTGAAAGCGAGGTATTTTCTCAGCGCTCAGCAAAGCAAATAATATCTGCAGAGACGTTTCGAATGCTCTTTAACTCAAGTGGCAGAGCAACAGACAAGTGGTTCAGAGGTCGGTGAATCAACTCACATTTTGTAAATGAGTTCCTCTTCTTATAGTAATGATGTTGAAAGGGAGCTTTTTCTGGTTTAAATCAAGTGATTTATTATTATTTCCCACTATTGTACAATGTCTGAAATTACTCCTGAAAATAAATTTTTTATATATATACAAAAAAAACAGTGTTACAAGACCGAGTGATTTGAGAGGACGTCGATCTTGTTGATTAAACTGAATGACAACGGACTAGACATATGACATGGATAGGAGGATGAATTTTAAATATCAGGCCTTTATTAGTGAGTCGTACACGAAAAGTTTTGAAATGTGTAGGATTGCGTTTGCTGCATCTCAGCAGTGTTGGAAGTCGGATCAGCTCAGTGTAAGTTGTAGGTGTTGCTGGAGTCGGTCGAAGATGTGGACACGTACGTAGCAGGTCACGGTCAGGCACTGGTGATCCAGAACGAGGCTTTTGGCCAAGTCGAAGACGTAGCTGGGGACGGTCGGAAAAAGGATTCATTAGTTGCAAGGGCAGGATGAGCGACGTCCTGGTTTATTCAATCCTTGGTTAACCGGGGATATATCAATGTTGTTTTGGAAAGCAGATGATAGTCTGAGCAGAGTCATTGCTTGTAGACTGGCGAGCTGATGCATAACATCTGTGTAGTCTCAGCGGTGTTGTTCGTTGTCAGGCGCTGGTTGTCTGGAACAAAAATGGGTCGAGTCGACAGGCTGGTCAGGAATGTCTCAGGACTGGAACGATTGTTGTCAGGTAATCCATACAGCCAAGATCGTCTCAGGACTGGAACGATTGTTGTCAGGTCATCCATACAGACAAGATCGTCTCAGGACTGGAACAGTGTTCATGCGGCTAGCGGATGACTAGGTTGGCAGTAACAGCTTCAGCCATCATACAAGCATGGCTGTGGGTTGGAGCATCGTCAGCGGTCGGCAGGAACATACTTGGCGTAGGAAACCAGTTTAGCTGTAGGAGGATGCGTCGTTAGCGAAGACAGAAGTTGTGCGGGTTGGAGTGTCAAAGGCGGAAAACAGCTGTATCGTCAGTGGTCGGCAGGGACTGTAACATCGTCAGCGTAGGTTGAGGAGGATAGGTTCAGCTGCAAGCCTAGCACATGTTCACTTCTGGTAGGATCTACTGCGAATAAACGGGATCGCAACGAGCGAATATGTGCACTCAGGCTGTGGACTTTGAACATGTCGAGCCATCTTGCTGGATCAACCTCAAGTAAACGGGATCAGGAGTAGACTCGAACATTCAGATTCTACCGAGGTAAGGCAGGATCACAGAAGTTAGAACTTCTTAGCCACCAGGCTGGATCAGAACTGCGGCTGAGCGGAATCACAATTAGTGTGAAAGTTCAGCCGAAAGGCCGACACAGAGGAGGAGTCAAAGTGAGTACACTAGGTGGTACAAAGGTCACTTTACACTTTGATTCAAGGGCCCCCGTGACTACACAATCCTATTTTATAATGTTATGGCGCCGCCTTTGTATATAGGGGGAATTTTATAAGCCCCGAAAAGCCCGGTTTATTCCTACGTTTTGTAAAAGAATAAACCGTACTTCAACAGCAGTTAGGAATTGGTGACAGCTTTTGAAGAAAGGAGACGAACGACTTTTAGTGCAACAAAATTTATATACAACAACAAGAACAATAAACAAGGTTATACACCAAATGGAACAAACAACGAATATGTAAGAGTTCACAAAAGAGTTCAAGATTCCGATAGGTGGTAGGGTTTTGTAAGGTTTAGTTGTAAGGTTGTTATAAGGTAAAGTTATAAGGTAAGGTAAGGTTTGGTAAGGTTAGGTAGGTTATGTGATGGTTGTAAGGTTTGCAGATAAAATACCTGCTGGAACTTAGCTGTGTGTCCTGTTCCTTTTAACTCAGCACGTGCGTTCGTCGCTCTTGGCTCCTGGCTGGTGGAAGAAGGTACCAAATACGTTTGCCGTCAAGGGCTGCTACGAATGGACCTGTTGCTGACAGTGGTGGGAGTGGAAAACAGAAGAAGAATCTCCTGTGGAGCTCTTTTTTTATAATGGACGCCACGTGACCCCAAGGGGCTGCTGATGTTCGGTGAAACAGGATCACCAGTTCCTTAACAAAATTTCTACATATAAGACGAAAGGGCAATATATCAAATGGTTTCGATTGTGGAAATTCTTGTCTTATCGGACCGGAAGTCTCCCTATAAAATATAGGTAACAATGAAATACCTCATTGTATTTCGAAGAGGAACTTTTAAATGCGATGTATTTTATCTTGTGATTAAGAACTGTCAGCGAAACAGCCCGTAGAATTAATGATATCTTGGAAAATAGTTCTCGTATTGACAAGAGAAATTCACTCGTCACGAAGGGGTTTCGTTTCGTTAACTGACATCACGGATGACTGAGCGTTTCTTTCTCAACAATTGTAGTAACCAGAGGCTACGGTAACGATATTATTTGTTTATCAATACATTTAATAGATATATAAAATTGAGGATGCAATTTATTATTCTTTTAAATAAAATCCCTTGACTGTCTTTTTGTGCAAGACCTTGAACAAAGAAAAGTAGAGAATGTAGACATTGTTTTCACAAATTTTAATGTTAAATCATACTTATTATGTACATTATTTATATTTTCTTTTACGTTGATAACACTCTTCTAAGCACGTGACCAGTTTCATAAGTTTTTTAAATATCTTGTAAACAAGATTTCTTAATGTACATGACTGTATCTTTTTTAGAGATCCAATTGTAATAAGAATAACAATAAATTTAACATGCCACATCTTTTTCAATTGAAGATCTTTATATTTATTTATTTTAACATATTCTTTAATGCATATATTTTTATCTCATGATGCTACCATATCTATGAAAAGGCAATTTGTTTGTGGTCTTTTATCATCAAGTCTGGTCTTTTAGCTTTTATATGTCAGTCTGTATAAATTGTAAAATTCCAAAGAATACAGACTTCATGGTCTTCTTTGTATTTAACGAGCCTTCCCACCGCAAGAAGGATGCAACACAAGGGCAATTTTTAAACAGAGTTTTCCTTTTCCCAGACTAGTTGCCATATCAAGTTTAAAGAGCCCGGGATGCTAACTCTTTACACAGAACTGGAGGAGGGAATAGTTAAATGTATCTCTTTCCCAAAGATATTGGCACCCAGGATTTGAACTCGAGTGGCCCAGTCTATTTCTTATGACAATGACTGTTACACAATGAGCGCCTCTTCATAGCCTCCAATGACTGGTTGATGTCCATATCATTTTTCAGTATGTTTTTACAATGATATTGACATGTCTTGAATGAATTTACTGACCAATCTCATGCAAATTGTTGTATTCTTTCAGTGTCAAACTTGGACAACATGATACGATGGTTAATAGTTTCAATGTGATGTTTACAAAAACCAAAAGAAGAAATGGAGGAATTTATCTTTTATTTTTATCATTATTCTTTTCCTCCTTACAAGTTTGCCACACCAGTTGTAACTCGTAGTTTTCACTGAAGTCCCAGTGACAGCAACTCCCCTCGGCTCTCCTAGACTCGTCTTAGTATTTTATTTGATTTCAGCAATGTTGTGGTCTGAGCGGAGTGTTCTTTGCGTTTCTACTTCCCCCCAATATTTTTTCTAGGTTCTTCAGGATTGTCTTAAGGTCTCTAGATATGATTTGTATAACTATCACCTTCATGTCCCTTAGCTTTTTTTAGCTCTCGGGCAAGGTTCAGGTATTTATCTAGTTTTTTGTTTTGCTTTCACTTTATGATCGACTGGAATAGCAAATTCTATTTGTCGACAAATTATTTTCTTTTTATTAACTAAAACTAGATTCAATTTTCTGATTGAGTGATCTATTTGTATCTCAAAATCCCTGAGAATTTTATGTCTCGTTCTCAGCAGAAGATTCTGATCTCTCTATGTATCATTTGTCTGTAGGGTCGAATTTTAGTTGCTTGCACAGTTCCCTACACTTACTATTCTAGCTTTTACATAATTATTTTTTATGATGTTACTTTTGCCTGCAATAAATGTCGATTAAGTTTCTTTTATTACGTTTCTTCTATATAAAAGTGTCCTGCTTATCTCAAGCACAATTTTCCTAGTTTTTCTTCTTATTTATGTTTTCTCAACTTAATAATTTATTCTTTCTTGTTTGTTCTTCTGCTGTTTATGTTATTACTTTTCTTAACTGTTGTGGTTAATCTTGTTTTTCTCTTTTTTGTATATTCTTTAGATCCCCGAATTGTCATATTCAATCCTCAACAAATCCTTTTCTTCCATCTTCTCTTCTAATATTATAGTCTGTCCATATCAGCTCTTAGGAGTAAGACTTTCTGCTTTATCATCAATTTTCTGGTTCTCTAGTTCATATTTCTGAGCTCCTTTCTTGCCCAGATTAAGAAGGATCTTGACTATCTTACCAAGGAAACTACCCAGCTATTTATTCCTTTGATTAAGTTCCTACTGTATAGTTTGGTTTCCGGTAGTTTTCATGTCTTTCTGGGATACTCCTTCTGAGGTATTTCTTTTTGATTTTATCCTTCCTTTCTGTTTGACCGTGTCCACTTCTAATATTACCAGGTATTTGGGAATTTCTTTTTCTTCAACCATTTTAATGTTTTCCTGATTGGGTTCTTCTTCTTCTTCTTCTTCTTCTTCTTGAGAGTTTTTCACATCAGTTTTATCTAACGAGGGATACAGCCCAGGTATTTATTCATTTGATAAGGTTTCTGCTCGATAGTTTTGTCTCGAGTAGCTTTCTAGTTCTTCTGAGATATTCTTTCTTAATTTTGTCTTTCATCTCCACATGTTTGATGGTGTCAGCCTCCAAGATACCCAAGCATTTGTAGGTTTCCTTCTCTTCGAGCGTTCTAATCTTGTCTTGACCTGGTAGTTCCATTCCGTCAGTCAGATGCCGTTTGCCACTTTTCATTACTAGCATTGCACATTTTTTTTATACCATATTCCATTCCTATATACTGACTGTATATTCTAACTGCGTGTATTAGAGTTTCCAGTTCTTTTTCATTTTTTGTCATCCATGTTCATTAGGTGACGGATCTTTTCTTGCAATCTACTAAGTTTGTATCCGGCTGTGCATTTTCTGGATATGTAGTTAAGTGGCATCATCGCAATTATGAATTGTAACGGCAATAGTGCATCTTCTTGAAATGTACCTCTTTGGATCTTTGCTTCATCTAAGCTTCTTCCTCCTGCTTTCAATTCCACTCTCCAGGTTTTCATGGTTTTCTTGATAAAGTTTATGACTTCATGTGATAGTTTGT
Source organism: Sepioteuthis lessoniana (assembly GCA_963585895.1). Classification (NCBI taxonomy): domain Eukaryota; kingdom Metazoa; phylum Mollusca; class Cephalopoda; order Myopsida; family Loliginidae; genus Sepioteuthis; species Sepioteuthis lessoniana. The sequence goes on from OY757924.1 coordinate 95,174,253, forward strand.
ACATTTTGAGACAGTTTATTATCCTGCTTTGCGGAACCATATCAAATGCCTTTTTGTAGTCAATCCAGGCCATAGCTAGATTTTTCCGTCAGGTCTTGCTCTCATTTAGAATGTGCTGATCTATGTAAAGTAACTCGGCTGTAACTCTGGATCCTTTGTGACATCCTTTCTGCTCCTCAAGGAACAACCCTCAACTTGTTAGCGAGTAGTAAATCTCTTCCTTACTTGTGCTGTAAATATTTTCCACATCATCGGTAGGCAGGTGATGGGTCTGTGGTTGTTTGGAACGGTTCCTTTATTTGGGTCCTTTTGGATCAATGTGGTCTTTCCTTTGGTCATCCATTCAAGTACTTGTGCTCCTTGTAAGCATCTGGTCATTTCTAGTACTAGTCTGTCGTGAATGGAGGTGAATTTTTTGAACCAGAAACCATGTATTCCATCATGGCCAGGCGTTTTCCAGTTTGATATTTTTTTAGTATCGTTTTGAGTAAATCTATGGGTATTTCCGCTTTCGGGCCTTCTTCGAGCCCTTCTAATTCTTTAATCATATTGTTTATCCATTCGGTTTTTCCGTTATGTTTTTTGGTTGCCATATTTTTTTCCAAAATCGTTCGTTTTTTTTTGCATCCGGTTGTTTTTGTAGATATTTTTATCTGCATTTCCAGTCAAATTTCCCATCCTTGTTTTGATTTTTTCTTCGTGCTTTTTGAGGGGATTCCAATTTTCTCACAAACTAATTTCGCCCCAGCATAGATTAGTTCATCTAATCCGGTTATATTATTCGTTGATATATAAGGTAGGACTTGATTTATTTTATTCGATTCCGTCTTAACTGTTCTCCATTCTATGTTTCTGAATGATGGTATGGTAGTCTTTTCACTGTTCATAATTCTCTTTAAATTTTTTAGATTTACCTTTTGTTCCTGTGATAGTGTTTCTTGAGGGTCGCTTGTTTGTGCGTTGTTTGGCTGTGTGGCGTTTCCATTTTCCGAAGTTGGCAGTTCATTTCTGTAAGGTTGTTTTTGTTTGATAACTCTTGATGTGTCTGGTATACTGTATAATTATCTTGTTTTTTATTTGTTTTCTGATGTATTCTAGAATTTCAAGGTCAGAAAACCAACCTTTTTTTCATCATTGTTCTAACTTGGTCGGCAAGTCTTTGGCTTGTTGTCTGAAAACTAGCACATTCTTGCCAGAACTCTATCATTCTTTTCTTATAACCTCTTTGTGAAGGATTGCTCTAAAATAGCAGTGTAGTGCAAGTTGATTGTCTTCCCTAGTCAAAGTTTTGCCTCTACGTCTCTAGTTGTTGTGGTTCCTGCCAAATCTGACAACAGACAAGAGTTTAAGGTGAGCTCGGCATCTCACAGTCCAGTTTTGTTTGTCACCTTCACAACCTCAGCAAAAGTATGTTACCAAACATATTACAAAACTATAGACAACTAATGCTAAGAACTCATCTAAAAAATTCAGAGATACTGAAATGATATAAAACATATTTTCCAATACAAAGTTTTCTCTCCTGCTAAATTAATTTAAGATTCTAAGATGAAACATTTTGTTTTTTTAGACATATTTTATTAACTAGTTATTACCTATGAAAAATAGTATGGACATGTTTGACTTTCAGTGAGATTACATTTTTTTTAGAAAAGAAACGGAATCACGTTTATATATATATATATATATATATATATATATATATATATATATATAGGGTACGATTTATTTACTTACCACTTTCTTGTTGATATGGTAACATACCATTTTAAGTGAGGCTTAACTTATAGGCATAACAATTGATTTTCCTATCATTCAATTCGCCCATCTCTCTGTAATAGAATATTCTAGTATTGTAGAAAAGTGTTACAGTCACACACACACACACACACACACACACACACACACACACACACACACACACACACATTGATGAATAAATAAATACAATGACTGCTATACAAACAGCAGTATTGCTTTCAACAAAGCCCTCATCAGATGATCACTCTGGGTTCAGAAATGGTTTCAGGGTCGAAGCATATAACCACTAACTCAGAGTGCCAAGATAGGGTAACATAGATACTGAATCAATAGCACTTGGTAACAGTGTCTCACTTATGGGTTGATACTGAGTACACTTTATTTATAATTATCATAAACCACATTTTTGATTATTAATAAATTATTATTATACATTCAATATCAAAATATATATTATTATCATTCCATATCAACTCATCCAATATTTCTAAAGTCTCCAAGGACAACATCTCTAATTTTGATGAAATTTGACACTCTAGAGAAAAATAAGATTTGAAATTTTCAGTTCAAAAATTTTAGTAATTTGAAATATTCTTTGATTTACAAATTGTAAGTCCCAAACATGATTTTGCCTAATTCGAATTTTATAACTTGGTATTTTCAGAAGATTTTAAAGTTGTTGTTGTTATTTCCCACATAGATAATTAATTTCTGGTTTTACTTTATTCATGTCCTCTCAAAGTAATAGGTCTTCCAAAAGAGGAAAAATAGCAATTTTGTGAGATTCCCCCCCCCGTTAAGACTAAACTAAAAAAAAAATAGAATAAAAAATTCTACCTGATTTTATTCATTTGATATATTTCCTTGTGTAAAATAAAAATAGAGTTTAAAATAATTAATTCTTTATAGATGAGAACCGAGAACCATGACAGTGAAAAACACAAAATTTATGTTTTTGAAAACAAGAAAATTAATGTAGATAATTGAACAAACAATTCAAATTTTGCTGATAATTACTTATAGTTCCATCAATTATCTTTCATATGTAAAAATTTAAAAGCCCACATATTTGTATCTAAGTTGTTGAAATTGTTATAGAAACTGATATCCTTTGGTAAATTCTTTTACAAACAAACTTCCAACTGAGTACAGCATTATAAACCATTGAACTCCATGTTACACTGAATTTAATAGAAGTTTCCATTTTTGAATATTCATTGTCAATATAATATTCATAATAAGGCCCCAGATATAAAGCTGAAATTTTAAGAGTTTATTTTTCTAGAGTATGAGTGTCACCAATTGAAATTTTATCAAAATCCAAGATGGTGCCCATAGAACCATTAGTTAAGTTGATATATAATAACCAATAACATATATATATATATATATATATATATATATATATATATATATATATATATATATATATATATATATATATACACATTGTATTTTATATTTGTGAATACAATCTAACAATGAAAAGTTAAACAGAATTATTAACTACATAGTATATAAACTTCTGTGTCAGTAAACATTTTAATTTCAAGAATAAAAACAATTGTTTGTCTAACATAATGATCATGGAAAAATTCTTTTTTTTTTTAAACTTTATAGAAGTTTCCACAGCAGTTCTAGTAGGTGGTTTTCATTGAAGTCTGAATGAGAGCAGATCTCTTCAGCTCTCCAGAACTTTTCTCAGTACTTCAGCTGACCTCTGTAGTGTAGTGGTCTAGGCAGATCTCAACTCTCCAAAAGTCTTCTGAGTACTTCAGCTAACCTCAGTAGTATTGGGATCAAGGAAGATCTCATGCTCTCCCAGTCTCTTCTGAGTTTTTGGGAATTAATTATTTCTCTCCTTGTAAGTTCTTGACACCAACATTAGTTGGTCATATTTCACTGAAGACTGAGTGGCTGCTAGTTTCCTCAGGACGCCAGAATACTTCTAAGTATCCAGTCCCTTTTTAACAATACTTTAGTCTGGATAGACTTGATTTTTACTTTGATTTCCAATTCTTCCAGTCCCTTTTCCAAGCCTTTGTGGATTATTCCAAACATTCCAATTACAATTGATATTGCCATCATCCTCATGTTCCACAACTTTCTAACTTCTTTAGCAAGATCTAAGTACTTGTCTCTCTTTTCCTTTTCTTTGATTTTCACCATTGTTGTTGTTGTTGTTGTTGTTGTTGTTAATAATAATAATATATTCCATTGTGAACCTCCAAAATATTTTTTCAAGATGAAGAGAGGTGATAAAAGAACATTGTTACAAAAACCCCACACATGTTTATTCTAAATGTCATGTGTTATATTTGGTCAGGTCTCACAAAAAAAGGAATATGTGAGGGTTCTTTTTTGTTCAGTTAAACCACAGGGACATTCATAATTTCCTACAATTGGGGATTTGAACTTTGACCTACCATCTGTCAATCTCTTTTACCAAATGTTCACTACAACCAGAAGGTTGGTGGAAGAAGCTATTATTTAACAAATCACCAAATCCTGACCAGAAATCAAAACCAAATATAAATTAAGAAAAAGAGAAGACCTTGACAACAATTGGATTTTGCTGTTCCAGTGGACCACAGAAAACAATCAAAGAAAACAAAGAGCTGAAAAAATTATGTAACATGAAATTGACAGTTATGCTAATTGTAGCAAAAACTGAAATGAAAAACTCACTAAGATTAGGAGTAACAATTATAATAATAACAACAACAACAACAACAACAATAATAATAATAATAATAATAATAATAATTGCTATAGCAGCAAATCACAAAGTGAAAATAAAAATCAACTATTACTTGGATGTTACCAGAGAACTGAAAAAGCTCTGGAACATGAGAGTGACTTTGATGCCAATTGTAATTGGTATGTTTTGTCTCCAAAGGCTAAGAAAAAAGACCATAGGAATTGAAAATCAGAGGAAGAACTGAGACCATTTAGACCAAAACACTGTTAAAATCTGAAAAAATACTTAGAAGAGTCCTGGAGACATGAGGAGACTTGCTATCACTCTGACTTCAGAGAAAACCACCAGTTAAACTGGTATGAAAAATTTACAAGGAACAACAACAGTAACAACAACAACAACAACAACAAGTACCTTGACCTTGCTAGAGAATTGAAAAAGCTGTGGAACATGAAAGTAATAATTGTGTCAATTGTGATTGGTGCTTTAGGCACAATAACTAAAGGATTATTAAAAGGCCTAGAGGACTTAGAAGTTGGCTGACGGATAAAGACTATTCAAACGACAGCATTGCTGAGAACAGCCAGAACCCTTAGATGAGTCCTGGAGACTTGAGGAGACTTGCTGTCACTCAAACTCCAGTGAAAAACCATCAGCTAACACTGATGTGAAAAACTCTAATGAGTAAAAATAATAATATACCTAATCTCAGCCAAAAGATCAGACCTAATAATCATCATCATGTCGTGCTGGTAGCACGGATATCCCTGACCCTCTCTCGCCACTTTTCCCTATCGTTCATCACCTCAGGCAGGTCTTCTGGACAACATCCCGTATCCTCACATAGTTGCTGAATGTATGTTCATGCTGGTCGTCCTGCTTTTGCACGGCCATGTGTGGGGGTCCATAAGAGTACATCACTTATGAGTTCGTCCCTGCTTCTCCAGCAGTGTCCTGCATGTCTGGTTCGTCTAACTTGGATAGTTTTCGTGATAAGAGGCAGGTGGCCGTACAGCTGGTGTCTTGTGGGGTGTTGCCGCCAGGACTTGTTCAAGATTGCTCGCAGCATTCTTGTGTAATTGCCGTCTAGCTTCTTCTCCAGCCGTTTTGTTAGAGTCCATGAAGTGCATCCATATAGCAGTATCGATGCGACCGCTGCCTGGAAGAAGCTGCGTTTCATTTTATCGGTTAGGTCTGATTTCCATATAATCGATAGTCTATTGATAGCTGTCCATGCTTTCGTTAACCTCGTGTCGATGTCCTTTTCGGTTGATTCGACGCTGCTTCCTAGGTAAGTGAATTTGTCTACTAGTTTTAGAGGGGTTCCTTCTAGAGTGGAGATGTCCCCCGTTTGATTATAGCACATATATTCCATTTTGTGTGCATTGACATAGAGGCCTATGCCTGCGGCTGCTCGTTCCAGACTGTGCAGTAGTGTTTCGGCTTGGTTGGGTGTATTTGCCAATATCGCTATAGCATTGGCGTAGTCGGCGTCGGTAATTGTTTTTGCGGGGTACCTTCTGCTTCTTTTCTTTGTCAGCTCGAAGCCGTTCTCTCTGGTTTTGTCAATCGAGGTTCTAAGTACGTAGTCTAGACAAATGATAAAGAGGTATGGGGCTAGCGTATCCCCTTGTAGTACTCCTGCTACAATGTCAAAGTATTCTATGTCTCCATCTGGTGATCGTACTTTTACTTTGGTGTTTCTATAGAGAATCGTTATTGCTGCTACAGTTTCTTTAGGTATGCCGTATGCTAGTAGGATTTGTTCCATCTTTCCTTTGTGAATGGAATCGAAGGCCTTGGTAAAGTCGACAAATATTAATGTCACTTGTAGGTTTTTTGCCCGTACACCTTCAAGGATTCTACGGATGGTTAATATTTGTGAGGTCGTGGATCTATTTCTTTGGAAGCCATTTTGGTTTTTTCTAAGTATGTTGTCGATTTTGGGTTCTATGCGGTTTCGTAGTAGGGCATTGTAGATTTTGGCTGCTATGGATGTAAGTGTTATGCCTCGGTAGTTTTTGGCTAATCCGAGGTCACCCTTTTTAGGGAAGGGGAGGATGCATCCCTTCAACCATCTATCTATCGGATTTTGATTGTATACTGCGTTGCAGTGTCGGAGTAGTATGTTGTCGAATTGTCTGGTCTTCCATACTTCTGGGGGAATTTCATCAAGCCCTGCAGCTTTCCTATTTTTAATTTTTCTGAGAACCGAGTTGAATTCTTCTTGTGTGAACGGTCCTAGTTTAATGTCCAATTGTTTACTAATTATTCTGGTGATTGGTTCATGTGTTATTTTCGGTGGGTTTCCTAGTAGGTTTTCGAAGTGCTGTTTCCACAGTTTTATTCTTTCTTGTTGGTTTGCAGCTTTCAGTTTTGCTTTGGCTGTGCTCTTTCAACTACTCACTTCGTTTATTGTTTGCCAGGCTATTCTAGATTGTCTATCTTCCACCGAGTCTCTAATCTTATCTATCTGATTTTGAATGTATTCTGTCTGTTCCTTTATATATATGCCTGCTAATTGATATTGTGCCGTTTTTAGTTTTCGGATATTTGTGTTTGTTGGGTTCTTTCGATAGTTTTTGGAGGCTGTTTTCACTAGTGCACGTTTTTCTTTCACCGCTAAAGTTTCCCATGGGACTCTATATTTAGTTTTGAGTTTTGTTGGAATACATTTCGCTGCTGCCTCGAGGTGCGCATTGACGAAATTTTCACATTCTTCATTTGGTGTACTTTTTCCCGTCTTCTCTTGTAGTGTTTCGAATCTGTTTCTTAATTCTAATACGTATTTATCTCTTATATCTCTGTTGTTCAAAAGGGCTCAGTCATAGTGTTTGGTGGTCGCTGATCGTTTGGCGTTTTTTCGTAGGCTTAGCCGTATTTTCGCCGTGACTATTCGGTGATCTGAGGACACACCCTCGAAAGAGGAGTATGCCTTGCAATTCATAGCACTATTTTTCCATTTCTTGTTTATAAGGACATAGTCTATCTGTGCTTTACTATTGTTCGCGTACGTGTATGTCCATAGTTTGCCCTCCCTTTTTTGGTAGTTTGTATTGAGGCATGCTAATCTATTTTCTATCATGAAATCCGTTAGATGTTGCCCATTCCTATTTGACGTGTTGTGGAGGCTGTATTTGTTGTTTCCGTTTTTCCCCGAGTTGGGCATTCATGTCTCCACCAATGACTAACATGTTTTGTTTCGGGATGCTACGTACTAATGAGGATAACTCATCGTAGAAGGTGACTAGTTCAGTTTCTTCACTAACATTGGTAGGGCTGTAGCAGGAGATGATTGTTGCTCTGTGGTTGCCGTTAAAAGTAGCTGCCATCATTCTTGGTTGTATTTTCTCAATACTATTTAGCGTTTTTAATGCTCTGGGTCCTATGAACATTCCTACCCCTCCTACTGCGGCGTTGACAGGGTTTTTCCATGCCGATACAGTGACGAGCGTCCATCCATTGCCATTTGCAAAATTGTCAACTTTGCTACCTTGGCTGACCACAGAATAAAACTGAAAGAATGTGAAAAGAAGGATAAATACTTCGATCTTGCTAGAAAATTGAAAAAACAATGGAACATGAAGGTGAAAATTATACCAATTGTGATTGATGCTTTTGGTACAGTAACTAAAGGATTATTAAAGGGACTTGAGGACTTGGAAGTGGAAGGACGAGTGGAGATCATCCAAGCTACAGCATTATTGAGAACAGCCAGAATACTGAGAAGAGTCCTGGAAACTTGAGGAGACTTGCTGTCATTCAAACTCCAGTGAAAGACCATCAGCTAATGCTGATGTGAAAAATTCTAATGCGTAAATAATAATAATAATAATGATTTTTATTATCGGCGGTTTAAAATGACTTCATTTGAAATGAACCAACATTTTTTTTAATTTTCTTCTCACATACAATTATAGTCTACTAATGTGCCCGTGGTGTAGTCGTTATCGTCGTAGGGAAATGAACACGGCGACTCGAGTTCAAATCCTGGACGAGACTGATTGCATTTAACATAGCACTAATACCCTTGGGAAAGGTATGAATCCAATTATTCTCCTTCCAGCTATGGGTAAATAGTAGGACAGACTAGGTTCTTCAGCCTTGGGCAGGGAACTAGTCTAGGAGAAGGAAAACTCTGAATTCAAACCTGTTAAACTCCGCTTAAAAATTGACCATGTGTCATATCCTGCCCGAGCGGAGGGGTTGGGTAAATAGTACTAATGTCTATTTTCCTTCAGATTCCAAATTGCTTTTTAGATTTTCTTTGAATTATTTTAGAACTCTAGTTAATACAACAAAATTTATAGTAAGAAAAATCCTATTCATCATATTCCATTGTTTTTAATTGATCAGACAAGATCTGTTGTTTTGATTTTATGCAGCTGTTGATGCAAGAAATAATAATTAACCTTACTAAAATAATTTCGATCATAAATAATGGAATTATTTATAAATGGATTGTCACCCTTGGTTCATCAGTGGTGAGTTAAAATTGCTGAAGCATTGGTTAACTGAAATCCTTTCAAATCATACAAGATAATGAAAGAAAGAAAAAAATTTCTTAAATACTGATGTAGAAAAAAAAGAGAAGTATAACAAGTTATAGTGAAAGAGGAAAAAAAAAACAAAGTGAACAAGTGAGTGAGACAGAGAGATTAAGTAAGGCAGTCTACCTACTTATTACCAACAAAAAAAATTACCAGCATATTTGAATTTCAATGAAATTATTCTTTTTTGAAAACATGCCTCATATTACTCTAACAATGAGATTTACTCAGTATAAGAACCAGGTTACATATCTGATAACTATGTATATAAAGTCATATTGTGTTTTATATCTTAATAGATTTCTACTGCTGCCATTAGTACTAAGACTAGAATTACTACAACTTATATATTTTTACAATTATTATTATCATTATTGATTATATATTGTAATTCCAATATTATTATCACCAGCATAATTATATCAGTATTGTTGTTGTATATTATATCATATTAATTATTATTATTTAATTACGATTTTGTTATTAGTGTTACTGAGTTAAAATAGCTACTGAGTTTTATTGTTGTTATTTTTCCAGGAAATATTTTCAGCAACATCAGCATCATTATCATGATAATATCACTATTCTTATTGTTTTTTTTCAACTATCATTACGATCATCATCATCCTCATCATCATCATTATTATTATTATTGTTGTTGTGGTTCTTGTTGTATATATTATTATTATTATTATTATTATTATATAGTTGTATTAGTGTTATTGTTGGTGTTGCTGTAAATATCATATCATGAGTTATAATAGCAATATTATTATTATTATTATTACAGGTATGAACAGATTTGTTCACAAATAAAGAAAATATTTCTGTTCTTGATCATTATTTCTGGAAAGAAACGTTATTGTAAGATTGGAACTGAAATGTCAAGAGACAGATCGTTGCTTGTTGAGTTAGACATTTGTCGTTATCCCAATGGTCAAGTATGTCCAACTTTTAATCAGGGTCTTACAAAAGTGAATGTTAAATAAGGCCAACAATTTTCCTTCTTTTTTGTTTTTCCTCGCAAAGAATTTGTTAAAAGAACATAGCATTACAATGCAATAGCAGCAACAGCAATAATAATAAGAGCTGAAGAAATTCTGGAATGTGAAGGTAACAGTCAATGCAGCTTTTGTTGGATTTCTGGAAATCATACCCAAAAGACAAGTAAAAAGGCTGAAGAAACTAAAAATCCAAGGAAGAATAGAAACCATCCTGACTTATGACACAACTGAAAATAGCTAAACAATTATTAGAATATTGAAGAAAGTTGCTGTTATGCAAGGTCAAGTGAAGACCATTTATTACTAATGGTATGAAAACTTAGTGAGTGCAATTATAATTATAATAATAATTGTGTCAAAGCCAAAATTGATAGTACACAAAAGAATAGCAAGGGTAGGTTATATGATGATAGAGATGAAACAGTTAAGTACATTATAAGCAAATACAACAAACTGGTACAATAGAAATACAAGAGTAGGCATGATTGGGTGGGAAAGGCTGGAAAATGTATAAGAGACTAAAATTTAAACATGCTAACAAATGGTATAGGCATAAACCAGAATCTTTCCAAGGAAACATGGTATTCAAAATTCTCAGGAACTTTGAGATATAAACAAATTCCCTAATGAAGACTAGAAGACTAGACTAAATATTAATGAACAAAAACAAAAGAACTTGTCATTTAGATTTTGCTATTCCAACAAATCTTTGAGTAAAAATAAAAGAAAGTAAAAAGATAAAAAAAAAACTTTGATCTTGTCAGAGTGGGAAAACTGTGAAATACAAAGGTGATATATATTATAACTGAGGCTCTTGGAGTAGCTAACAAAATCCTGGAAAAACAGACAGATGGAACTGAAGATCAGAGGAAGAATTGAGATCATTCAAACCATAGCACAATTAAGATTAGCTTGTATACTTAGAAAATTCCTGGAGACCTGAGGACACTTGCTGCGACTTACATTTCAGTGAAAAACAATCAGGTAAAAATGACGTGAAAAACTCTCAAGGATTGAATTAATGATAAGAGCAACAAGCTTGAAAAGTTGGAACTTTGGGAAATGATTGAGACTATTCAGATGACAGCACTTCTAGTATTGGCTAAAATACTTAGGAGAATCCTAGAGTATTGAAGAGATTTCCTGCCACTAAATCTCCATTGAAAATTATCAGTCACTAATGATATAAAACAACCAAAAAACACGGCAAGAAGAACTGATATTTCTAGATTGGCTTTTTCTAAAGTAGACAGTAACCGATGAAATAACTGTCTTAGTAAATAAAAAAAGGAGGAAAAATTTTATGCATCCTTTTAATTCAATTTCTTATTTAAACTTTTTTTCAGTTTTAATCAATTTTATGGTTGATACTAGAGTTTCAGGGAGTTAAGGAGGATTGATGGATAAAATTTATGAATATGATTTTGCCAGAAAATAGTTAACTCTAGAATTTCCAAGAACTGATTTTCAGAGAGAGAAAGATGATAAGTATGTTCTAAAGCTTGACAATTTTATTCAAAGCAAAAGAAACCATTTTTTAATGAAATTATTGTCAATATTCTTGTTATTCAATTGAACAAGAAAAATACAAGAACTGTCTTTGTATCATAGAAACATGTTCCTCATTAACTGAAAAAATCTCTTTGAAAAAAATTCTGCATGACATTAAAAATCATGAAAAATAGCTGAAATCAAAACAATTGAAATCATTTATCAAAATGAAAGATAATGTAGATAATGAAAATAAACCATCAAATTTTACCCAAGATGATGATACATTTATAGTGAGATTGAAATGGAAGCCTCTACACACACACACACACACACACACACACACACACACACACACACAAAGTGCAGTTCACAATAAATTCTTGACTTAGTTTAATCTGCAAATATTGTGAATTTGCACCTTTGCATTTTCAAAAACTTCTAAAGAAAGTCACCAATGGCAATATGTGAACAGTTTATTTTTAAATACACGAATTTAGGCTAGACTTTGTTATAGACTGGAGTAATTTCATTGGTTATAATTTCATATTTGTAAGTAGAACCTGAATATAAAGAAAGTAATAATTTTCAGCTATTATAATTGAATGAAAAGCATAAACCCATCTCTTCTTTCCTAAGCAATGAGTAAAATAAAAAGGCAGACTAGGTTCTCTAGCCTTCGTTGACAACTTGTCAAGAAGAATAACTCTAAAATCAAAACTTAAAGCTTGAGTCCCAAAGACAATTCATCATTCTCGACACTTTTATTTAAACAACTGTTACCAAGTTGTATCAGTTCTTGTTCTTCCTTTAGTCAATATCAGTGGCATGGAAAGAGGAGACTAGCTGCATGGGCAGTTGCCAATCTTCCATACAAACCTTACCCAGGCATTCACCTAGATTCAGACACAAGTCCATGTTCTTGAGAGATTAATAGATATCACCATTATATTTCATAAAAAAGCAAATATTACTTAATGTCCACATTCAAACCTTATTTATTTGACTTTATATAAGTTTATCATATTACTTATTACCACTCACCGTAGCATTTTCCCCATATTTACCTCAAAGTTATTCAAGGTTCACACTGTCTTCTTTTCGGAGTTTGCATTCAAAGTTTAATATCAGTTGTTCGTTTTTTGTTTTTGTTTTTTGGTGTTTTGTGGGGGGTCATATTTAATACATCATTTTGAAAAGAAAATTATGAATATTTTTATTTGGCCATTGGAAAAGTTATTAAAAAATAAGAAAACTGACATTATAGTCAATATTAAATATAAAATCAAAATCAGTCATCATTATTGTCATATAAATGCACAGAAATAAATCTATAACTTAATCTGAGTGACTTTAAAAAGATATTTATCCTGTTATAATAACTAACTGAGATTAATAGATTTAGTGTGTCTATAATCTGACTATTTATACTACAAAAGTACTTACCAGTGTACAAAAGTAAACCCAACACAATATGTGGATAGAGACAATAATTATTTACTATTTACAGCTTTTAGCATACAACACTTATCAGGAAAATACTCTGAGTGCAATAGGGAGGTGCAGGCAGAGATAACAGATCTCCTGAGGTTAAACATTATATCTTGCAGCAGCAAAAACCTCTTGTATTAGATAAGTATTACAAGTATATTTATTCAGAAAAACAAGCCAAGATACCATTTTTATAGAAGTTTTAACTATCTAATATATAATGGGCATCTCACCAAAATGTTTAGCAATCTAGTCTAGCAGATTTTTACCACTGTATAATGATTTTGATCCTAACTGAGTGCTCTATATTTGTAGCTTTATAGTATACAAAGCTAAACTCAGTATTTAGAAAACCTTTCCATGGGCTCATGGTTATCATGTAAGTGTACCAAACAATTATATGTAGAGAGTTCAATCCTAAGTGAAATCTACTAAACCACTTGGCAGTTTTCAGTCCTAGCAGTTTCCTGCCAGCTGGATCATATTTTGGGACAAAGGTCCATGGATTCCATATCCTAGGTGGTACTTCCTAATTGCATGTATGTTTGGATTTTTTAATTAAAAAAAATATCAAGATTTATCTCTTTTATATTTTTACTGTAGTTCATCCAGAATCCCTAGTGACTTCTTGCCGAATCCTAGAGTTTCATGGAAAACCAGTTGAGAAAAACTGCACTAAAGTACAAAAAACACACATCATCTAAAAATGGTTGAAAACATACCAAATATAATTTCATTAAATGAAAATAATCAACATTTCTTTAAAATGGTAAAAATTGGATTTTATATCAAGAACAGACAAGAAGATACAGATATGTAAAATATGATAATTACTTTGTGCAAATTCTGAAGTAAAGTGATAAGCAAGTTAATCTCACTAGCCATTAAGAGTGAACTCAATCCTCACTAAGCTCACGAGAAAAATACGATGGATCACTGTTAGCCAATTACAGCAAATATCTGTTAGCATGAAATAGCTAATGATCAATAAAAGTATTGTCAATAAGGTGATCATGAAAAGTTTAGGGAATATAAGGTATGAAATACCTTCCTTTAATGAAAGAAAAAATTGTAGAAAATGAGGTTCCTTATTTCCTGGTGGATCAATATCAAAAGAGACATAAAATGTTTGGCAAATAAATAATAGATTTATCATGATAATATAATATGACACTTGCTCTGATACAAACGTTAATGTAGTGGGCATCACACTCTTTTTGTTCATAGTCAAATAGTGATTTGATATGTTAAAGAAATTTTGAAGGTTAAAATTTGTAGGAATGTGAATGACACAAAAGCCAAGTTTAGTATTTGACTGGGTAATGTTTTTAGGGGATTTTGTGGGAAATATTAAACGGTAATTTCAAACAATTAGTTTAAACAGTAAGTTCCGCAACTTTCTAGTTCGGATACTGATTCAAAAAGATAACAAACAATAAAGTTTTTAAAAGGGAATTTTATACAAAAGAAACGAGAAAGAAAGGAATAGAAAAGATAAAGTGTTGCAAATTTTTAGTATCTAACATGAGGGCAGTTGATATTACCATTTAAACATAAATGGCAGTTGACGTTGTATCGTTCTGTTGCCTGTTGTTATATTAAAAGAAATAAAATAAATAATGAAGGCGTTGATATTGATGGTTTTCAATTTTGTAGTTTAATGACAGCTTGAGAGGAAGTTTTTCCTTGTGCCGTGTGTTGAAGAAAATAAAGGACGGTTGTAAATGGATAAGCGGGAATTTAGTACTTAGCCAGACGCTTCAGGGTCCATTTGGTTTGGAGGGAGGAATAATTGACCAGGAAATGGTCTCTTAAAGGAAGCAGAGGAACAAATGTTGAAATGTGCTCTCTCGAGATGAAAAGTCCCCCTGTCTGCTGTTGGAATCGTCCCGGGGAAGAGAGAGAGAAATGCTATTTCTCGTGTCCAAAGGGAAAGAGAGTGCGAGCACGGTTAGCGCTGCGTTTTATGGTGCCCTAAGAGGTGTGCCCGGGCAGAGTTGCATCGGTCATTCTCATTGGATGAAATGTATAATTTCAAACTCCAACGGCCAAAGCCATTCCCGCACTAAATAATGTTTTGAAATTTTTTCTGCTACAAGTACAATTTACTGGAACTTATCGAAGAGTGTGTCCGGGAAACAAAGTTCTTTGAATTTGAGTATTTTTCTTTTCTTTTTTTGTTTTGTAGAAACGTTTCAGAGTTCATTAAATTAAGAGTCTTCTTTAAATTTCTTTCCATCAGAATTCTCAGTTGAACTTTCTTTCAGTTGTTTAACTTGGTAGAATTTCAGTAGTCGACTTTCGTTTAATTTTACTTTCATTTCTTGGGAAGCTTCAGCCTGTTAAAAATCTTTACCGGCAATTCAAGAAGCGAGTGACGAAACCAATCTGCTGGCTTAAGTCACTTTTTGGTGCCGCACTGTCTGGGATTACTTCTCCTTTTTCCACTCAGGCCAAATCAAGTGCCGCACGAGGTCAGCTTGATTTTTTTTAGAAATAAAATCTTATAGTGTCTGTAGACAAATGTGGGGAAAAACTAAGGAGCTTTGTTGAATAATTGGAGGAAGGGTGGCCAGGACGACAGATTGATAATCAGAAATTGAACTTATAAAGGTGAATAAAAAAAAAACGGTTGAAAGAACTGAACCCAAGTCATATGTTTTAAAATCTGATGGAATTAGGAAACAAGAGATTAAGCTTTTCTGATAAAAATCGTTTCAGTTAAAAATAGACATGATTTAAGATTACTCAAGAATAGACATTAATGAAAATTCAGCTTGGATCACTGAACTTTCTTAATAGATACATGAAATATGATTCGAGAAACCAGCTGTGGAGTTCATTGACTTTTTGACGACAGGCCTGATATAATGCCAAACATGGGAACGTGATGTCAGTTTCGTTTAAAAAATATTGCGTGAATCAGTTTTTCATCGAGCTTTACTGTTAGATTATATACCACATACATAGAATTGAAAGAGAATGGAGAACATTGAAGTGAAACGTAGAAATTTTTTTAATCATTAAATAAATCTTTGATATAGCTATCGGTGAAGGTTTTTTTTATTGTTAGTGAATACATTTCAAATACAGACTGAGGAACAAGGAAAAATAAGATAACAAAAACTACTACAGTTGCTAGAGGAATTAATCAAATCTTCTGGCAGAATTTCAATGTCTTAAAAAGTTCATTAACTTTCACCCTTAAATGTAGCAAGAATGCAAGTTTGTATTAATATTAAAACAGGTAAAACTGTGATATTGAAGCCATGACAGAGACTAAAACTGTTATATTGAAGCTATGACAGAGAATAAAACTGTTATATTGAAACCATGACAGAGAATAAAACTATTATATTGAAGCCATGACAGAGAACAAAACTGTTATATTGAAACCATGACAGAGAATAAAACTGTTATATTGAAGCCATGACAGATAAAAACTGTTATATTGAAGCCAATAAAACTGTTATATTGAAGCCATAATAGAGAACAAAACTATCATATTGAAGCCATGATATAGAACAAAACTTTTATATTGAAGCTATGATAGTGAACAAAACTGTTATATTGAAGCCATGACAGAGAACAAAACTGTTATATTTAAGCCATAACAGAGAACAAAACTGTTATATTAAAGCCATGACAGAGAAATTTATCTATTATATTGAAGCCATGACAGAGATTAAAAAAAAACTGTTTTATTGAAGCCATGAATGAGAACAAAACTGTTATATTGAAGCCATGACAGAGGGAAAAACTGTTATACTGAAGACATGACAGAGATTTAAAAACTGTTATATTGAAGCCATGACAGAGATAAAAACTGTTATATTGAAGCTATGACAGAGAATAAAACTGTTATAGTAGCCTTATTGTCTGTTAATAAACTCACTTTAATTTTCCTTTTACCATTGTTAATGTTTTCTGAACTCATTTTCAATGCACAACAAACAAAATGGCAATTTGATCTTTAGTTTTTAATTCTTTTATTTTTATTTCCAATAACAGAAAAATTTATTCTGTTTGAATTACTAAAGTGAAAATAGAGGCATTGTGGAGTTGCAATAAAGTCAGTGGGCAGTAAGAATGAAAGCCTAATCCTTAACTAAACCAAGTTTAAAAGCAATTCGTACTAGAATATCACTGTGGATCTTATGTTGTATTTTCCGTTAATTGTATGAATTATTAAAAAACTTTTTACTTTTGTCTATTTTTCTGAAGGCAAATAAAATGGGTTAAGATTTGTTTTACCAAAATGGAGAAAATATGATTTAGGTTTGGTTTGGTTTGGTTTTATGGCATATCAACCTTTGCAGGTTATTGAATGCCAAATCCTCTTTATACACATATATTAAATATATGATTTGTAAATAAATTTTGTAAATAATATTTTTGAATAAGCCTGAACTCATTTTTTTCACACAGTTAAATGGTTTCAAGCATTTCTATCTAACATGAATAGTTCAATTAACCATTAATCATTTGTTTTTCACACATTTAAAAGGATATACATAAATGATTTGTTAGTGAATAGTTGGTAGGTAATTTCATTTTCAAATGAGTCACAACTAATTTGTTTGTACACTAGTTTTGCTATTGTTTCTACGCAGTTAGATGGTTTCGATTATTGCTATATAACACTTATAATTCTATTTTGCATTAATCATTTGTTTGCACATGGTGAAGAGGTTATGAGTATTGCTATTTGACACTAATTATTCTACGGAACACTATCCATTCATTTTCACAGTCAAACGGTTTCAAGTATTGCTATTTAACACTAATAATTCTATTCAACATAACTCATTCATTTCCACAAAGTTAAATTGTTCCAAGTATTTCTATGTATCACTAACAATTCAATTAAACATCAGTCATTTGTTTACACACAGTTAAATCATCAAACAGTTCTATTTCTAACAATACAGTTTAGCATAAGTCATTTATTTACACCCACTTTAAGTGTCAAAAAGTTTTATTTGACCCATAGATAGGACCCTATCAGATGCTACTACTCCGGCCCAGAGTGGACTTAGGAGCAATAGAAATGAAGGGATACTCTGCATTCCCTAAAGCTCCAGCATTACTGAAACCTCACCATCAGATTGTTTCATGTTATATTCAGGACACTCAAATGGCAGGAGATCTTAACCCATCTGCAGAGATGCAGTTGGTGTATACTACAGCCAAGCCAACTGGGTATGGCTGAAATAGGAGGGTCTACGTGCGGTGAAGAGTTGGGGAAAGAGCTGTATCACACCAATCATAAAGCATGGAGGAGACTCTGTTATGAGAGTGGAGGGGGGGGGCTTTTGCCAATTGCAAAGTTGGTTATTTGTCACAGGTGAGGGGCAAATTGAATGAGACCAGCTATAATAGCATACTGCAGCATCACACAATCCAATATGGTGCACTGCTTGTGTGTCAAGGATTTATATTCATGCAAGAAAATGACCCAAAGCCTACTAGTAAACTCTGCCAGAGGTACATTAAAAGCAAAGAAGAACAGCACGGCCTTCAATTGATGTCTTGGCCAGCACAATCAGCAGATTTAAATCCCATTGAACTGGTGTGGGATGAACTTGAGTGAGAGCTAAACAACCCACAAGTGTGGTTCACCTCTAGCGACTCTTGCAGGAAAGCTGGGCAAAACTATCTTCAATCTACCTCCAATCTTGGGTGGAAAGAATGCTGAGAATCTGGGAAGCGGTGATAGTGCCCAAAGACAGTCATCTTGATGAATGAGAAGTTTGAGAAGCTTTTTGTTTTCTTTTTATTTAATTTGTATTTAATGTGGCTCAGGAAGATTTGTATTTAGTAAACAAAAACATTGTGATGCTTAACTTGTTTCATTAAAAATAACACTTTTAGGATGAGAAATAAAAATTTTTAAGGATGGCCAAAGACTGGTTGTGTATATATATATATATATATATATATATATATATATATATATATATAATGATTGTTATGTCAAATTACATGTACTAAAGTCATTTTAATCTTTAAAACCAAAGTTCAGCCAAAATGTCCAATGTGGAAATATCTTCAACCAAAGCATTTAATTACTCCTTATTTTAAATAATCTTTGTGCAAACTTTGCAAAAATTTGTTTTTGGCATCAGCATATTTTTTCTGTAATAGCTACTTTTTCATTTGGTATTCATTGATTTGTTGTTTTGGGAGAAATATATTAAAGTAGAGGTGAAGTCAACCACAATTGTGTCCTCCAGGATTAGCTTTTTTAATATATATATATATATATATATATATATATATATATATATATATATATATATATATATATATATATATATATATTTTTTTTTTTTTTTCTTTCTGGGCAACACATGAATCTATTTTGTTTACATTCGGTCTTTCTATGTAGAAATGACAGGTCCTCTATTCTGGTCGCTGGTGCAGTCGCTTGAACTTTCCAATTTGACTTACAATTCCGCTCAAAGATTTTAGCTAACTTTACTGCTAACCAAAAAACTCCTGGCCAGACCAAACTAGATGATAAAATAATTAATACAATCAACCATCTCAGTAATTAGTTTATACTAGCCATTACTGCCAGGTTCACTCTAACTCGGAGTGCTAGCACCTGTTATGATCTTATCTCTGAGTCAAATAGATTTGTTTGAAATAATGAAGTTTTGCCTCTTTAAAATGACAGGTACAATAAGGCATACAAGGTTTTTTTTATCCTTGGCTAAGTAAGCAGTCCTGAAAAAGGAAACTGAGTTCAAACGCCTATAACTGTTATGCAAAAAAAAATAAGTAAATAAAAATATGAATATGAGCACAGGTAAAAAATCATACATAGTAGTAATTCTAGTCAAGTAAGAACATTAGATTTATAAGTCACAAAAATTCACTCTGAACTGTCTAGCAGGACACATAGCATAACGGTTATAGGCGTTAATTCCCTAAGCTTCTAAGGAGACAATCATCTGGAGGTTGCTGGTTCAATCCTGACTGCAAGCGCATAACAATACAGGAATACTTAACAGTTGTACCCAGTTATGGCTAGGGAATCAGAACCGGTGACCCCCATGGATTCAATAAAGGACATAGTTCGAAGTTCCGTGAAGGTTCCCAAGTTCAACAAACACCTGAAGAAGGCCGGAGGACATATCGGTTGAATAACAATAAAGACAATAGTCTGAAAACCCTTAATGATAAAAATCATCAAGCTTCGTCTCAGAAATTTAGACAACTAAGTTTTGTTTAAAGATTTTTTTTTTTCATCAGGAACACTTGATGCCATCTAACTGCAAATTATCAATATTAAGAAAAGTTACTTGAAACTATAATTGTTTACTAAGTATTATTACTAGTTACTTGAAACACTATGACTGTGTGCTAACAAAAGACTATTAGCAAATAGAAATATTTACTTAAACATATAATCATTACATAGGAATATATGAAACCATATAATCATAAATATAAGATAGGAATTCTTGAAACCATATAATCATAAATATTAGACAGGAATGCTTTCAACCATCTAATTATGAATATTAGATAGGAATGCTTGATAAAATTTTGTTTAAATTATTTGTATTAGATAAGAATGTTTGATATATGAAAAGAACTTTTAGGAAACAACTTACAAAAATGTAAATATAAATATAAAATGCTCCCAATTCTCTAATTTCTAGACATTAAATAACCCTATACAGGTTGGCATGCCATTATAATCAATTAATCATCTCTCATCAATCAATACTATTTAGTCTTTACTTTTTCTCCTATTTTCTTTTTGAGAATTTATCGTCGAATCTAAAGATAATGAGAGAAGATTTAGGTTAGTATCTTTATTCTTTTTTTTAAAAAAAGAAAGTAATTATCAACCCAAAACTAATTAGATGTCTTTGTTTAAAAGCTGAGGAAACAGAATCAGTGAATTGAATTTAAATTCTGGTGGAGATCATTTATGATCATTCTTAGGAAAGGCATGATATGCTGGTTGCATGTAACCTTGTATAACTCGTAGAGGGGATAGATACTGTCAAGTAACCCCCATTATCTCAAGAAATGCCATGAAGCACTCAACATTGAATCAAGTTGAGATAACTTGGTTTTGATTTAGAAAAGCAGTGGTGATAAGTATTTGCTGACATATAAGACACACATTTAATTAAAATAAAACAAAAATATAATAATACAAATATGAAACTGCATCTAGTACATGGGTATTATGAACCTCATGAACCTCATGTGGTTGATTAATGACTAAGAAGTTGTTAATTGAAGCTCAAAATTGAATGAGTTACCGTGAGCAATAGTCTCTCAAATACCTTTGCTAAATATTCTTATAAGCTGACAAAGATTGTAATTAATTTGGTATTTGAAGTAATAACTTTCTTATACATACAATACTTCAAAACTGGGAATAGATGTCTCAAATTACAAAGAGTGGATTTTTAAATATGGGATAATTATGTTGTAAATTTTTTAATGTAATACCTATCTCTGTGACCAATTTTAGAAAAAGATTTAATTGTGGATGGTAACCTGATTCTATAAATGTTTGTTTAGAATAAGTTATTTCTGAATTGATCCAATTATCAAATGACTGAAACAGAGAATTAAAAATAATTCACTAAACCAGTATAAAAAAATAAATTAAGGATTAACAAAACAATAAAGTCAGAACTCAAAGTTCAAACTCACCAAATAGGAAATTACCCGTACTTATTGACACAGAGTTTTAATCACTCCACTTATACTGTAGAGTTTAATTAATAATTAGAAATATTGGTCAAAGCAAAAGTCAAAATTTCAAATACTAATTTTCAAAGACAGGCAAGCACTATCTGACAAATAAAAGAATAACTTAGAGAAGCTATAGATTTCTATATGTTTGAGAAACTGTTCAAAAACAGCAAAATACATACAGAAATTTGAAAAAAATTCCTCTTTCAGAATGCTGTCTCTGAGGGATATTTGTATTTTTTCTACAATGGTTGGCAGAATTGTACTTCTACTTTCACACTATTGGCAGTGTAGCCAGAGTTTTTGTTGTTGTTAGCGAGGAGAGAGAAGTTTGTTTGAGTTTAGCGAGGATGATGGTGTAACGTATGTGTGTTTATGTTGAGTTGTTTCCTCACTTAGAATTGTTAGTCCCCTCACTAAGTTGTGAGTAATAATAGGAGGATGAATGAAGAAGTAGTAAGATGGTGATAGTCAAAAGGTGTTTTTAGAAATAAGGTTTTATTTTGCAGCATGGAATATCGGGTTTGCTTTTGGTGCTGCAAGACTCGTGGTGTTTAAGCTTGTGAGTATTGAGACGAAATGGCGTTATGAGAAGTGGAGAAGGTTGAGATGGCAGTGTATGTCGTCAGATGTGTGAGGGATTGTGTTCATTGCATTTTGACGAAAGACATGTTGCAGTTGTAGGAATTGAATTTTGGATGTCACCATGTAGTTTTGTGTGTCTGGTATTTGGGGAGAGTATGTGTTATCTCCATTAAGGTGGCCCAGAGGTGAATTGAGAGCTAGCGTGTCGAGAGCGGGATTACACGTCAGATCGACATAGCCAATTTTGGGGTGACATAAAGTTGTGCCTGTGCAAGGCATGATGAATGCATCTAATTTATATTCAACTGGGATTCCTTGTAAGGAATCCATAAATTAGATGGGTTCCCTCTTTTGTCCATGCTGCTGCTGCTGCTATTCTAGAGCCGCAGTGAGACGTCTGCACTGGGCGGCGTTCTACAGCCAAAGAGACTGTGTTTGGCAGCTTACAATATTTGGTGGCCAGAAATGAAGGTCTGGGTTGAATAGGATAAGTCATCCTGATTGGGTGAAATTAAGTGTCGAATTAAATTGCACGCCAAACCAAAATACGAAATTTTTCCTTTCTCTACAGTAGAAAAAATTTCATTCTTCATTAAAAAAAGTGTTTTTTGTACAGGAGCTAGATTAGTGAATAAAAATACAGAAATCTAGTAAGTTACCTCACAGATAAAAAAATCTCTCTTATACAACTTTTTTTTTTATAGAAGTACATTACCATTTCGGACCAAGAACTTGCTTGATTATTAAAGTTTAATTAAATGCCATGGTTGAATCTTCTGTCCTAAAAATAGACAAGCGAATATCAACTGATTAACTTGTTTCACATTGGGTGAAATTACAATGAGGATAGTATTAACTTTTACACTACAATTTTAGGAGGCACAATTAACATAATAATCATCTTCATAGGGAATAGAATTGGTGACCTGAGGTCAAATCTTGGATGAGGCTGTTTATGTTTCATTTTGCACAAGCATCATCAAGAAGCGCATCTGAAGCCTTCCACCTGTGGGAAAATAACAGAGTTGTTGGGTTCTTTAGCCTTGGTTAGGCAACCAGTCTAGGAGAAAGAAAACTCTGGATTCAAACGAGCTTTACTCCACAAAAAATTTACCTTATATCACATCCTGCTCGTGGTGAAAAGTTGTTTAAATACCTACACTACAATATTTAATAGTATCAGTATGTTAAAAGATGACAGAAGAAAAATACAACCTAACAATGAAGTTACAATTAATTGTTACACTATGATTTTTTTGATAAACTGTTTTAGATGATTTTTTTCAAGTAATAAGTGCTTTTATCCACTGCAACCTTTGTTAATAGTGACAATTTCTTGTTATTCTTGTATTTGTAATAAATGATAAAAACAAATTTCAAGGAAAATATTTTGATAAAGTAAATTTATTCTTCCTCCCATGACCTGTATTTAGCCACGGCCAATTGCATTTCACATTCAGAACAAGAAATCAAACTAACTTAAAAGTACTGGAGGTAAAATACAAAAATCACAGAGTATAAATTTAAAATTACAATTTTTTCTTAAAATCTAATGAAAGTTTTAAAGAAATTCTGAATTTCCTTTTTGCTTTATTTCAAAACTGTTTCAAAATGAATCAATATCATTTTGAAAAAAGAAAATAATACAAGTGACTAATTGGAATATTTAAAAGCATTAAAAAACGATATATATCTACATATATCTATATCTATAAAAATGTGTGTACATGTGTACGTGTGTGTATGGATATGCTCTGTAAACAGTTCATTCAAATATTTAGATATATTAAAAAAGTAAATGGATATACAAAATAAGCTGTTCATTTTTTGTCACTTCCCTCATAGCATATCAACTCTTTTAAAAACTACTGAAGAATGTTTCAAGAGATTCTTTTTTCACAAAAACCTTTCTCCTGACAATGACCAAAGGTCAAAACTTGCTGAGAACAAAAAATAAATAACACAAAAAATGTATTTGTCTCATCTCTTTTGTCTTCATAGAAATGTTATTAGTTTTAATGGAGATTTGATTGTTCTATTATTTCATATTAAGCTCTTTCGGTTTTTATTTACGGTCAGTTATATATAATTTTTTAGATGAGATTAATAGTATTGAATTAAAATTATGTATAAATTATGTATATATATATATATATATATATGTATATATAAAGAGAGAGAGAGAGAGAGAGAGAGAGGGGTGAGGAGACAAAGTGAGAGAGGTGAGGGAGAGAGAGAGAGAGAGACAAAGCCCTTATGAGTAAATATGTTTGTTTGTTTTTTGCCTCTGAATTTGTTACACTGAAATAAACAAATTATATAAAATTAACAACTTAGAATTGGCGAGATTCAAAACTTAACTCATAGGGTAGCAGTTAAGCTAAATAACTAGCACTATGTTTTTCAGGGGCTTCTTTCGTTTTGTTTGTTTTTTTTTTGTTTTGTTTTTTTTGGGGTTTTTTTTGGGGGGGGGGTCATTTAAATTATTCACTCATTCAAACATTTATTAAAGAAAGATAATTTTTAAAATAGAACATTTACTAGTTTTTGAAAAAAATCAAAATTGAAATTTTATTTATTTTTTTTTTTTTTTCAAATTATGTTCTGCTCAAATTGAAGAAGTTTTAGAAGTGGAAGCAGATATTTTTTAAATAATCTTACTATTAAGATTTTGCATCGAACTATGTTTAAGTAGTTTTGAATTCAAAATAATCCCAATTTTATAATGCCAAGAGAATTATATGGCAAAGTGTGCAGATCAATCCTGAGATTGAAGACACATAAAAATTCACAAGAATGCAATTCATCATTCAGATTCAATGGCTTCTCTAATAGGAACAATATAATAATCCATGTGTGCTTTAAGTAATCTGAGTCCTCAGCTGGTTTTAAGAGTCACCTCAAATCACATGGGCATGACAGAGTAGATCTGGGTAAATAAGTGAGAGTACATCTCCACTCTAGAAGGAACCCCTCTTAAACTAGTAGACAAATTCACTTACCTAGGAAGCAGCGTCGAATCAACCGAAAAGGACATCGAAACGAGGTTAACGAAAGCATGGACAGCTATCAATAGGCTATCAATTATATGGAAATCAGACCTAACCGATAAAATGAAACGCAGTTTCTTCTAGGCAGCGGTCACATCGATACTGCTATATGGCTGCACTACATGGACGCTAACAAAACGGCTGGAGAAGAAGCTAGATGGCAATTACACAAGAATGCTGCGTGCAATCCTGAACAAGTCCTGGCAGCAACACCCCACAAGACACCAACTGTACGGCCACCTGCCCCCTATCACAAAAACTATTCAAGTTAGAAGAACCAGACATGCAGGACACTGCTGGAGAAGTAGGGACGAACTCATAAGAGATGTACTCTTATGGATCCCCACACATGGCCGCGCAAAAGCAGGACGACCAGCACGAACGTACATTCAGCAGCTATGTGAGGATACAGGATGTTGTCCTGAAGACCTACCTAGGGCGATGAACGATAGGGAGGAATGGCGAGAGAGGGTCAGGGATATCCGCGCTACCAGCGCGATATGATGATGATGATGAAGAAAGCTATCATCTGACAAGATGAAGAAATCATTATATATACATACATATATATGTATAATATACATACATTTAAGCATGTTTCATTAAATAATAAAGACAAATTAGGTCTGTATAATTTATTTAAGATCCTTTCAAATTTTCTGATAAGTGTCTTAGTTTCAGGTTGGAATTGGTAGATAGATTTCCCAAAACTAAAAGTATTTCAAAATATTGTCACTATTTTCAAAATTAATTCTATTGATTTTTAGGTTTTTTTGTTTTTATATGTAGGGTTTCTAGGATTTGTAGTTGTAGCTTATCAATTTCGTGTATGATTATAGTGGTGTTTTCAACTAGAATTTTTTTAAACTTGGATTTTTTAGAATAGAATAGTTCTTAAGATGAAAGGTAATAGAACTGGAGTCGTTTAGGAGCATTGTAAGTCATCTGGAAAGAGTCGTAGTGGTAAGACCAACATACGCACTATTTTCTTCTTTTTTTTATCCCGTATTCCTATAGTATTCTATTTCCGTTGATAGTGTTCCCTTTTTAGAATAGTGTTCCTTTTTTTAAATACATCAGTTACCCTGTTTTATCCAACTCTGCATTCCCATATTTTTGTTATGGTACTATTTACCAACCCCTCCGCTCGGGCAGGATATGACACAAGGTCAATTTTTAAGCGGAGTTTAACAGGTTTGAATTCAGAGTTTTCCTTCTCCTAGACTAGTTGCCTCACCAAGGCTGAAGAACCTAGTCCGTCCTACTATTTATCCATAGCTGGAGGGAGAATAAGGGGGTTCATACCTTTCCCAAGGGTATTTGCCCGAAAGTGAACGTAATAGCGCGATTGGAGTACGAACTCGCGTACTACGATTCCGCAGTTCATCGCTTTAACCATTACACCACGAGGTGGTATAAACTTTCAATAATTTTCAAACCTTTTTTAAAAACAAACACACCTTACACAAGCAAGCAACCCTTGATGATGGCTTATGAAGGGTCCAAAAACACATGGGACAATTTTCAGAAATTCATCAACCAATTCCAACCTGAAACTAAGACACTTATCAGGAAACTTGAAATACTTAAATAAATTATACAGACAAAATTTGTCTTTATTATATAATGAAACATGCTTTAATGAACGACTGTTGCCTAACTACACACACACACACACACACACACACACACACACACACACACACACACACACACACACACACACACACACACAAGAAAAAGTAAACACCTCTTTCGCAAAGCAAAATTTATTGCTTTACCAACAATTTGTTGGTCATCTCCTCTGCTGAAACATTATTGTTCTCAGCAATTTTTATTTTCCCTATTTCTAGAATGCATTGTGCAAGTCATTTTCACGTATATTGTACAGATTTTAGAGCAAGATTTCTTTCATCTCTTCTATCGTCTGACATCAACAATCTTTCAGTCAACATTTCAACTTTGTAAACTTTTTAAGAAAATTATCCATGGGGCTAAATTCAGAGAGTCGGTGGTTAACCTGTCCTGTCAGTGACACATTTCTGGTTTTTTTTTTAAATGCCTGCAGATTTGGTAGCAATTTTGCAACAATACAATGCAGCATCAATTTTACTTTTAGAATTATGAAGCACAAACTTTTTCTGATTCCTACCTCTTCAGAAATTTCAATAGACAATCAGACAATGATTTCCATAGATCTCAGGATGTATTTTGTCAATATGATTGGTGTTTCTTAGTGATGCTATAGGTTCTTCTGTCTCAGGTTGCACATATCTAGATGCAATAATGCATATGTATGTAGGTGTGAGCATATCTATATAAGCATGTATGCATCTCACTACAATGGGAGCCTCCACCCCCCCCCCACCTACTATATTTGAACAGAGAAGTGGCAACCCAACCCATGACAGTTGAGTCAACTGTTGCATTGAGGGAGGCTCTCTTCCACCTAACATAGTTGGACAGATGAGTGGCAATCCAACCAATGACAGCTGGGTTGATTGTTGAATTGGGGGCTTCTCTTCACCTAACATAGTTGGAGAGAGGAGGGACAACCCAACCAATGACAGTGGTGTTGACTGTTGCATTGAGGGAGGTTCTCCTCCACCTACCATAGTTAATCAGAGGAAGAACATTGGCAGCTGACTAAAGAGTTGATTGTTGGATAGAATCGGATAGAAAATTGATGACTTTTTATTTGCCATTCATACGATGATAGTGAGGGATCAGTGCCTGCATGTTCATATTGCTAAGTGTCACATGTGCCCCCCCCAACAGGATAAAGCAGAAAAGAAACAGCCATTAATAAAGACATGTATTCGGAAATTTCTTTTTTCTTTTTTTTTTTTGTGGAGCTAAATTGTTGCTCAAGCATTTTTAACCAAAACCTGGCAATCTATATATCTCCTTTTGGAAAGAATCAAAATATGCTATGAGAGACATTGAGTTGCCAGCAAGACAGGGTGGGTAGGGACAATAACTGCAACACATTGATGTGGAAGGTCATCCAAATTTGATTGATCTTCTTCCTTATTTGAAATACTTATGACATATGATTCAAACAATCCTGTTTTTAGGTCTGTTTCTTAAAATTTCACAGAAATACATGGAAAAAATGAGTACACGACATATACATTCACTCAAGCATAAGTTGTTCAATACTAATCAATATGATTTTGTGCATTTTCTAAAGGGGACACATCTCCAATAAACACACACACACATACATATATATGTGTGTGTGTGTGTGTGTGTGTGTGTGTGTGTGTGTGTGTGTGTGTGTGTGTGTGTGTGTGTGTGTGATTAGAAAAAAAGCTTAACACACCATCATTTGGCTATTGTTTCCTCATTGTCCTTCGAAGTTTCAATGGACTATAAGAATCTGTGAGGTTGTGGAGTGATTCCTTTGAATTTTTTCTAAGAATTTTCTTTACACAGGGTCAAATACGAGTGAGAAGCAGGGTATTATAAACCCTTAGCAGCTACAGCAGTAAGAATTATGCCTCTGTAGTTTTTAGTGATTTTGAAGTTACCTTTCTTGGGGAAGGGAAGAATGCAACCTTTGGTCCATTTCTTTATTGTGTTTTATTTATAGACTGCATTGCATAGACGGAGAAGTATGTCATCAAATTTTCTTGTCTTCCAATCTTCGGGGGATATTTCATCAAGGTCTGTAGCTGTTCTACTTTTAATTTTTTTGATACTGCCTCAAAACTAGGTCAGTTTATATATATATATATATATATATATATATATATATATAGAGATATATATAGATATATAGATATATATTTGGGGGACATCATTATGTCCATAATTAAATGATAAAAAAGCATTTATTTTACAGTGTAAATATTCATTTTTCAATATCATTTCTTTATGGCCACCAATGCACATAACCCAGCATTTCTCCAGTGATGATATTGATTATACATTATGCTGCAAAAATCTATGATCTAAACTCAACAAATAACTTTGTCACTATATATATATATATATCACTATATATATATATATATCACTATATATATATATATATATATATATATATATATATATATATATATATATCACAATATATATATATATATATATATATATATATATATCACAATATATATATATATATATCCCTATATATATATATCACTTTATATATATATATATATATATATATATATATATATATATATATATATATATCACTATATATATATATCACTATATATATATATATATATAAAGTTGGCAACCGTAGTCAAGGCTGACCCAATGGCTCCCTTTTCAATAGCTACTACACCAAGGTGTTGTGAAGGGTGCTACTCCTTTTCCTGGATTGCTCCACTTTACCCTTGATACATAACTTATAATGCTGAGTGTTAAGCAAGGAGGCATCAAGTACCATTTTTTGAGTATGACTTGACCTGGGATTGAACCCCAGTTTCCCATGCCATTGGCAACACTCTAACTGTTAGGCCAATGGACCAGTCTGAGACAGTCATTAAAAAATTCAAAGCCTCACCAAGAAAACAAGTGCCATAGCGGAGCATTTTTGCTATGGTAGCACAATACCAGTTGTTATAAAACTAGAAAGACTGATTCAGATTTCTGTCTTAATTTTGGTGCAGATGTGGCCCATACAAAAGTGAGAGGTTTGCAACCAACAAAAAATCTGGGTGAGGCTTAGAACATTTTCAATGACCCTTGTATGTTTTGAAAAATATGCTACTAAATAAATAACACTAGTATGATCTTGCTGGTGGAATTAGAAATAATTACCAGTAATTAAAGATTAAATCAAATGCATGACGTGACCTTCAAAATGTCAACTGAATTTTTTTTCAAGTTCTTGGTTTACAATTATTGACCTCCAAGTTTAACTTTTAAAGAAAAATTTAACAAATTGGAAAAAGCTTTAAATTTTAATTGATTTATTATGATTTCTATTTGTATTATCTAATAATTCATGTTAACTTCATCTTTCAAGAATTATGATCAAAAGTAATGAATTCAACTGAAAGAAAAATGAAAAATCAATCAAATATTTACTGTGAGCAAAAACATCTAAGAACCCAATGAGTATTGGCCCAGTTTCATTTACCCCAAATCAGCAGGAGCACTGAATACTCAATGTACTTTTGACTGTAGTATTTGCTCTGATTCAGTCTATGTTGCATTAGAAAGTGACATATCATTTCATTGTTGAAAGACAAAACTGTAAATTGAATTTTGCATATCAGAAGTAAAGAATTTCAAGGGGAAATGTCAGCTTTTAAGGTTTAAGGATTCATTTCAAGAGAGGGAAATTCACTAATTCATAGTCAAGTGTTGTATTGTACAACTGAAATAAATTAGACATTAAACTTGGTAAATGAATAAATTTTAAATTTTGTATAGAATAATTTGTGTAAATAATGTGTAACTTGATTTTTAGGAATACACACCCCTGACATATATATATATATATATATATATATATATATATATTGGATTGGCGTTTGAGTCAACCAGGTTTTGATCCCAGCTATGGGAAGCTAGTATGTCTAACCACAGTGATGAGTTCTAATAGAACGAAACAGATCTGTCTGTGGATGACTATATATATATATATATTTATATATATATATCAGGGTGTGTGTGTGTGTGTGTGTGTGTGTGTGTGTGTGTGTGTGTGTGTGTGTGTGTGTGTGTGTATAGCAGGGGTGTGTATTCCTAAAAATCAAGTTCGTAGATTTCTCCAAAGTATTCGATTTCATATACAAAGGAAAGATGGAGCAAGTACTACTTGCGTATGGTCTTCCCAAAGAAATTATCATTATAATGATGCTTTACAAAAACATGAAAGCAATAGTTCATTCACTTGATGGAGACACCAACGTCTTTAGCATAGTCACTGGAGTCTTGCAAGGAGATGAAATAAAATAAGATTTCTTCCAAACTGTAGCTCTGTCCATACTTCTGTATTGACGCACCACATGGATGCTAACAAAACATGTCGAGAAAAAGCTATTTAGGAACTATACAAGAATGGTGTGCAAGATTTTGAAAACATTTTGGAAGCAACATCCCACAAAACAGCATCTGTATGGTCACTTACCTCCCATCTCACAGAACATTCAAGTAAGACATGCAGGACACTGCTGGAGAAACAAGGATGAACTCTTATGGACTCCTGCACATGGACATGCCAGTGTCTGTTGACCAGATCTGTGCAGACACAAGATGTAGCCTAGAAGACCTGCCATTTGTGATGGGTGATAGGGATGAAAGAGAGTCAGAAAACTCTGTGCTCCCAGTTCAACAATGATGATATATATATATATATATATAGAGAGAGAGAGAGAGAGAGAGAGAGTAGACACTATCCTGAGATATACTCAATCAGTGATATTGGGCACATTTTATCAATGAATATAGCAAATTACATTAATAATATATATATATATATATATATATATATATATATATATATATATATATATACATGTGTGTGTGTGTGTGTGTGTGTGTGTGTGTGTGTGCGTGTGTGTGTGTGTGTGTGTGTGTTTATATATACATATATAAACACATAGATTTTGGCTTTGTGAACAAATATTTTTGAAGACATTTTTCAATTTGTGTAGACACTTTAGTAGCTGATAAGGCCTTAGTGTGTGTGTGTGTGTGTGTGTGTGTGTGTGTGTGTGTGTGTGTGTGTGTGTGTGTTTTCTTAAAGACCATCAACAAAGAATTTTTTTTTAATCAAATTTTCTTGTTCATATATTTGAGAAGACACCTTTCACAGGTCATAAATGGAAGATGATGTAATGTAATGATACTTTGCATGGAACAAATTTCAACCTTCTTATTTCTCTTACACATGTTTGAGAACATTAAGATGTCAGCTCTTAATCTGACACAAGAGATGAAAAGGCAAGAGATGCTCATGACATTAGCTGCCAACAACGGTGATTCAGAGATAGCCAGCTTCTTGAATGTGATCAGGTCCTTTATGTTCAAGGACAGGAATGAAATGGAGGCCTCTAGTGAGTATGCATCATCTGTGGCCAGGAGAAACGTTTCTAAGTATTCAGACATTGTCAGAAAATCTGAATATGTCCACCAAGTCCAATATCATCAAAACACTTCAATAGGCTTAATAGCCATTGGCTTCCTTTAATATTTCAAGGATCTCCTTTGCTGATTTCCCAAGTTTCATACAGAATTTAATGGTTGCTCTCGGCTCAAGTTTGAAGTCCATTCTAAAATCACAAAGGATCATGGGAAGATTGTAACAAAATGTGTGTAACATTGATGTAAATGTTCACAGTTGAGCATGATGTAATGCATTTATTTACTAAGCTTTGAAGCACAAGGCTGGATATATGGGTCACTTAGTGAGACTCAAACTCACACGTAATTGTTTGCTTGTCTACCTTGCTAACTATTTCACTACATGAGGCACTTAGCATGATGCAATGTAGCATCAAGTGTCACAATGTTTACAGTAAACTTCACTTGTTGATGTGCACATGTGACTATGCCAACTTTAACTTGTTTATAACAGATATAGTCTCAAAATTTGTTGGGTTTTTTTTTATCGCACTGTTTATATATAATGCTAAAATTCTCATTTTCTTTATCTCTTTAAATTAGCTGATTTGCAATTTAATATTATGAGATTGATGTCTTCTACTCCTTTATAGTAAGCTGTGCTAACAAATGATTAATATTAGATTGAATTATTAATGTTGATAGCAATACCTGAAACTATTTAACTGAATGCAAACAAATAATCTATATTAAATAGAATTATTAGTGTTAGATAGCAATACTTGAAACTATTCAACTGTGTGCAAACAAAGGATTAATTTTAGATAAAATTATTACTCTTAGATAACAATACTTGAAACCATTAAATTGTTTGCAAAAAAATTATCAATTTTGAATAGAATTATTAGTGTTAATTTGCAATATTTGAAACCATTTAACTGTGTGCAAACAAATAATCAATATTGAATAGAATTATTAGTGTTAACAATACTTGAAACCATTTAACTGTGTGCAAACAAATAATCAATATTGAATAGAATTATTAGTGTTAACAATACTTGAAACCATTTAACTGTGTGCAAAGAAATGAGCTCTGGCTTGTTTGAAAAAATGTTTCTCTCAAACTATTTGCTTACAAATCATATTATATATATATATATATATATATATATATATATATATATATATATATATATATATATATAAACTGGATTTGGCATTAAATTACTCACCAGGGTTGATATGCCATAAAACATAATCAAATCAATCTAAAACTTCAGAAAACTTTTTCAAGGGAGAAAACTATTAAATGCTAGTTATAGAGTTGTCTATCTTGTTTATTTGTTTATAAATGAATGTTAAGTAATACTATAATTATTTGTGTATAAGACAATATTTTTCCATTTTTTTTCAGACCAAAAGTTAAGGGTTCATATCATACTCGAGAATTGTATAATTAATTTTTTCTCAGCCTCACCTTATTCAGAAGAGGATGACTGAAAAGGAGTTATATAAATAGACTAAACAAATATGTTTCACGCTGTTACAAATGAATATCCAGGGGAATGTATGTTTGTTTATAATTTTCTTTCTCATAATGTCAGCTGATTTTTGCTGAAATCGAGATACATTGTTGTGTGAACATGTCTTTGTGTTTACAGTGAAAAATTGTGTTTTTAAGATATCATGTAAACAATATGGATTCTTATATCTTGTTGGTATAAACTGATCAAAAGTTATACAAATGCTAAGTTTAGGATGAATTTAGCCACAACAAAATCTAAAAAGTCATTGTATATTATACATGAGAATTTTTTTCAAGTATTTCATAGTCTAAAGTTAGGGTTGCATCTTATATATGTGTATGTGAGTTATACACAAATGATTCCAGTATAATTTCTGTGCCATAATAGTTGTTACATTTTCATATTTTCCTTTGGATTATTAAGTGTCGTATGTTGATGTGTCCTTTCAACAACTTTCTATTATTATGTTTGAATGTGATAATATGCTTAAAGCTTTTGGGAGGCAGATTATTATTTTAATCTTTGAAAAGTTGGCAAATTACTTTCAGAAAATTTGCAAAATTGAGGATATGTTCAAACAAGTTAATTAATCATATACAACTAACATACAAACATGATAAATTGATCGGCATTTGTGTTTACAAAAAACAATAAAGTAGTCACTTTTCATTATGATATTCAGCAAAACAACCTTTACTCAATCCTACACCACAGCGGGGCCACCTAGTCATGTTTCTATTCATTAACACTGAATTGGTCAACAAACAGTCAATACGAAAATGCTTTACATTGAGCTACTAAGAAAAAAACACAAAAATGTTGCTCTACCTGTATACAGTTTGGTGACTAAAATGTTGCTCTGCTTGAAAAAGAGTTAATTTTCAAAAGTAAGCAAAAGTTGATATTTTCAAAACTGCACCGATTATATTCATATATTTTAAAAGTAATATCAAGGGTAGGTAGAAATTTGAAATGTGCAAAATAAAACCTGAAATAACAAATGATAAATAAAAATTATGTGTTATTGTATTTCTTACAACATTCTAAAAATTCAAAATAAAAGAAAAAATTGGACATGAAAATCAGTTTTCAAACAGGATTATATGCCAAAAAATATTTAAATGTGAATTAAATTATTCAAATGTTTTCAAAAATTAAGTATTCCAAGCATTGAATTAATTAACTATTTTATTTTCATTGAATTTATATTTTATTTTGTTTTTATTTATAAAAGTTACAATTATTTTGGCACAAAATATATTAGTATATATATATATATATATATTTACAATTACATGGAACTTATGGTCATGAGATTGACATGAGGATATGTGAAAAGATTTATTCATTTTAGGTTTCATCCCGCTCAACTGGCCAACATCTGATCCCTTTTGATCTAGGAAAAATTTTATAACAATTCATTTCACTACAGGCATAGACTACTATATTATAGGTTATTGCTCATAGGGAAATCCAATCTCTCAGATAAAATAAAATGTGAATTCTTCCAAGTTATGTCAGTAATACTATATGGTTACACCATTTTAATTTTGTGTGGACATTAGATGCCATCAAGAGGACCTACCAAGAGTAATAGCCGAGAGGGATGGACTGCAAGAGAGATTCAAAGAAATCTTTGCTATCAGCACAACTTGATGATGATGATGATGATATATACATATACACACACACACACAGACACACACACACAAGGTCTGTTCAGAATTTATCCAGCCCTCATTTCAAGATTTCAAGAACCAATTGATTTGATGTAATTTGGCAATCAACTAGAGGGGACCTTACTGTGCATGCAAGAATAGGCGTTATCTCATAGGTTTACTCAGTCAACAGTGAGATATCATTGAGTTTGTATACTGTGTTTAAATCTTTTACAATTTTTATGTGAATTGACACATTATCTCTTGTTGGGTATTTTGGCAAAAGATTGCACCACCTAGGTTTGTCTACAACCCTGCCCCTCTTTACATTTAGCTCCCAGTAACTTTTGACTTGGATGCATCATTGTTGAGTTGTAAGCCAGTCTACTAGAGCATCAGGGCTGAGTTGAGTGTCATTGTAGCTTTGTCCCAGACTAATTAACAGTTATAATCAGAACAAAACAAATCATGATCATGATCATCATCATGCCGCGCCATCAGCATGGATTTCCCTGACCCTCTCCTGCCACCCATCTCTATTGTCCATCGCTCCCGGTAGGTCTTCAGGGCTACATCCTGTATCAGCATAGAACTGTTGTATGTAGGTTCTAGCTGGTCGTCCTGCCTTTGCTCAACCATGTGAAGGGGTCCACTGGAGTATGTCACTTATGAGTTCGTCTCTACTTCTCCAGCAGTGTCCTGCATGTCTGGTTCATCTA
Source organism: Sepioteuthis lessoniana (assembly GCA_963585895.1). NCBI lineage: Eukaryota > Metazoa > Mollusca > Cephalopoda > Myopsida > Loliginidae > Sepioteuthis > Sepioteuthis lessoniana. The sequence continues at coordinate 95,210,551 of OY757924.1, forward strand.
ACTTGGATAGTTTTCGTGTTGGGTGGTAAGAGCTGCTGCTTTGTAGGGTGCTGCTTCCAGGACTTGTTCAATATTGCTCACAGCATTCTTGTGTAGTTGCCGTGAAGCTTTTTCTCCATATGTTTAGTTAGCATCCATGTAGTGCATCCATACAGTAGTATCGACATAACCACTGCTTGGAAAAAACTGCGTTTCATTTTATCAGTCAGGTCTGACTTCCATATGACCAATAGCCTATCGATAGCTATCAATGCCTTTGCTAGTTACAAGTTGATGTCTGTCTCAGTTGATGAGATACTGCTTCCTTGGTAGGTGAACTTGTCTACTAGTTTTAGAGAGTTACTGTTTAGTGTGGAGATGTCACTTCTTTAATTAAAGCACATATATTCCACCTTGTATGCATTGACATGGAAGCCTATGCCTGCAACTGGTCATCCAGACTATGTAACAGGGTTTCAGCTTGGGCAGGTGTATTTGCCAGAAACACTATGTCATCGGTGTAGTCCGCGTCTGTAATTGTTTGTGCAGGGTACTTTCTGCTTCTTTCCTTTGTTTGCTTGAAACTGTTTTCTTTCATTTTATCAATAGACGTTTGAATAAGCAACTCAAATTCAAGACTGTTTCACTTTGTACTAATGACCTCAGGCATGAATCCTCTTTTTTTTCTCCAGCTAGGAGTAAATAGTAGGGCATAATGAGTTCTAAAGCCTTGTTCAGGCAACCAGTCTAGGAGAAGGAAAGCTCTAAATTCAAAACCATCTTTATTCTGCTTGAAAATTGACTTTGTGTCACATCCTGCTTATGGCTGAGGGGTTGGCTAAATACATGCTTTAAACAGGAGGTATTTCAATTCTTATTTAAATGAGTTTTTGATTTCAAAAAGCCTACATTTTCATTGGCTATTTCAAATATAGCTTCATACTCTTACAAGAAATATGTATGTGTGTGTGTATGTGTGTGTGTGCACACGTGTGTGTGTATGTGTGTACATGTACTCATGTGTGTGTGTATATGTGTGTGCATGTATGCATGAATGCAAATGCATGCATATATGTGTTTATGTGTGTGTATATGTGTGTGTGTGTGTGTGTGTATTTGCATGCATGTAAGCATGCGTTCATCTATTCATTTGTGTGTGTGTGTGTGTGTGTGTGTGTGTGTGTGTGTGTGTGTGTGTGTGTGTGTGTGTTTCTAAATGTGCATTTATGCATGTGTATTACCTTTCTTATATACATTAAGAAATATAAAGTACTTTAGCCGTGCCAGGATAATAAAGGTTAGTGAATCCTGTCTATCATTTTGATGTCAGTATGTGTATTTTTGTCATAAACATCAGCTATTAGAAAAATAAGTTCACAAACAGAAGGTGAGAAAGGAATAAATACTCTGAAATATAAAAGACACTATACATCCAACAACTGAGCCAACAAATATATAAAGAGCATCTTAGACAGATGTCTGGTGGGAGGCAGCGACAAATACTAGGCACATTTAAGAGTTGATTATTATCTTTAGCCAATGATAAAGAAAGTTAACCCTAGGAAAACTGATTTATAGAAAAAACGTTAAGAACTTCAAACTAAAAACACCTACAAATCATCACATGACTCCAGATTTATCTTAACCTGTAGTATAACATTTCTCAGGACCCCAGGGATATCAAAATATCTGAAATATCTCTTGATCTTTCTCCTCTTACTTTATTGTACCATAAAAACAATTTACTACACAACCTTATCATTTACACACTGAATACCTTCTAATCAGTTGCTGTTATTGTTGTTGTTGTCTTCTTCTTCTTCTTCTTCTTCTTCCCATTTCCTACTCTGTTTCCCCCCCCCGGACATAAAATCTTTCCCTTTAACTCCCATTGGTCAAATAAGATTTGTCAGTTCAAAATTTTCTTTCACTTGCCACTTTCTTAATATTTTGATTCCATTTATGTCTTCTAACTTTACATCCTTTCAAATTCAAAAGAGTCAAAACGTTTGAATTGATCAGTTATTCAAACTTCCATTTACAATTGGTCATCGCTTATTAGTTTTATTTACTTGTCTAGTTCATAACCAGGTTACTAAAATGCAATAACAACAAATTGTTGATATATATTAAAGCTTTTAGCAAATCCAACACTACTCATCACAAATGGGATGACCAAATTATGCTTATAAAATGAATGGCCTCATGACCTCAAATCAACTCCCCCTGTTGGAGAGAAGGGGGCTTAAAATACATTGACTGTATCCCCTGCAGAATTGTAAGACACCCATCTCGCTAAAGGGTTATCCTAAATATGACTCTAAACTGCATCTGATGGTGAGGCTCCAGTTCTGGAGCGCTGGGGAATGTTGAGTAGCCTTCATTGCCATTACTTCCAGGTCCACTGACTCAGAGTGGTAGTACCTGTTAGGGTTCCCTCTAGGGGTCAAATAGATTTCTTTTAAAATTATTCATATTTAATAGGACCAAATGCAAAAAAATCTTTAGAAACAGTTAAGCAAAGAAATAAATATCAATATACAATTCCTTAACTTCTTGGTATAAAAAAAACCTTTGATGGATTGTCTGCCATTAAAATCAATCAATCAGTTGATCTCAGATCAACTTTCAAATTACTCCCCCCTTATTGCAACATTTTATCATTATTGTTTATAAATGAAGACCATTTGAAATCATCACTTTATTACTTCTTGTGATTGAAACAAACTATAAAACTTTAACCCCAACACACAATCCAGCCAAAATAACTAAATTGAAACCATTGATGATTCATCAAATAAAAACAGTTTTGTGCTGGATAAATAAAAAGAGAAGAAATGATTTTTAATATAGATGAGTATTTGACTGAGTATCAAGTCTCTTATATTCTGGCCAGGAACAGTGCTTACATTTCTAATTAGATTTACTATGTATTTTATGACATTCTGCAATTTTTCTTTTAAGTTTTTATTCCATGTTTGTGAATGTGCATATCTATACTAATAAATGGGCCATTTGTTTGTCTTGGCCACGTTCATAATAAAGCAACAAAGCTTATTGAGACATCAAACAACAAAAATGTCCTGTTTTAAAAGTTGGAAACAATTTTTATAGGAGAGTCCCTTTGGCATAATGGTTAAAGTATTAGACTTTGAGAACCTAGTATGCGAATTTGAATTTCAGTAATGCTATTACATTTACTTTTAGACTAATGCCCCTTAGAAAAAGTGTGACCCCAACCCCCTATCCTCCCCCAACTATAAGTTAAATAGTACCATTACTGTTCTTCTTCACTGATGGTTTAACATCTCCAAAGTTTTGATTAAAGAAAAGAAACAAAACAAAATAATTCTTATATCAGGATTTTTGAAATTTATTCTTCTTATTAATGGTGCAATGACATTTTTACTTGAAAATTGATTTTTACACAAAATTTTGATGGGTTTTTTTTTCCATCACTTATCACTTTTTATCAAGTAATATGTATTTCCCAACCCTTCGACCACAAATAAGTCGTAACACAAAGTCAATTTTTAGCAGAGTACATTTAGTATGAAACAATTCTTTTGATACTAGTACTTTAAGTAAGAAATCTTTTTTTTATACTAAGAATCCCTGTCAACTAGTTTTTGTTTGAGCATTTTCATTTGTTACCTGAATCACCATGTCGTTTGTTTTGACGACTTCGAACGGGCCGATCCAATCCAAGTGGAATGAGTGTGCAGTAGTAGATTAAAGGCGGTGTAGTAACACCTTGTCGCCCAATTGTATTGAATCCTTGTATAAGAGTTGGTTCACTTAAGCATTCAGATTGTGATCTGTTTCGTTGTTTACGTGGGCGACGTGCCAATGGACTTGCCTCAATAGAGCCTTGATTTGCATGTCATATGCTGTTAGGCTTTGGTTTGTGGGTTCATTGCAGACCCCTTCACATGGACAAGCAAAGGCAGGACAACTAGCTAGAACCTATTTACAACAGCTCAGTGCCAATACAGGATGTAGCCTTGAAAACAAACCGGAAGCGATGGACAATAGAGACGGATGGCGGGAGATGGTCAGGGAGATCCGTGATGCCAGCGCGACATGATGGTGATGATGATGATGGGGTAGTTTGGGTAAGCCAATGTTGGGTTGGCAGCCAGTGATCACGTACTTTGGTGATACGCCGGTGGCGCTATTGGTTGTTGCGTTCATAGAAGATGTGACAGATTCCAGGACATCTGTCCCATCACAATTTCTATCTTCGCACAGCATGAAGAGAGCGTTCTTCATTGTGCGGTGTTGTCGATCAATGTTAGCCGAGCTCTGTGGTTGCCAGGGGCAATGTAGTGCCCGAGTGATTGACATCATGTCGCAGAAGTTCTTATACACTTCCCCTGTGAAGTGCATTCCGCAGTCTGAAGATATTATTCGTGGTATTTCCCGCTGGCGAAAGAAGAAGCTGTAAAGTTCTCGAGCGGCGTCAATTGCACAGTCTCTTGCGCAAGGTATGGCCGTGAGATGGCGGCTAAAGCTGTCAAGGATGGTGAGGATATAATGTTTTCCCTTCAAGATGCACAGTGAAACAAAATCCAAGAAGATGATGTCAAACGGTCTTTTTCCACGTTTACAGTGACCGGTTGGCCAGTGTCGACGTTTGCCATTGTTTCCTTTCCACTTGGCACGAATTTCACAGGATTCGATGTATTCTTCAATATCGCGATTTTTGTACTCCCACCAATAGCTGGTTAGATGGGCGCGCATGAGAGTGACACCTGAATGGTTGATGCAGTCATGCGCCTGATACAGAAATCTACAGCGAAGTGTGTATTGCACGACCAACTTTGGTGTATGTGTACTGTTTCTGATCATTAGAACAGAGGTACCGGGTCCCAAATATGAGTTCGATGGTCCTTCGGGTCCATGTGACATTCCTGGCTTGGATCCTTTGTCTGAAGAGCTTGGATGATTTTCGAAAGTAGATTGTCGGTTAGTTCTTCTGCTGTTATGTTAATGTGGTCGCAGTTCTTCTCAGTAGGGATGGTGGAGGTGGAATGGTACGCGAAAAATGCATACGCCATACGCTTGTGACAATATGTACTTTGTGATGTGTGGATCTTGGGAATGAGCTGTAAGCCGTCGATTCCATTCAGACACCATGACGGAACGTAAATGTGCAAGTCAGATCCTTCCACCTTAAATACTCTGCCGGCCGGAATGGAGTCGGCTGGTGTTTTTCTCCCTTTCCGTCCATGGCTTCTGCTGAGTATGTCGGCCCAGATATTTGATTGACCCTTAACGTATTCTAGCACGAATTTGTAGCAGGAGATTTCTTCTTGCCAATGTCGTATCTTGGCACGAATTTGTAGCAGGAGATTTCTTCTTGTCAGTGTCATATCTTGGCATTGTTAAATTTCCACTGGTCTAGATGTGTTAGCGACCTGTGGTCGGTGAAAATCACAAAGGGGCGGTTGCGCAGGAAGTAGTCAAATTTCGGGATCGTCCATTTTATTGCGTACGCTTCCCGTTCTGTGGTTGACCAGTTCTGTTCCGTGGGGTTGAATGGGTGTGAGGCGACAGCTGTAACCTTTTTCTTTCCGTTGTCGGCCTCCTGCATTAGAATGGCCCCACAAGCCACATCGCTGGTATCTGTTGTAAGGGTAAAGAGCTGCGAAAGTCTGGAAATTAAATCACCGGTACTGAGGAGAGTCCATTCTTTATTTTCTCGTCTGCTTTGTCTGCTTTCTCTGTCCAAGTGAACGTCTTGTTTGTCTTGTTTAATTTGTGTATGGGGCGAATCAGGTTAGAGAATGTGTCGGATCGTATCTGTTCGTCTAAACGCGTCTCCAGAAATTGTCTGATCCATACCAAACGGCCGATGAGGCTTTATAGCTCCTTCTTTGATGTCGGGGGTTTCATTTCCCTGATAGCACGGACATATTCAATAATTAAAATGATAGGTTTTTGATATGATGATGATTTTAATTTTAATCATCATCACACAAGAAAATTCCCTCAAAAAACAAACATTTCATATTCAAATCAAAATAAACCTTTAGCTACCATAAAGTTAGAAAGAAAAAGAAAATCTGATTGTAACAATCCATTTCCTCCTCCCTCACCCACTCTCCTCTTCTCACATTCTCTTCCTTTGTACCACTCCTTTCCACCAACAGACATCTGAAATTTGTGTAAATATATAAAAATGCATGCTACTACATACACAAACATACACACCTATGTACGCGCGAGCAACAACACATACACAAACATAAAAATATTCAATAACACACAAACTCAGGCACACACACAAATAACCCCTACTTTTCGGACAAAAATTAACCATATTAATCGGGGATTTTTAAGATCTTCACTCTGTCCGACGATTGCTGATTGCATGAAACCCAGGGTCACAGACAGTAATATATATATATATATATATATATGTGTGTGTGTGTGTGTGTGTGTGTGTGTGTGCTCTATCATTGATAATGAGCACTATTTAACAATACTGCAACATTTGGTCCTACATTAACTCACCAAGTGAACTAATAAGAACCATTGTGGGGGTATGTTTGGGTGGTGAATAGCTTGATATCTGAGTCCCCAATTTATGTTGGCTCATTATTGAAAAGTAAAACGACGCGTACAAAAGAACATTCAAAACAAAGCAGTACAAATAAAATTGAATTTACATATCAACAAATACCTAAAAAGGAAACATTATAAAACATTACGAATATTCTAATATAGTCTGTTAAATATTCCTCTGTGTGTGTGTGTGTGTGTGTGTGTGTGTGTGTGTGTGTGTGTGTGTGTGTGTGTGTGTGTGTGTGTGACTAACATGGATATTATGGGAAAAGACTAAATTTTAAAAGTGTCCTGTAGACTATAAAATGTATGTTGACTTAGTGATGATGCGAGATATCAATGTACGGAAATATAGCAATGTATTCTAGGAGGAACGTGTCTTCTCCCATGTTGATTGTTTGTCTCTTTCGAAGTTTGACGAAATTTCTGAGGCTGTGTTCGAGGCTGGAACAAGTCTAACCGAAAAAGCAGAACCGGAAAGAAAAAAGTTGCTGAAAGTATACGCACCCATGTTACGCGTATTGAGTTGTGTCTTACTAACTGGCAAGGTTAAGCTATTTCTGGAAGTCGAAATGAAGAGAGAGTGAGAGAGAGAGAGAGAGAGAGAGTGCTATCTCTGTAAGTAAGAATGTGAGAGAGAGATAATGTCTGCTATCTCTGTAAGTAAAAATGTGCGTGTGTGTGTGTGTGTGTGTGTGTGTGTGAGAGAGAGAGAGAGAGAGAGAGAGAGTGGTGTCTCTGTAAGTCAAAATGGAGAGAATGAGTTCTTGGAAGATGAGAGTATATATAGGCAATTCTTTTCATGCGGTCGGCTCCAAATGCGTGGGACAAAAATCAAAGTTGCGGACGTAGTTGTGAGCACAAATCCCGTGACTTTCCTGACCAATATGTTCCTGAAGCTGATTAGTTTACCGACGTCCACCATCTTTGTTTCGGGAACAAGTGGTATGGTATGACGGCCATTCTAGAATAGAGGAGTGTAAATCCTATACTATAAACTTCTTTTATGTATATATATATATATATATTGTTTTAACCCCCTTTACTTCGCTTGAGAATTTAAATTTTTATAGGTTTTTATTTTTTAGATTTTTTTATACACATATATAGACTGTAATCCATATTTGCTGTTTTACAACCTCAAATTAAACGCGTGAAGTCATCTGATGAGACAAAGACTCTAATGATATTCTTCGCCGAAATAAATTCATAAAGACAATTTAACCAGGTTTGAGTTTTCTTCTAATTGCATTATTTATTCTGTTGTTTTCTCAATCATTTTTTTTGGGGGGGTGAGAAATTCTAGCTTTTTTCTTTTTTTCAATATTGCTAATTTTAGATTATCTTAAATTGAACGAATATGCTATTGTATATATATATATATATATAAACTCTTTATTTCCAAAAAAGAGAAATGGCCAAATGGTTGCATCTTCCCGTTCCCCCCAAAAAAAGGGTTACCTCAGAACCAATAAGAACCATAGTCACAGCTGCTTAGATTTCTAATGCCCTGCTTCTCATTCTATCCAATTTTTAAGAATAAATGATTTATACAGTAAATTTTTGAACAGAAAGTGATCAAATTCAAAGTACTATTATCTGTCTCGTTTATCTATGTTATATGTAGAGAGAACAAAGTATTATAAAATAAGAGGTGCAAAAACTTTCATTTTAACTTTCTGTTCTTGTCTCAATTTTATGCAAAAGGTTTTAATCATTGACTAATTTAACTGATTTCATTCTTTTTTTTCCCCACAATATTTTGACAGTGTACCCTCAGATCTTTCTTTTGGGTTTTGGTATATGAGAGAGGATGTTCATATTGTTATATTCTCATTTGCTGATTCATGCAGAAATATACATATATATGCTGGATACATATTGACGCAATAAATAAGGACGCAGTGACAAAGACAGACGCAAGAAGACTTCTTTAACAAAATATTTACCTCTCACTTTATTTGTAAGGTTTCAAAAGGGTTGTTCAAGGTTTGCATGTGAGACGGAGCTGGAGATCGAACATAACTAAAATATTTTGACCCCTACTGTTATGACCGTCACGTTGTGTCTTTCTTGTTCTCTTGATGCTCAACCGGAGGCCTATGGCCCACTGCTGGATGCTGGCTTTCTTTATTGCATCTTATCAGCATCTTCTCTGGACCCCAAACTCCATCGGGGTTTCCGAGGGCCCCCTCGGTCGGGTGTGGCTTTCCCTACCACACCTCGTCTCCAACTGTCTGGAACTCTATTGGTAACTGCACTGGCTCGTCGAACTCAACTGAATTATATAATCGTTCGACGCCCACTCGATCTTTGAAATCGAATGTTTTATCGTCATCAAGCGGAAATAACTGTCATGAAGTTCAGAGGTCACTCTTCTTCTGTAGTGTACCATGGGAATTTTTCTTGCTCGTCCCATTTCATCAGCCAATTTCCGCCCACGCGATTTCCTCTCATAACTGCCATTAGAATGTGTCACTTCCTTCCGGTGCATCACTTTTAATGGCATTTTTAGCCGGGTCAAAAGGTCAAAACACAACAATATGCCTTAAAATTCTAAGGAAGCCAAAATTCAATTAGTCTGAACTGGTCCTATAAGAGAGATGTATAAAGATACACTGTATCCAGACTGGGGGATCCAAAGTGTACCTGGGAATTTCAGGAAATGTTTCCAAATCAAGCATTTACATTTTGTGTGGACCTTGTATAATTTTATATATCTGTTGTTCACATAATTATAATCTATGATATACATTACTGGATGGCTAATGGAGAAAAAAAAAACTGAGAGAAACTTTATATTCCCTGATAAAATTCTTTCCGAAGGTCCTTCGTTCAAAACAATCCTATACAATGATCCTTATTTCCTTTAAGTAATTTCTGGTATTATTGCTTCAGTTTCCCTGATTTCAAAACTATTTTTGTTTTTCAATCAGCTGGAGAACCTTTCAAGATTTCCTCTGATCTTTTAAAACTTATGTAATTCACGACATATAATATCTCCCAATGATCTCAGTTGTTCTGGAAATTCTTGCATGCTGGTAGTCAGGTTTTCTGTACCTTGTGTTGTTAAAAGATCATAATAGAGAACTGATGGTCATTCACTTTTTGGGTTTTATTTCAAGGGATAAGTCACAAGGATTAAATGTTTTATCCAATTTGTCAGATATTGTTTTGTTTCCTTCTAAATTCTGTGAGCAGCTTCAGCAGCTTTAAGGTGCAGTTTAAAATAATGCCTCGAAATTTCTGTAATCTCAACACTTGAATCTACCATTATAGCATTTTTTTTAAAGTTGATTTGGAACTCTGTCTGTCAACTACAAAAAAAAGCAAGTTCTTTAGCAGATGATTAGTGGTACATTTCCTCCAAGAATGTAAACCAAATAATTCACATACTGGGAATATCTCCCCCTTGAAAAAAACACTAACAAAACTGACCTTTGGTCTGTAGATCAGTGCAAACCACTTGTTTGTTTTGTTTTTGCTTTTTTTCCCCTATTGAAACCAATCCAGGCAGTAACCACACAATGAGTATTTTTAGTAATTTAAAACTGGAAGAAAACGAACAGAACTTTTTCTTTGTCTTTTGAGTGAATAAAGTGAATTCATAACACAACTGTTTTTTTTTAAATTGGATAATTTGGTTAACTGCCCAAGTTGTACTTTTTACATTATGCAGATTATCAAATTAAAATTTTAAAAGTCTTAGAAAAAATAGTTATCCCACCCCAAAATTTTCCTTTCAGTCTTACATCGTCTACAAACCTTTTTTTTTTCTATGCTATTATTATATTATTACAATAAGATATGAAATTTATTATATTCAATATAAAGCTATTGGGTTGGTTAGTGATTGGAAGGATATTTAGTCAAGTTCCCACTCACTAATATCCAATATTTGTATAAGTATATCCACTGATATAAGTAAGTAAAGTTAGCGACCATAGTCGAGGGTGACCCGAAGGCTCCCTTTTCGATAGCTACTACACCAAGGTGTAGGGGAGGGCGCTACTCCATTCCCAGGATTGCTCCACTTTACCCTTGAACCGTACCTTATAATGCCGAGTGTTAAGCAAGGTGGTATCAAGTACCATTTTTAAAGTCTTTGGTATGACTCGACCTGGGATTGAACCCAGGTCTCCCGGGCCATTGGCGAACACTCTAACCGCTGGGCCAATGTCCCGGTAATTCCACTGATATAATAACACTAAATAAACTGAAAAAAAATCTCTTTTACGTATATAGTGTGACGGCAAATTGACTAAAATCCCAAAACGGGACTTTATTTTTGCACATGTGAAGACGGGGCAGGTTGGCACTTGATCCCTTGTAGAATAAGTCCTCGTTCAGAGTTTTTTTTTTCAGGCATATAAGAACTGGCATATTACGTGAGGGATTAATTTAGGGCTAGACTGACCGCCGCTGGCAAGGGGTTCCAAATTTCACACTATCCACACACCCACCAGGTCGCTTTCCTTCCTTCCCCTAGACAATGGAAGATATGGACCTATAGGTTTAGTCGTAATAATATTATATTGTAGTAGTCGGCAACTCCGGTTTCCCGTGTGATATTTTAAAGGAATTTACAGGACAATTCTAAGCAAGATAACATAAGGCGAATAGAAGCTGAAAAGGAAATGTGACACAACAAATTCGTAGCAGAACTGCAAAGAACAACTTAGACCACGTGGTAACATAAAAATACATGAATCCTTTACTATACAAAGAGATACACTTTCAAAGTGTCAAATATATATAATGAATTGAACAGTCCATGGACATAAATGTCTTTCTTCTTTTCTGTTCTTTCGTTTTCCTTCAAATTGAGAGAGAGAGAGGGTGGTATATAAAATTTGGCTATAAAAGGAGAAATGGCCCCAAAGTTACTTATCTTATTTTTCGACGGGGTTCCACTGGAGAATCTTTCTTCTTTCACGGGCTAATAGACTTTATGCTATTTTTAACATTGGCTAGAAGAACTTGGGTCCCTCGTGTCCGAGATATGTTTTTGTCTTCTTCACCCGGAGTAATGGCTATGGGTCTGTCTGCCACGAGCCCTTTCCAATAACTGACTTTTCTTCTCGTTTTTTTCGCCGACGGGGAGAAGGTGCCACTTCCGTTTTAGGGTCCCAGCCAATCATTTGGCTTCTCCCTCCTTCCCCCTGAGGTTACTAAGTACCAACATCTGTTGGTATCCCCTCTGTGACCTACATTCTTTCTTAACGGTCACTCTTTGACGGCTTGCCACTGTTCATTCCAACGGGAGGATAGTATTAATCTTATTTCTATCGTCTCCGTGGGATATCACGTGACAATAGGAACAATTAATACATACATAAATAACATACAATAAGTATTAACAAGAATATATAAAAATGTCCCAATAAACAAAATATGTACATATTGTTCTATGAACAAGCAGTTAATGAAAGAGGTAAAAAAAGACAGTAAGAGTCTTTCTTGACGAAGATGAAGAGTACAATAAATTCTTACTGTATCGTGACCTGGTAGAAGGCATGGCCCCAACTGTTCAAAGAATAAAGGAAAAAATAAACAACTTTACTCTTCAAAGAACAGAGACAAAAAGAGACTGAGAAAGAATCTCAGATTCTCACTTGAGACCATCCATAAGATCACCTTGTGGACACACTCACTTTTCAAGGCAGACAATAAATAATTGTCTCCCTATAGATACTTTATTTTCTGATTTTTAAACAATTGTAATAGTCCCTAAACCAAGTGTTTTATCAAATCTAAAAATAGAGAATGACCCACATGTGTCTTAATTTCCAGAAATAATTTTCCCTCTTTTTCTAAGAAAAGCTAATGGATCCAAAAGTAAACTATTCCTTCTCCTAATGAGTAGAGTCAATTAATCGAAGAGGACAAACCCAGATGTTAGATATCCCAGGCTGAACTAAAAATATCAGTCCCAAATTTCATAATGATAACCAATTTTTTTCCTCAAAGGAATTCAGGACTGGCATCCACAATTAAGAAAAATGTTAAAAACATTTACATATACTGTGCACGTTCAAAAATTAATACACAAAATCATTTTTGTTAGTTATTTCTTATGGCCAAAATAATACATAAAACAATAATGTCGGTTCAACTCAACCTCCTGTTATTTATTCCAGTGTTTGCTTGTTTTATTTTATAATTCTTTACTGTATTAAACTTTTATAACTCAGAAGATTCTTCAGCAATAATATTAGGCTAAATTTGGATACAAACTAGTTATGCACACCTTTTTTTTTTAATTTACGTTACCATTGTAACACAATCATCAAAGTAATTTCATATTTGAAGACTTTCAATAGATACCCGAGCTGAATATTTCATTTTATTTGGGGTATAGATGGTCTTCTGTTTTTATATTTTAATAGACACTGGAGACTGTTGAAGGTTGAGAAAATATTACATTTATCGTAGTCAACCGACAACTCATAAACCAAACAAAAACAAAACAAACAAACCCCTTTCCAATAAGTGATGAGTCACTAATGTCGTCAGCCAATAGTATTTAGGAACGAGTCGTGAGGAACCAAATCCTTCCGCACAAGACGTCTTTTTTTAATATTAAATTCAGCCTGTCTTTCTAAGGACTATCCTCAACTAATGGACAAAGTAGGTAGTAATAAAAAACACCTGGTCGAAGTAGAATGAAGTTTCTCACTATTATATAGTAATAATAAGCAAGGTAATTCTACTTAGACCACATAGCGTAGTAGCACGCAGTAGGTTTAAAAGCAGCGGTATCAAACCGAGTCAAATCAGTTCGGCTGGGCGTCAGGTATTTGTCGCTGCCTCCCACCAGACACGACTTGACACAAGGTCAAAAGCCCGAAGGCCGATTAAAGTGGGGATAAAGGGGAGGGGAGGTCGGGAACGAATCGAGACTCGAACCCTGCTTGTCAGTGCTGCTCATCGGCTCACTTAGTGCAATGTGAGCCTGATGAGGCAAGCAGTTTCACGAACCCAAATGTGGGTCCGGGTACGTATGCCAGTTTGCGGCTTAAACTAGACGCATGGTCTAGTGCCGTACAAGGGGGACAAAGGAGACAAAAATGCAGCTCGCCCACCCGAAGGTAGCCTAGTCGAAACTAGGTGCCTAATTAAAGGCCCCAAGTCTGCCATTGTTCCTTTTCCAGGGCCACGCTCCGGACCGAAGTCCAGAACAGGCCCCGGGGCGCTCGCCATCCCCTGGTCGTTCTACGACCGAAGCTTAATCAGCAGCAGCAGCCCACGAGGACTGCTCAAGGCTTCCCCTAAAGCCGACGTCCATATTCCAGCCGCAGACGACGCAGGAACATTGCCTGCCTGTCAGCTTAAAAGACCTTTTCAGGGCTACTCAGAAAGTCTATCCAAACACCTCCTGAAACGGCACTATCAGCTACCAGTCCTGCACCGGCGACCACTCCCCTGCAGAAGCAGCTACCAGTCATGCACCAGCAGATACCAGTCCTGAACCAGCGACCACCTATCCAACGACTACCAGTCTTGTATCAACTATCCAGACCTGCACCAGCAACAAGATCCTGTTCCAACGATCACCATCCGGCTGCGGCGACTGTTCGCCGTACGCTTTTCCGATTTACAATTCGCCATAATAAAGTTTGACCTTTCGAAGCAACACCCTCGTTTTGTCATTCTTGCCTTGTTCGTTGTCAGTCACTTATATTTCAAAAGTTTGCGGGGACTAGTATATTTATCTAGCCTCTGCAACCCTTTAGATACACATCCACAAAATCAAAATATTACATAATATGAACAAAAGTTACAGGTTTATCAATAATAGAAGTACATCACCCGTAATAACTATTACGATGGCAACATGTAATACTATTTTACATTTTATCTTGTCTTTTTTATTTGCTTGTCTCTGTTAAAATTGACAGAAGACAGAAGAATGCAACCAACTGTTATAACCAGTTTGTTTTTAGAGATATAAAAAACAGTAGATAATGATGTAAGAATCTTTATTTAGCATATAGATATATAAAAACTAATTTCTGCTGTGTATTCTTCTCGTTTAGATGCTGCTATTGGTTGCCTACACTCAATATCACATTGCTTCCTATTGAGAGAATGTATGTTATAACTTCAAGGATGTTTCTCTGCTTAACTCCTATAATTTTTTTACAAGAACGAAAGCAACTCTGTCATTAGTTGTTAATAGAACTGGTATTATCTATATTGGACATACTTTTTGGTGCTAATTTATTCTTAATTAAAATCTATTTGAAAAGTTCCTTTAACATTGTACAAATAGAAATAGTTCAACCATGTGTTGGTTTACTTGGGTTATGATGACAATTAGATGTAGATAATATTACAGTGATTATAGAAAATCAGTTTTTGCACCCATAAGTTTGTGATGTCATTTAATGAAATAAATAAATATGATAAGTGAAAATAAAGATATGGAAGAACGATTTTAACTTTAACAAACAAGCCACGGAAAGCGATACGAAATCCAATAAAGTCCAAACCTCGATACTAATGGCATGTAATGGCAACAAAGGCAGAGAAATTTACTCTACATTCACCTTCGACTCACCAGTTCAGGCTCTATTCAATAAATTCGACACGTTTTGTCAACAAAGGAAAAACTTGACAATTACAAGACATAGATTATTTACCAGCAAACAAGCAGAAAACCAAAAATTCAACGATTATATGACGCAATTTTGTCACAAAGCACAAGAAAGTAAACAAGAGCAACTAACAGAAAATCTTATCCAAAATGTCTTAATATGTAGGATAAAAGATTCTAAACTCAGAGAAAGACTTCTCATGCAACCCGAATTATATTTACTGAGAACGATTCAAGTTGGGCAAAGCACTAAAGAGACGAAAATACAAATATACTAGACACTACTTCAGAATATAAACCCGCTAAAATACCGAACATACGAAGTGGAAAGCATTATGAATAAATGGGGAAAAATAGACGATTCATTTTTCCGGAAATGACAGGAATCCCGCCAAAACTCAGGACTGTATGAACGTATGTAATTTTTGTGGTAGAAGCCACAAAAGAAGAAATTGTTCCGCATTTTATAAAACATGCGACATTTGTAAAAAGAAAGGACACTACACTGAAATGTGTAGGTCAAAGAAAAAAAGATAGAAAAACAGAAGTCTCGTAAGAAGTTTCGTCAGAAGACTCGGCATTGAACACGTGTTGCTAAACTCCATAGAAACGAAAGAAGAAGAAAAAAAAAGAAATACACTCAATAGAAATAACAGAGCCAGATCGTTGAACAGCAACAATAAAGTTAAATTATTCTGGAATTAATTTTAACCTAGACTCTGGAACAGATATAAAAGTACTGCCAAATAAAATTTATTAAAAAAAAACTCTCTCCGTGGCCGGAATAAAAGAAAACTTCAGTCACATTCCGTGTCTATAATAAGACAAAAATTCCTACTTTTGGGAAAGGTACAGTAATATTTAAAAACAAAAAAAAAACAAAACATATACACGTGCAATATTTATTATAGCCGACATTAATTCCCATACTTTGTGCAAAATCATGTGAAGAATTAAACTTCAGAAAAAGAATTTATAAAATTAATTGCAATACAGACGACTTATAAGAATTAATAGAAAAATATGACGACTGCTTTGGTAAAATTGGAACTCTTCCGTCAACTCACCATATTACCATCAACAAAGACGTAAAACCAGTTATACATATACCATTTGTATTAAAAGCAAAATTAAAATCCGAACTTGGACGAATGACAAAATTGGGAATAACAAAACGAGTTACAGACCCTACTAATTGGGTTAGCTCCCTTATTATAATCATGACGGAAAAATACGCTGATATTTAAACCCAAAAGATTTAAACAAAGCTATTAAAAGGGAACTCTAAAAACTCCCTACAACAGAAGAAATATTCGCAGAGATGCAGAATCTAAAATTTTTCACTAAGCTGGATGCCTCTAATGGATACTGGCAGATAAAAGTTGATAAGGAAAGCTGAAGGCCGCTAACCTTCAGTACACCATACGGACGATTTAGATACACTCACTTTCCCTACGGAATCCACGGTGTCTGTAAAGTATTTCAAAAAGAGGCAGCAAGAATCATAGAGGGGATTGAGGGAACAAAAAACTTTCAAGATATTATAATATGGTCCAACACAATGGAGGAGCATATAAAAAGACTGACACTCATTTTCAACAGACTTCACAAATATCGTCTGAAATTATACAAGCATAAACGCGTATTTGCCAAATCAAAAATTACATATCTAGGACACCTCATGACTAGAGAAGGATTAAAACAAGACCCAACGAAAGTGCAAACCATCAGTCAAATGCCTCTTTCAAAATGTAAATCAGACTCGCTGAGATTCCTTGGGATGACCAATTAATTATGCAAGTTCCTACCAAACTATTCAGAGGCAACAACGCCATTATTCCAACTCTTACTGAAAGATATAAAATGGACGGTCGATGAGCCACAGATTGAATCAGTCAATAATCTAAAAAAAATGATTATCAGCCAACCAATAATACAACATTACAACCTTCACCTACCAACAAAAATCACTACAGACGCCAACAAAAACGGACTTGGAGCGGTGATGGAGCGAATGCACAATGGAATATGGAAACCCATATTTTTTTGATCAAGGGCCAAATCACTAGCGGAACAAAATTACTCTTCCATCGAAAGTGAGGCCGTGAGCATTGCATTTGCCTATAAAAAATACCATCAGCACATATATGGTTCTCATTTTGTTATTGAAAATGACCATAAACCACTGAAGCAAATATTTTCAAAGGCACTTATAAAATCTCCTCCAAGAATCCAGAGATTCACATAAACCCAACAACCGTATGACTTCGAACTGAAATACAAACCAGTTCGTGACGCAGTTTTTGCAGACACTTTATTTTGCGCATAACTTGAAGACACGAGCCCAGAAATATCTGAGATAGACATGGCAACACATATAAACACAATAACAAACAACTATCCGATGTCAGACGACAAACTCAACTCCGACAGAGAAGCAACTGCGAGTGACACAACGTTACAAGCACAAATCAAATGTACAAAGAATGGATGACCATCAAAAGAGAAAATATCATCCAACATTCAACCCTTTGCCTCCATTCGGGACAAATTGATAATCGTCAAAGGACTCATCCTAAGAGGTACACGTATTGTCGTCCCCAGCTCACTCCACAAAGAAGTGCTACAAAAAATCCCCACAGGACATCGTGAATCGAGAAATGCTCACCGTTAGCTGGAGAACATGTGGCGGGGGTGATATGTTGTGGTTGTGGTGTTTAGTTCCCCCCACCACCACCATCTATGGTGGTTTATATTTGAAAAGGCAATTGAAGTAAAGATATGAGAGACGCGGAGAAAAGAACATTCAAAAACAAAGCAGTACAAACAAAATTGAATTTATATATCAAGAAAAACATGAAAAAAGAAACATTACAAATATTCTAATATAGTCTATTGAATATTCCTCTGTGTGTGTGCGTGTGTGGATGTAACTAACACGAGTCTGTTGAATATTTCTCTGTGTGTGTGCGTGTGTGTAAGCGTGTACTAACATGGATATTATGGAAAAAAGACTCAATATTGAAAGTGTCCTGTTGACTATAAAATGTATGTGGACTAAGTATTTCATGTGAGGTAATGATATACAGAAATATAGCAACGTGTGCTAGAAGTCATGTGTCTTCTCCCATGTTGGTTGTTTTCTCTCTTTCGGGGTTTGACGAAATTTCTGTGGTTGTATTTGAGGCTGGAAAAATTCTAACCGAAAAGGTAGAAGAGGAAAGAAAAAGGTTGCAGAATGTATACACTTTCGTGGGGTTGACTGCTGCAAGTTAAATGTAAGAGAGAGAGTGTGTGTTATCTCTGTGAGTCAAAATGGAGGAAGTGTGTTGTCTCTGTAAGTCTCAGTGTAAGAGAATGAGTGCTCGGAAGACGAGAGTATATATAGGCAATCCTTGTCATGCAGTCGTCTCCAAATACGCGGGACAAAATCAAAGTTGCGGACGTAGTTGCGAGCACCGACTATGTGACTTTCCTGACCAATAGATTACTGAAACTGATTAGTTTACCAACGTCCACCATCTTTGTTTCGGGAACAAGTGGCATCACGGCCATTTTAAAATACAGGAGTGTAAATCCCATATATATATATATATATATATATATTATTTATTCTTTACACATGTATATTGGCCGGGCATAAATGCCCAAATCAAAGACGTGGTTAGCACTTGTTCCACATGCATTGATCACAGGAATCAATAACTAGCTGAAACTTGGATTAATCATGTATCTCCCGTCACTCCATGGACAAAGGTGGCAACAGACATTTTCCATTTCTACGGCATAGAGTACACAACTGGATACTTCGATGTTTACAGAATAAAGGACTGCCAATCATCAACAGTCGCCAAAAAACTGAAAACATCATTCTCAAAGCTTGGCATTCCGAAGATAATGGTCAGTGACAATGGGCCCGAATTTAATCGAGAGACATTTACCAAACAATGGGACATAAATCACATAACTACCGTTCCAAACTACCCTCAAGCAAACGGCATGGTTGAAAGAAACACACAAACAATTAAAAAAAAACTTAATGAAAGCCATAAAAAACAATGAAGACACATGCATGACACTGTTAGCCCTACGCATAACACCACTAAAAGATGGTTGCCCATCTCCAGCTAAATAACTAATGAACAGACTGCTAAAAACGAACCTCCCTAACATTACCACCAACAAATACAAAAGAAACGCAATTAAAAAACCACACACACACTCACGACCTGCCCATACTTAAACCAAATGACTGCGTAAAAATTAGATTTAATAACAATTGACTTAGAAAGGTCAAAGAAATTTAAAAACTAGACCAACCTCGTTCCTATCTAGTCCTCACTGAAGAAGGAACACAAATAAAACGTAACAGGCATCATTTATTCAAGACTAAAGAGCCGCCAACAAACATTAACATTGATTGTTATGAACCCATTTTCCCTGATCAAAAACCAAACACACAAAATCAACACAGAGAAACACCACCCGCTGATACAACAAAACAAAACACATACACCAAACAAAGTGGAAGAATAATAAACCCTCCTCAAAGATACAGAGATTTTTTTTAAAAGAAGAAAAGAAAAAAGGTAACATGTTATATACATTACAACAACAACGCTGCTGCTGCTACTGCTTAGACACCCTGCTTAGACACCCTGCTTAGACTCAGATGCTGTTGCGAAACTGCTGCTGCTCCTGCTAGCGGTCCCTACTGTTGCTGCTGTTATCACATACTATCAATACAGAATGAAACCTTGAATAAGACACGTGTTTATTGGTCTTTTCTTTCAGCACTACCCATTACTCATTTTCTGAATATTAAATAAGATTGGTCCTATGCTAGGCACGGTACTTGATTGTGGCCTTGGTTCCATGACTACCACATGTGTTTCTGGTTATTTGGTTTATCAACTCCCTCTGTACCCACGTTGCGTTTGAAAGATCCACAGAGGGGGGATGACACATGTAACTGTCGCTAAATTGACCTGTTAACTGTGCCTTATTTTTATATAGTTTTTTTTGTTATATTAATTTAACAACAACCACAATATCCAATCATGGAGTCGTTTGGTAGGTTTTGTTGATTCCATTTTGTGCTGACCATTAATTGCTGCGGTCTATGAGAGCCTAACTGGAAATTGCTAAAGAGAACTTATTATACAAATGCTATTTAGTTTACACTGCTGGTTAGGACTGGTGACACGTTTCAGGGTGTTTATCAAAATAAACTTGATGTCATCAGTTAGAAGCTTTCACTGTTTTTTGGTAGAAAACAAGCGGCAGTAAAACACAATCTATCCGGAACTTCTTCTGATGGCCGGAGTGGTTCACTGGAACAAGTTGTCTGGGTGTTAGCAACTCAAAAACAAGAAAAACTCTTCGTTAACAATTAAAAACTATTTATTGCAACACAACGGTGTAACAATATATATATATATATATATATATATATATATATATATATATGAAAATTGTAGCTTTTGTTGTAATTGACAGACAGACAATTGAGATATTTGGCTGGTGCAGTCTTTTTATTTTAATCAGTTTTTCTGAGAGTTAGGCTTTTGCTAGAGAGGTTTTTGTTCTTGGGGAGATTTTTTTTTTTATTCTTTCTTCGATATAGACATTGGATCTCTTCTCTCACCTAATCCTAAAATATTTATTTTTATAAAGGATTTACCTGGGAACAAACATTCCTGATTGGCCAACCAATCACAGATCATTTCATATTCTTTTACTACTTTTTGACTCGTCAGCCAATCACATGCCCTGATCTATATCTATGGGAAGAGTATCCCTTTCACGTATCTGATTTTGATGTCATCCAATCAAACCACAATATAGGGGCTCAATCAATTAAGGATACCAGCTCATGTTTTGTAGGAGAGTATCTATTTTCATAAAAACAAAATTCAAAGATCCGATTAATCTGTCCAAAGATTTGATCTTTTAATCCCAACAGGTGGGCGAGACCCAAGAAAAAGTTGGTTCGTGGCAGAAAGAACGAAGTTCATGTCGATGAAACAAGAAATTGATGAACCAATCATAAAATATCGACACCATCTACGAAATGCGAGTAGATATTGCGAGTTTGAAAAACTTGAACAAGAAGAATAGACAATTTAAGTGGACTTAATTTAATCAAGTTTAATTGAAGGTATGTACAATGCATCACACCGATATAAGATAATGGAGCAACTACAAATAGGAAATATGTCTTTAAATACCTGTATTGACTTTATACAGCAACAAGAATTAATACAGAAATACAACCATAATAAAAGTCATCCCAGCAAACAAATATTCGCAGATACTTACATGTTAAAAAAGATTTGAAAAAATGTTCGTATTGTGGACGTGAACATGAAATAAAAAGTGAAAATGCCCAGCATTTGGGAAAACTTGTACGAATTGCTTAAAAAAGAACCATTTTCAAGCAGTATGCAAATTCAAAAAGAAAAACGTTGAAAGAGTTGAAGAAAACGTAACCAATATGGAAGACTTTTTAGTAAAAAATAAAAACAAGAATGTAGAAAAAATTGAACAGAAGAAAAAAGACATTATACGAAAGGTTAAAATCAACAACTTCAATTTGGATATGCAAATAGATACTGGCAGTGAGGTAATGCTTATACCAAGAAATTTCTGGGAACACATTGTAAAGCCAACTTAACAAAAGAGCAGTTTACTACTCCACCAATTTGATGGCCATAAAAACTTAGGTTACTTTGAAGGTCCCTTGGAGTTAGAAGATGAATTTGACGTTATACCTATAAATGTTACTACTTGTAAAAAGAACCACAGACTTCTTTGAAATGATGTGCTTAACATAAATTCTACCAAATTAATTAATGAGATAAAAATGGAAAAAACTGGAAAGTTAAAAAACTATAAAGCAAAAGAAAATTAAGATTAAAAGAAAATGTTACCCCCTCTTATTATGAGGCACGAAAATTACCAGTACATGTGTTGCCATTAGTAGCAGCAAAACTACAAATTAATAGAACAGGACCTTTTTGAACATGTTCCTCCTGGGGGTAGCAAGTAGGCATCACCCATTGCAGTTTTAAAAAGTCAGATGAAGACATACGTATATGTGGAGATTATAAAATAGGCGTAAATCACAAAATTTTCTCGGATTCATATCCTATACCTAATGTTGAAGTTGTAATTCATGCACTGGCAGGTATGAGCGTTTTTACAAAAATAGATTTGAAAACGGTATACCACCAAATACCAATAAACGATAACTACAAAGAAGTAACGATGATGAATACGCCAATAGGGTTACTGAAATGGAGAGGGATGCTATACGAAATAAAAACAGCAAGCGTCATATTTCAAAGGGCCATCGAACAGGTTTTTGGAGAAGATATAAAAATATAGTTTGTTACCAAGGCGATATATGCATAGGAGCTACTAATGATAATGAATTAAAAAAGAAAACTGATATCGTCTTGAATAGATTAAGAAACGCTAAAATGACAATAAATAAAAAAAATGCGTAAATAATTGTAGTAAAATATCATTTTTAGGTTATACGATTTCAAAAGAAGGTATATCACCTGACCTAGCCTTGATAAAAAAGATTCTAAAAAATCGCTACACCTACAAATAAAAAAGAAGTTGAATCTTTTTGGGGATTGGTGAATTTCTACAAGCGATATGTATCAAAATATACGGACTTGACTGAGCCGTTTGCAAATTTAAGAAAAAAGAATGTTGAATTTATCTGGTCAGAGAAACAATAAAAGGCTTTTAATAGATTAAAAATAATTTTAGCAAAGAAGCCAGTAGTGAATATTTTTGATCCGAAAAAGGATATTACGTTAACCAGAGATGCAAGCGAACATTCAATATCTGGTATATTATCACAAGGACATCCGTCAATGCATTTATCAAGAAGACTAACGAACACTGAATTTAATTATTCAAATATTGAGAAAAAAGTCTTGGCCCTTGTGTGGACAACCACTTGAGTCCGACTGTTTTTAACTGGAACATTTTTTTTGAGAAGTAATCATTGACCATTAGAGTTTATGTTCACTCCAAGAAAAGAATTACCCATTGAGAATACTAAGAATGGCATTTGACTTTAATATAGAATATGTCAAAGGAAATTCAATTCCACATGTAGATGCACTGTCAAGATTGTGATTTTACAAGGAGTCAAAAGATAAAACAAGAATTTGAAGATACATTTTTACATTGGGTAGAGATTGATGTTTTGTCTTTAGATAGAATGGCTGCGGAAACTAGACATGATCCAGTACTAAGTAGGATAACATTAAGAATAAGAAAAAATATATGGGAAATTGTTCCAGGGTGGAGATACCCTACAAAGAAATAAGATGTAAGTTAATGATAGTACGTAGAGTGATTTGTAATAGGGATCTGATAATTCCCCCAGAAACACTAAGAAAATTGGTGATAAAAAGTGTACACGATGATATCCACTATGGAGTAGCGGCTATACAAAAAAGGATGAAATTAGAAACATGGTGGCCGAGATATCAACAAGATGTCGAAGAATATATAAAAAGATGCAAAAAATGTAAAGAATTTAGAAATTTTACACCGACTACTTTACATTCATGGCCCAGAGAAGTGGAGCCATGGAGTCGTGTGCATATGGATCATGCATACATTACTGGAGTCGGACTCCTATTAATACTAGTAGACTCTTTTTCAGGCTGGCCCGAAGTAATTCGTGTGCCAGACAAGAAAAGTTCTACGATAAAACAGATTTTAAGGGTCATATTTTCCAGAAACGGTATGCCAAAAGCCCTGGTATCTGACAATGCACCAAAGTTTTGTGATGAAGATCTTAATTTATGGTTGAAAAAATAGGGTGTAAAGTATATAAGACACCACCACATCGCCATCAATCGAATGGGTTGGCGGAAAGAATGGTGCAGACCGTAAAAATGGGACTGAAAGCATGTTCTCAGCAAAAAGAAAAAATAGAAGTCTTTCTATTAAGGCTGCTTTTAAACTATCACACAATACCACACCCTGGAAGACTAGAAAGCCCATCAGCTTAAGTGGTATCGCAAATTAGAGCTCCACTAAAGCTGTCGTATTCCACAAATGAAAAAGTATGATACAAAAAGAACAAAGAATCAAATCCAGAAAGGGCAGAATTTATCATGCAAAAAGGCCACAATACAGCTATAATAAATAGAAAAATGGGGAACAGTATATTAGCCCAGGCAGATCAAATAAGGCCCCAGGGCGAATATGAAGAGCAAAATGAGGAAGAAATCTCTATGATTCTTTCTGTTAATGATTCATTGGAACAACCTTTACAGAATGAAACGTCAGAAGCTGAAATAATGCATGATCAGGTGGGCCAGAGCAAGTTTGAAAACTCGGATGAAGATCAAATAATGCAAGAAGATGACCTTGATTACAACTCAATGTGAGATAGATCTAGATCTCCCAGAGAAAGAAATACGAGAGAGAGACAAGGAGAGCAAAGTAATCCCGAAAATGAAACAATCACTAGAAGTACAAGACCTACTAGGGGCATAAGACCCATACGTATCAGGGAGATGTAGTGATACTGGCAAATTAATCTGCCTAATTTGCATGAGTGTAAGAGAGAGCCGAGATAAGGCTCTCACTGAGAATAACTGGGAAGCCTCATCAGCTTGTAGGTCTCGTTTGTTGTTCTTCCATAGCAGGTTCGATACCTACATGAACCCAGGCGTTAGCCTGCTCTAATCTTTTTCTACTTCTCTTTCTTTCTTTCCAGCCATGACTAATCATTTCTCATAGCCAACACTAGCAACAACAGTCTCTTTCTTCAATCCACAATTTTTTCCCTCCTGGTTGTTCTGTAACTATAGAGGAAAACATCATCAACTCTACACAGACCGACCTCTTCAACGAAAACAAACTGGAAATCCTCGCAAAGAAGTCGGAAGAGCCGGTAGCCGGACCTTCGACATTAGCAGCAGAATGGCCATCGCTACCGGCTTCACCGAGAACAAATGAAACATCACACCCAGCCAGTTCGATTCCACCAGAACAAAAACCACCAACAAGCCCAGCAACGCCAGTCTCCTGGGTAACAAAGAAAAAGTCCTAACTGGATTATGAGAAGGACAGAGTCGAGAAGTACACTGTGTACTTCAGAGGGGACAAAATACTACCTATCTGTCCTTTATCGTTACTGATTTAAGGACGAGGAGATTGGCAGGAGTAAAAAAGAGACATTTGAGGAGCTTTTAAAATCCGCAGGCATCCGATGCCGGCATTTTTGCCGGCGTAGTTTTGCCACCTGGGATGTCCTGCTGCCCCCAGAAGAGCTAGCGGTTAAGGTGGCCGGCAATAACGTCTCCACAAACCACTTCAGGCTTCAACCGATATATAGAAGCAAAAGACAAATACGAGTCACCGTGTGCAACATCCATTACAATTAAATGGGGACGTCTTCGCTGCCTACCTGGGCGCTAATAGAAGCGTAGTGGAAGTAACGCCAATAACTCTCTCCCTAACTCTCCCTTCTCTACCGCCATGCTGTTCTCCTTCTCCAAATCACTTAATAGACTTTCCTCGGACCATCAGAAAGATCAACAAGAAAATTTACAAATCCTCAAAGCTCGGCAAAGGACAAAATCGGCTTCTGCCGAAAAGGACAATGTAGAACTTAGAGGTGGCTTTGTGCTCTGCGGAAGCAGAGGGGCTTCCAGCGGACTTTCAACTCCGCAGAGCACTTCAGTCATTCATGAATTTAAAAAAAATCAAGAACAAAAAAGTGTCTAATCCGTATTTGTTTAGGGGTGACCACCTTTGTTCACTCGGCTGTACGTCGCATGAAAGGTGCGTGGTGACTCCTTGAAAAGGCCAGTCGAGCGGACATAAAAAAACAAAACATTATCCTTCTGTTCAGGGCAGGTTCCTCTTTTTGTTCACCCTTCCTTTTACAGGGATCTTACACTGAGGTATCCCCTAGATGTCGGAGATGTGTCTAGAGATAGCCGAGTAACTACTGAGTTCGACACCGATTCCCTGAAACATGCTGTCGGCATCTTCACCCCCGTTTCGTAGTTGACAGTGAGTAAGGTAAGTGGGTTTGGTGGCTCTAAACTTTGCCACTTTGAATGTGAGGAGACTGAGGGATCCAAGTAAGTGTGCGCAATTACTTGATGAACTCTCGAACTTCAGTGGGAATTTTGCTGTTGTGCACGAGACTCACTTCACTTGTGCTACGGACAGTAGGGTGCTGGAGAATGACTATGTCGTCCTTTCAGCATACGGCAGCCGAGGAAGCGCTGGGGTCTCCTTGCTAATCGGACACAGCCTTAATACTGATGTAAATCTTGATCTTGCAGATGACGGAGGCCGGGTGGTTGTGGCCGATGTTGCCGTTAAAAGTTTCGCGTTCCGGGTAGCCACGGTTTATGCGCCCAATATCCTTGCAGAGAAGGTTTCCTTTTTTCGGCGGCTGGCGCCATTCCTCGACGACCCGAAACGGCCAGTTTTAGTGAGTAATTAGAATGCGATCCTTGATCCCAAAAGAAACAGGGTCGGAAGGGGAGCAAGAGGGTTGGGAAGGTGTGAAAACAGCCTGATCGACTTGATGGCTCGTCACAACTTGGTCGACAGGTTTCGTCTGAATCTCCTAAAGGAGGGAGATGAGGACGTTGCTTGATAGTTCGCCCTTTGTCCATGCCAGATCTTATCTGAACAGAGTTTTAGAAGAGCTGACACTGATTTTGATACGTGTCCCACGTTCCACTATGTAGTGTAGATTGACCATAGGCTTGTTAGAGTCAGTCTGCGGTTAGCTAATAGGCATAGCCTAACCGGCGACTGGAAGTTCAATATCTCCTTACTGGATATACGGAACTTCCGGGACAGGCTGGAATCCTTAGTTCAGCGGGTATTAGTGGGGACGATTACCGAGAATAAGTGGTAGGGATCACTTAAACATATGATTAGAGATTTCGCCTGCAAATACGGTTGCCAGCTCAACTTAGATAGGACCAAGGTGGCAAAATCTTTAGAAAATAAGCCGTAGGTTTAACTAGACGGGACCTTGAGTGTGAGCCATCGAGCGCTACAAGGGATACGCAGTTAGATCTAGGTTAAAGCCATGAAATGCAATGCGTCCGCGCGTGAGGAAGAAATACGAAGGTTTCCCCTTCGGTATATCGAACCGTTCAAGTCCCCGGACGGGCACGTGCTCCTATCGAATCGTGAGATGCGCGAGGCCTTTCGGGCGCACTTCTATGATCGCTTTGCTCGCTGTTCTGACCTCCCGGTTAAAGAGTTTCGTAGCTATTTAGCCGACTTCCCACGCCTTCGGAAGGCGGAAGCAGCTAACTGCGAGGGTTTGGTTACTGAATGCCAAGTCTGTGATGCGTTGAAGCAGGTCGGCCTCAACAAATCCCCAGGACTAGATGTTTTATCTTACTTGGGCCAATCCTTGTCGAGTATGGAAACGAAAGACGAGCGATATCTTGCCTCGCCTCAAGTCAGTCCCCAAGGCTGAAGGGCGAAGCACCGTTTGTTCGCGAATGCTGCAGGGTCCTCTGCAACCTTCCTGGGTCCAGTGACCTTTCTCGGTCTTGAAAAGAACTGTATCGGGAACTAGTGGATCCTCTCGTGGATCGGCTTGGCTGGTCGATGCAGGAAGTCTGCTCGCATTGAATTGGGTGCCAGGTTTGGGTTTCTTGAATAACTCCGAGTTCTTGCTCACTTGGTGGCTTGCACGAAACGCATTGCTCTTTTTTGGCTTCAATTACAAGGCGGGTCTGGCAGACATGCCCGATTATCCTCGCTGCAACAGTGGCTTAAAAGAAACGGCTGAACACGCCTTCTACTAGTGTGAGCGAGTTCTTCCGTTTTGGAATCACGTCGGCGAGTGGACGGCCTGCATCGAAGCCAAGCACCTCGTGCTGCTCGACTTTGGTTACGTCGTAGACAACCTTTTATCCCAGTTTCAAGGTGAGAATTGTGTGGTGTTTCTCGCGATCCTAGCTGTCGCTAGAATGGTGATTTGGATGACGCGAAAGAATAGACTGTATGACGGAGCAAACTTTTCTCATCGTTATCTGATTTTGTTCTTTAGGCATCAGCTTAAAGTTAAAATTAGATGCGATAGAAAACGCTTGGACCGCATAACATTCGACAGAATGGTAGACGAATGCAGCGAGCCTTGTCTTACAAAAGGGAGAAACGTTGGAATCATCCTTCCCTCTTCTTCCTGCGCATGGCGACGACGGGCCGGGTCCTTCGGGAACTCACCCCCGGTAAGTAGGATTGCTTGTCTACCTATTTCTCTATTTAGCAGTATGTTGTGAGTCATTGTTCCCGTCATCTAATTGTTACCCTCCAAGATCTTCCGCGTCCCATTTCTTTGTTGTTCCTCGACCTCTGATACAGCCCCATTTTTCTAAAGATCTTGGAATTCATAATTATATTCTCATTTCTGTGACCCATATAAACTTCCCGCACCGCGCCCTACTTTGCGTTTCTTTTATCTGTTTAGCCTTGTCTCCCTTCCCCAATAGGAAAGATCCAGCTTGTTTTCGGTCCCCTCGGAGATCGGAAAACAGTCGGCTTCCATTTTATAGACGGGGGATGGGATGGTAACCCAACGGGGTTTTCTTTCGTTCTATTAATCTTTTGCTTTCGGGGTTTTTCTCCCATCCCCATCAACTTTTCATCAATTGTATATATATATATATATAACATGTTGTCAATAAAATTCATGCATTTTCCATCTGGGGTTTTAAGTAGAGTTTTTCTCATAGAGTAAACGCGGCATTTTGGTGGTTGCCGCGTTCCTGGCGAAGAATGAATGTCTTATTGTATGAATGGGTCGGCGAATGTGCCTAGCTAGGTACCCTTAGTTTTATATTTTAGCATGACCGTTCTCTTTCTCCTCCCTCGCAAAAAGCTTAGGGCTATCTGCTCCTCCTTGATAGAACTTTGTAAAACTTTATCTAAAGGAAAATAAAGGAAGCTTGATTAGTCACTAACAAGTGCTAACCTTGCACATCACAAAAGTTTCCAACTTTTTATTGTTTGCCCGTCGTTTCTATTTCTCCCTTCTTTCTTTTTTTTACTTCTTTCACTTGGTCACCTGGCAAACGACGGAATTTTCTTTTCAACTTTTATTTGTTTGCCCATCCTTCCTATTTCTCACTTCTTTCCTTTTCTTACTTTTTTCACTCGGTTAGCTGGCAAACAACTGAATTTTTTTTTTTAATTTTTTTTGTGTCTTTGTGACCATGTGGTTTGCACATCCTTTGTATTTCTCCTTTCATTCCGTTTTATAGGATACACATTTCTTTAGTTTGAGATAAATCAACTCAGAACACGTAGATAGGAATATTCCAGAAAAAAGGATCAAAATCTCACTTACATAGAATTCATAACTTTATATTTTTAAACCAATCAGCGAAGGACACACAAAATAAAATATTCTAGAAAATGGATCAAAAACTAACTTGAGGAAATATTTATCACTGAATCAAAAATATTTAGGTTCCAAAATAAATAATTTCTGTGAATCTGATAGGCTAAGACAGGTCACGGGTTGCGTTCTCACTGACAACCGCGCATTTGAATTTTATTTTACCTGTAATAAACTTGAAATATTTTACTTTGATCCACTTTTTTTTTACCCAGAAATAGAAAATAGCGAAGTTTTTTGTTCAAAGCAGAGAAACCGACAGGTCAGCGGACAGACACATTATGGCACGATGGATTGACGCCAGATGACCCGCTAATATACACGACGGTTAGGAGAGTGTCCGAAAAAACACATACATACCAAGACACACGCATATACATACACATATACATGTATGTAAGTACAAGCCTATCTTTTCCTTTTAATTCGGGGATACTCACACATATACACTTGTAATATATGTACTTGGGTAATGTTATTTGAGATAATAAATGAGAAGTACAAATATTAACTTTAAAAGAGGAATTTTATTTTTCATATACAACGCCACGTGTTGGCTAGAAAATTTCCGGCGGTCAACACGTGTGTTTAGTGTTTGGAATCTCTTCAGCAACTGCTTCCTCTTCTGTCTTGGGTCGTCTTCGGCAACTGCTACTATCTCCGCTGATTGGCCAGAGGGAGAGGGAAAGCGAGAGAGAAAAGGAGAGAGAAGGGAAGAGAGAAGAGTGAGAGGCGATGGATTCTGGGATAGCATTCCTTGGCCGAGGTGGAAGTAAGGACCAAGATTTCTGTTGAGTTAGTATTGACTGCCCATTTACTGACCTTAGTAAGGGAGGTGATGCTACAATACTCCCCTACCAGTAAACGGAGTTTTTGTTTGGTTTTGTTGTTGTTGTTTTTTTGTTTTTTGTTTTTTTATTTTTTTTTGTTTTAATAATAAATATACTCGTTATCCATTTTCCATGTAACCGTTCTACCTGAAGTTCTTGTTTTCATTTTATGTTCCTGCACTTTTTCAGGAGGTAGACTTTCAGACTTTTTATTTGTATTGGTAGTTGCATTTTGTGTACATTTTTGTTTGTTTTCAATGTAAGGTTTTAAACGGTCTATTGAAACTTGTGTATGCGTATTTGAGTTAGTTTCTATTAGGAAATATTTTGGTGTTCGTTCGAGTACCATGTAAGGACCTGAATAGGGTGCTTCTAGCGGTTTTCGAACGCGGTCTATCCTAATCCAAACTTTATCACAAGTTTGAAGTTGATCTGGCACGTATGATTTTTTTTGTTGATTTTTCTCTGTTTGAAAAGTCTGTCAGATCGAATTTTGCCATAGTTTTGTGCAGTACTCTTGTAAAATTTTGTGTAACTGTTTCTGTATTTTCCGTATTTATCATTAGTTGTGGCAATAACATTTGTGCACCTGTGACCGCATAAAAAGGGGAAAAATTGGAGCAGTTGGGCATACTTCGAATTCCCATGAGAACTATTGGTAGGGCTGAAATCCAAGATTCTTTTCGGGCCATAATAGCTGCTTTTAAGGTTCTGTGGGCTCTTTCTATAAGTCCATTGCATTGTGGATGATAGGATGTTGTACGTAGCCTATAGAATCCAATAATTTTTGATAGTTCAAGGAATAGTTCGCTCTCAAACTGTTTTCCTTTGTCTGATATGACATGGAGTGGAACACCAAAGCGCGTAATCCACGTGTTTACAAAAGCTTCTGCTACGGTTTGTGCTGTAATATCCGATATAGGTTGTGCTTCTATCCATCGACTGGTTCGATCTATACATGTTAAAACATACCGACATGGATTGATGTAAGGATTTTTGGAGCATTTCGCTGGTGGTAGTGGTCCAATTATATCAATGTGTACAGTATGAAATCTTGATGATGGTATTTCCAACGTTTGTACAGGCGATTTGGTATGTCTGCATATTTTTGCTTGTTGACAAGATGTGCATGATGCATATAGTTCTTTGATGGTTTTATCCATATGTGGCCAGTAAAATCTAGCCTTAATCATTTTGATAGATGATTTTATTCCAGGGTGTGATATTGCATGCAAGCTGTCAAAGATAGATTTTCGTAGTGTGCACGGTACAAAAGGTCTGGGGTATGACGTTGATGTATCACATAACACAAATTGATCTTTTCCAGATAATGTGAATTTCTTTAAGTCTGGAAAGGACTGTATTTCGGTGTCTGATTTTTGTGCATCTGCAAGTGCTGGCAGATCGTATATATCTATTTGTACAGCAAATGTTGGGCGAGACAGACAATCTGCAACTACATTTTGGTTACCCTTCACATGGGCTATATCTGAAATTAATTCTGTAATAATTGCTAGCTGTCTTTGTTGTCTATCTGATTTGGCAGGTTTTAGACTGTGGAATGCACCGCATATTGGTTTGTGATCTGTCAGAAGTAATACTTCACGACCTTCTATGAGGTGGCGAAAATGTAACACTGACAAATATGCTGCTAAAATTTCACGGTCAAAAGTGGAATATCTCGTCTGTGTTGTCGTCAGTTTCTTTGAGAAGAATCCTATTGGTACTGGATTTCCATTTATGATCTGATGTAAGGCAGCACCTACTGCATATTTGCTGCTGTCCGTGACTAGTTGATACTGTGTACAAGTTGGTTGAGGATGAGATAATTCTGTTAGCTCACCAAGTATTTTTATAATGTTAGAAAAGGATTGTTTTTCCAAATTATTCAAGGTAATTAATCCTTTAGATGTTAATCTCATTCTTTCGGATAAAGGTAAGACTAACTTCGCAAATCCTGGTATTAATTTCCTGTAAAATCCTACCATACCAAAAAATCTGCGTAAGCTTTTAGCATCTGTAGGACACGGAAAAGATTCTATTTCTTTTACTTTGTTAGCAGTTGGTGTGATTCCATTTGAATTAATTCTAAAACCTAGGAAATCTAGCGATGTTACATTGAAAATAGATTTCGATAGTTATATTTTCAGGTTATTTTCTTGTAAAATCTTAAAAACTGTGTCTATATCTTTCTTGTGAGAAGGCTCGTCGTCGCTGAAGATTAAGATGTCATCTAAATATATAAAGACACAGTCTATCTGTCGAAAAATTCTGTCCATGTACCTTTGAAATGTTGCCGACAAATTTTTTAACCCAAACGGCATAAATTCGTACTGAAAAAGACCCATCGGACAGATAATTGCCGTTTTAGGAATATCATCTGGGTGCATTTTAATTTGATGGTACGCTGAAATCAGATCAATTTTTGTAAATCGCTGTTTATTAGCGAGTTTTGTTGTGAATGAATTTATATTGGGAATGGGGTATCTATCACTTTTAGTGATGCTGTTTAATGCACGGTAATCTCCGCAGCAGCGGTATCCTCCACTTTGCTTAGGTACAAGATGTAGTGGGCTTGACCATTCGCTGTCTGAAGGAGTTATCACGCCTTCATTTATGAGTCTTTTAAACTCTTCTTTAGTCGCCAATAGTTTTTCCGCTGATAGCTGTCTGGATTTTGCAAAAACCGGTAAGTGGCTACCTGTATCAATTCTGTGATAAACACCGCAGTAGTTGTTATTTTTGTTTATTTGAGGAGAAATGATTTCTGGGTATTTATCCAGACTGGTTTGAATAAATGATGGTAGTTCTACTTTGTTAATGACCACGTTTACTGGAGATGTCGTGTTTAGTATTAATTCCTTTTTGGTAGCTGTTAATGGGTCGTAAATTGTTTTATTTTTGCAGTCGATTATGAGACCAAATTCATTTAAAAAGTCAAATCCAAGGAGTGGATTGGTGATATCTGCGACCACAAATGTCCAGGAAAATGACCTTTTCAAACTTGGTATCCCAATCTCTAGGTTTGCTTGTCCGTAGCATTTTATTTTCTCTCCATTAGCGGTGGTGAGTGATACCGGTGTTGGATTTAACGTGACGCCGTTTAACCTAGACGCTGGTATTATTGAGATACTTGCACCAGTATCCACTATAAATTTTAATATAGTTGTCCCTAATCGTGTATTGATTTGTAATAGCGGCGAACTCAGGGGGACAGACATGGTTCGCGCCGTTAGTTTTCCGAGTCTGTTGGAGTTGGTGTAGGTGGACACGAGCTTGGTAGTATTTTTGTGTTTTGCTTCTTCGGCCATCTACACCAAGGTTTGCAAGTTCTTGCTTGCTCGGCAAAGTAGAGGTGTGCTCTACATATTTTGGCTTTTTGTTCCGGGAAGAAAGGTTTAATATCTGTCGGTAAAATAATATTGTCTTTGCTTTTCTCAGTTTTTTGTGTCCTATGCTGAGCGGTGAACGCTGTCGCGTTGATATTGTTAAGCAGAGGCATAAGCTCATCCGATAGCTTTCCAAGTTGAGTTGGACTTAACTCCTTTTGTGAAGCAATGACGGGGGAAATTGTCGCTGGTAGGGCCAGAAGAAATTTGTGTATTACTATTTCTTCACCGATACTTATCCGTTTTGCTATCGATAGCATTTCTTGCAGGTATGTTGAAGGACGGCCTGTAATAGTTGTTGTTGACATTAATTTATCCAGCAATTCCGGCTTTGTCCTTTCGTGGGCCTCAATTAATGACTGTTTTATTTCCTCGTATTTTTTTTATTCTAAAATTGTTATCGGTATTTTAGCTACCACCTCTGCAGGCAGAGATGATATTACCGTGTAGAATTTTGTTGGTGATGCCGTTATATTGCGCAGGTGGAATTGTGCCTCCAGAATGGAAAACCAGCCATTCACTGCCGTTTCCATGAATTCTGGTGTCTTTATGTTAATTTGCTGTAGAGAAGCTTCTTCCATTTTTATTTATTTTATTATTATTTTTTTTAATTGTTTTTTTTTTTGTGTGTGTATATATATTTTTATATGTGTATATATATATATATATTTGTTGTTGTTGTAGACGAAGAAAAGAGGAAAATAATTTTTTTTTATTTACTTACGTCGAAGGTTCTCTCTTAAAACGTTTGCGACGTGAAGTTGAAAAATTGGTTGAATTTATCCTGGAATTTTCAAAAGTTGCGTCTTATATCCTTTTAGTTGGGGTCACCATTGTAATATATGTACTTGGGTAATGTTATTTGAGATAATAAATGAGAAGTACAAATATTAACTTTAAAAGAGGAATTTTATTCTTCGTATACAACGCCACGTGTTGGCTAGAAAATTTCCGGCGGTCAACACGTGTGTTTAGTGTTTGGAATCTCTTCAGCAACTGCTTCCTCTTCTGTCTTGGGTCGTCTTCGGCAACTGCTACTATCTCCTCTGATTGGCCAGAGGGAGAGGGAAAGCGAGAGAGAAAGGGAGAGAGAAGGGAAGAGAGAAGAGTGAGAGGCGATGGATTCTGGGATAGCATTCCTTGGCCGAGGTGGAAGTAAGGACCAAGATTTCTGTTGAGTTAGTATTGACTGCCCATTTACTGACCTTAGTAAGGGAGGTGATACTACACACTCATTCTATTTGACTGAGAACATTCGTGTTTTACACATACACACATATGAAAACTTTTTGTATAAACATTGCTATTGTCGAATTGATAGAATATAAATTTGTTTTTCTTGGAGGTCCTTATATTTTATCAAATTTCTCGTGTCAACGTTGCTTGTGCAAATTTTTCTTGTACTATTATAGAACTAACACCCGAAGTTTTGTTTTTCGCAGAACCTCGGGAAATACTTTTCCTTCACTGGTTCATCACCTTCACAACCTTGGCAAAAGCATCCAGAAATGCTGAATTACCAAATATTTCAAAACTTTTGAATCATTTAAATATTACTTCCTTTATGCAGGGTAGAATCCCTATGGTATAGTGGCTAACAAGCTGGACTGTGACGTCATAGTCATCGAGTTCAAACTCCAATCGTGCTATTACATTCCCTTTTGGACTAATACCCTTGGTTAAAGTATGAACCCCCTTATATCACTAGCTATGAGTTAAAAGGTATGACTACATCTCTTCTACAAGGACAGTTTTGGGAATTAGATAACCTATAAAGGTTGATACCCATTAAACTAAGAAATCAAGCCAAATCAACCTTTATTCACAGCATTTATTTTTATAATTTTCAGATATTGAAAAGTGTTCATTTTAAAAAGTTCTTGTTTATGCATCTATATTTTCTATAGTGCTTTCTTTTTCTTTTTCTTTTTCGAACTGGGAGTCTCCGTGGTGTTGTAGCTAATGTAATGATAGACTGCAGCATTGTAGCAAGTAAGTTTTTGTTTTGTTTTTAAATAAAAGTGACATTTAGAGTAATAGTAGGTATATTGGTAACAACCTGTTCTGTTGGAATTATTTTATTGTAATGGGAACATCTTATGGGAAGGGACTTTTACGGTTATCACCGCCGGAATGAAACGATGGGATTTTTTTTAACTGATACCGCCTGCTGAGAGAATTACACTTTTTGGCTGAAGCCACGGAGCAGAGAAGACGTCATTTTTGTAGTCCTGTGAATTTTTGCAGGATGTGCTGGTTTTTAAACCTTGCTGTTCCCTACAGTAAAGGAAAAATAGTGAATGGGGAGTAAATCCCCCAGAGAATTTTGCTGTTGTGCTGGACCTCTTCTACAGAAATATGCTGTTGCCTATATCTGTGAATTTGTGCAGTCTCGACTTTGACCACGAGATGTTCATCAGAACTACACTGCTGAGCTGTATTCTTCTTAGAGGAATATGCTGTTGCCTATATCTGAGAATTTGTGCTGTCTTGACTCCGACCATGAGGCTTACAATTGAATTTGCTGTCCTACACAAGTGCTGAAAGAATTATTGAATGAACCCCCATATGTCTGCATTATTTGCTGTATTCTTGACAGAAAAGTGAACAGGTTTTCCCAAGAGATATTTTTCGCCTAAGAGACTTCCAAATCTTTGATCCTTTTTTTCTGGAATATTCCTAGATACGTGTTCTGAGTTGATTTATCTCAAACTAAAGAAATGTGTACCCTATAAACCGTACTGGACTGTGAGATGCTTAGCTCGCCTGATACTCTCTGAGTGTTACACAGTGGATTTGCTTCTATGTCTTATGGTAAGGCTTTAGAATCTATTGCCTGATCGTCTAGGTTTTTGCTACCCGAGAAAAATTTCATGAACCATCTGGTCCCTGTACTGTGATCAATGGCACCTTCACCTTTCACTCTACAAATTTTTTGGTTATTTAAGTCGCATTATAGTCCAGTTTGAAGTCATAAAGCATAAGTCCCCAAATTAGACTATGTTGTATATTCACCTGTATGATTTTCAAATGAAAAAAGAGAAAGAGAAGGATGTCTGTATCCCCACTCCCACAAGAAAGGTGACCTCGGAATTACTATAAAATTATGAATGAAGCAATGCACAACATGTCAGTGCACCAACTACCAATGGTTCTACCAACCATAGGGGGCATCTTCTGTTGCATATTGACCCTCGACCGAGCCATCAATCAAGAGATGCACCTGTGTAAATAAGTGGAGGACAGCGGAAGCAGGTAAACGTAAGACAATTATATAACCAGGTGCCACAGACGGCTTGGGTTAGTTCCAGTTGCAGTTGGAGTCAGTTGGAGATAGGATGCCAGCGGAGTGAGAACCAGCTCCAGACAGAGGGCTTGGGCCTTCAGTGACCCATGGTTGAGCAGCCCAGCCAGAATGCAAAAGAAGTGCTGCTATGTTCAGAAGAACTTAGGATCAATATGTAGCCGTCTGTCCCTGTCTCCAACTCACCTCTCACACACAACCAACATCAACCCTTTCGAGAATAAAGTGTGAGAGATGATATTTTTATAAAGAAGTGTGTTCGTTCGTTCATTGAAGTTCGTCATTATTGTTGACTATGTTTCCGCTTATATTTGTATATGTATATGTATTATGAGTATACAACACTTCCTCAACTTGAATTGCTTTGGTCACATGATATGCACACCAGAAACTTGCCTGTACCAAAATATTGCAAAACTTTTGACTCACCTGAATAATTCTTCTCAGGATTCTTTAATGTTTTCTAAATGCAAATGATGAACAAATTAGATGAATAATAATTATTTTTTATAACTTATGAAACAAAAAAAAATTTAAAAAATGAAAAAGCCATCTATTTATCATGGATACCAGATATGATAGGAAACCTGTGGGATTACATCCCTTGCCAGCAAAATATCTCCAGCATCACATGAACCTCTCCTACTTGATAAAGTGAATTAATGACTTAATTTTTCTGAAATAATTTGACTCATCAATTCAGAATTTAAAAACACTTCATGAATAAAAAATATTCAAGTTATTTATATAAAAGCCACATTCGATCAGAAATGCCTGCCTTCATTCCTGAACACAGATAATCCGTTTCTTTTTGCAAACAGAGTTTTGAAATTTGTTAAAACAAAGTAAAAATTGATAGTGAAATTCTATTGCTAACCGTCATTTGTTTATTTCTTGCCAAAAATATTTTGTTTGCTAGTTCAGAAAATGACTAGAGGGGAATAGGATATGTTCAATAAAAGCAAAGTTAGTTGGCATTAGTAAGAAAATCTGAAACCTTGTCTGTAATTGCTAATTTCAAATTTAATAGATACTAAAATACAAACATGATTATTGCTGCATTTCTTTTCGTATCTTTTGACTGGTACCACTAGAAATTA
The DNA here is from genome assembly GCA_963585895.1 of Sepioteuthis lessoniana. Classification (NCBI taxonomy): domain Eukaryota; kingdom Metazoa; phylum Mollusca; class Cephalopoda; order Myopsida; family Loliginidae; genus Sepioteuthis; species Sepioteuthis lessoniana. The sequence continues at coordinate 95,248,756 of OY757924.1, forward strand.
TTATCTCACTACAGGGAGTTCTCAGGTTGAGATATATGTGAGATACAATGACCTACACTTATAATTGTTTTGAGATAATCAAGTATATAAGTAATAAAGATGTTATATTGGTTGGAGAGATAATAATCAATGTGCAAATCCCTTGCACATATGTCCAAAATTCCCAGCCTTATCTTGGCTTACTTTTTGCAACAATATTTTGGATACAAATCTGTACTTTTATATTTCTATATTTGGCAGTTTTTTAAACATAGAATGTATCAAGAGTCATCTCCCTATGCATAATAGTTCAAGGTCAATCTATATTTGTTTAATAAATATGATCCATGTCCGTTAGATTTATCATTGGCAAATTCATGTTGTAAATTCGTTGAGTGGTTAGTTCATCATTTGGCAAATTCATCCAAATAAAATCATCATTCAGTAAATTCATTATATGGTCAACTTATTGTTGATAAATTATTCCTGGCTAATTTTAGAATTAGATTATTCCTTTTAAGAATTTAATAAAAAGAACTGAAGAGTTAAGGTTAAGGTTAAGAAAACCTTCTGTTTTAAGAGCAATTGAGCTGATATGATAAATTTACCTGTAATAAATTTATTGATAATGAATTTACCAAACAATGAATTTCCCATATGATAAATTTACTATACAACAAATTTACCACATGATGACTTTATCAATGATGAATTTATTGAGAATCAATCCGACCTAAGATACTGCAGGTTACATAAATATTAAAAACTAAATTATTATTCATTATTGATTTAGCAAACTGATAACTCCCCTCTTAAAATGACTATTGACTAGAGATGCTAACACAAATCTTTTCTTGCAAGAATCAATTCTACTCTGTATTCCAGAAAAAATATCCCACTAGCAACAATCAATATTTCCAGGATCAATATTCAATCTATATGCTATAATAGAATGGATATTGACAATCCACAGCTGGAGGGCTAAATGTGGTCTCTGAGACACATCCTGCCTTCAAAGGGATTTTGACAGACATACAAGGAAATATTAAGATAATGGAATATGATGTTTATTCAACTATTAACAAGTTTTTCTTATTCATTGCATAATTACATATACAGTTATGACTATATGATAATTATTTTAATTATACATAATTTCAAGGAATAATAAATTAGGGATGATTTTTTTTTTTAAATAAGATAAACTATGAGAAAAAACAGACAATGAAAAAACTGAACTATTTTTTTATTATTGATGGCTTATATGCACATAGGAAGTGATTATTTTCCTTGATTATAGTTGTCAAAGTTTTCTGAGTGAAAAGTTATAATTATCTAAAAAGAACATTCTCAGAAGTACCAAAAAAATAGGAAAGTTATGAGAATTTTCTTTTTCTAATCTGATATCTTAATTTCATGATTAGTCTTTCGCTAATGGCTAGAAAGCATTTGTCTAAGTTTGAAAAAGTTCAAATTGTGGTATACAATGAAGTTTCATTAAAATTTATGGCAATAATAAAAAAAAAAATAGTTCAGCTTTTTCTTAGACATTTTACTCTAATAAATTATAAATTAAACTCAATTAAAGATACCATTAAAATAATCAGGATCTTCACTATGTAAGCAATCATTAGGGTGAATAAATTTGTTGCTTAATTAATTTTACCCATGATATCAATGGTTACATGAACATCTAGTTTTATAATAATTGTAAAATAAAAGTATATCTATAAATAAATATAATAACACTTATTAACAATGTATTTATTTTTAATGTCTTGTAAATTATTGATAATGTTTTTAGCAATTAACAATGTTCATTAACATTGTTAAAATCTGTTTAAGAGCCACTGAAGGCGGCTATTGTACTTAGATGTCAAGTTTTTTCTTATTCAAAGAATTTACATTATGATCATTTTAAAAAAATAATTGAATTACAACATTGATAGAACATTGACTTTAAGAAAAAAGAATTATTGAAAACCATTAACCCCAGAAAGCCAATCTTATTTTTTTAAATAATATTGGAAGATTTTGGTTCAGTTTGGAATTGTTGCAATTTTGCTTATTCAACTTCAAAGGTAAGTATATGATAAGTGTATGAAAAGTGTATGGTAAGTGTATGATAAGTGTTTGATAATATATTTTGTATCTTATAACTTTATCAGTTCACCTCAAAGCAGAAAATGTTAAGATGAAAGAGGAAAATACAATAATGATACCACTGAAATAATGATACATTTAAAATAAAGATATCATTAGTTTATGAAATAATAAATAATTTAATTTTCATTTCTTTTCCTTTTAAAATTGGTATGTTGAGAATGACACTAAACTGTATCTGATAATATGGCTCTACTTCTAAAGATCTTGGAAGTATGGTGTACTCTTTCATTGCTATTTCTCCTAGGCCCCCACTGACCCACAGTGGGTAGTACCTGTTAGGGTCCCATGTATGGATCAAATAAATCAGTTTAAAAATTATTTGTAATCAATAGGACTGAATACAAAAAAAAAATAACCCTTAAAAAAAACATCTACACAAAAAATATAAATACGAATGTACAATGAATGTGATTCATTAATCTTCAGGCATAGAATAACCCCAGACAGGTTGACATGCCATTAAAATAAATCAATCTGAATCTTAATGTTGATACTTTCTTTTCAGGTTTTAATCATAAGATTATCTAATCAAATTACTTGTTATATTATCCACTTACCTTCAAACCTTTCAGCAATTAGGTTCTGAAGTTCTAAAACTTTTAGACTTTGTTTTTTATCAAAATATGTAACCACTTAAATTGATATTTCAAATTGAAAAACTTCTATACCTGGATTTATCTCCCAAAGTTAAACATTTAACTGCAGACCACGACAAGATTATTATTATTAAGGTATAAATTGAATTTGAAATTGCTTTAACCCCTAAGAGCATTTCAACTTGATTGTTCTAATAAAAATCTTGTTATGATGTTTACAATGTTATGATAATAGTGATACAAATCTCAGATCATTATAATACTGATATCTGATTGGCTATTATAGATAATTATTATATATTGAATTTTTGAATTTATTCTATTATTTACTGAGATTGGCATGCTGTGTACCCTGCAACAGCAGGGCACCCAGTTAAGATCAAACTCAGTGTACTTGAAAATTGTTCAACAAGATCAGCTTGCAAACCTCACACTATAATAGATGCCTCAATAATTATTAACTTTAGCTTAGTCTGGCACATGGCCTACTTAGTTGGGAGATCCAGTGGGGACCAAACTCAAATACACAAGTGAACTGTTCTTAGAGATTACTTTTCAAACCATTACATTATTCACTGTATTCTTTGCTATGTGTGAATCATGAATAACGTTGACATATTTTTATGCTTAAGTCCCACTGAAATCTGTTTGCTAACTGTAAATAAATCCTGCAAATAAATAAATTCTTTTTTTCTTTTCTTTTTATTCCAAATGTTCCCAAGGATAAGCATATTTGTAAAGTCTCTTTCCCACTCTTCCTATTTCTCTCTTCTCCCTTAACTTTTTGGGAAAATAGAAAAATCTGATTGTGCTAAATTAAGAAAATGAACTCAGTGTCATTCTCATTTTCTTTTGACACCTTGCACCTAATGACCTTTATTTCATCAAGTAATCTTGTGCAATTTCCCATTGTATTCAAGATTTGTTTGAAATTACCTCCTTGATGATCAATTATTGAATCTATGAGATTAGATACCTTTATGAAAGAAATTTTCTTCACCTTTCATATTTATATGTTTTTATGTTTAAGGAAATTCCGGCGGTTGAAATCTTACAATCAAATTTACCTCAAGTCAATTATGGCATTAAGAAAGTTTGTTTTTTTTAAAAAGAGGAATTATATTGTGAATTGAATTACCATGACTAGAAAATCCAGTGAACACCTACGCATGACATACGGAAACACTGGACAGCTGTTTCGACCTTATTAGGTCTCATCAGCAGTGTATACCATGATCTCCACCACTGGAGATCAAACCAGTGACTGCAGATTGCAAAGATGAAACTCTGCAACAGAGCCAACAGTCCACATCACGTACAAGTGACGCCAAATTAACTAGTCATGGTAATTGCATGGCCAATTAACCTTAATGTGTCTTGTAAGTTACATCCATTTTCTTTACAGAGGACACGGTCACTTCCAGGGTCACGTCTTCCCAAGAGGATCAGAAAGATAAGGAGGATTAGTGTTAACAAACTCCAAAAATTGCCACCAATGTTAAGTTCTTTGCTCCACAAAGACTCATCCCAGAAAAATACACTGCTTGAAAAAAAGAAACAAAATTCTTGAAAATTGCTACAAATATTGATACCATGAAAAGAATTCCATTTATGTTCTTGAGTTTATGTTGTAAAGCCAAAGAATTGGTAGTAAAAGTGAAAACTCCAAGAAAATATGGTACTAACAGGCATGGATAATGTGATGCTTTGCCAAAACTACCTCAAAAGATGTGAAGAATTGGCAGCCAAGATATTCAATATGGCTGGATACTTTCAAAACTGTCAATGGAATCCTCAGATCTTTTTCTAATTCTTACACAGCCAATCATTGATTTCCTTTTTGTACATATGCATTCAAATTTTTTAGTGTTTGTTGAAGCCCTTTCATCATTTTGTCATTGTTTCTATAACAGCAAATCATATTTTATACAAAGATAAATTTTGCACAGAAATTATTTGAAGCATATTTTTTCTTCTTCAAAATTCTTTTTTACTCTAAACGTTTAAATTGGGAAGTATTTGAGATCAAAATAATTCTAATATCTTCTGCTTCACTGATTTAATTCTAAAATTGATTTTATAATCATAAACATTTTATTTGTAGCATATAAACTGATTTACAAATTCTTCTTTTAATAAGAAGGATTTTTTTTCAATACCCTAATCGATAATTAGAGTCATTAAAAATAATGCAACTTTAAGGTATATTATTTATTTCAGATTATAAACAATTCCTCCACAGCAAAAATAAAAATTAGAAATCAAATTACATTCAATTTTTTATTTGAAACAAATTTCGGATGGAATTAAAAAGAAAATGTCATTCAATAATTACAATTGCAAAATTTATTATAGGAAAATTCTAAAATGATTAAGTTAATTCTATGTTTGTATCAATCTAATGCAGGAATGGTGAGGCTAAAATATTCTTCATCATAGAAATTTAATCTAGGTGGGGCTATTCAAAGTGACGGTATGTGATCAGAGTTGGTATGCAAGTCATCAACTGCTCGTACATTATAAGTTTCCAGTTTCACATTATCATAACATAAAATGTAATGTAAAATTGAAAATACATAAAATCTTTTTATATTTTTTAATATTATTCTTTTCAAATGCTGGGATATAATAAAACAGATAGAAATACTTGGAATGGGATCATAAATCAAATAATGATATGGTACAAATATGGTACTGGTCCGTGTCACACTGGAAAAATATCCTACCAGAATGCCACATCAGATAGTTTGAGAAGAACTAATCTATAGTATATTGACATAGAAAAAAATCTACATTTGTGAATTTAAGTTCCATTTAGAATTTTTTTTACTAAGTTTTTATAAGAATTAAAGACTTTAAAAAACATGACAGATTTCCAATCAAGTTTGAAGAATTGGTACCAAAATTTACCTGGTTTTCCAAATGACTTTCTTAAACATCATGTAAATTCAAAGGTGACTCAGTACTCAATTTCACTCAAAAATATCTCAGTATCAATTGAATTGAATAACTCCATGGGAGAGTGTCTGTTCTCACATGTCCAGTAAATTTTTTTATCAAATAGAAATTAAGGCCATATAACACTTATTTTTCACATAGAACTCATTCCTGATATACTACAGATTCAGTGAAAATTCAAGTTGCTAATGGTTACCAGAACAGAGAAAAAATTTTGGTGATGTTGCACACGCTCATTTTATGCTAATGGCCTTAGAAAAAAACTTGAATTCATTTCTCCCAACCTTCTGTCACATTGCTAAATGTTTTAAAATATCTCATCACTGAATCGCATTAACATTGAAGTTACACTTTTATATTTTTCAACCAATCAGCTAAAAACACAAAATAAGAATATTCTAGAAATTTCAGCTCAGAAACTAATAGACAGAAAAATATTTAGGCTTCCAAATAAATAAGTTATAATACGAATCTGATTGTTCAAGAAATGTCTGCGTGCTTGAATTTTAGGACCCGCCATAAAATCTAACAAAATCCAATTTTTTATTAACTTTTGTTAAATATAAATAACAAAAAATTTGATTAACTAAGGCATTTCACTACTAGAATCACGGTCAACGGACAGCAGAGGACATCGAGCGAAGAAGCATGTGACGTTCTTTTGCCGACTACCAGAACGCGACACGTTGTTGCCAAAGATCATAAACTTAAGAAAACAAAAGGCCCATACTTACAGTTCCTCACATATATACACACATGCATACATATGCATGTAAGTAAAGTCAATTTTTTTATCCTCGTCTCTTTGGCCAACTACGGACACACTGGTTCAATAGACTTTCCCAACATGTACACACGCACACACGGGCGAACAAATCACATTTTTATTCAACTGGCCATAATTGTATTTTAATTATTTTTATCATGTTTGTTATGATTATTAAATTGTTTGTTTCTAAATTTTTGTTGTTGGCACATTCCATTTATTTACGTGCTTGTAAAATTTATGTTGTATTTGTGGAAACTAAACCTGAAAGTAACTCCCGTAAACTACAGAAGGTACTTAGTCCCCCGCAGAGTAAGCAAACTCATTGACCCCATTTTCATTTTTTATTATGAGCAAAGGCAGGACGACCAGCTAGACCCTACATACCACAGCTCTGTGTCGATACAGGATGTAGCCTTGAAGACCTACCGGAAGTGATGGATGATAGAGAAGGGTGGCGGGAGAGGGTCAGGGAGATCCACGTTGGTGGCGCGACGTGATGATGATGATGATTACCCACTTTATTCATTTTTCTCCTTCCAACATGCATTAGATGACAAAGATTCGAGTCCTCCGGAGGCGGGAGGGAAACTGTTTTGTTTTGTTTTTTAGGGTTTTGTGTTTTTCTACCGCACTTTTTTGACTGGTGAACAAGTTTTTTCTGCCATTTCTCAGCGAGATGTGTGCAGCTCTAACAATTATTCGATTTTTACTAATTGTATAATCATTTCTTTTCATTTGCATTTTGTTGGGGATTTCTTTTTCTTATAAATTAAAAATTTCAATCATTCCCCGCTTTTCCCACAATTTATGTAAATTGAGGATTAGGTTAGAAAGTCATGGAATGATTGATTTATTTTGGTGTCTTAAGTGCAAAAGATTCTCTGAATGTGTCGTTATCATAAAAGAAATATTACAGCATGTTTTTGATCAGCAAATTAGACTAGTTAAGTTAATGTTAAAGTCAAGATAGTGATGACCAGCCTTCCCCTTTCCCTTATTGCAGTCTTGTGCCAAATTTATGTATATAAGTTTGTATATAATAGATATTGTTTAATCATTAACCTAATGAATCTATGAGAGACTAATTTAACAATTCAAGAGGAATAAATACAAACAGAAAGTTGTGTCTCAATCATCTGTATATTATACACTGAAAATGAGAAAAGATGCGGTCCATAGCCAAATATTATTAAAAATATAGTTGACTAAATACGGTTATTATGTACATAATATCCATAATATCGTTTTATATAAAATATATTACCTATGAAATATCGTTATCATATTATCATATTATGCTATTAATTTATTATCCAGTTTTATTGTTTTTGGATGGAGGAGGTTAAAATAGAGATTTATTGAAACTAGTTGTATTTACCCATAATACATTCATGTTTTAAAATTACCAATTATTAAAAATAAAGGATGTAGAATCACTTTTATTAAAGTTTAGGTTAATTATTTGTGTTTAAATGATGTTTTATTTGTTTTTTTTATCATCAATTTACTATAATTTATATATTGCCTTGTTTGTACTGAGTGTGGTCGACTGAAAATGGTTTGGGTTAAATCAAAGCTCTGATACCCTCAAAAACCCATAAAAGTTGATATTTCAAATTAATGTGTACCTGTATTATTTACCAGATATGTATAAGTAATATTAACTAATTTATTTTTAAATTGAGTTTTCAAGCCTTTTAGGGTCTGCAAAATAATTAAGGATCCTAGTTGATTATTTTAGTAATAAATTGTTTCCGAGCTATATTTGGAGTTCAAATTTAGAGGTCAACCAGAGGACAATGAAAAAAGGTAGGACATAAATCAGAAAGGAGTTCGAGGTTGAAAGAGAGCGGGGTAGGTTGATAAGAGAGAGAGACAAAAAGGCTATAGGAACAATAAGGGAGAATCGAATAGGATGGTGAACGGAATGTAATCCCGAAATCCTGGCCATAGTAACAGCAGGCCAGCGCCCAAGCTAAAAATATAATGTATCAGCTGAAATCGGCCGACAGGTGGTGATTGGATGCAACAAACTCAAACGGAAAGTTGTTAACGTGGGCACGGAATAAAAAACAGAAAAAAAGTCAGTTCCAGACCGACCGAGGAGATATAAAGACATGCTGAAAAGTCGACACCCATTTTGGGTGATCTCTGTGAAGGAGCCAGCCTACATCAGTGCACTAAACCAGGTGGTCGTGAAGAAGTCTCAGTGCAGAAAGAACGGATTAACCTCAGGCGTTCTTTCTGAAAATTCAAACAAGGAAAAATAACAAACATGAGCACCCTGGAGAACTACAACTGAAAGTGACAGGGTTGAGAAACGTAGTAGCAGGGTCTATTTCTGTCTCTCTCATCTCACGATGGTTTATTCTATCTAAAGCAATTGACACATATCATACACACACACACTCTCTTTCTCTCTCTCTTTCTCTCTCTCTCTCTTTACGGCGACTACTATGAAGGGAGTAGCAAATAAAGTTTCGCATCAAGTAAACTAACTGATGGTGTTTTGTATTCGTCTCTGTTTATCACAGAGAGGTTACCACAGGGTCTGACTGAAACCTAAAGAGTACTGCTACACCCATAGTCTATTTGGAAATGTAGTGTTACAGGCCGGTCAGTCATCGAGATGAAATGGATTCTCTATCAGTGTTTAAGAACATTTTGGAAGACAGAACTATATGCCTCTTGTAATGAATGGAAAGAGAATGGGTTACTGACACTGGGTGAAATGAGCATACTTTTATAGCAAGTGAGACACAAATATCACCAAAAAACCTGTCTGAGCCGGATCTTTTTTTGTTTTTGTTTAAATTCCTAACAATGCCCGAAAGTTTGGTTGAAAATAGGTCCAAAATGATGCAGCCTTACTTGTATAGTCAGAATGGCATTTGGTGAATTATGAGATTTGAGGCCAATTCACATTCTTTAAAATTTAGGGAGAAACATTTATTGTTTGTAGTTCACAGGATCAGAATTATGTTTAATATTGAAAATGTGAAAAATTGATTTTTGATAGTTATATATATATATATATATATTGCATTTCTACAGATAAGTTGACCGATTGTAGTTGAGAGCAATCCAGAAGTTCCCTTTTCAATATCTACTCCAAGGAAAAGTAAGAGAAGGAGACTTTCCTTTCTCAGGATTACTCCACCAACCCTTGATCCATTCTTTATAAAGCTGAGTGTTATGCAAGGAGGCATCAAATACCATTTTATTAAGTCTATGGTATGACTCAACTTGAGTTTGAACCCCAGTCTCAAAGACTATAGACGAACACAATAACCATTATGCCAATGGGCTGGTTTTGTTTGATTATTTTTTATTTCTTGATTCACATTTGCATTGCCTTCAGCAGTTTCTATTTGATGTCAACTCTTTTCTTATTTTCAGAATTTATATTGCAAACATATCAAAATTATAGTTATCCCTAAACATTGTTATTATTTAACTTCTAGTGAGTTTTCTGACTAGTTTCAATCAGCAGTTTAGTCACTGACATCAGAGTGATCACAAATCTCTTCTCAGCTTCTAAGTATTCTTGCCGATTTTACAAGTGTTTTGGGGATCTGGATGCTTTTGATTCTTCATTTGATTTCCATTTCCCCGTATGTTTTTTTCCCGACTTTTACAAACTGTTCAAAGGGCACAAAACTACAATTACTATCAACAACGCTTTTATGTTTTACTGCTTTTTCAACTCTTTGTCAAAATCTATCTTTTTGCTTTCTTTTATTTTTACTCGATGGTCTGCTAGAATATCAAAATCGACTCGATGACAAATTCTTTTCTTGTCAATTAACTGTTTGTCTGGTTTTCAGGTTGGATTAGGTGATTCGATAGGAATTCAAAGTCCAAAAAAAAAATTTATATAACATTTTCTGAGTTTGTGCATATACCATTTGTTAGCATGGCTAAACTTTAGTTTCTTGCACATTTCCCAGTGAACCACCTTTTCCACCCAGTCATGCCTACTCTTGTATCTCTTTTAAGCCAGTTTGCAGCATCCACTGCATTCGTTTACGTGATTAACTGTTTCATTTGTTACCACATAACTTATACTTACTATTCTTCTGTGTATCAAAGTATTATTATTAGGATTCTACTGCAGCTGAGAGAGTGAAATGCAAACAGATTAGTGGTCAATAGACCAAGAGTTATCTCCCTTCCAAATTTGTTCATTTATTTTAATTTAGTTTTTTGCCAATTTCTACTTAATTAAAACTTACTTAGAAACCAGTGGCTGCATTGGTCTGGAAATTGCTTTATTCTACAAATTAGATTTAGTGGCATTGCACAAACAAAAGTTCTGCTACAATGTGCTGTTTTTGCTGTGTTACAACAGCATACACTAAACCAGAAAGAAGTTAGATTATTATATTTATTATTATTATTATTCATTTTATTGTTGCCACATTGAATTCCAGTTCATATTGTCTCCACAGCTGTCCTGGACTTTACTCAGTATTCTAACCAATTTTAAAGGTGCTGTGGTCTAGATAGTCTCAATCCTTCCTTGGATTTATTCCAGTCTTTTTTATTAGGTTATTTGAGATTGTTCCAAGAACTCTGATTATGAGTGGTATCACTGTCATCTTCCTGTTTCATAGTTTTTTCAGCTATCTGGAAAATCCAAGTTTTTTTTTTTTTTTTTTTTTTTTTTTTGCTTTCCTTTGATTTCTCTGTGGTTTGCTGTAATGGTGAAATCAGTTAGCACAAGTTCTTTTCTTATTGTTAGATATTATAAGGTTTGCTATTCTGGCTGGGATTTAGTAATCCATTTTTATCTCAAATCCCTAGATAATTTTGTGTCTCATTTTCCGGGTCAAATTCTGGCTTATGCATATACCATTTGTCAGCATAACCAAATTTTAGTCTCTTGTACTATCCCCCCACTCTGCCCGCCCAGTCATGCCTGCTTTTGTACTTCTGAGTCAGTTTGTTGCATTCACTGTTTTTTTTTAACATTATTATTTATAGTAGTAGTAGTAGTAAGGTCAGTGTACCATGTAATCATGCATATAATTTTACCCTTGTTATATGCAAATAGAATATGAACATTTATTAAATGAGAATCAATAGTCTGATTCTTAATAATTAGTTTGCAGTGATACTGTTGTTTAGTGATTGGTGAATAGTTCCACAATTATTGTTGGTTTATTATTGAAAAGCAAACGAAGTCAAACGACGTGGACAAAAGAACATTCAAAACAAAGCAGTACAAACAAAATTAAACTTATTGATCAAGAAATACATGAAAAAGGAAACATTACAAATATTCTAATATAGCCTGTTGAATATTCCTCAGTGTGTGTGTGTGTATGTGTGTAACTAACACGGATATTATGGAAAAAGACTAAATATTGAAAGTGTCCTGTAGACTATAAAATGTATGTTGACTAAGTATTTTATGCAAGGTATTAATATATAGAAATATAACGATGTATTGGTGGAGGAACGTGTCTTTTCCCATGCTTGTTGTTTGTCTCTTTCGGGGTTTGACGAAATTTCTGAGGTTGTGTTTGAGGCTGGAACAAGTCAAACTGAAAAGGCAGAACAAGAAAGAAAAAGGTTTCAGAATGTACACGCACCCATGTTACGCGTATTGAATTGTGTCTTACTAACTGGCATGGTCAAACTGTTTCTGGAAGTCGAAATGAAAAGAGAGAGAGACAGAGAGAGAGACAGAGAGAGAGAGCTGTCTCCAGAAGTTAAAATGTGAGAGCGAGAGAGAGTGTTTACTGTCTCTGGAAGTCAAAATGGAGAGAATGAGAGTGAGTGTTGTCTGTGGAAGTCGAAATGTAAGAGCATGAGTTCTTGGAAGACTAGAATATATATAGGCAATCTTTGTCATGCGGTCGGCTCCAAATGCGTGGGACAAAATCAAGGTTGCGGACGTAGTTGTGAGCACAAATCACGAGATTTTCCTGAGCAATTAGTTCCCGAGACTGATTAGTTTACTGACGTCCGCTATCTTTGTTTCGGAAACAAGAGGTATGACGGCCATTTTAAAATATAGGAGTGTAAATCCTATAAGTTCAATCGTTATTTATTAATTTAACCATATAATTTTTAATCTAAGTGATTAAATTAATTAATGTATCTACACATATATGTAGGAAATATTTATATGCGTGTGACTATTGTGTGCACACACACACACACACACTTCACTTAATTGAGGATTAGGCTTATTTTTAAATATAGATTTATTCATATTGGTAAACCTTATTGCCAAAGCAATCAGTTAATATTCTCCTTTTATGGGTTTTCTACCAAGCCGAAACACTACTGCATAGTTTGGAACGAGCAGCCGCAGGCATAGGCCTCCATGTCAATGAACACAAAACGGAATATATGTGCTATAATCAAACAGGTGACATCTCCACACTAGACGGAACCCCTCTTAAACTAGTAGACAAATTCACTTAACTAGGAAACAGCGTCTCATCAACCGAAAAGGACATCGACGTGCGACTAACGAAGGCATGGACAGCTAACAATAGGCTATTGATCATATGGAAATCAGACCTAACCGATAAAACGAAACGCAGTTTCTTCCAGCAACTATCGTATCAATACTGCTGTATGGATGCACTACATGGACGCTAACAAAACGGCTGGAGAAGAAGGTAGACGGCAATTATACAAGAATGCTGCGAGCAATATTGAACAAGTCCTGGCGGCAACACCCCACAAGACACCAACTATACGGCCACCTGCCTCCCATCACGAAAACTATCCAAGTTAGACGAACCAGACATGCAAGACACTGCTGGAGAAGCATGGACGAGCTCATAAGTGTACTCCTATGGACCCCCACATATGGCCGGGAAAAAGCAGGACGACCAGCACGAACATACATTCAGCAGCTATGTGAGGATACGGGATGTAGCCCTGAAGACCTGCCAGAGGCGATGAACGATAGGGAAAAGTGGCGAGAGAGGGTCAAGGATATCCGTACTAGTGCCACGACATGATGATGATGATGATGATGGGTTTTCTATATATGTAAATCTACTTTGTTTTAAATAAGCGTTTTTTTTTTTTTTCGATGATTAAAAGATTCCTCCAATATTAAAGATTATTTATTAAAAAGGATGTCTGATCCTAAGGTATAGCTTATTTAGTTTATAGGTAAGTCTTGCACTGTTTTTCATAAAGTGTTTTTTTTTAAATAATTATCATTTAATAGTGTCTCGAAATTTAAATATACTCTCAAGAGTTACTTCCCCTCAGTTATCTGTCACAACTGCTTTTCGTGTTCGTTTATCGACAATGTCTACGCATGTTTTTTCAACCCTGCCTGACCTGTGAAGTGCCTAAAAGCAAGGAAGGGTGGGCTGTCATCACTTTATTTACAATCCCATCGCCACAAGTCTTGTCGTCTGCGCTATTGAGATAATACATCTCGATTAAACTCCCGCAAATCTTGAAGAAAAAGCGAGATGCAGATTTTATGTACCTCGTGTCGATTGAGTCGAAGCATTGCTTTTTTAGCACCCAACACTTTCAGTCTCTTCAAAGTTAATTATAATTATAATACTCCAAACAAAAACAACCAGTCTTCCTGTTCTTATTTTTCGTCTACTTCATTGTCATCTTGCAATTTCAATAATTTCAATTCCGCTTCGATTCCTCAGAACAACGTTGATGTGAGTTGTAAAAAATTCCATACTTCTGGACACTTAAGAAATGACCTTACATCAATCTACAACCAACGAAAAGAACAACTAAAAGGTAAAAAAAAAAGGAAAATTGTTATTCTTTTTCCGTGTAAGTTCATGTTTAGTTTTGTTATGCATTCTTCACATCCACGTTTCTCATATATATATTTAAAAAAAGAAGAAACGTAGATTCATTTTTGTTTATTTGTTGTTTTTTTGCTTTCCTTTTTAAATGTATTAACAGTCTTTTTTCTTTTTTTCTTTTTCTCTTATCTCTCTTTCTCCCCAAAAATAAATTTTACGTAAGCATTTTGTAAAATTCTCATTTCACTGTTTTTTAAATTGGAAATTTATGAGCATTATATGTGAAATTCAATTGTGGGAATGGTAAGTTTAATTATCGGTGAAAATAATAACGATGTTTTGTTTTCTTTTTGGCTCTCACAAAATGATGAATTACAATTCTGTCATTTTTTTTTTTTTTTTTTTTTGTATCTTGAGAGTTCGTGATAATTTAAAATTTACTTCTTCCTCGCTTCTTTAAATAATGTTCTTTTACTCACTCTCTCAAAAAAAATAATTAAATAAAACTGTTGCAAAAGTGAATTTAACATTTTGAAAATGTCATAAACTAAAGTTTATAAAGATTTTCTCCGATTTTAAATTTATTTTGAATTAGATTGTTTAATCCTAATTTTTTTCTCCGTTCTTGACCTTTTTTTTTTCTTTTTAAATAGATTTTCTTAATTTTATTTTATATTAAAAACAAAACTTATGTAGTAAAATGATAATCGGTCAACATTGCATTTTTTTTCCTTTTTTACTAAAGGTAAATAAGTCCGATATGTTTTGGGAAAAGTGTCGGGGTCACACTTAGTCAACAATGTCAAGGTCGTACTTTTTATCATTGCAATTATTTTGACGCTTCAATCTTGCAATGTAATACTAGATCGTAAATTTTTGATGATCATTTCGAATCGATCATAAAAATGAATGAAATGGTGCGATTCAATGTATACAGACCAGCGATAGGTTCACCTCTGTATATCACCTTGTGATTCTGTGTGTTGAACTCAAAGAAGACTTAGCGTGTATGGGTGGAGGGAATAGTCATATTACTTTCTAGTCTTCGTGTAGTTAGCGTAAAACAGGCAAAATAAAAATCATTTCTGAAGTTAAATGTGCTTTCTTTCGGAAAAAAAATTGCATTACTGCAGGATTATGGAGAAAGAAGAAAAAGTGACTGTACGCCTTTATAGAATGTTGTTAGTTGGTTGTGTTTTTTTTTGGGGGGGGGATAAATCTCTATTTTAATTAGTTCAGAATTAATGTGATCTCTTGCCAAATCTAAATACTGAATAAATCATCAACGACTCTTAAAATATATAATTTTATTAAAGATTAGATTAATTTCTAATTTTTTAAAAATATTTTTAATGCCAGTTTCTTTCTTCAAATGTAAAGAAGTTGTAATGTTTTTGTTATTAATCGTACTGGTGTTACCACTAACCCCGAGGATGTAGGGTTACGGCTAAAGTGCCAGACTGTCGCCTCGAAGTAAGTTCGAACTCTTGTCTCTTCACTTTCAGACTGATACCTTTGGAAAAGGCATGAACCCCTTTATCTCCAACCCCACCCAGCTATGGGTTAAATAGTAATTTACGAAGCTCTTTGCTTCGATGTGGCACAAGGCCGAATGAATGGGGCACCCAATCTGTTAAATAGTATCACTGTTGGACGGCTTTGGCTCTAAAATACCCACGAAAGTTAATGTCGTATTTAGGTAGGTTGTTACTACTTCGTTTTTCTTGGAGGGGGGGTCTTTCCCCTAACCTCCCATTCCTCTTTTTTTTCTCGTACACAAAAAAAGACAAAAAAAAAACGAAATTACTTTTACCACTGAATAAAAATTACACAAAAAACAACAAACTCATCCGGATGGATAAAAATGACCTATTTAATTAGGAAATTTTACTAATCACTTGCTGTTTGAAATTTTTTAAACTTTTATTTTCATCTCTTTTTATTTTTGTAAAGTTCTAAACGGGCATCCGTTCAAGTTACCCTGGGGAAAATCTTTTGTGTCAGTGTTAAATTTGAATTAATTGGACCCTCAACTTACCTCTCCCCACCCCGAAAAAACAAATTTTACATTTCATAAAAGGATTAACTTTCAGTTTCATTCTATGTAAAATGATCACCCATTTCCAGAACAGTTAGTGTCGGAAAAAACAAGTGATTAGACAGGGCGAACTAATTTTAATTTTTTTTTTTTTTTATTTGTGGGTAGGAAAAGTCCTTTTTATAATACTTCTCCGTGTGGAAGAATAACTTTTGTAGTGTGTGTGTGTTTTTCTTGTGGAGGTGGAGTGGCTTCTTTGTCGAGGAAACTGTTTGGATTTTTATACATTAATTGTTACCCTATCATATTCGTTAAATTACACATACACACACTCATACTACAAATTTAAAAATGCACTTTTTTCCTAAGGAAGAAAAAAGGTCAAGCATGAGATTCTTTAATGTAAGGTAATTCAACTTTTATTTTGTTATTTCTTAGATTGATTGCATTTTTCCCAGTGGTTTGTGTAATTAAAAAAAATTTCGCTCTTCAAAGAAGCCCTCACCTCGACCCCGAAAGCAAAATTGTATATTACAAACTTTCCCCTTCAACACTGACAACAATTTTTTTTTTTTTTTTAATTATTCGACCTGTCTGGTTACTCGTCTTTTCCGACGCTGTTCTGGAAATGTGTGATAATTCTACCTTTTAATTAGAAAAAGCAAACCTCCTTTTATTTATTTATTTACTTATTATTCTCATTCACTAAAAATCACATAGTTTGAAGTACAATCCTGATTTTTTTTTTTTTTTTTTTTATAGTTATGCCTTTATAAACCAGATTTATAAAGGATAACTAAGTTCCTTAAACGAGAATAAAACAAGTCAACTCTCTATTAGAGGAAAACAGAAATTTATTTAAAGTTTGGCGCCTCTGTGCGCACTCGCATCTCAAGTATTAGTATGCTGATAACCGGAAATGTGTTAGCTTTATTGATGAGCTTACAATTCTGATAATTTTAGGTCGAAAATTAAGGTGATTTTCAACTGTGGAGCCAGTATTCATGCTCCAGTATAATGACAAGTCTCTGGAGGGAGGTAACTATCAAATGGAAATTAGAGTAGTCTCCCTTGTCTATTTGTGCATGAATGTTATTAAGTAGTTGTTACACTTAAATATTTTTCTTTTGGCTATTTGTAACACTTATGAAGGGTTATAGTCAATCGATATCTTCATGTTATGTTTAAACATGGAAATTTATGGATTTGAAATGACAAATGATACTCTAAATGTTATTCCTTACAATGATGTCAAAAAATAGAAAAAAAAAACAACTTTATTTTATAAGCTATCAAACAGCACTGAATGTAAGTTTGATATTTAAATGTTTAAAAAAAACATCAATCAAATGTTACTTAAAATTAATTGTTCTAATACTTAATGAAGTATTTAATTTTCTATTTTATCTTATTTACAAAGATAACAATTATATGGGTTAATCCAAAAATTTCATTTCTCTAATAAACTCCAGGATTTTAAAAGAATAAAACTGATGCCACACACAGCTTCCTTGGATTATTGTTTCAATTCCTGGCTCTCACAACACTTCATCAACGAAGAGGAGGTGGAATCTTTTTGTGAAAGTTCTTTACAAAACTATTTGTATGGCTTCAGATGTTGCAAAACAATTCTTAATGTTTTTGTTGTAACTTGAATAAAACAAATGTTACCAAAATATTGCAAAACTTTTGACTCACCTTAGTATTTAGGGATAAATTTCATACACTAAATGTAATGATTGTTTTGGGATAGATTCAGCAGTGGAGAGGTTTTAGATGCACAAAATGTATTTTTTTAGTGGTTTGGGGGGGATGTTGAGAGATGAAAAGAAAAACTGAATGTCGAACCTAAGATGTATAGAAACAAACAATTAAGAACAAAGAAAAAAAATCAACTAAGAAGTTGAAGGAGGAGTGGAGAGATAGACTAAAAGAAGGATAACTATAAATATAGCAAAAAAAAAAAAATGACAAAAAAACTGCAAGGAAAAATGGATATAAATGAAGAAAAATCATGAAATAAATATGAATTTAAAAAAAAACACCTTAAATTAACTAAATATTCATTTTGTTACTTATCTTGTCTTGGGTAAGGCACAAACTGCATCTGATGGTGTGGCTTCAGTTCTGGAGAACTAGGAAGTGTGGCCTACTCCTTCATTGCCATTACTCCCAGGTCCACTACTGTAGTAGTAACTTTTAGTGTCCCATCTAAGAGTCAAATAAATCTGTTTAAAAATTATTTGTATTTTATGGGACCATGTACAAAACCTAGACACAAAATATGAACATACAATGAATGCAATTCCCTAAACTCTTAGCATAAAAATAACCCTAAACAGGTTGACATGCTTTTAAAATCAATCAATCATCTCTTTAATTTTCACAATAAAACCATTCTTGAAAATATTAAGTTCATTCTGGTCACATCATCAGAATGCACTAGTAAAATTCTCACAACAGGTCACCCAACAGATCTCTGGATTATCTTGTCCTTCTCTGTAATCCTTTAAGGATTAATATGGTATTCACAAATAAAATCTATATTTATTAACAGTCAAGCGATTTAACAATTTCTAAGCTGATCATCATGAGAAAATCTTATTTTTGAATATCCCTTTTGATTACAAAAAGGATTGAACCTAAAAAATTTTGCTTATTAGTTTGCTGCTGTCATTTCTGAATTCACAAACCTTGATAGTTCAAATGATAAATATTCTCTCTCTCAATATTTTTCTTCCCCTCCCCGCACGCCTTATTTTGCTTTCCTAAAATAATCAAGTCCATGGTCATAAAAGTATTAGAGGTGGCAATAAACAGTTGTTCACTGTTTTGCCCATTGAATTATTTTCAAATCAAATGAAATTGTTCATTTTTATTTACTTTACATAATAACCCTTTGAGCTCTTGAGCCTAAATTTATCCTCTGGTATTTAAGCATTGATCTTCACACCAATAAAAAGTGGTGTGAACAGGGGAAAATAAAAATATAACATGTTCAAAGGATTATAAAAATGTAAAAATTTGGTGCTCTTAATTTTTGTTACATTAGTTAAAATGATTATATTTGATTTTATTGATATCAAATTGATGCAAAAGTTTTCAGTTTTTTTGTCTTATAAATCAAAATATTTTTTCTAGCTTCTTGTAAGTTTTATGCCACCTTTCAGAAAAAGTTTTGTATTCCATTTTGAAAAACAATTTTGCTGGAATCTGTAATTAGACAAGGATTATTTCAAGGAACCAAAGAAATAATCATGTGAAACCTTCACGGAACTTCGAACTACGTCCTTTATTGAATACACAGGGATCGCCTGTTCTGATTCCGTTAGCCATAACCGGGTAGAAGTGCTAAGTATTCCTGTATTGTTACTCGCCTGTTGTGAGGAGTTCCATGAAGGTTCAGAGTTCGACAAACACCTGAAGGCGGCCAGAGGACATATCGGCTGAAACGTTGTGGAAATTACAATAAAGATGAAGACAATAGTCCGAAAACCCTTAATGATAAAAATCAACAAGCTTTGTCTCAGAAATTTAGACAACTATTTGTCACTGGTATTGAATTATTTACAAAGATTAGTTTAGTTGTGACACAAGGTTGGAAGTATGGGGGGTGCCCAGTGAAAATGATCTGCTAATCTAGCATGCTAAACATACCATGTGGGATGCTCAATTTCCAGTACAGAAGTAAAAATTAGGCTAATAACTTAGTGCAATAATCCAAAATAAAAAGGTCTATATTAAAAATTTGGGAGAATTTGTTTGTCTTCTATAAGCTGTTGAATATTAATATCAAATTTTTGAAATTAAAAAAATTCTTGAATTCAATAAGTATAAACTATTGAATTCAGAAAGTTAATTTTTTTTTTTTTTTTTTCTGATGCTGTTCTTTGTGTGCATATGCAGAATTTTCTCTTTTAAACATGTTTGATTAAATAAGACAAATGCTTTTGCCAATGTTAAAACTAATCCGTTCAAGTCTTTGTATGAGTCATTTGACATCTGGATGGAATGAATTCAAAAAGGTGCCATATTTTTCCCCAAAGTACTTTCACTCCCAGTTAGAACCATCTTCAAAGGAAATGACAAATATGCTGACAAGTTGTATGTATTTAAGGAGTAGGAGGAAGAACAAGTGGGAGTAAAATTTACAACAGAAATTTGCTTGACATAAGAGGAAGAATGGGTGGGAAAAATGTTAAAGGCTTTTTCTTTCATGACTAGATACACAAATACTATAAACTTGATGAAATAGCACTTAAAATCTAATATGTAATCATGTCTTTCCCCAACACTGACAATAAAATAAAACTAATTATATATTATCCCAAATTCAATACAGCTAACCTCCTCATCTTTAACTTCTCAATTAGTCACTACAGTATGACCAAAGTGGCATATGAATTTTAATGTCTGCTAGGAGACTTTTTCCAATTCAATAAGTGCCTTCATTGGCCTGACTATAATGATGGTGGGTGTCCTCGTGGTGTGATGGACTGCAGAATCATAGTAAGCGAGTTCATGCTCGAGTCGTGCTATCACATTCACTTTCGGGCAAATATCCTTGGGAAAGGTATGAACCCCCTTTTCCTCCAGCTATGGGTTATAGTACCACTACTGTTCTTCAAGTGGAATAGCTTTGGCATTAAATAACCTACAAAGGTTGATATGCCATTAAACAAGGAAATCAAACCTGACTACAATAAGTCTGTTAAAACACTTAACACTAACATTAGTTCTATTTCTCAGCACCTTAAAACACATTCATGATCCTCCAAATATTGAAATTTTCTTACTGAGAATACTTCCATGTTACACATACACAAAAAAACAAATAAAAGCTTCAAATTCTTGATGTTCTCTAAAGATTGACTAACATTCCTTTAACAAGATCAACTTTGAATGTAGCAGCTACATTTTGAAATGTCTTTAACATTTTTCCTGTCAATTCTTCCTCTTATTTCCAGTGAACTTCTTATATTGTATACATTCATTTAAGTGTGTGTATTATATATATTATGTTATACACAAGCCAATTTCAATTATAAATGATGAAAATTGTTTTTTCTTACAGATATTTAAGATTTTGTCTAGCAGAAAAGAACAAACTTAAAACTGACATCTTTACACTTGATCATTTTAGATATATGTTGAAACTGAACATTTCCTTTTGATCATACCAATTAAGCAAGTATATTTATTTATTTATTTTTTGCTTTCACTCTTTCAGAATATGATTTACCCGCTGATGTTAATCGTAAAGCAATTTTTGCAAATAATGAAGTCCAACTCGAGAAGATTGAAGTTTATGGCTTTGATTATGATTACACCTTGGCATCATACACACCAGAATTACATGATCTCATTTATGACTTGGGCCGTGATTCATTGGTCTATAACAGCAAGGTAAATTCAACTTTGTCACCAAATCAACTGAGATAATCTGAAAAAAAAGCTTAAAACTTTTTAATCATAATGAAACATGTCACAAAAGTTTTTTTAAATGATGATATTTGTATCTTTATATTATTAAGTTATTATTCTTATAATCTTTCTGAGATGGTTATCTGATTCAATTATATAAAGTTTCTTTCTAATCATCCAAGCATGAACTTTATATTTGCTCTTGAATTGCTAAGAACTTCTACAATAATAGAATGACCAGTATGTTTATCTTTGAGAATGAACTTTATTCCCATCTAATAATGTAGAAATGGAGTCTTGTATTCAATCATCACATTACATAGAAGTCATTGTCTGGTTCAGTTCAGGTTTTAGCTTTTCTTTATTCATAACAAACAACTTGGTTGATTTTAAAGATACAAATGGGATTAATCATATCCAGCTGTTTTTACTCCAAATACATTTTTATGCTCTTTGATTGCCAGATGTGACTATATTGTCTTTCTAATTTCATCATAATGTAATGCTATGTATACAATTTTTTAACCATTGTGTGTTATTGTCAGCTCTCACCATTTAGATAAAATCTGATCTTTATTTGGATAAGTGATTTGGAAATATGTGAATAGCTGGTATTACAATTTGAAAAAATTAGATGTTTTTATAGGTTCAAAGTCAAATCTATGATTCATAATGCTTTAAGGTAAAAAAAAATGGAGGTTAGCTAACTGTTTACTTTACAGATGCAGTGTGTGTATGGTTATCTGATTCAATTATATAAAGTTTCTTTCTAATCATCCAATTAGAAGGCACCACAAGCAATGCTTCCAAGCCATACACTGGAATCCCCAATTCTCTCTCTTTCTTATCTTATTGGCTTCAGCCTGGAAGCACAGTCTACCCTTCCCTTAGCAGACGACAGGCCTAAGAAGAGAATGCTCGTCTGGACCACTCGAGGCAGCTAGGAAGAAATCTACAGCTAGTTATTACTTCTTGTCTGCATGCTACCGAAAAGACCATTTGTCTAGCCAACTAGTACAACTTTGAAGATCTTGCAGGACCATCTGTTAAATAGACTATCTGACTGTATATATTTTGCCTTGCCATAAATTTATGAATAGACTTTTTCCTTTGACCCTTTTTATCAATCATTCATTTTTCCACTTTATCATTCTTTATCTCCTCCTTGAATGACCATATATGGATATAACATACTTTAATTTAAGAAACAATGTTAACCTCTCAAAAATGATTTTATAGTTTTTCTGACAGACATTAAGAAACACCTTTTGAGTCTAATAAGGCTGGAGAGTTCAGTAATGAATAAGATTTCTCATTTCATGTGCTAAATGGATTTTATTTTTAAATGCCTTCCATGAGAATTTATTTCATATTATTCAAGATGGATTTTTTTATTTATCTTTTTTATTTATTTTTTTTATTCATTTATTTATTTTATTTTATTTTTTTTTTTTTGTTTTTGCAGTATCCTGATGGTCTTCGTAAAATGAAATACAATCCTAATTTTGCTGTAAGAGGCCTTCATTATGATGTCCGAAAGGTTTGTGTGGTTTTTGTTTTTTTTTCTCAATCTAAATGTGTTCAAGTTACTTAAATTACATTCAGCATCTATTTTGATTAGTAATTTTTTTTTAAAGATTAAAAAAAGGTGTTAAACATTTATATTAGTTAAACATTTATATTAGTTAAACATTTATATTAGTTAGGTATATTTGAGGATCAACTGAAAAATTCAAGGCTGACTGAGATACTCTCTTAGAATGTGTGATAAAATGCCATGTCGCCACTCATGGCAAAAGAAGGCAAAATTAAAAGTGAAATATGCTTGCACAGAGCATCAATGAAAGTGATTCTCTTCCTATGCAAATGATGGACCTCCAAGGAGAAATAAATAGCTGCATTTCTTCAAGCAGCAGTTGAGCCAAGAACTACGTATTGCATGTATGGTTGATGACTACAATTTTTTTCTTTCTTTTTTCTTTGTTCCTGACAACAGAATGTGACCAAATTATTTTTCAACATAGTCCTTTTTGCGGTTCACACATCTATCAATGTTGTAGTGCTTGAATCAAAAATGTCATCATATGAATTTTTCAATTTCACCCCCAGCCCTCATATATCTTATTATTGAATTCAATTCCCTGCTTTGCACATTAAACAAAAAGGAACAAGTATTTTTTTCTTTTTTTTTTAATATAAAGCAACCCCCACCCCTAACAAAGAAAAGAAAATTCTTAATGAAAATAAATTGATATTTTTGTTTATTCAGTTTGTGGTGCTCTTAATGCAACAGTTATCATTGTAGGAAATGAAATTGGCAGCCTGAGTTCAGATCCTGGGTGCAGCTGTTTGCATTTCATTTAATACTCATGCCTTTTATGAAAGGCATGAACTCATATTTTCCTCCCAATTATGGATAAATAGTAGGGCAAACTGATTTCTTTAGTCTTAGCTAGGTAACCTGTCTAAGAGGAAGGAAAACTTGAAAATAGACCTTGTAATGCATCCTGCAATACAACCTTTTTAATCAATGAATTACCAGTGGAGTCCAACTGGCTTAATAGCTCAACTGTTGGGCTACAACTTCAAAGCGAGTTCAAACTCCAGTTGTACAGTTACATTCAGTTAAATACTCTTGGAAAATATTTGACCCCCACCCAGCTATGAGTTAAACAGTATCACTACTGTTCTTCTACAAAGATGGCTTTGGCATTAAATAACCCATGAAGGTTGATATGCCATCAAACAAAGAAACCAAACTAATAAAATGTTATTCCAAAAATATTATATTCAAAAGACAGTGTGTTGTATATCGACAAAAACAACATTGATTTATAAAAATAGAATCTGCTTTTCTTTACCTTTTTATTATGAAATGTACAAAATGGTAATGAAGGAGAGGGTGAAAGATGGCTAAGATGTACACACAGGACAAGATACTTAGTTTCTTAGTGAACTGCTTCTCCTTTCTTTTGCTTTTGCTAGATTAGTACAGGGTTACCTCAAGACACTGAATCCTCTTAATTTCTACCTGTTTCTCAATTTTCATGAGTCTCGTACAGGGCTATCTTAAGGCACCGAATCATCTTAGATTTTCCTCACTTCTCTACTTTCATGAGTCTTGTCAGCTCAGGCTTTTCTCTACCTCTCAACCCTGGGCTGTCTGGTCCAAGGCCAGCGCCCAGATCAGTATAACATCTAGTAGCTCTACTACTGGTCTTTTTCATTCTCTTGGGTCGTCTCTCCTTGAGTCGAATTCTTCCCTGGTTTATATGATTTTCTGAATGCCCACATAATCCTCGTGGTCGCACATCCCATCTATGCATTGCACATGCCTTCTGTTTAGCATGTCATATACCCAACTTATGCAGCCCTTTTGCTGAGGAAGCAGCTGCATGATGTTTACTTTAGGAAACGGGTCTATTTCCTGTTATGCCACCCATGCAATTTACGAGGCCTGTTAAAAGGGGTCTTCCAGTCAATATACAAGTGTAGATGTTAAAAGAAAAAATTATCTCAAATAAATTTTTTTTCTTCCTTTTCTCAATTTGATATATTCAATATTTTGTGTTACTTCCTTTTTGAAAGCAATGTTGCTTCAATCCTTTTAACCATTAACTCATACAAGGAAGATATGTATTCAAGCATTATTGTATTTTCCCAAAATAGACTGAATTGTTACTATTTGAATATCTTAAAAGATCTATTTTTTCAGTTCTCCACCTAAAAAATTTTTCTAGATTTCAGTTTGGAGAGAAAAATCCTTTTAATCATAGAAACATCACAATAAATGAAATATTTTGAAAATTGTTTTTGAAACAATCCATAATTGAAATCATTGGAATTTATGCCACTGAAACCCCTTTTTGTTTTCTTTTTCTTTTTTTTTTTACAAATCTTGTATTTCATTAATTAAAAAAAAGGTCTTGTCAGACATCTAGGTTACCCTATAAAAATGATACACTACAAAATTAAAAATATTTTTATCAAGTTTTATGTATTCATTCCAATTGTATCATAGATTACTTAAGATTCAGTGAATTTGTATTTATTTTAATGAACACTTAAAAAGCAGACATTGAAAATTTTTACCCAAGATTCAAAATTCAATTTGTAGCAATCTCTTTCCATTTCAATCATACATCCTAGATGCATCAAGGAGGTCTTTAGTGATGCAACTGTCTTCATTGCCGATTTCGGGTTATTTCTGCATCATATCAGCTCTGACAGTAACCCCGGCATGACTCTGGAAGAGCCAAGTCGCCTCCATGATCGCGACGTGCTACGCTCGTGCCTCTACCAAAGCAAAGAAAAATTTGAATAAAGGTTGGACTTCGGCTGTTCTGTCCTTTAGTAAACAGCCAATGAAAACAGGGCATTCCACACTCCTCTGCTATATAACACCATCTTTACCTCATCCAGTTTCGGCTGTCTACTTCCATAATATATGTTACTTCTGATTGAACATGGAGTGAAATGGGAGAGAGGCTGTCGTCAAAAATACATGGAGCATTCATTTTGGATGTCATGATGCATTTGATTTAATCTTTACTTACTGTTAATTTATCTTGAATTTCATTTGCAAGATTATAAGTGTTATTTACTTAATCATTAAGGCATGCTGATAGCATAGGTCCCTTTGACTCTCTCTTCCCATCCATCCCTGTTGACCATCACTTCTAGATGGTTTCCAGTGTTTGCACAGAGCTGATAAATGTAATTTTGTGCTGGTCAGCCAATTCTTGTGTGTCCATGTGTTGGAGTCCATAGAAAAACATCACTTATGAGTTTCTTCTTACTTCTCCAGCAATGTTCAGTATGTCTTGCTTGGATGGTTTGTGAGATAGGTAGTAAGTGGCCACACAGCTGCTGTTGTGCAGGGTGCTGCTTCCTGGATTTTTTCAAAGCATACAATATATTTATGTAGTTCGCATTTAGCTTTTTCTTGAAAAATTTCGTTCAAATCCAAGAGGTGCAACTATACAATAGTACTAATATGGCTACTACTTGAAAAAATTCTTATTTTATCAGAGAGATCAGATTTCCTTATGGTCATTAACCCGTCAATAGCAGTCCATGCTTTATCTATGCGTATATTGATGTTGCTTTCAAGGTATATGAGCTGCTCTGCTAATTTCTGTCAGTTGTCATTTAATGTAGAGATGGCATAATCTTGATTAAAACACATAAACTTTGTTTTATCTGAGTCCACGTAGAGACCAATGTTTTGTGCTGCCTGCTCCAGACTATGTAGCTGAAATTCAGCAAAAATTGGTGTATTTGCAAGAAGTGCTTGGTCATTTGTGTCAGTAATAATTTCAGTTGGATATTGTCTACTTCTTGCTTTATTTATTTTTTACTTTTGGGAAACCATTTTCTTTCAGGTTCAGTAAAAGACATAAGTGTGAATCATTGCTTTTACTAGCAAATCAATTTGATAACTTTTTTGTAAGTTCCATAATCAATTTGTTGGTATTCAACACTCTAGCACCCAGGTCACAAATGGAATTGAGTGTTCAATCTTTCTCTCCATTAACAAGGACCCCTAATCAGAGATACTACTGAGGCTTGTATGTAATATGATATACTTTGCTGCTATTCCACCGCCATCACTACCCTCTATCTAACAATAGTTGCCTTTTTATATTTCTTGATTATACTGACATAAAATTAACCCTTTGAGCCATGAGCTCAAATTTTATCCTCTGCTGTTTGAGCATGATCTCCACATCAGTAAATCCATGCTAGTGGGGGGGGGAATTACCACTAGTATACCTGGTTCAAAGGAATAAAGATCAGGTTTTTTAATTCCACTCTAGTTTATACACAACAACCTTTTGTCCCTATCTTGGTTCAACTTTCACCTCCTAGTCAGTGATATTGCTCCCTATAGAGAAATTGGGTTAACCAATCAAAAATGACAAACTGATTATCTTTTTAGAACCAAATGAAAATTTAAATTTCTTTGTTTCATGTTGAAAGAATAAAAGTTGAGGGCACTTGCTGGTTATAGAATTAGAGAATTTTTTTTAAATACTTATAAGTAAGGTTAGATATTTATTACAATTATCATTTAATAGTTATTTCCCTTCAAAAAATTATGTCAATTAGGGTGAGTGTAAACACAGAACCCACACTATAATTATCATTATTTTTCAAATTGCTTTCTTCTTAAATTCAGAACATTTTAATTCTATCATACTAAAATATTGCTATGTGCCATTTCTATTGGTTTGGTTTTATGGCATGTCAACCCTTGTAGGTCATTTAATGTCGCAGTCTTCTTTATACATAGATATTGAGTATATATATAAGCGAATAGTTTATAGGTAATATGTTAGCAAGCAAGTTATTCTGTTTCAATCCTGTTATTCAATGCCCTCTTTTTATATATCTCTTTTTTTTTTTTTTTTTTTTTTTTTCTAAGTAGCATGATTATGTATTTATCTTATTCCTTCATGTGCAAATTACTTATACTGTCTAATACAACCACATGGATGATACAAAATTTTTTGAATTTGACTTAATCCCCACCCACTACCCTGGGAATAATTTGTCACTACCTCTTTGTAACTTTTAACAAGGATTTTGAGTTCTAGGCAGGCTCAATTTTGGTGACTAAAAAAACAAAACCTAAAAACCGTTTATGTTATCAAGTAAGTTATTCTGTTGTTTAATGTTGTCCTCTTCTTGTATATCTTCACTACCCAGTCGACGGAAGCTGTAAAATATGCCAACTGCACCTCTACAGAGAGGTAAGAAACCCCCTCCCACTCAACAAAGCCATTTGTTGGCTATGGGTGGAAATCCGTGATTCTTGAGAATGGGATCCTGGTGGTTAAGTGGTCTGTGACCCAGAACATTCCTCTTTAGCCCTTACTGGGCTAGGTAGTTGATCGGAAAAGTTTGATCCAATCATTTGGCTGGTCATGTCAAGCCCTAATTTAGGGAATATGGAGTACTCCTTTATTGCCATTACTCCCAAGTCCACTCTGCCCCCAAAATGGTAGAACCTGTTAGGGTCCCATCTAGGGGTCAAATAGAACTGTTCAATCATTTACTTTGTTATCTGAAGTCATACAGCTGTTTTCAAGCTGTTCTAACTAGATAGGAATACTTGATAAATAGATTATTGTTGAATAGCAATACTTGAACAACCCAATCAGCTCGGACTGTAAGAATATGCCGACTGCATCTCTGCAGAAGAATAAGACCCTCTCACCCCCACGAATGGGACACTAAACTATCTGATAGTGAGGCTACAATCTTGGAACTTTGAGGAATGTGTAGTATTTCTTCATTGCTATTACTCCCAGATCCACTCTGACCCAAAGTGATAGTATCTGTTAGGGTCTCATCTATCGGGGTCAAATAGAACTATCTAATTATTTACTATACTTGGAACCATTTAACTGTGTGCAAACAAATGAGCTCTAATTCATTTTAAAATAATTACCTGAAAACTTATTAACTTACAAATCATATTCATGTATAAACAGGATTTGGCATTAAATAACCATGTAGGGTTGACATGCCATCAAACCAAATAACCTAAACTGTATATCCTCACATTTCTCCTGATAGCATGACTCTAATGTTATGCTGTATTTTGTTTGTGAAATAATGCTTAAACTATGCGTTTTAAATGTAAAGGCACGCTTACTCTACTATAAAGCCAATTTGATATTAGCCTATCCACATGTCAGCGAACAAGGCAGAATGTTTTTGAATATCTTCTATCGAATAATTTAAAAATTCGTAAAGAAAGCCCTAACAGCAGTTTAAAAGAAAAAGCCTAGAACGCCTAATGCTACCACAGCCCCCCCCCCAAGAGAATGGGGAAAAAGGAAAAGAAAAAAAAAAAAAAAAACGAATTCCCCCCTCCACCCCAGTAGACCGTCCCCAAAGCTACCTAAAATTTCAGTAGTAGATAAAAGTCTAAACGAAGAAGAAGCATTTGAACTCAGGAGCCAAGTGGAAGAAATATGTCAATATTGGTCAGTATGTCTTAAGTCCTATCAATTTAAAATGCTGAATTTTACAAAATGTTATGCTGTATTTTGTTTGTGAAATAATGCTTAAACTATGCATTTTAAATGTAAAGGCACGCTTACTCTACTATAAAGCCAATTTGATATTAGCCTATCCACATGTCAGCGAACAAGGCAGAATGTTTTTGAATATCTTCTATCGAATAATTTAAAAATTCGTAAAGAAAGCCCTAACAGTAGTTTAAAAGAAAAAGCCTAGAACGCCTAATGCTACCACAGGCACCCCCCCCAAGAGAAGGAGAAAAAAATAAAAAAATAAAAAAAAAAATAAATAAATAAAGCTCTATAATTCCTGAAGCCTGCTAGGTCCCAACTGTAGAAAAAAAAAAAAAAAAAATGAAAAACCCAGGAAAAGTCCCAATACAGCAAAAAAAAAAAAAGTATAAGTCAGTACTAGTGAAAGTCATACGAAAGTACCTTAATGTTGGACTTTAACTAAGTTAAACCTTAAAACAAATCCCCCCCCCCTTTTTTTTTTTTTATGTACACATGGGAAGCAGCATGATGTACGTAAAGGTATTTGAATAAACCCATGGACGACCAATCTCAATACCTAAACAGGTCCTGGACGTGAGTTTGACGACTTTACGCTCAGGATCGCCAGTTCGATCGGGGAACTACTGCTGCTCCTCTATAAGAGTGGCTTCTATAGAAGAGAATAAAACAGCCATCGAAAGATAACCATGACCCACACTCAAACCACTTACACAAACCGCATCGCTCTTCGCGCGGGTAAAAAAGGGGCGCGTCCTGCTGGGGTTGGAGCCCTGGCCTCGGTGTTCGAAAAATCAGCTACAGAGCTCAAACAATCAAAACTACTAAAATGCAAGCAAACACTACAAATAGCCACATTTAACGTAAGAACCTTAAATAGAATAGGACAACTCCCAGAGCTAATCGCATTGGCTGAAGAACATAAGATAGACATAATATGCATACAAGAACACAGATACACGCACACAGAAGATATCAAATATCACGAAACTGGCAATGGCTGGTCGCTCGCCACTGTATCCGCATGGAAAAACTCTGTCAACGCCGCAGTAGGAGGGGTAGGATTGCTTATAGGACCTAGAGCACTAAAAACGCTTAATAGCGTTGAGAAAATACAACCTAGAATGATGGCAGCTTCATTTAACGGAAACCCCAGAGCAACAATCGTCTCATGCTACAGCCCCACCAATGTTAGTGAAGAAAATTAAATAGTCACCTTCTACGATGAGTTATCCTCATTAGTGCGTAGCATCCCGAAACACAACATGTTAGTCATTGGCGGAGACATGAATGCACAAATCGGGAAAAACCGAAACAACAAATACAGCCTCCACAACACGTCAAATAGAAATGGGCAACATCTAACAGATTTCATGATAGAAAATAGATTAGCATGCCTCAATACAAACTACCAAAAAAGAGAGGGCAAACTATGGACACACACGTACGCAAACAATACTAAAGCACAGATAGACTACGTCCTTATAAACAAGAAATGGAAGAATAGTGCATTGAACTGCGAGGCATACTCCTCTTTTGAGGGTGTGTCCACCGATCACCGAATAGTCACGGCGAAAATACGGTTAAGCCTACGAAAAAACGCCAAACGAACAGCGACCACCAAACACTATGACTGGGCCCTATTAAACAACAAAGATGTAAGAGATAAATACGTATTAGAATTAAGAAACAGATTCGAAACACTACAAGAAAAGACGGAAAAAAGTACACCAAACGACGAATACGAAAATTTCGTCAATGCACACCTCGAGGCAGCAGCAAAATACATTCCAACAAAAATTAAAACTAAATATAGAGTCCCATGGGAAACTTTAGCGGTGAGAGAAAAACGTGCACTAGTGAAAACAGCCTCCAAAAACTATCGAAAAAACCCTACAAACACAAATGCCTTAAAACTAAAAACGGCACAATATCAATTAGCAGGCATATATATAAAGGAACAGACAGAATACATTCAAAATCAGATAGATAACATTAGAGACTCGGTGGAAGATAGACAATCTAGAATTGCCTGGCAAACAATAAACGAAGTGAGCAGAAGAAAGAACACAGCCAAAGCAAAACTTAAAGCAGCAAACCAACAAGAAAGAATAAAACTGTGGGAACAGCACTTCGAAAACTTACTTGGAAACCCACCAGAATAATTAGCAAACAATTAGACATTAAACTTGGACCGTTCACACAAGAAGAACTCGACTCGGTTCTCAGAAAAATTAAAAATAGGAAAGCTGCAGGGCTGGACGAAATTCCCCCGGAAGTATGGAAGACCAGACAATTCGACGACATACTGCTCCGACACTGCAACGCAGTATACAATCAAAATCCGATAGATAGATGGATGAAGGGATGCATACTCCCCTTCCCTAAAAAGGGGGACCTAGGATTAGCCAAAAACTACCGAGGCATAACACTTACATCCATAGCTGCCAAAATCTACAATGCCCTACTACGAAACCGAATAGAACCCAAAATTGACAACATACTTAGAAAAAAACAAAATGGCTTCCGAAGAAATAGATCCACGACCTCACAAATATTAACCATCCGCAGAATCCTTGAAGGTGTACGGGCAAAGAACCTACAAGCAACATTAATATTTGTCGACTTTACCAAGGCTTTCGACTCCATTCACAGAGGAAAAATGGAACAAATCCTACTAGCGTACGGCAT
The DNA here is from genome assembly GCA_963585895.1 of Sepioteuthis lessoniana. Lineage (NCBI taxonomy): Eukaryota > Metazoa > Mollusca > Cephalopoda > Myopsida > Loliginidae > Sepioteuthis > Sepioteuthis lessoniana. The sequence continues at coordinate 95,281,179 of OY757924.1, forward strand.
ACCTAAAGAAACCGTAGCGGCAATAACGATTCTCTATAGAAACACTAAAGTAAAAGTACGATCACCGGATGGAGACACAGAATACTTCGACATTGTAGCAGGAGTACTACAAGGGGACACGCTGGCTCCGTACCTCTTTATCATTTGTCTAGACTACGTACTTAGAACATCGATTGACAAAATCAAAGAGAATGGCTTTGAACTGACGAAGAAAAGAAGCAGAAGATACCCCGCAACAACAATTACCGACGCCGACTACGCCGATGACATAGCGATACTGGCAAATACACCTGACCAAGCCGAAACACTTCTGCATAGTTTGGAACGAGCAGCAGCAAGCATAGGCCTCCATGTTAATGCACACAAAACGGAATATATGTGCTATAACCAAACGGGGGACATCTCCACTCTAGAAGGAACCCCTCTTAAACTAGTAGACAAATTCACGTACCTAGGAAGCAGCGTCAAATCAACAGAAAAGGACATCGAAACGAGGTTAACGAAAGCATGGACAGCTATCAATAGGCTATCGACTATATGGAAATCAGACCTAACCGATAAAATGAAACGCAGTTTCTTCCAGGCAGCGGTCACATCGATACTGCTATATGGATGCACTACATGGACGCTAACAAAACGGCTGGAGAAGAAACTAGATGGCAATTACACAAGAATGCTGCGTGCAATCCTGAACAAGTCCTGGCAGCAACACCCCACAAGACACCAACTGTACGGCCACCTGCCCCCTATCACGAAAACTATTCAAGTTAGGCAAACCAGATATGCAGGACATTGCTGGAGAAGCAGAGATGAACTCATAAGAGATGTACTCTTATGGACCCCCACACATGGCCGCGCAAAAGCAGGACGACCAGCACGAACGTACATTCAGCAGCTATGTGAGGATACAGGTTGTTGTCCTGAAGACCTGCCTAGGGCGATGAACGATAGGGAGGAGTGGCGAGAGAGGGTCAGGGATATCCGTGCTGCCAGCACGATATGATGATGATGATGACATCTCTCTCTCTCTCTCTCCCATTTCTTCAAGGGAATTAATAGCTAATATGCTGCACTGCAACATTCATAGTTGGCAAAGCTTAAAAAACTATTATGCTCACTTTCAAACTAATACTTTTGGAAAAAGTATAAACCTCCTTCTCCCCCCCCCCGACCACCACCAGCTATTGGTTAAATAGTACCACCACCACTACTGTTTTTCTATAACTTCTCTAAAATCTTTAAAGATAAAATTGACAATTTTTAAACTGAGAAATAAAAACATTTTTCACTTGATTTATTAAACTTCTATTTCTTTCAAACAAAAGAATTCATAGAATTTGAAAATTAATAATTTCCTGATGTGAAAGTAAAAAAATACTTGAAGTTGACCTGCTAATAGAAAATATTTTTTATGCAGATTTATACTGATCAACAGTGGGCCATTACAAATTCTACTGTGAAAATGTTTCATTTGAAAATATTTTGCATAAATCTTCCAACAGGAGATAAATATCAAATGATCAACATTTGAAAATCATTAATAGTATATTTAAAATATGTTTGCATGTTAAATATCTTATGGAAATTTTGGTATTACCAATCGAAAATGCTCCTATGGGTCCCCCAAAAATACCACCATAGAGACCAGTTCAAAAACATACTAAAAGTTACAAGCATGAAGACAGCAGACTGAAAGCTGTGGATAACTGCCATTCAATGAGGGCTGTGAACTCAAAATCAAAGAACTGCCATCGAAGTAAGGAGGAAGGAATGTAAACTAAGAACTGAGCTTCTTTGATCTGAAACATCAATTTCTTAGGATACCACACAAGGATTGTCCTCCTTAGGTATCTGAAATTCCATTGGTGAGCGACCCGTTAATTAATGCTCCTAACATAAGAATTGATGAGTTATGTCCCCTTTTGATAACTGGATGTTTAGAGTAAGTTGATGATTAATATAGATTGATCATCTACTTATTCCAAATATTTACATTGTAATTTTGATGCTGAGCCATTGACCAATTGTAAGTAAGTTTTAATTAAAACCAAAGATATATTAGCTTCATTCTTTAAAGTGTGAGAACCCTTTACTTTGTTATAGCCGCCTGACATCCATGTTGGGTAGTTTAATGGTTTCAAGATAAATAAGCTTGGTTCCATGAGACTGCGGCCCAGTTGGATGGGGCAGTATAATACATTGACTGCATCTCTGCAGAGAGGTTACACTCTCGCCAATGTGTGTTCTAGATATGGCACAAAACCATCTAATGAGATTCTAATATTGGAGCTTTCTAGAATGTGGAGTACTTCTTCATTACCATTGCTCCCCAATCCACTCTGACCTCGAGTGGTAGCACCTACTCAGGTCATATCTATGGATCGAATAAAAACAGTTTGACATTTAAACTGTGGGCAAACAAATGACTTACGCTAGATTTAATTGTTAGTGATACATAGCAATACTTTGAACCATTTTTGCCCTGTCAGCTGGGGCTGCAGAATATACCAACTGCAGCTCTGCAGAGGAGTAAGACTCCCCCAATGAGTGTCTTGGATATGACCCTAAACTATCTGATGGTAGGGCTCCAGTAATGCTGGAGCTTTGGGAAATGCTTAGTACTCCTTCATTGCCATTACTCCCAGGTCCATTCTGGCCCAGAGAGGTTGCACCTGAAAGGGTCTTATCAGTGGGTCAAATAGAAATGTTTGACATTTAAACTGTGCAAACAAATGACTAATGCAAAACTGAATTGCTTGAAAAAGAACTGTACATATTTCTCATGACATCATAGTTGCATAAATAATTGTTAAATTCGTATGTAATGAAAAAAGGGGGTCGGCAACTATGCTGCTCGCACCAACTTTCAGAATAACACGGCTCTGCAACTCACACCAACTCCTCTTAACTCAATGTCTGCTCTCCGCTCTCAGAATAACATGACTCTGCCTCGCCAATTTGGTCTTTTTATAGCCTCTTCTCCTCATATGCAAATTACCGCTACTCACATATAAGGAGTCCACAAACTCACATTCCTCTTTTTTTTTCTTTACCCGACGGTCAAATGCAGATGTGATGTGAGTAATCTATTCCATTACTTTTTAGACCACACGCCCCCATGATCATTAATGATCACTTCACAATACATAGTCTCTGGCCCAGATTGGCACAGCACGTTCTCTGCGGTCTTTGCATTGCCACTGGTTCATCTTCATTGCCCTCTGGCCCAGCACTTACATCATCGTCAACATGGACCACACACCTCAAATGCAAAATATGCTGTGGCATTCCATTGACACTCAAGTTGTTGGGGGATTGTACATCAGTAATCACTCCTCTTCCCCATTGTGTCATACATCGTGCATTCGGTGGTTTCACCCAAACCTCTTCTCCTATTTGGATTCTCGCTGGTCCCTACTCATCGATTTCTTGGGATGTATCTCTTGGATGCCTCCATTCATAGTTAAAAACTGATCTATGCGGCACTGTCATCTCTCTGTCCGACCTTGGGAGCCATGTTGTACCATAATGTGGCCTCTTCAGGTGATATCCCTCCCCTCTCAGCTATTGCTTTCACCATCCGATAATGTCGCTCCACTATTCCATTTCCTCCAGGCCTATAGGCTGCCCTGTAATAGCTTCTTATCTTCCATTTTTAGTATCGTCTGGAAAATTTCTGAGCGAAAAACAGTGCCATTGTCCATTATCACCTCCATTATGGGACCACATTCAACCATCACCTTTTCCAATTCCTCTGCAACTGCTGATGCCAATTCTGCATGCAACTCCCTCCATATTGCCAGTCTACCAGGTCCACAGTCAATCATTGACAAGTATGCTCCCCCACGATAGTGTGTAATGTCGATAGCTAATCTTGTCCAATTCTTCGAAGTCCCAATTTCCTCAGGATCATGTATATTTGGAGCAGGATCGATCGATTGACATCAGATGCAATTCTTAACCACCTTCTGAACTTCTTCCTGTCTTATATGTGGATCAACTTTCCGCACCAAATATAACGTTCTTTCCACTCCTATGTGGTATATACCATGCTACTCTTCTAGTTCTCCCATTCCTAGACAGCATACCGGGACCTCTTCTTTCTAGACTAACCACTTTTTTTTTTTTTTATCCGTGTCAGCGCATCTGCCTTGTTTCTCTCTGATGGCACAAGCACTGCCTTTATTTGCAGTTTAAATTCAGATATCAACTCTCCAAGTATCCCTAATCTCCGCTTTACAATCACTTCTCCAGCACCCTTTGTTCGTATTCTTCCACTCTCCTCCATTATAGAGGTCACCCAACTTAGTACCGTGGCTGAATCAGTCTTATTTCGATTTTTCTCAATCCCCATTTTATGGCTAAATTGATACCTTTCAGAACAGCATCTAACTCGGCCATGTTAATATGATTATAATCATTTTTATTTCTCAACCATGTCGCATCCTCCGCCACCAAACCGCCAATCTCTATGACCATACCTGTCGCAATACTGCTTGCATCACACCACACCACACCACTCCTATCTTTGTTTCAGGTATGTGCCAAGCTCCGGTAACAGGGTCTTTCTTTTCTACATCAACTAGAATTTCCTGTATTACCTTGAGAGTTTTACAATCAACTCTGTCCTCCCAGTCTACTGCACTAGCTCTTCTTTTTACATAACTACATGCCAGTCGCAGCCATCCAGCAACTGGATAGTGCCCCAACAATTTGCCACAAATAGAAAATAACTCCCATCTACTTATTTCTCCTTCTGTCTCTGGGATCTCGTTGCCTCTTCTGAACATCAACTTTCCCATCTTGTTCATAAGCTTAAGGCCCAATGCCACTCCTCCGTCCAGGGACTCTGGTGATTTTGCTGTTAGCCCAAATTCTTTTAGATGTTCCACAACCTCTTTTGTATATATCCCCATTACATCCACCATTATATCGTCGATGTACGAATTGGTGGCATCTTTTGTTTTGCTTCCTTTCTTCAACACCGTTTTTAACATGGCTGCCATAATCTTCAGCACAATATTAAGTCCAAATCCTAACCGTGTCAGGCAATAAGTTTTTCTTTTATAGCTGACCAGCTGGTACTGTCATAGTTCCTTTGCTACATGTAGCAGTAAGTAGGCAGACTTAAGATCCACAATAGCAGTTCCTCCTTCCAACCGTCTCCACTTTCTCATTTTTTCATCGCACACGTCTATTATATCGCTCCTGGTATGACACGCCATAAAACGGTTCAATTCACAGTAGTCTAACGCTGGCCTGAGTTTCTTCTTTGTGGCCTGGAACACTGCCATCAATGGTAACACCTCTTCCTTCTCCCTTCCATGGTACAAGGATACCGTCCGCAATCTATCTTTCCACCTCCTCCTCAAACTCTGAGTTTTTCTCACTTTCCAAGGAGTTCTTATAAAATTTCACTCTATTCTGTAACACTGGTGGCTCTCCCTTCCATTTCCATTTTACCGTCCATTTCTCTCCATCGAAATTTGCTTCAAAGTCTTTATCCTCAATTTTGCAAACATTCAGTCAATGGGCAGCTACGGCACAGTGTACATCTCCAAACTTCACCTCTGCTTCCTTTATAGTCACACCTCCCATCTCATTGATTTCGTCCATTCCAATTATGACGTCGATCCCGTCAGTGATGCGATTCATTAATATCACTTCCACTTTTACTCGTATTCCATGTACTTTAATCTCCACTTGCTGGGCTCCTTTACATTCTTATATCCCTCCCATCTACTGCTTTCACAGTGCCACATCTACCGCATCCACTCATAAGTCTGGAATTGATTAAAGTGGTGGTGCACTCAGTATTGACAAGTGCGGTCATCACAGAGTTATTCACCACTACTTCTATTATTGGAAGAGGCCAATACTGTGCCTTCAGTCTGTTGCCAGGGTAGCTACTGGTGCAGAAGCTCCCCCTTGCCCGTTTCCCTGAATCTGAGTACCATACCTTACCATATGTCCAAACTTTCCACAATTGTAGCATATTACTTTAACTCTAGGTATCTCTGTACAATCTTTAATATAGTGTGGTCCTCGACATCTAAAGCACTGAAGGCTTGACAACTCCTTTTGAGCTTTATTTCTCAATGCATTGCTTTGTGCACTCACTCCCACCATCTCAGTTTTTGCATCCTTTTGCTTTCTAATAGCCATGCAGATGGTAACAGCCTGCTAACGTCCATTCTTTCTATGTGAGGTAACTGCTGTAGTGCCACAGATACATCATCTGGGAATCCTGTGACAAATGCAAGTTTAGCTGTATGGTCCAGCCCTATCCCTACGTATCCTGCAAGTCTAGCTAAGCTTTTGATTGTATTGGCATAGACATTGACTGATTCTTCTGTCCACTTGAATCATTTCAGCTTTTCAAAAGGCCCTTCAGTGAATGCCGTCACTAGTCTCATCTCTATCTGTTCTGCCCGTACTTGGTCTTCATTACTCATCTCAAGGTAGAGAGCAAGTGCATCTCCATGCAGAAAGAGTGGAATGAAACTCGCAAGGTCTTGCACTTTTTGTAGCTTAGCTACCAATTTCACCTTTTTTGTCCACCCGACTAGGTCACCTTCTCCACTAAAAGGTGGTATAACATCCTTGCCCAACCCCAGTAGCCCTGATTCCATGATCTCTTCACACTGAAATAGCTTGTAATGAAAAAAGGGGATCGGAAATCTTTCACGCCAACTATGCTGCTTGTACCAACTTTCAGAATAACACGACTCTGCAACTCACACCAACTCCTCTTAACTCAATGTCTGCTCTGCGCTCTCAGAATAACACGACTCTGCAACTCGCACCAACTCCTCTTAACTCAATGTCTGCTCTCCGTTCTCAGAATAACATGCCTCTGCCTCGCCAATTTGGTCTTTTTATAGCCTCTTCTCCTCATATGCAAATTACCAATACTCACATATAAGGAGTCCTCAAACTCGCATTCCTCTTTTTTCTTTACCCGACGGTCAAATGCAGACACAATTTGAGTAATCTATTCCATTACTTTTTAGACCACATAGTAAATAGCAAAACTTGACACTAACTAAAGTTCTTTTGCTTTCAGGTTTGGTTTTTGTATATAACCGAATTTTTTGAATTTTTTTTTTTTTTCCAGGGTCTTCTCATGAAAATTGATTCTTTCCATCATATAATGTTGGGGACTGTCTACAGGTAAAGAAATTTTGTTTTGTCATTTATCATTGTATCGGCTTTCATTTATTGTGCATCTTTACTCACTTACCCTGCTGGGGCCGTAGAATATACTAACTGCTACCCTGCTAAGGAGTAAGACCCGCTCCCCAACAAGTGTCTTGCAGCTTTGGCAAATGTGGAGTACTCTTTCATTGCTATTACTCCCAGGTCCACTTTGACCTAAAGTGATAGTACCTGTTAGGGTTCTATCTATGAGTTAAATAGAATTTAGTCATTTACTAGACTTGGAACCATTTAACTGTATGCAAACAAATGACTGATGTTAAATTGAAATATCAGTATTCCATCACAATATTTGGAACCATTTAACTGTTCAAATCAATGAATAATTTTGAATAGAATTCTTAGTGTTAGATCGCAATATTTGAAACTATTTAACTGTGTGCAAACAAATGAGCTCTGGCTCATTTATAAACTGTTACCTACAAACTATATTTAAAATATATGTATAAATAGGATTTGGTATTAAATAACCTACCAGGATTGATATGCCATAAGACACAACCAACCAACAGTCTCTTTACTTTTCCTCTTTCTTTCCATTTTCAATTAATCAAGGCTGAATCCTATGGTGAAAGAGAAGCCATCTCCCTCAAAAAAGGGTTCATTTCCTCTGTGTGATTTGCTGAAAAAATTAATTTTGGATACTTGCCAACCAACAAACTTGGAGTTATATATGAGAGAGAAAGATGAATAAAACTTTAATTTTTAAATTTTTTTTCTTTAAATCCTACTCCTCCTCAACTGTCATGATGACTCTAACAAATTTCTATCTCCTCAAAAAAAGTTGTTGCTTTTTTTAAAAGCTGACTGTATAATTTTTGGCTTGTGAGCAAGAGTGAGGTCACTTTATGGTGATTAGAAAGTTGGATTTTGGCCCTATATATATTTGGCTCTTGACATTGAACATGGGATTTTGATTTGTGAACCTGAATTTTTGATATAGATTTCTTTGCTGACTTTCTTGTTGGCACACTTATTGACATAACTGTTATTCCTATTTTTCAATTATGAGAAACTGAATTGAACATAAAACAAAGGGGTATTTAAAATTCAATAAAGAATATTTCTTTAACATATACAAGCAAAAAGAATAACATGTTTATCTTTGCTTCAAATGTGTGTATCAAAGGGATTCTATGAGCTCGGTTTTAAAAAAAAAAGATAATTATTGCTATTTTTTTATGGTTTAAAACAAATACTAAGATGTTTACACTCACTGTTTTCTTTCTTTCCTTTTTTCCTCCTTCCTTGTCCGTCTTCTTTCTGTCTCCCCATTCCTTTTTTCCTTCTGCTACTTATGGTATATTTATCTATAGATCTGCTAGGAAGTCCTACCTTAAAAAGCTTGACCCAATCCACCACGAAGGCCTATGACCCGTCTTAGAAGCCTTCAGAACTTCTCCAGTCGTCAGTTTATACACTGAAGCCCATGAAGTACCCCTACAACTCAGATGTGGAAAAATTGGCTCGGCAGTATTTACACAAAACTAAAATCCTGCCCATGCAACCCAGCCTACGACTGCATCTTTAACCCCAAATACAAACAACAGTTTGAACAAAAAGAAAAAACATCAAATCATTTGGTCTTCAGATGGAACCTATTTTCCAAGAATTCGTAATTTCTGTTACCAATGTACGTAAAAGCATGATGCCACAAATACCATCTTGGATCATTAAAAAACCATCAGTAATCCTCCAATTGAACAAGCTCCCTGAAACAAAAACCCCGTCCCAACACTTATCTGGAAAAAATTCACACTACCCTCTTACGCCATCCTGACCATCAATATATATTTATGGATGGCTCCAAGGATAGCAATAAAACAGCGTGTGCCACCATTCTCAATAAAACCATTCAGAAGAAAGCCCTTCTAATGGAAAGCTCCATCTTCATTGCAGAAGTATGTGCTATTGACCTTGCTCTCAACATCATTTCTAGGGACAAACATAACAAATTTATCATATTCTCTGACTCGCTCTCTGTATTAACATCACTGGAAAATAAAAAGCTGGAGAACCCATTAAATGTTAAGCTGCTGAGTAGACTAGACTCAATGTCTAGTCATAAAGAAATAATTATGTTGGATCCCAAACCATATCGGAGTGAGCGGAAATGAAAGAGCTGACTCGGCAGCCAAATCTGCCTTAGATCTGAGCCCCGACAATATCTCCATTCCGTATACTGACTTGAAACCCCAAATCAAATTCTTTTTTATAAAATGGCAACAATGCTGGAATAACAACAAACTCTTCCAAATAAAGCCCACTTTGGAAGAATAGAGACCAGCCTTCTGAAAATCAAGGAACAAGTCATATCTCGATTGTGGATTGGCCACACAAGTCTCAATCATTCTTTTATACTCAAGTAATGATTGCATCATAGGAGTTATTTAGATTATTTGCCCTTGAACAGTTTCTTTTGCCATCAGTTTTAAAGATAGGAAACAGGTGACACTAGTTATTTATTATAGTGTCACCTGTTTCCTATCTTTAAAACTCTGGTGGCAAAAGAAACTGTTCAAGGGCAAATAATCTAAATAACTCCCATAATGCAATCATTACTTCCCCTTATTTTTTCCCCCTCTAATTCTTAAATTGAATTTTCCTAATTTTCTCTTTATATTTCTATTACATTTTTTTATATATTATTTTTTCAGTACCTTGATTTTTTTTATCTCATTTTCTTTTTGTTTTTTTTTCTTTTCTTTCGTATTCTTTATATTTTCATTTCTTTCTATTATAAACTTGATATCTAATTAAGCATACAAATTTTCATTTTTTTTAAATTTTTTTTTTCATTATTATAAAATAATTTTTTACATATCCACTTGTGATATTGTTAATGGTTTCAGACTACCTGAGATGTTTTACTTTTTATTTGTTTTAATGGTGAATTGCACTTTGGATAGCTGAAAGAATTGGAAGCATGAATATACACAATAAATTTCATCATGATAAAGTCATTATTTTTGGTGATATTTTAATTGCAAATCAATGATTATATGAACATTAGCAAACTCTTAATGTTGTTGATAGGAGGGTAAAAAATGTATATAAACTTTATCCTTATTTTAAAACAATTTTTTCCATATATATATATATATATATATAATCAGGGGCGGAGATGGGACTAGTGCTACTCGTGCCCAGCACGACCAATAACTCGGTCAATGTTATTCAAAATGGATGAAAAATCATCCATTAATTTCAAGGAAACATACTTAGTCTGATCTCAATTAAATTACGAATCTATTCAAGTTTCGATAACTAAGTAGCCAAAAGTTCATAAATATATCTGGGAATAATACAACGATGCTGTTTTGAACGGATGGTCTTTGTCCGGCCACAGTCAGATTCATTGAACATCCCATAAAATCGGCCATAATGTTGAACACACGCAAATCCATGCCGAGCACTAGACCCGTATAATAACAGTAATGTTAGAGAAATCCGCTTTTGGCTGTAGCCAATAGCAAGAGCAACCCAAACACCGTGCTCAAAAATCTTAGCACATTCTGACTGCTGACTGTTGACAGCTGTCTTGGGAAGAGGGAGAGGGACAGAAAGAGAGAGAAAGAGGGGGGATAGCAGATTATAGCCATCCCCGACGTCATCATCATCGCTATGCTAAATGTTGGTTAAACGGCGTGTTTTAATTCGTTTTTTCACTAACAGATCTCTATTTCTTTAATGAATGTTGCATATATTACATTCTGTAACTAAAATTTGTTTATTTGAATACATTTTCAACAAATAATCTTTATTTTAAGCGAAATTGAAACTACTAGCTGTGTCTGTGTATATTGTCATCAGTTTCTTTATTCTAATAAACATATTTTTCTCGTCATAGTAATGAACATCTTCTCTTTTCTTCTATACTTTTGAAAGGAAAAAAAATTATCTTATCTACTGTATTAACAAGACTACAAATTATATAGTATCTTGATTGTTTACAAAAAAAAACACCATGCAAGGTACGTTTGTCAATCTGTGCTATACAATGGAGAATCACGCAATAGCAACTATGATGACTTACTTTGGGTCCACGGACCACGGGTTGGGAACTGAAGTTGACGGGGGGGGCACGAGTAGCAAAAATAGGCTAGAGTCACCACCGAGATATATAATTTTTTTTTTTTTTTTTTTTTTAGAGGTCTCCAACCTGTTTCTGACGATGAAGTCAAAGAATTGTATGATGGCACTCATGTACCTTTAGAAAGTATGAACACTTTCTATGGAACTGTAAAGTCTATTTTCATTTACAATACAAAATAACTTTTTATTGCAAATCAAAACTTTTAAGTGAAATTAAAAGATATTAGAAAATAAGTCAAAAATTAAAAATAATTGACAATATTTATCCAGAAATAAAAACAGATAAAATATACTATTAACCCTACTAATGTGTAAAATCAATATTTATCATTTATTTGTCATGCATCCTTGGTATCTGAACTTTTTACTATATTCTCACATCAACCTTTAAAAAAAAAATCTTTGTATAGGAACATATACACAAAGAATATCCCATATATATATATATATATAAATATATATATATATATATTTACTAATCTAATATCTACCAGTATTCACGGTACCAGAAAAAAACAAAAAAACCCTGGCCAGGAACAAGAGAAAAAGTATCTCGAATCACCGCCCAGGGAAAAAGAAAAAAAATTTTGGGTCAAAAAGAAAGAAAAGGCCAACCTCGTCTGACCCCTTGAAAAAAATCAAGGGATACACAGTCAGTGGTCAAAAGAAAACCAAAAAACCCTCCGCGAGATCCTGCAATGCTACCAATTACTAAAGACAATTACAATGCTACAATTACTAAAGACAATGGAGCCAATTATAAAATTAACCTAAATCGCGAGTCGAAAATCTTCTACTAAAGTTTCACCTTAATGGATCATCAGGAAGCCTACATTCGACTGCAGGCTTTGAATGTAGGCTTCCTGATGATCCATTAAGGTGAAACTTTAGTAGAAGATTTTCGACTCGCGATTTAGGTTAATTTTATATATATATATATATATATATATATAATATTCTCTTAAGTGATTCTTCCAATACTTCCTAAAAATGTCCTCATAAATTCTTTTTCTGATTATCCGATTTAATCTTAAAAGGTTTTATACTATTGCTATTTTTGATCTGATTAGGTAATTTGTTCCAAAAATGTATTACCTTATTAGCAAAAAAAAAATCCAATTACTTTGTAGACTTAGCGTTTGATTCTAGCTTGACAGTAAATTTTACAAACATGACAATGGCAAATTGAGATTCAAAATAGGTGATGAGTTATACGTGCGAGTTTAGATTTTTGTCCTACAAATGGCTCTAGTAGATTAATTAGTAAAGTAATTGGTATCGATAACCAAGCTTCACTGAGGTAAAAAAGACATGAATCTCACTTGTTCCTTGCTACATGGAAATGACCAACCCAAGTGAGTTTTTAATTTTTATCTTATCTATAAAAAAAGGATTAAAGGAAATCTTTGTAAAGGGAAATAAGGATAATGATTAAACAAGCCAACTAAAACTTAATATTCTGCAGTTATTCCTTGTGAAAATAAAAAAGTATATCATGATTAAGAATTTCTATTGACATTTTATTTCTTAAAATTTGGGAAGTAGACCAAAGAAATTGAATTTTTTCTATGTAAATAATTAAAAACACTTATCAAAAGTAAAACAATTGTCTACATCATGACCAGAAATTTTTTTTAAATTTGACTAAATATGGGATAAAAAATGACTTCTTTTTTTTTTTTTTTTTTTTTTTCCGGAATTTTTGCATTTTATTTTTGAGAATTTATTGGTTGATTTAGCAAAGTACATGTGTATGTTTGCTTATATATATATATATATATATATATATATATATATATATATATATAGTAATGGCCCTCTTTGCTCTAGCATACAAAAGAGGATCATAAGGGCTTTAAAGTTTTTGGGATTTAAGATAGAAATCTCATCTAATATTAAAATAGTCAATTTCTTGGATGTGACTTTAGATCTATCAAATAATTCTTATAAACCTTTCATAAAGACTAATCTGAACCCATCGTATATTAATATTAATTCCAATCACCCTAACAACATAATTAAACAAGTCCCAAAAGCAGTAAATTTAAGAATATGTAAGCTATCTGCAAATGAAAAAATTTTCAAAGAGAGTAGTAAGAGGTATATAGATGCCCTTAAAAATAGTGGTTTTAAGGAGGATTTTAGGTATTTAAAAGAAGATATAACAAATGAGATTACTAAAGAAAATAATAATTACGATCAAAAGAATAAAAATAGAAAAAGGAAAATTATATGGTTTAACCCCCACTTTTTGTAAATTAGCAAATATAGATGTAGGTAAATATTTTTTTGAGACTGATAGATAAGCATTTTAAACAAGATAATATATTACATAAAATATTTAATAGGAAAACCTTGAAAATAAGTTATTCTTGCACTAAAAATATTTCTTAAATAATAAATAGTCATAATAATGAATTAATTAATAAATTTCATAACCGAGTAAATAATAATAATATTAATAGTAAAAAAAATAGAATGTAATTGTAAATCGCGAAGTGATTGTCCTATGAATGGTTTGTGTAATTTAGATAATGTAGTATATCAAGCTATTATTTATCCGAAAGAGGACATAAATAATAAGAAATATTATATTGGCGTTTCGTCTACAAGTTGGAAAATTAGGTATGGAAATCATAAATATTCCTTCTCCCATGAGCATCAAAAAAATCAAACTGCTCTATCTAAACATTATTGGGGATTAAAAAATAAAGGGTTAACCCCTGACATTCAATGGTCCATATTGAAAAAATCTAATACCCCAAAATCTTTTGATTATAGGTGCAATCTGTGTCTTGAAGAAAAAATCCACATTTTGCTTTTTCCAGAGCCAAAAAAGTTATTAAATAAAAGAAATGAACTAATAGCTAGGTGTAGACATAGGGCTAAATTTAAACTATAAATAATTTTAAAAAAAGCATAGTTAATTGTGAGAATTAATGTAAATGAATAAATAAAATAAATTGTTAGATAGAAAATTGTGAAAAAACATATAATACATATGTACTACTCATAAAGAGTGTAACTGATTACTGCTTTCTAAATAGTTTTGAAATTTTAAAATATTTTAAATAAATTAAATATTTGTTTTAGTTTAATATATCTATTAATGTATCATTAAGTGAGGTTATTAATTAAAGTTTGAATCTAATTCAATATAAAATCTGTAATTTAGGTTAAAATGTAATTAAAAAATAAAAAAAAATTTTTTTAAATAAATTTACTACATTTCTAACCAAAATTAAAATTTAAAACGGAAGTGGGCTTAATGAGGAACTCTTCATCCCTCTTCTATCCCCTCCCACTCTTCTGTGTCTATTCTAGTTTTTTTATCAAAAAGATCTGAAGAAGTCCTGTTAATTTTTTTTTCGTGTTTTTGGAAATTTCAAAAATGCGTAACAGGATGGAAATAAATTTATAATCCTATGTGACCGGTTTCGTTGTTTTTCTTAAAGAGTGTATATATATATATATATATATATATAATGTGTGTGTAGTGTGAAAGAAAATCATTTACCTTGAAAAAGGGTTTTGACAAAGGAACAAATAAATTTTTGATACTTACCACTTTAAGTATAGCTCTAAATATGGCAATTTTTTTATCCTCTCCAATTGTAGTGACCAATTGCAAATTTTGTCTTAATAAAAAGCTGTTGCTTTTTTATCAGCTTGTAGTGTTTGTTTTTTCTTATGAGAATGCAATGATTCTAGGTGAATTAGTTGAATTTTTTACTTTTTTACTCTTTTCTTTCCCTTTTGATTTGTGAACCTGGATGTGTGATATGGACTTCCTTAACAACTTTATTGTTGGTACACTTATTAACAGACTGTTTCATATATATATTTCCTCAAATTAAATTTGTTTCATATCTTTTGTGATTATCAATTGAGGTTAATAAATATTAACATTTCTTGTTTGTGTTATTGATGATTATCATTTGTTTGTTATGCTTCTTTGGTTATCTCCCCTTTCTTATTTTCTCATATCAACCTTTAAAAAAAATCTTTGTACAGAACATTTACAGTTAATACAATATCTATATAAAGATCAAATTCTCTAGAGTAATTCATCTGATAGTTCTCTTACACAAAAAACCCTAACCTTTTTAAATATTTGCCTCCCTTGAAATAAAACTTCTAACCATCCAGCAAATCATTCAATTTTCTATTGATACAATAGACAAAATATGATTATCAGCTTTAAATATCTCATCAAAACCAACTCCTAGATTGTAATCTTCATTTACTTTTATGATTTCTTTGTTTAATTAAAATTCAACTTAAATGTTTTTGGATTCAAAATGTACATTTACATATTTTTATATTTTTCTATATCAAATTTTATTTTCCAAATCTTCCTTATATGACAATTTATTTAGATCCCCTTTATTGCTTTTGATAATAATCTAACAAGTAGTTTATCATCAGCAACTATTTTTCTGATTTTATATCATCAAGTAAATCATTTATACATATTAAAAATAGCAAAGCTCTCAGTAATGATCTCTAAGGAACATCAGAGGGGATATTCTATGTTTCAGAATAATTTTGACTTTCATCTGTCAAAAAATATCTTACAATTTGTTTTAGAAATAATTTTTTATTTTCACTAGTAAATAAGATAACATATCAAATGCTTTTTAAAATCTAAATATATAGTATCTATATTATCCCATTCTGTAATAAGGTAACTAGAGCTCTCTAACTCTTACATCACATAGCAGTTCTTCAGTTTCTTTGTAAATACTTGAATAAACAACTTGTACATTTATTCTTTGTGCCTTTACCTGAATCTACTCGGTAAAAGAATCATTACATGGTGACAGCAGTGAGTGACTTACAAATAAAATATAAGAACCTCGAAAGAAGGAAAGTGAAGATAGAACATCATGAAGTAAAGACTTCACAAAAAAAGTTGACCCCCCCCCCTCAAAAAAACAAAGACAGAAGATGGCGACTACAAATATTCCGTTACCAACTTTGGACTGGTCAAACGAGAATAAGCAAGAAGCCTTCAATGAGTGGGTCAACTTCATGACTTTCTACTTTATAATTAATAATGTGGAAGAAAGGCTGAAACACAACTACATCTTACTGAATACAGGACCAAAGGCCTTAGAAATAATCAATAATACACTGCTCACAGCCGAACTAAAAGAAAATTCAGAAAACGTGTTCATGATTTTTAGACACACGAGTTAAAAACTGAACAAATGGGTCGAGCAACTAGAATTCATGTCAATGCAACTGAATGAGGACAAAATAGATGAATATTTTGTCAGACTACAGACCAAAGTGGAGAGATGTGACTTCAATGCCAACAAAGAGGAAAGGATTCCCGAGCAAATAATAAAAGGGATGAAGTGTGCAGAAGAAAGAAGAAACCATATTAGCAAACCGAGTCTCACACTAAAAGTAGCCATTGAAAGTATAAGAACGTACAAAGCGAGCATGAAGAACACTCGCTACAAGGACACTAGTGAAATAAGAGCTGGAGTATAACACGAGATGACAGCAAAAACAAAAGACACTGATGATATATAAGGGTTTCATTAATTCAGTAGGATTACCAACACAGGTGATTTGTTTATAGTGGTGACAGTTTCTGTAGTAGCAGCCATAGTTTTTTTTTGTGGGGAGCGATAACAGAAGAATGGTACAACAGTTTAACCCCACCTCCCAATTCACCAAACAATTTGCATACGTAAATTTCCCTGATCAATAATCCTAATCATGAATTGCTAAATAAGTCTTTTAGAGAGGAAAATGCATTCACTCTTTAATAAGATTTTTTTTTTAATCCACCTCATTAGTTTTGCTTAATGCAGGGATTTGACTGAAGTTTTTTTTCTAGATTGGTTACCCTACCAAGGCTAGAGAACCTAGTCTACCCTACTATTTATTTCTCCTCTCTGCTATTAGTAAATAGTAGGGTAGACTAGGTTCTCTAGACTTGGTAGGGCAACCAATCCTACTGAATGAACCTTTATATATCATCATCATCAAGTTGCACTGACAGCAGAGATTTCCCTGACTCTCTTTCAGCATCCGTCCCTATCATCCATCGTTCCTGGCAGGTCTTTTCGACTACATCCAGTATTTGCACAGAGCTGATGTAAGTCTAGCAAAGACTTACATCCAGCATTGTCATGTCCATATGTATGAAACAATTCTTTAAAGAAATCATAGAATAATAGAATTACCTTGAGATTTTTAGCTGATTTGATTGAGAATCAGAATCTGATGTTGTAGATCAATTTCTTTGAAGGTTGTTCTAATTTTTCTTGACTTCTGATTGGACACAATTGAAAAGCAGGTCATTAGAAATCTTAGCATCTAGAGCAGTAAGGGTTAAGCTTCTGTAGTTCTTAATGATTCTAAGTTCACCTTTCTTGGAGGAAGAGGAGGAGGATGTAGTCTTTTATTCATTTCTCTATTGTGTTGTGTTTACATAGTCTTGTATAATTGAAGAATGTCATCAAGGAGGTAATTTTTTTGAGGCCTGCAGATTTCCTGCTTTCATTTTTTCAATACTGCATTAAGTTCTCCCTAATCTATACTGGCTTGATATTTAGGTGGCTTTTCAATATTTTTTTTTTTTTTTTTTTTTTAGGTTTATCAGTGATTTCAGGAGAATGTGATTTTTTTTTCTATCTTCTGAATTTCAGATTTTATTGATTTGGATTTGAATGTATTCTAGTTATTCTTTTTGAGGTGTTAATTCTCTCTGACTTTCTTTATTTTGTGCATTAGCTCCTGTTTGAATTCTTTAAATAAGGATGCTTCTTTTCATGTTATCTCATTATTCCCTGTTATTAATTCACAAGGAACTCAACATTTAACTTTTGATTTGGTTAGTATACTCTCACCTGCTGCTTCTATGTGACTGGTGCTAACAAAGGTTCATTTTTTTGTCATTTGGGGTGTGTGTTTCAGATCTCTCCTATTGTTAAGTATTAACTTCTTACACTTATCATTTATTGATTATATCCCAATTGGTGAGTGAGGACCTGTCATATCCTGAAGCTTTAACTGTTTCTTATTTCTACATAGACTCAAGTGAATTTTTGCTGAGATGATTCTGTAATTGCTAGATACTCCTCTTTTAAGAGGAGTAAACCACAGTTCAAAGTACTCTTTATCCACTTATTGAAGTTGTGGATCAAATTTGCCAAATGGGTCTTTGTCTGTTTGTCCATTGTAGAATAATGAAAGCACAGATAGAGTCCCAACCACAAAATTTTCTGTTTTTCTAAATGTAACTTTACATATGTTTTTTTAGCATTTTGAACCTAACAATAAAAGGATAATGTTAAATCAAATCTTTGCTTTGTGTTCATTAATCTTTATCTTTGTTAAATCATATAAAATAGACTTTTTGCCTCAAATTTCCCAGACAGAAAACAAACTTTTGCCCTTTTCCACAACTTAAAAAAGTCTTGTGTTTACATTTGTAGTATCAGCAATGGCCACCAGGTGTCCATAGACATTAACACTTCTATGATGTTTATTAACTTAAAGATTCTCACAGAAACATCATTTTGTGTTGATGTCCGTGTTAAATCGCAACAATAAAAACTGGGATGGATACTTATATAGTCATTTTTAAATAAGTTAAAATCTCACTCATTGCGCAGATTTTCAGTCTATTCATTTTCTTTTTCAGGGATTAATGTTTCAATTGATGGATTTATTTGCTCTTCCTGAAATTACACTTTTAGCCAATGTCACAGAGGTAAAAACTTTTACTTATATTTTTTTTTCTTTTCAATCAATTGAAACAATTTTCTCAATTTCCATTTGTTCCTATTTTTTATGAATTTTGTGTTCTTGTTCTCTTAGATATTCATCTATAAAAACTTAACAAGTTTTTACTTTGACACTATCTTGTTAAACAATGTACACAGGATCTTTATGGGGGGGTAACCTCGTGGTGTAATGGTTAAAGCAATGGACTGCGGAATTGTAGTCGCACTATTACATTCACTTTTGGACAAATACCTTTGGGAAAGGTATGAACCTCCTTATCCTCCCAGCTATGGGTTAAATAGTACCACTCCTGTTCTTCTAGGAGAATGCCTTTGGCATTAAATAACATACAAGGGTCGATATGCCATTAAACAAAGAAACCAAACCAAACCAGGATCTTTTTTTAAAAAAAAAAAATGGCATATAATTCTGTAAATGATATCATCTTCTGAAGACCTTGTGTTGTTTTTTTTTTTTTTTCATTTCTGTACATTTTCATTTATATATATATATACATACACACACACATTAATAAGTTTCTACTATTTACTTACATAATTGTTTTTTTTTCTTTTTCAGTACTTTATCAAGAACAGTATTCCTTTTGATCCAGAGTATGTTTTCCATGATGTTAGGGTAAGAAACAAAATTTGCTCTAACAAGATAGATTAAAGAAATAAAGAAATAATGATGGAAGATATTGCAAATGAATTTTAATTCCCATCTAAAGTGTGCCATCTCTTGAACAATGAAAGGAGATAAAGGACACTCAAGTCTTCAGTTTTAATTTTTCATTTTAAATCAAAACAATATAAACAGGTATCTATTTATCTGTCTCTTCTGATTTGTCTTTGTTTCACTCTTCATTTGTTCATATTTATCTTTTTACTGTGAACAACTCTTTTTTTTTTTTTTTTTTTTTTTTTTGATACCCTTTTTATATATATATATATCTTATTTCCTTTCAACAAATGTATTCGATTTGATCCTGAGTTTTTAGTAAATAATTCATTTACACAAAATTAAGTTATATCCATAAACTCTTGAAAAGTTTTGACGTATTATTCTCATGAAACTTAAAGGAAGAAATACCCTGACCAAAAAACAAAATGACTATTTTTGTATTATTTATTTATATATAATGTTTATAATACATATTTATCAGTCACTTGCTTATAT
This sequence comes from Sepioteuthis lessoniana, assembly GCA_963585895.1. NCBI lineage: Eukaryota > Metazoa > Mollusca > Cephalopoda > Myopsida > Loliginidae > Sepioteuthis > Sepioteuthis lessoniana. The sequence goes on from OY757924.1 coordinate 95,301,420, forward strand.
GCAAGTGTGTAAGAAAAAAAATGAGGTAATTCTGACTTGATGGGAATCTAAATTTGATTCAACAAATCTGGCGTGACTTACAGTTAAGTGATAGTGAAAAGATTGGTTCCACCTGAATGAATCTACTGTTTATGTGACTACTTAATGAGAAGTGCTGCTATCAACCTGTGTGTCAGATTGAACAAAACAATCTGAGGTTTGTTGACAAAAATAGCTTACTTAAGATATGTACATTATCACCCAGATGTAAGTACACCACTTACATTTTTTCCCCCAATAGTGATTTTCTTCTAAACAAAAGATACCAGGGTTTTATATCCACTAGCACATTACACAAAATGGATGTTATTAGGTATTAATTATTACCAAACTCTACAGCATTGAAACTTAGTAATCAAAAATATGAATATGTAGCAGTTCAAATAAAATATATTTTTATGCAATTTTATTTTTTTATTACAAAGGTATTGCAAAATATTTGTAATTGACCTGTCAGTATTATGAGTTGGTAATGAATACAATGCTCTAACCTCTTGGCATAAAATAACCCTAGTTAGGTAAAACTGCCATTAAAATTTGTCAATCTAATTTTATTGAATATTCAATTTGGTATAACTTTAATCCCTGAAATACAGTTTTATTTACATCATGAAATGAAATTTGCTGAATGATTAATGTTATATTTTAATTTTTGTAGACTCGACAAATCTTTCAACAGGAAATAACAAAGTTGCTGACCAACTTCTTTAGTTTAACATTATAAATTGAATCAAATAATGAAAGAAACAATAAGAAAAGGAATAAATTCTAGGAAAGGTGAATGGAAGTCTTGTGTACAATTTGGTAACATGATTTTGTCTAGTATTTTCCCTCCCAGTTCGCTGTAACAAATTAGCTTTTTTATAACAAATTGTAAATAAAATTGGATTTGACCAAATATAACTGTGATAAATGATGAAATAAATTTCTGATATAAGCCAAAAGTCTTCAATCATTTTGGTTAATATTGTATAATGAGCTTTTTATTAGATTAATAATGAATGGCTATCGTATATTTTGGAAGAATCAATTGTTAAACTATTCAATTTTTAATAGTATTGATAAGTTTTCATTCCTATTTTCAATATGAAATCTTTTTATTTTATTTTCAGACTGCTGTACAAGATATTCACTTATCTGGTGTACTTCATCAGGAAATAATGTCAAATTTAGGTAAAGTATTTTGCTTGCTGTTTGATAAAGATAAACTTTCTTAAGCTTGTGCCAGTGTTTGTCAACCAGCAAGAACTTATTTAAATCAGTTTTGTGCAGACAAAGGCTGACATTTGGAAGACCTACTTGGAGCAATGGATAAGGACAGATTAGGGGGGAGAAAGTTGGGGAAATCCATACTGTTAATGTAACTTGATGATGATGATGGCGGTTCTGCAAAGTACTATGATGAAAAAATGATCTTATAGATTGTTTAACCCTTAGCAGTTTCATATATCCAAAAGGCTTGAATTCCTCACTTCTATATTGGTTTTGCATATAATGTATAAAAATTACAATATTTTAAATTTTCAGATAATTTTTTTAGTTTAGAGCCCCAGATGATGTAATGGTTGATATTGTGTAATGCCTATGAGGGACTCGGGATCAAAAAAAAAAAAAAACTCTTAATTCCTGCTCTTAGTCTCATTTCATTGACTATGAAGGTACATTAATCATTCCTAACCAATGGATCTCTCTTTCTCTTAGTCTATTTTTTATATATATATATATATATATATATATATATATTGTCAGCTATTTGCAATGCAGGTGAATCCTTTATTTCCTATCTTGTCAATAGGGAATCTGGCTCATATAATGCCTCTTGCTCAACAAAATTTCCTCAGTATGTTTTTAATGCCCCTCCCCTATTTTTTCCTGATATGGATCACTGATATCAACACTGAGAGATTTATCAGCTATAAAGTTTTAGTCTTGTAAAATCTATTATAACACTTACCATAGTGTTACTCACACGTGTGTGTGTGTATATATATATATATATATATATATATATATATATATATATATTGGTGGTGGTCTAACTAGTAAAAAGTAAATATTTCAAAATGAATAGGTACTCAAATCATTTCCAATTTGGTTTTGGTTTTGGTTTTTTATTTTATACTCATGTATTACATGAGTTTAGAACATTTCCATTCTTTTCAGCCAATTAAAATCTGGCTGTTAAGTTTCTTTTATAGTTAAAAATGTTTTCATGGATTTGTTTCAATTTTGTTTAATTCCAGATTTTCTCTGTGAATGTCCCTTTTGAAGTTTATTGTCCATAAAGACCTCTTGTCTATGTAAATATCTTGTGTGAATGTACATATTTATTGTGTATGTGTGTGCATGTATACACTGATGTACACACACATTTTCAAAGTATTGGTTGGATATTTGGTGACTTTGTTAATGAACTTTTTTCAATTCTTTTTATTTCTTGTTGATGTGGCTTTCTTTTTACTTGTGTGTGTGTGTGTGTGTGTGTGTGTGTATATATATATATATATATATATATATATATATATATATATATATATATATAAAGTCGTGCTATTGTTCAGTATTTGGGTGCAACCTATGTATATCACATTGCAATTTATCCATTTGATTATGTAGACTACATTCTTTTGAATTGCAGCTTAAATTTCTATTGTGTGTTGTTTTGGGGTTTTTGAAAGTATCAGATTTTACTTCTATGATTAGATTATATACTCCACACCTTTTTATTTGTGCATTTGAAGTTTTTTGGTTGTTTTTCATGTTTTGGGGGTGGGTATATTGAGTATTTTTTAATTCTCTATTCTGTGAATAGCTCTGAGTTATTTTCGTTGTATGTCAAAACATGTGAAGGATTGTTTGCTTTTTAGGTTTTTTTGCGATTCATGGTTCTAATTGTATTTTTTCAGCTACTTTGATTCCTTATTAGTGTTGTAAGATATATCATCTCAGGAAGGTTCCTTCTTGGTGGGTTTGACTGAAGTTTTTGTTATGCAAATCTTATGCGCTAGGGTATAAAGGATGGATTTTATGCTGCTTTTGGAGTGATGGCTCTTGAAATGGAGGTATTGTTGGGTGTCTGTGGGTTTGTGGTTAATGTGATGATTTGGTTGTTTTTTTTAATTTTAATGAAGATTTCTAAAAATAGCTTTTTAAAATTATATTCTCTGATGAATTTTTTTTTTTTTTTTTTTCTGGGTAAATTATGTAAATTGTTAATGTTGCCCCATGAGAATTTCCAAAATATGAAACTGTCATCTAGATATTTTTTTTCCATAATCTAATAAATTCTGCATTAATATTGTTAATGTATTTTTCCCCCTATGATTTCATAGATTTTCCTTTAAGTTACACTAAGATTAGGGTGGTATGTGTTGGTACCATTTTAGTTCCTATTGTTGTTCTTAGGGTTTTGGGTTTTTTTTTTCATCAAATTAAAGTTATTAAATAGGATTAGTTCTATGCTATGAGTGATAATTTCTTTTTACTAAATCTTGGGTGTAATATTTCTAGGTATTTTTCTATTTTCCTAATTTGCTATATTGGTTGCGGACATCAGATGTTACCATGAATGTATTGGGATCAGTTTTTTTGTGGTATGGAATTGAAAAAGGGAATGTCATCTTTAATGTCACCTTTTATCTTTTGTAGGACTGGTTGTTGTAGAATACTAGTTTGAGTCTATTGGTTGTGCATGATCACCCTGCTACTATAGGTATAAATTTGAACTCACTGGTATTTGGAATTTTTGCGTATTCAGATTTTTTTGTTTCTACAGGGATCTTCTTTATTTTTTGTTTATAACCCTCCACCCCCAACTTGTAAATGGTTGGTGATCCATAAAAATTACTTTTTTTTGGAAAGTAGTTTGTTAGGAAGTCATTTCTTAGTTGATGTCTCATTGTGTATTATGCAGAATTTTGTAATTTTTGATACATCATTGGCTATATTGGTATTGATTGATTTAGTTGATTTTATCCTTTAGTATTTCCTGGATTTTTATTCTGTGATAGTGCTGTGAGAGAAACCACACACACGGCAGCTCAAAGCATGCACAAGTATGACTGGTGTGTAAAATGAGATCAGGGAGAGAGAAACGGACAATTGGGAAGATCGAACTCTCATCCTTCCCATCGTGAATCGTGTTTGACGTGATGATTGAGCTCCCGGTAGTCCCTCATTGGGCGCACTTTAGTTTTGTTCTGCTGCAGTAGAGCCATCAGTGGAATTAGCCCTTTGGGAGGTCCCAGCTTGTCTTCTGGGTATGGCACAAGCCAACCATTGCCTATCCAAGTGTGGAGCTCTGTGCATATATTTATTTTGAATTTCTGCCGCTACTGGATATTCTGACACTTCATGTGCAGTCTTTCAGGTGCATGATCCTCAAACCACTTCCATGACACAGTCCACGTTCAGCTATGATGATCAAAAGTGGCGGTGAAGTCAGGTTCATTGATGGAAATGGTTGCACACCTAGTAGTTCTCCTGTCTCCAAGCTGTACTGATTCTGTTGGCTCAACAATGATACCTCTCAATGCTTTTATCATGTCGACCCCTAATAGCAGATCAAACCCCAGTGGTTTGCCACTCACCACCAGCACATTGATCTCCGCAGAATTGCCTTTGTCTGTGAATATGGAGACTACTCTGACACCACAGCATGCACAGGATGTTCCTCCAATCATCTCAACATCCACACCTGCTTTCCTCCAAGATCAACATCAATCTGCATCTACAGTTGTCTGCAAGCAACCTGTATCTATCAGCACCAACCACTGCGTACCATCAACATAGATACCTACTTCTGGGAGCACAGCATTCACATCTTGGTGGAGGAGAAGGCTGACACTCCTGCATTCTCCCCTTGCTCGTTTCCTGAGCAGTTCTGAGCCCAGTGTCTACATTCACCGCATTAGTAGCACCGCGTTTCGTACTTTCAACAGTCTTTTGCAAGGTGACCTTTAATGTTACACCTCCTGTGTCTCCTCACAGTTGGACTAGAGTCAAGCTCAAAAGGGTCTTCTTTCTCTGCTGGTTGTTCCAAGCCCATTCCCTTGGCTGTGAGTGACTTCTCGGGCACCTTCTGGTGTGTGTGTGGCTTGCGGAATACTCAAGAGGCAAGCAAGTTCAGTCACGAAGGGCTGGGATGATAAAGCAAGAGACACCGTACTGCAGCATATGATTTTCAAGACCATAGAATATGTGCAGCAGGATGATCCGGCTGTGGGTATTGGTGTGTGGACAGTAAGGAGCTGAATGTATGCATCGATGCCAGTTCCCTAGCAATCGGAGTAGCCTTGGAGTGGCGCGAGACGGTGTTGGAGGATGCTTGTTGGCTGTGACCTGAAGCTGACGCCCAGCTTAGCCAAACTAGATGCCTTATTGAAAGGCATCAATTTGGCTCTCCAGTGGCAGGGCAAGGTGCTACATGCAAAGACGGATTCTGTGTGCGTGTATCACTGGATATCGGAAACACTGACTGGAAAAGCACATGTGTGCACCAAGGCAGCAAGCAAGATGCTCATTAGGAGGTGGCTGAGCATACTCAAGGAGCTTGTGAAGGAGTACACACTGACAGTGGATGTGATGTTGGTTCCGTCAACACAGAACATTGCCAACCGACTGACACGAGTACCGCAGCAGTGGTTAGAGGTGATGAAAAATGAAAACGCACTTGAACTGCTGATGGGCACAGCCCACATAGATGAACTAGATGTGAGTCAAATCATGGCTATCCACAGAGGTAGTGGACACCCGGGTGTGCAATGCACAACCTATTTCATTAGAATTTGCCCAACAATAGCGAAAGCACCTGCTAAGTCAGCCATACAGCTGTGTGAGGAATGCCAGTCCATAGACCCGGCACCAATCCAGTTGGAAAAGGGAGACCTCATGTGGGTCAAAGCGCCGCAGAGTCGATGTACCATGAAGTTCAGCAAGGGTGAGGTGACCAAAATAATTAGCCCACTGTCAATTTTGGTGAACGGGATACCCCATCATGTAAAGGATCTGCGCCCTCGTCACTGTCATCATACCGGAGGAAGACTCCGACAGCACAACATCCTCTGAGAGAAGAACAGAGAGTCTACTGCAGGATGACGAAGATTCTTAGCCAGACAGTGCACCCACTGAAGAAGCAGGACCCCACCTTCTTGCCTTTACAAAGAAGTACAAGATGAAAGCGCCAACTGCCAGACTGCCATCTTTGTGATCCTGAGATCAGGAGGAAGTGTAGTAAGAGAAATCATGCACATGGCAGTTCAAAGCATGCACAAATGTCTGGCGTGTAAAATGAGATCAGGGAGGATCGATAGGGAAGATCGAACTCACATCCTCCCGATTGTGAATCATGTTTGACATCAGCATACATGTAAATTACCACATTGTGCAATTGACCCGAATGTAGCAATTTGGCATGATTACTTAAGTCCTGCCTAAATGCTCCAGAGCAAGTAGTGTTTGAGTCTTGGCAACACATAACAAGAGACGAGCTTGGATGCAGGTCTGCTGGAGAAGATTGTTGAGGAAGAGAAAAAGGAATATTTACCTAGAGATTTGTACTGCAGCTGAAGCACATCAGCAGACACAACTGTATATGAAAGATTATATCAAGCCTGGAATGAAAATCATTGATATTTGCGAAACCATAAGAAGAAATTGATTCCACGTGTTCTTTTTGTTGCTAAGGAGACATACTATCCATACACGCTCTTTTTCAGATAGGTTTTATTTAAAATGACAACTGTGCTTCCCTTTTTCTTTTTTTTTTTTTGCTTCTTTTATATTTATGTCCTTGTTTTTCCTACATATTTTTTGTTTGCTTAACTGAGAAATTGTTATTTGTATTTGTTTTTTTCTTGTAAGTTAATTGTTCCTGAGTTTTTCAAGGGTCAACTTTGTGTTACTGGTTAATGGAATTCTAGTGTTGCAATGGCCCTTAAATTGCAAGCATCTCTACAAATATAAACAAAAGGTCTGAATATATGTGAAATTTTAAAAATGACCTGATGGCAGGGAGGGCTATAAATTTCAGGCAAAAACTCTTCACCTAACTTTTGTAGATTAAATCTGTTTATTTACTTTTTAAATGCCTGTTCAAATTGAGGTGCATATTCATAAACTGTTAAATATGGTAATTTTCTTAACAACAATTTCCCAATTCAAATAAAAATAAACTTTTAATTAAATTACATTGATTCTTATTTGATTAAATTATACACACTTACACACCGGTTAATAAATTTAAGTGAATTATATTATTTTAATTAAATTAGATTGTTTACTTGTATTGTTTCAAGTCCTCAATTTTTAGGTTTGGTGTTAAAAATAAGTCTGTATTTTTAAAAAGGAAAAATATATAACTATTTGTATAAAGTAAAAAAAAAAAAAAAAAAAAAAATCAAATATTAAGTCGGTGTGATGCAATTTGGTTTATTTTAAAAATCTTTCCTTTTAGAAATGAATTAATTCTAAATCTGCTAAAGTGGATTTGTCCCAGTTGACATAAATAAAGTAAAAAATATATTCAAAATCAATCACTTTTTTTTTTTTCTTAAACATTGGTCATCTAAATATATATTTTTCTAAATGATGGCTGTTTCTAAAATATGAATACATTTCAAATTTTTAATTACAAGGGTGAGCCAAAAGTTTTGCAATATGCTGGTGATGTGAGGAACAGTTCAGCAACTTTAGATTGTCCTGTCGACTGGGGCTGTAAAATATGCTGACTGCACCGCTGCAGAGGGATAAGACCCCCCTCCCCAATGAGGCCGCCTATTGGCCATGGGCGATGACCCATAAAGTGCTATGATGGGATCCTGGTGGTTGAACAGTCATTGATTTAGCGACAGTGGTCAATGGCTTGTAACACACCACTTTGGCCCTTACTTGGTCTGACAGTTAGGTAGGCTCAATCTGATCAATCAGCTGGTCTCATCATGCCCTTGTGGGGGGAGTATGTAATTTGGTTATTTCAGAAGATTGCTCTCTAAATTATTCCCACCACAAATACAACACAAAACTTTACAATCGCGCAAAAGAAATGGAATAGAACACAACGAACATAAAACAACAAACAATTTAATAAGCATATAACAGAATATGAAAACAAATAAAATACATGTGTAAATGGCCTTTTGGAAAATAAAGTTTGACAAGAAGAGAATAAATTTGTTGAAAGATATGTGTGTATATTCATGTTAACAGAGTCCGTAAATAAGTCGTTCTTACTTACATTAAGTTTGTAGCGGGTTTTATGATTGTGGCGACAGCGTGTCGCGTTGATGAAAGAAAGTTTGTCGGGTTTTCCTTTTGAATATAATTCTCGGCCATTTGAAGAGAGTTCATGAACTTTAGTTGAGGAAGGAAAGGAATTTGTCGGAATGTAACGGCTACTGCTTTACTGGCTTAGTGGCTTGTCTTCATTTGAGTGTAAGCTTGTGTCTTGTGTCCGTGGCTTCCTAACTCTGTGTTATTTATAGCCTACAGGTGGATCAAAGAATCATCCTAAAATTTTGGCGCGTAGACATTTATTGACCAATCAGATTTGTATTTTACTATTTTATTTTCGAGCCTAAATATTTTCTGTTAGTTCACTTCCGATCCTATTTTTCTAGAATGTTCTATTCTATGTTTTTAGAAAATTTAATTTAAATGCTAATGCGGTTTTGATCCTAAATTTCTAGAAAGTTCTTAAGTATGTTTTTATTGCTTATTTTAAAACTAGAAAAATGTGTATCCTATACCCTAACACCTGTATGTTTCTTTTCCCCCGAATATACTATTCAATTTGCATTTGTGGAACAATTCCCAACCCTTTTTCACAAGTGTTAGAAGGCAAGGGACTAAGGGTCAATTTTGTTGAGAGCAGTTTTGATGAGTGTTAAATTGCACAGTATTAAAACCAGAAATTGGCAGAGGCTCGGAATTTCACTCTTGATATGAGTATACTGGTAATGTATCCCCATCTCAGCCAGGGCAAATGGGTTTACCTCTTGGCTTTTTCCTAATACAAGTTGGACTCTGTGGTGGAGCATAGTACCAATGAAAAATATACACCAATCATGGCTTCTTCCAAAAAATCCAAAAGATATTTATTTGAATCTGATTCGGAAACAGAAAAGGACTTTCTGAAATTCATCATCATTAAATCACTACAAGATATAAAATTAGATCAACTGTCACCTTTTCTGCCCAAACAAATAATATCCAGTAGATCTAATCCAAAAAATGTAAAACTCTGAAATGGAAACCCGCAATTGGAAGTAGAAACCAAAAAACATGCAGTAAAGCTACTAAAAATGGAGAAATTTCATAATCTTAAATGCCGTGCCTATCTACACACAAAATTAAATACTTCCAAAGGCGTTGTAAGAAGTAAAGAACTGTCACTAGCAACACCGGAAGAAATTGAAATGGCTTTTTAAAAAAACAAGGAATAAAAGAATACAGAAGAGTCACTATTCGCCAAAATGATGAAACCGTAATGACCCATATAACCATCAATACCAAAGGAAATCAGAAATGGCTACATGATAGAAAGGGTAGAGCAGTATATACCAGCTCCCCTGCGATGCTTCAAATGCCAAAAATTTGGACACCACAAAGATATGTTGAGGATGCCAAGTATGTGGCAAATGTGGTGAACGTGACCCAGACCATATGGAAAATGAATGCAGAAACATCAAATGTGCAAAGTGCCATGAGGAACACCATTCCTTTTCAAGAATCAATGGAATTTATAAGAAAAAGAAATAATGTCCATCAAGCACACAAAAAATATACCTTTCTCTGAAGCAAGGAAAACTGTCGAAAGCTTTATGGGAATCAAGACATATGCTAATGTAGCACAAAAAGTAAATTAACCACCCCAGGATAGCACTTTAACCAATAAATACCAAAATCTAATAGAAAAACTGATAAATTTAAAAGCTAATGAATGGTTAACATTCCAAGAAAATCTAAAAAGAATGCATTCAACTGAAACAAAACAAATCTGGCTTTGTATGAAAACTAAAGTAAATACTAATACCAACACAGAAGAAAACCCTAAAATGACTGAACAAACTAAAGAAAAGTGACAAAGGTCACTTGTCCAACCTCCAGATATTTAATAAAGATATAAATGAGAATAAAACAAAAGATATTGCCATTAAAAAAAAAAAAAAAATTAAAAAAACCCAATTAATAGAATTACTCAAACACAGCCCACCCTAATAACCACATCAAACAAATTTGAAGAGATCGAAGAAATAGAAATTGAAAATAAAATTCCAACCAACAAATCTCAAACAAAAAAGTCACAAAAATCTTTAAACTAAATGAATAAAATTATTCAATGGAACATCAGAGGAGCAAGGGTCAACTACTGTGAATTGTTACTACATATTACAAAATACTGCCCAGCAATCATATGCCTCCAAGAAACTCACCTCAAAATCAAAAACCATTATTCATACAACTATATTAAACAGTATACAAGTAGACCTTGTGGTAGATCATTAATAATCATTAACAACAACATCCCTCACAGTGAATTTACACTAAATGAAAACTTGCAAGCAATTGCTATATCAGCAACCCTCCACAAAACAATAACAGTGTGTTTAGTATATATTCCCTCCCAAATGAAGAACTCAAAAAGAATCGGAGCTGAACAATTTAATAGAACAACTACTAACACCCTTCATTATAATGGCGGGCTTCAATAGCCATGATGAGATCTGAGGAAGAAAACAGACAAAAAGGACAAAGTCATAGAATCTTTATTAAATCAACATCAGTTTTGCATGTACAACAATAAATCCAACAAATATCAGCACCCAGCAACAGGCACATATTCTGCAATAGATCTAACAATATGTGACCCTCCTTTGTTTCTAGATTACAACTGGCAAGTACATGACGACACCTGTGGAAGTGACTACTTTCCGATTTTATTAGAAGACAGCACTAATGAATTGAGTGAAAGAACTCCAAGCTGGAACCTAGGAAAGCCCAGAAGCCAATAAAAACAATGAGGAAAACATCTTATTTTTTGCGAACACACTGTTAAACATAGCTGAAGAACATATACCCAATAGCTCTACCTCTACAAAATACAGTAGGCCATGGTTCAATGAAGAATGCAGAAAAGCTGTCAGATTATGCAGAGCAACATTAAAAAATTTAGAATAAACCCAACACTAGAAAATTTAAACACTTATAAAAATAGCCGAGCCAAAGCCTGAAAAATCATCAAAGACTCCAAAAGAAATACATGGAGAAATTATGTTGCCAAAATAAATAATGTAACAAAGCCAAAAAAAGTATGGCAGATGGTTTGGAAAATAACTGGCCAAAATTAAAATACTCCTACAAAACACCCCACTAAGAACAATCTGAAGATTACAGGTGTGAAGGATATAACAAATCATCAAGTTGAAACTTTCTTGCAAAATTCAACTGCCAAAAACCAAAGCAAAAGTTTTCAAAACAAAAGCAGAAAAAGTAAAAATCAAATTTCAAAACAAAAACACCAAAAGCTAAAACCAACCTTTCTCTACAAGGCACACAATACAGCAATTGGACCTGACAAAATCCACTATCAGTTCCTGAAAGAATTACCTGAACCATTCATAAATTACCTCCTACAAATTTCCAATGATATATGGAACAGCAGTGACCTACCTAAAATATGGAAACAAACCAGTTATACCAATTTCCAAAACTTTTAAAGACAATATAAACACAAAAAATAACAGACCAATTACTCTTAACAGTTATGTGTGCAAAACACAAGAAAGAATGGTAAATGCGAGATTGATCTGGTATTTAGAAAACAAATTGATAACTGAATATCAATCTGGTTTTAGAAGCCAAAGAAGCCCTATAGATCACTTGATTCGATTAGAAACATTCATCAGAGGCTTCTATTAAAAAAGAACATCTAGTGACAGTTTTTTTTTTTCAATCTCGAAAAGGCATATGACACAACCTGGAAGTATGGCATTGTAAAAGATCTTAAAAACCTTTGATTAGAAGGCAAAATGCCAATATTTATGCAGAACTTCCTACAAGATAGACAATTTAGAGTAAGAATGGGGGAGGTTTTCTCAGAAGAAAAACAAGAACTGGATATACCTCAAGGCAGTGTATTGTCTGTTACGCTGTTCAATATAAAAATTAATAATATTGTGAAAAACATTAACAGCAGAACAAACTGTGCTTTGTATGTGGATGACTTCCTGATCTGCTACAGAGCAAGAAACATGAACCATATAAAAAGACAACTTCAAATATGTCTTAATAAACTCCACAAATGGACCACAGAGAATGGATTAAAATTCTCGAGCAAAAAACGAAATGTGTCCCCTTCTGTAACCAACATAAGCTCCACCTAGACCCAGTACTGAAAATTGATCACACTGAAATACCAATTGTCGAACAATACAAATACCTAGGAGCCATTTTTGACTGCAAACTCCCGTTCACTCCATATATTAAATACTTGAGAACAAAATGTAACAAAACCATACAATTACTTAGAACTATAGCACACACTAACTGGGGAGGAAGCAAAGAACCATTATTAAAATTATATTGCTCATTAATCAGATCAAGACTCAATTATGGCTGCTTTATATATGGGGCAGCCAAAAAGACATACTTGAGAGAACTAAATACCATAAACCACCAAGGACTTAGACTAGCCCTTGGAGCATATAGCACTTCTGTTGAAAGCCGATACACTGAAGCAGATGAACCACCTCTTACACTAAGACGTGAAAAGCTGGCTCTCCAATATTCCACAAAGCTGAAATCTTGCCCATTCAACCCAGCTTATGACTGCACCTTCAACCCGAAATACAAGCAACATTTTGAAAGAAAAAATATCAATAAAACCTTTTGGCCTTCGGATGAAGTCGATCCTACAAGAATAAAAAATACCACTAAATCACATACATGAAAGCACTTTACCACTAACACCACCCTGGATCATTAAAACTCGAAAGTGATTCTCAAACTGAATGAACTTTCTAAAACCAAGAGAAATTTCACAATATTCTCCAACACCATCCTGACCACCTCTATATCTTTACGGATGGCTCCAAGGATAACAAAACAGCGTGTGCAGCTGTTTTAAACAAAACAATTCTTAAAAAAAAAGCTCTTCCAATAGAAAGCTCTATCTTCACAGTAGAAGCCCGTGCAATAGACCTAGCTCTCAACATCATCTTGAAGAGTAAACATAAGAAATTTATCATATTCTCAGACTCACTGTCTTTCTATCCTTAAGAAATAAAAAATTTGAGAACCCTCTTATCTGTTGAGTAGATTAGATTCTGTCAAATAGTCAAGAAATAATTATATGCAGGATCCCAAGCCACATTGGTGTGAGAGGGAATGAAAGAGCAGACTTGGCAGCCAAATCTGCCTTAGATCTGACCCCCACCCCACCCCCGACAAATTCAGGATTCCATATACTGACCTGAAACCCACAATCAAATTCCTTCACACAAAATGGCAACAATGATAGAACAATAATATCCATATTAAACTCTTCCAAATTCAGCCCATCTTGGGAGAATGGAGACCAGCTTTGAGAAAATCAAGAAGAAAACAAGTCATTGTTCACCAATGGTCTAGGAGACCAGGGTTCCATCCCAGGTCGAGTCATGCCAAAAACTCAAAAAATGGTACTTGATGTCACCTTGTGTAATAATCAGCATTATAAGGTAATGATCAAGGGTAAAGTGAAGCAATCCAGGGAATGGAGTAGCACCCTCCCCTGCACCTTGGTGTAGTAGCTATTGAAAGGGGAACCTTCGGTTCACTCTCGACAAAGGTCGCCAACTTTACTTTTTACTTATATCCTGGTCGCACATTGGTCATACAAGGCTTACTCAATCTTTCATACTGAAACAGGAACCACAACCACAGTGCTTGACCTGTCAGACACCTTGCACCATTAAATACATTCTCAAAGAATGTAGAGGTTTCAAAATAAATAATTTAATCTGTTCAAGAACATCAAAATAGATGTTCTGTCCTTCTGTGGAGAGATAGATTTGTACCAAAAAATATGACTAATTGAAGTCGGTTAACTATGTGCAAACAAATGGAATCCTGCTTATCAAAAATTTTACCAACTAAGTATTTATTTAGAAATCTTAGGTTGAACATATATACATATAAACAGAATTTGGCACTAAATAACCTACAAAAGTTGATATGCCATAAAATCCAACCAATCAGCAGCTTTGGATACTTTTGCCGAGGTTGTAAAGATGAATCCCACTGGACTGTGAGATGCCGAGCTCACCTGATACTCTCTGAGTACCACTCATCAGATTTATCTCTCTGGCCTGGAGTATATCCTTGGAATCCATTTGTTTTAGGCCTTCCTAATCTTTACTGATCATAGAGATATTTTCAACCAAAGCAAAATCTCTTAAATCATCTGCTTAATGTATTGTGTTCAACTGTGCCTTTTGAACAACAATGTTTTTGGTTGTTTCCGCAGCATCATGGCACAGCTTGAACTTGTAAAAGATAACTTCCCAAATTACATAACATAGCACATTCATCTGTACAGCTTTCAAATCACACATGTAGTGAATCAATGCACAACATGTCAGCACACCAACTACCATGATACTACCAACCACAGCAGGTACCTACCATGGCTCAAACTGCTTCAGTTGTGTGATATACATGCCGCAAACATATATCAAAATTATTGCAAAACTTTTGACTCACTCTAGTAAATTAACATTTATTCTTTGCATTGTTTGAATAACAATTAACATTTACTTTGTTTTTTAGGGAAATACTTGCAGAAGGGCCCAGAAGTTTTGTTATTGTTACAGAGGCTTACAGAAGCCAAGAAGAAGTTGTTTCTTATTACAAACAGTGGATTTCCATTTGTGTAAGTATGCCCTCTTTCTTCTATTTTGTAAATAATGACATGTCTGTCAAATTTAATTTTTGCAACTTTTTGATACATGACTTTATAAAGAAAAATATTTCATGTTTATAATTATTTGGGATTTAGAAAATTCTTGACTACCATTGCATAAAGGAAAAAATGCTCTGTATTTTCTTTTACACAATACATTTGTTCTGCTTCCCAACCAAAAAAGCCAGTCACAATGGTTTTGGAAAAAATACAAAACCAAAAACAACTATTACAACATATGAGACGTATGAATATAGATAAAAAAAAATAATCATAGCTTAGATCTGACACTAGGTCACAAATATCAGGCACCCAGTTAGGATGAAACTTACCTCTCAGTTGTAATTGATCTAAAACATTAGCTTAACCTTTACACTATGCCAAGATGTCATTTCTTTTACTAAGCTCTCTTTAGTCTGGCACATAAGCCTCAGATTATTTCTAAATGGTTACTTATCAAAGTACTCACCAGGGTCATTACTATAGTCGGTCACAAGAGTTCAAGGAGAATGCCCTGTGTTGTAGTGGATCCCCAAAATCCCTAGTGGGCACTGGCGGATCACCAAAAGCTCTAGTGAGCCGTTGGTTGTTGTAACCATTGCCTTCTCTCATTTTCTTCAAATGTTTTTATATCACAATTTGTCCATCTCAAATGGATCATTTTTATCAGAATTTCTGTGAAAAATTATTATGCATTAATCTATTCAAACTACTGTCCTTATCTTGGTTGTTTATAGTAATAACATTTCAGCTGTTTGTTTCCTTTGGCCTTTTTCAGATACTTTTCATAACTTTATGGAGAATATTGAACTGAACTAAAATCTTTGAATGAAGTGTAGGTCATATGCAAAGGTGAACTCGTTACACGTGTTGGCAGATTATCAAGTTGACAAGTTGTTTTGGAAATCCCCTGGGGCAACATATAGGATATTTGTTTGGAAATTGTTGTTGAAGGTTGGATATTAAAAAAGTAAACAAATTGATGGCATGTCACCTGAGTTGGGAAGGTGATGTCACACTGGAAAGTTAAAGACAACTGTTCTTATATCATTAGAGAATGAAATAATTAAGATATATAAGCAGAATTATCTTGTTCAGAATGGGGCAGTACAGAGCTTGGTTGAGTTCAGAGCCCTCTGCAGTGAAGAAATTGTAGTCTGGTGTTTTTGTTTGTCTATCACTCCTGAATTTCATAGCATTTCTATATAACAACGGTCTCTCTTTTTATTCTCTTTTCTCTTGTATTCGTTTTGACTGCTGAATGATATTTCACTGTCAGCCATAAACTTTTCATATTTGAAGCAACATATCTGTCTTGTATCTGAGAAGTGTAACACTTATTGCTGTTCAAGATGATGCCGGGTCAGTGAGGCAATGTTACATGGCTTCTATTTGGTGCTGTGATGTTACAAATTTCCAAGTGTATAAAGGTTGGTTAAATGCATCTAGTTAACTAGTTGTCATATATTTGATCCCTTGGGTCAGTCAAAAAATGTTATTTTTTTGCTTCAATGAAAAAAAAAAAAAAAATTTTATAACAAAAGCAGATTCAATAAAATTTACTAATGTGATATTCTGTAAGCATGGACAGCAAAAAGGTTTGGTTTTAGTTTCTTTGTTTAAAAGCATATCAACCATCATGGGTTATTTTATACCAAAGCAATCTTTGTAAATGAACAATAGTGATACTATTTAACCCATATTTTTTTGGGGGGGGCATTAGTCTGAAATATAATAGCATGGCTAAAATTCAAACTCTCTTATTTTGCAATGTTGCAATCCAGTATGTTAGCCACTACACCACAGAGATTCTTCCTAGACAACAAAAACAGAACAATTCATTTGTGCTATAGGTTGAATAAATGGTTTGGTTTAAAATTCCCACAAGCTTACCAAATATGACACACATCAGAAAAATGCTGGAGATTCCTATTGCCAAAAACAACTAAAATGAGAATACTGATTGATATAGTTCAGTGTATAATGATAATTCATCTTGAAATTGAATGACAGGAAATAATCATTAATTTCTTGTTTTTTGATTGAACTTTTTCAGACAATTTTGGTAAAAACTGTATATCAGAAATGGATAGTAGCTTTTTCAAGCAACAAAAAATAAAAATGATTTAATGAGTTTTTTAAAAGATAATAATGTACCGGCAGAAACTTTTGGAAAATTGAACCTCTTTTAGTTTTGCTTAATGTTGTAAATGCATAATTTTGGCCAATCTACTTAAAGAAAGCTGAATGCTGTTAGCGACATCAGGAAGAGGAAGAGGAAGTTCAATTGTCAATACAATTTTGGTTTTGCATAAAAATTGCTATTTTCTTTTTTCGTTAAGTCGAACATACATTGTGAGTTCTAAAAGACGACCCTCTTTTCAGTCGCGTCTCATCAAAGAAACCCTGTGACAACAAGAAGTAGAAAGGAATAAATCTAGGAAGTTGAGGACAAAAGCAAAAAAGCCCAAGGTGGTGGTGGTGGTGGTGGAAGAAAAACCATTTAGCAGGAGGGATTGGTGCTGGGTTTTTTGTTTTTCTTTGACTGTCAGGCTTGGTTGCAATATAATCGATAAGGTTGAACAAAAGATTATAAGATTCCTTTTGTTTGCAGAGGGTGGGTTGGTATTTAGTGAGATAGAGCACCTCTAGAACCGACAATTGTAATTCATTATTAGACTTCAAAAATAGTAAATATGTTAGGGTTATAGGCATTGATACAGGATGTGTTGGCCAATAAGTGCCGAGTAATAAAAGGCTTCTGATTACACAAATCAGTTGAACGGGTTAAACCATTTGATCAGATAGCAAAGGGCATATGTTGCTTTATTGTATTCTCAAATCTTTAGGTAGTGTAGCCGATATAGCAAATGTCACATTTACAATGAAATTTATAGATTAAGAAACTTTTATGATGACAGGATACGCAAATCTCTGAGCACCCCCCTCCCCAGATTAGGTGGAAAAAGTGTGTTGGATTTAAGAACAAATCATTGGTTAACAGAATTGGCAGATTTTTTTAATTTGTTCCATCAAATAGGTGGAAGCATTGCCTTTCCAGGATAATTTAGGATATTCAGGGCATTTTTCAGGGTCATATTTAGTGTTGGGAGAAAACTATATATATATATATATATAATCTTCTGGTACAAGTAACTTTGTCCTCAGGATATCCTTTTTTTTTTTTTTTTTTTTTTAAGAGTAATTTTAATAAAGTTGAGTTCGTTAGTAAATTATGACTTGGAGCAAATCGTTAAGGCATGCTGAACGAGGATTTTAACTTGATTGATTTTTCATCTTAAGGGGCAAAATAACCCTCAGCATGTAAATATAGGTTTACAGCAAACAGAAGTTAGAAAACCTAAATTAGTATGTTCAACTAGGACATCAAAGAAAGGCATTTTTCAAATTGAAATTCCCCACCTTTTAAGTTTTTGGGGTTTTTTTTTTCTTCATCTCCTTTGTTTTCAACTTTTTTGATTTATTCCTCACTATTGCTTACTGTCACAGAGATTCTCAGACAAGTTGTAACAAAAAAAATTCCTTTTTATATTTTCTTTATTGTTTGTATTCATAATGATTTAAATAGTTGTTTAGAGCCAACATGAAAAAATAGACAAAAATATCAACTCAATAGCAACTCAATGAAAATGGCAAATGCAGAAATTTAAATGAGTTTAATACATTCACCAAAGAGAAAGTTTAATGAGTTCTTGACTATTATGGTGTGTCGATTGCATCGGTTCTTTGACTCTCTCTCATCATCCATCCATATTGGCCAACTCTCATGGTAAGTTCTCTTGGCAATATCTATTGTCGGCACAAAGCTGATGATTTCTTTTTTTTTTTTTTTTTCTTTTGCTGGTCAACCAACACTGTTAATGTTTTGTAGTCCATAAGAGAACATTGCTTATGATTTCATCCTGATTTAAGAAAGATATGCTGGGCACTGTTAGGAAGTAAGGACAAACTCATGAGCGTCTTTCTTGGATGGTTTGTGAGATGAGAGGTAAGTGGCCATACATCTGCTGTTTTTAGGATGCTGCTTACAGAATTTACTCAAAACGTCATGCAGCATCGTTGTATAGTTCCCATTTAAATTCTCCAGGTATTTTCTTAAGGTCTATGTGGTGCAATCATACAATAATACTGACAGCTATTGATTGGAAGAATTCCCATTTTATCTTATCTGAGAGATTGATGGTTGCTGACTCACTGTTGCCCCTGGGGATACCATTGGAATTAAAGAAGGAATAAAAATAATGTAAAAACAACTTCTGTGTTCATACCAGAATTGGTCAAATGGAAAAAGGGTTAATTGTATATTGATTTTTTTCTTTTTTTTTTTTTTTTTTTTTTTTATTGACAGAGATGCTGGAATGCGTTATATTGTTGGTCCTGATTGGCAGTCTCTTTTTGATGTAGTTATCACTAATGCCAGAAAGCCCAAATTTTTTAATGAAGCAACTCGGTAAGAATGATTTTTAATCTTCATTTTTATTGGGTAACTTTGAATGGTTGAGCAATTCACTTCAAACGTAGATAAACTTTTGCGTTCAGCTTTTTTTTCTTTTTTTTTTTTTTTTTTTTTTTTTTTTTTTTTTTTTTTAAAATAATTGTCTAAATAAAAGCATTTATTACTGTTAATAAAACAAGAAATGCTAATAATAGAAACAAATAAATGACAATTATCTAAAATAAAAGATCCATCTCAATTTTTAGAATGTCATTAAAAAATTTCTTGGAACTTTTTTAATACCTGAATAAATAAATCTGAAGTAAATCTTTGATAGCAAAATGTTTCCAGATTTTATCACTCTTTTAAAATTATTAAAGGTTTGTTTTCTTTACTTTAAGGCATATCAACCTTTATAGGCATATTTAATACCAAAGCCATCCTTATAGAAAAACAGTAGTAGTAGTATTTAAACCCCCCCCCACTAGCTGGTGAAGATAAGGGAGTTTGTATCTTTCCGAAGGATATCAGTCTGAAAGTGAATGTAAATGACTTGACTGGAGTTCAAACTTGTAGCTGATATTGCAGTCAGCATGTTATCCACTTTGCCATGGAGACTCCCTTAATTATTAAAGAGCTAGAATTTTAAACTAATGATTCAAAACTATATTTTGCGAGGACTTTTAAGTTAATGAACATCAGCAACAAGTTAATATTTATAGATACCTTGTTAGTCATTGCTCATACTACAAATCTAAATGAAAAAACATTTAAGTTTTTTTTTTCTGGTGAATGGGGTGGGGGAGTTGTTACTTTGGGTTTTTGGTTAAGAAATCTCAAAATCTGTTTAAAAGAGCAGAATTTGCTGTTTTAGTTTCCGAAAGAACTGTGGGGTTTGAAGGCTTTGAAGATCAGGAGCTAAGGGCAAGGCTGTGTTGCCGTAGATATCTGATTCCATATTTTGGTTATATTATTTTACCCCACGTTGACTGGCCGGCGCAATGCCTTGCCCAAAGAAAGTCCCAAAAGAAATATACAAAAAGAAAAGATAGAAATAGATAAGAGACAAAACATTTCTTCTATACTTTCCTTTATTTACTTGGTGAAGGGACTAACCGACGCTACGTCCCAAGACGTACGCGTGGTGCCCAAAACACCAGACAGCAAAATGGTGTTGTTCGTTCGACGGACATTGCCTGAAAGAGAAAGATAATATCATCTCCTTTTTTAAGAGGAATGCCTTTTTTCTTTTACGCATGCGTCATCTCCTTTTTGGTTAGAGACCTCTGGGAGTTTCTTCAAATTTAATAGTTTTCTTTTTTATTTATTTATTTATTTTTTTTAATTCAATTTTTTATTTATTTATTCGTTCCCTACAGAACAAAGTTAAAAGCCTGTTTGCATCTTAGGTTTTAATAATAATCTTTCTTTTGTTTTCAGACCATTCCGTATCTATGATGCCAAAACTGGCACACAATCTTGGGACAGAGTTCATAAGCTGGAAAGAGGGAAAATCTATCAGCAGGTGCACTAACCATCAAATAAAATATTGTTTATTTACAACTGTACAAAAAGTAAAATTTTAAGTCTCTTCTCACTACACAGCAAACCAATCATGTATAAAAGCAATTTTATCTTTAGGAGAAAGCAATTATTCTTAACATTATTGGAGTTTAAATTTTCAAGAATTATTTTCAATTAAAAATATTACAATTCAAAATTGTTAGTTTTTTTTTTTTTTTTTTTTTTAACCAGGCATTTATTTACATTACCTACTGTTTACTTAGAAAAATTGGCCTTCAGATTTCAAAAGATATAAATAAATTTGGATGTTTTCTTTTCATAAAATTTCTTTTCTAAAAGTTTTATTTCTCATTTCAGGGTAACTTCTCATTGTTACGACAGATGACTGGATGGTTTGGGTCAAAAGTTTTCTATTTTGGTGATCATGTTTATAGCGATTTAGCTGTAAGTAGATTCAAGTTCTCTTTTTGTATCCTGTCTGTTATGTTATACTTGACATTTAAACATGTATGTATGTGTATGCATGATTTGAATAAATGAAAAAAAAATGTCCTTTAACTTGCTGTCAATAGGAAATTGAGAATTTTATAGTGTTAGTGTGTGTGTCGTAACAGAAAAACCTGTGACTGTGTGCATGTGTATTATTATACCTCTTCTTTCTTAATTATCTTATCCTTTAGTGGTTGTTTTGTTTTGGTCATGCGAAAAGCAGAAATAAGGAAAGAAAAATTTAAAAACTTGTATGAAAGATTTTATTACTATAAAACCTTTTTCTTGATTGACCTCTAGTGATCTCAAATGACATGATATCAACTTCATGTTGTTGAATAAAAGAAGTCTTGGTTTTTTGTGCCATGACATCAATAGAACTTGTCATTTTAATGTAAAAGTGACAAAAACACACTAAAAAGAGGCTCGTTTCTTCATATAAATTACATGATGAATTCAATAAGTTTCCAGACTTTTTTCGTACAGGCATTTAAAATTGTTGTAGACTCTTGAAAATTCACAGTGTTATTATTATACATCTTATGAGATGACTGACAAATTTTTATGATTTCAGCTTCAAATGAACAGCTACAACAGCAATTAGAATACACCCTACTAAAGCCTGATTGTCACAGCCAGTGAATTTCAAAAATGCAATCTGAACGTGAGGACACTTCTGAAGAATGATATGCAATAAAATTGTGTTTTAAACTTGGAAAAAATGCCACAGAAATGTATGGAATGCTTCAGACTGCTTTTCGACCATCTTGCATGAGTCGAGCATCAGTTTTTGAGTGGCATAAGAGATTCAAGGAAGGCAGGGAGTCTGTGAGGGATGATGAGAGCTGTGGGAGGAGTACGGAAGTCAATAGACCAGAGTTGATTGGCCAAAGGGTTAGGGTTACTATGTTGAGATTTTAAGGGAGTTCAGGAAGAGATTCCGTCAGAAGGGGCTAGCACTCTTCAAATCGGCTCAGTGGCATTTCCACCGGGACAATGCACCAGTTCAAAACTCCATCCTTGTCACAGACTATTTGACCAAGATGGGCATCAAGACAGTTCCCCACCCTCCCTATAGACGAGACCTTGCTCCCTGTGACTTTTGCTTATTCCCTAAGCTCAGAGGCTGTCATTATGAGACAATTGAGATGAAAGAGGCTGTGACGAAGGTCATTGACATGCTCACACAAGAGGACTTCCATGGGGCCTTTCAGAAGTTGTTGGAACAGTACAACAAGTGCATTGCAGCTGGAGGAGATTACTTCAAAGGGGACTAGAGTTTCATGTGTGTACTATCAATAAAAGTGCCCATACAAAAAAAGTCTGGAATCTTATTTAATGATCCTTGTAATATTGAGCGAGTTACAACTACATTTATTTCAACTTTCTTTTAGTATTTCCATTTTCCTTCAACATTTTTCTGGATGATTTTATTTTTTTGTTTTCTAACAATTTCCTCATTTTGTATCTTTCTCCATCTTTCTCCATGCACTCCTCATCTTTTATGAAATTACCAGAATCCCTAGACATTGAATTTGTGGAATGTGTGGTATAACAGTTATTGCCTTAAGAAATGGATATGGTGACCAAAGTTCAATTTCAAGACAAAGCTGTTTGTATTTCACTTAGCATTAATTCTCTTGGGGAAAAGCTTCTTTTTTTTTTTTTCTAGCTAGGGCTACTCCCCTTAAAATTTGACCTTGTGTCATATCCTACCTGAGGCAGAAAAATTGGATAAATACTATGATTTATGTATTTTTATAGTATAAAATTCTTCAACTTTTTAGTGTTGTTGCCAAAAGCTCTTTTAACTGACTCTGACAGTTTCTAGAAAGTTCAGTTACTTCTGTTGATGACCAATTAACTTTTAACTGATGCCAGTGTTCAATACACTTTGTTAAAAATTTTCCATTTCACCTACTGTATGAGAAATCAAGTTTGTAAATTCCTTTTTGATTGTTGAGCTGTAACTTGTCCTAGTTATTAAAAGCAATTTTTCAAATTTGGGCCTGATGTAAAAATGTTATTGAATTTGGGCCTGATGTCAAAATAACCAAAAAACTATTATATACTCCTGAAAATTAAGGGTCATAATGTTTTCCTAACCTAATCAGAATTTAAAACCTTACATAATGACTTTTTTTTCTGTAAGGAAACTTTGTTCTGTTTCTAAGTTGCACGTATGTCTCTTATGAATAAATAGATCAATAAAATATTCAAAAGAATGAAAGAAAAATATGTGAAAACCAAATTTAGTTGTGTATTTATTTTTGACATTTCACTCTCTGGTTTTCATCAGATAATGATTTTTGAAAAAAATTTTAAATCTAGAAAAGAAATCTTGGTGGGTTGGTTTTTTGTTTAATGACATATCAACTTTCATGAGTTATTTAATGCCAAAGTCACCGTTGTAGAAAAATGATAATGATACTTTTTAATCTTTTGATGAACATATTAGCAGGACTGATGTTTGAAATGACTCACTTTGATGTCGGCAATCCAGCATGTTAGCCACTATGCCATGGGAACTCCCTCCTAAAAAACTTAGAAACACTAAAATGTCTGCATGGTTGTCATGGCAGCATAATTAGGAATGCAAATTGTCATGAAATTTTAAAATATGTGAATGAAAAAACATTTGAAATTGTGATTAGGATTTATTTAAAGCTATAACTGAAAGGACTTGAAAATGTCTATGAGTACAAAATAAAGTATCATGAATACTAAATTCGAATGTAAATAGTGTATCAAAATTAGTGAATGTTGGAGTGAATGTTATTCTAACATTCTATAAAATTACGATTAAGCCTATTAATGGCAAAACGTCATAAATAGATACTCTACCAAATTTGGTTTTCATGTCATATTTTTTCTTTTGTGAAATTAAAAAACAGTCCTGGTAAACTAAAGAGTAAATCTAATAAAAATTTGTCAAAGAAACATATGAGGTTAACTGAATAGTTTTAAATACAAGAAACATTTATTATTGATATTTAATCAATTATGTAAATTACAGGATGTTGCACTGAGACATGGCTGGAGAACAGGTGCTATTATACCCGAACTGGAGGTGAGTATTTCAAAAAATTCTTCAATCTAAAAAATTATTTTCTTACTAGTATTGGTAAGTTTGGTGCCAAGCAAGATATTTAGTTAAGTTCTTATTCAGAACTGAGGCAAAAGAGGGTTTCTGATACTGTGATATGACATCCCAAGAGGCACCCAATGAACATGCCCATTCTCTAAGGGAGATAATTATGTCATTTCCCTAAACTAGTAATTGATCCAAGTTTCCCAGAGAATTCTATAATACGTTGTTTAAGTTCAGTGGCACTTCTGAAGTTTGATCCGTTAAACACTTCTAAGCTGGTTTCATTCTGATATTTAAACATGTCTTCTGTTTGCAGAAATGAAATTTGGGAAATATAATGAGAAATTTTACTTTCATCAAAGGCTAAGTTTTACTAATCTACATCAGTCGTAACAAACTAAATTTTATTTTAATCATATTAATTGAATATTAAATTTATGACTATTTTAAACTATTGCTCCTATATTTAAAATATCTACTGGACTAAGCTTACTCGACTGAATTCACAGAATAATCAGTAAAGGTTTCACTCACTTTCGCAATAGTCTGTAAGATCAGTTCACTTAAAAGTAATATATCTGTTTTCTTTTTCAGAATGAGATTGATAAAATTAATACAGTGGAGTACAAGTCGGCTGTTCGGTGGGGGATGGTGTTACAGCAGATGGTTGAATATTGTCAAGTATGTTTTATTTTATTATCTTTAAACAAATAAAGTTTCAAGATAATTCTTTCTTACCGTGTTTGTCCACCTTGCTTCAGGGTAATTATTTTATTTTTCAGAAACTGTTACTATTTTGGAAACAAATACTTTTTCTGAACTAATATTTACATTATTAGCACCCTCATATATATATATATATATATATATATTATCCAACACTAAGTCAACCGATGGTAGGAACGATTCTATTTTCGAATTTTCTTTCTACAATATCCACGTAATTCAAAATCTAAAAGAGATCTCAATGTGAAATAATAATTAAAAATACAGAGCAAATAATTCCATATAAAAGAAAAACCTTTAAAAATTACTCATATTTTTGTAATATTTATTTCAACAGACCCTATATTTTCTTAAAAATGTTAGATCTGCATCTTCAGACAAAGAAATATATATATATATATATACACACACACATACACACAGAGAAATAGCTTCTACCCATTTATCTACTTGCCCAGTCGGCTGGGGCTGTAGAATACACCGACTGCTTCTCAGCAGAGGGGTAAGACCCCCCTCAACGAATGTCCTGGATATGACACTAAACTATCTGATGGTGAGGTTACAGCAATGCTGGAGCTTTGGGGAATGTGGAGTACCCCTTTATTACCATCGCTCCCAGGTCCACTCTGGCTCGGAGTGGTAGCACCTGATAAGGGTCCTATCTATGGGTTAAATAGAACTAACAGCATACTTATGCTAAACTGAATTGTTTGACTAAACTGAATAGCTTAAAATAGAAATGTTTTTGAAAATTGAACCGTACTTACATCTGAACTGCGTGCTTGTGCTTAACTGAAGTGTTTAAAATAGAACTGTTTTTTCGACATTGAAACTGTATTTACACCTAACTGAATTGTTACATATAACTACAACTGTTTTTTGACATTGAAACTGTATTTACACTAAACTAAATTGTTTAACATAGAACTCTTCTGATATATAACTCTGTGTAAACAAAGTCTGTACTTTTACAAAACTGAATTAGCTGAAGTAGAATTGCTTGACTAAACTGAATAGCTTGAAATAAAAATGTTATTTTACAATTAATCTGTACTTACATTTAAACTGCGTGCTTTTGCTAAACTGAATTGTTTTAAATTGAACTATTTTTGACACTGAAACTATACTTACACTAAACTGAATTGTTATATATAACTGAATAGTTTGAAATAGAAATGTTTTTGACAATTAAACTGTGTACTCATGCTAAACCAAATTGTTTTAAATAGAACTGATTATTCACATAAAAATGGATTTTGCATTAAATAACCTACAAAGGTTGATATGCCATAAAACCAAATCAAACCAAACAATGACTGATGTTAAATTCTTATTGTTAAATAGAAGCTCTAGTAATAATTCAACTGTGTACAAACAAATGAGGAAAAGTAAATGGAATGATTTATGCTGCCTGCATATTTATGCCAAACAGAATTGTTTCCTATGCTAAACTGAATTATTTGAAATAGAACTGTTTTTTGACATTGAAACTGTACTTATACTAAAGTAAATTGTTATATAACTGCTTGAATAAACTGAATTGTTTGAAATAGAAATGTTTTTGACAAGCTGTGTACTCATGCTAAACTGAATTGTTTGAAATAGAACTGATTAGTTACATAAAAATGGATTTGGTGTTAAATAACCTAAAAAAGTTGATATGCCATAAAACCAACAAACCAAACCAAACATCTACCTACCCCTTATATATATTTAGTTACACCTAATTGAAGACTTTTGAAATCCATTCCTATATTTAAAATGTTAATTCCAATCCCTTTCTATTTTTCATTTTTTGAGTTTATAAAGTTTCCTAAAGACTTTTTTATGCAACTGTTTCATAGTTTTTGTATAATAAACCTTTTATTATGAACTTCTCTTCTGTCATCCATTATTCATTCTTTCTTCAAAAGCTTCTTTTTTTTTCTTTGTTGTTGTTGTTGTTGTTTAAATATCTCTGCAAATTTTATGGCTAGAAATTCTTAATGGTATATATTGAAGTTATTCCTTGTAATTTCTTTCAATGATTCCTTTTTGACTTTGATTTTAATTTTTTTTACATTCTATTCATCATATTTATGAATTAGGCTCAAGTAGTGAAGTTATTTTTGGGACAGCACTTTCTATACAACAGGAAAAAAATCTTCAATCAAGTTTTGCTACTTAATAAAGATTTATCTCCATTCTAATCACTTATGGATTTTTGTGGTGGACTAAGTACCTTCCATAGTTTATGGAAGGTACTTTCAGGTTTAGTTTCCACAAATACAACACAAATTTTACAAGCACGTAAACAAATGGAATATGACAACAAATATTAAGAAACAAGCAATTTAATATTCATAATAACAAACATAAAAATAATTAAGATACAATGTTCATTTTATATGCGTGTATGTAGAAAATACAGCTATGGCCAGTTCAATAAAAATGATTTGTTCGCCCATGTGTACGTGTTGGGAAAGTCTATTGAATCAATGTGTCCCGAGTTGGCCGAAGTAAAGAGGATCAAAAATTGACTTTACTTACATACATGTGCATGCGTATGTGTGTGTGTGTGTGTGTGTGTGACCGTAAGTATGGGCCTTTTGCTCTCTTAAGTCCACACATGTTTATTTCTGGTGGTTTATGATCTTTGGCGACAACATGTTGCGTTCTGGTAGATGGCAAAAGAATGTTGCATGCTTCTTCGTCCTGTGTGTGATACTTTCTGTTGTCTGTTGTCCTTGCCTCTCTCTGTCAGGTAGTGGAATGCCTTAGTTAACTAAATTCTTCGTTATTCATACTTTTTGGTGAACTAAAGTGGATCAAAAATAGGATTTTAAGTTTTATTGCCAGATATTTCTTGACCAATCAGATTTGTATATACTTGTTTATTTTAGAGCCTAAATATTTTTCTGTTAATTAGTTTCTGAGCCAAATTTACTAGGATGTTCTTTTGTTTTTTAGCTGATTGGTTGAAAAATACAAAAGTATAACATCAATGTTAAATTGATTTTGATCTGAAATTTCTAGAATGTTCTTATCTGCGTTTTAGGGGTTGATATTTTAAGGCTAAAAAAATGTGCATTCTATATTTTTAAAATGAAAACCAGAAATTAAAGACTTGAACAGATTTGTTCTTACTTTTTATGTTTGTCAGGAATAAAATCATTTCTAGATGACTGAATGGAAAGAAAAGACAGTTTAGGATTTCTGCCTTTCTCATGAAAAGTGAATAATTCAAATTAAATAGGAAAACTTGTGTTGAAACTTTATCATCATTTACTTAAAGTTCTTGAATTGTCCCAAAAAGCTATTTGTTCAATCAACATAACCATTTGGAAGAGAGATGAAGTCTCAAAACAAACTGAACTTTGTGTTTCTTGTCAGTCTCGATAGACTTTTCTTTTGCCTAAGCCATACATTTGTTTTTAAGTCCAAGATCCAGTTTTGGCTGTAAACAGCAGAGAATATAATTAGAAATATTTAACATGTCATCTAATGTGAAAAATTACACAGGGGTCTTTATTTTTTTGATTGCATTTCTTTAGATAGATCTTTCTTCACTTCTCATCTTTTCAGCTTGGGAAGCACACAAAATGATTAACAACTTAGTTCTAGGGGACTTTCTTCTCCCTGGCTGCTCCTGCCCACTTGCCTAAAAGGGATAAGAACTGGATCTATTGCTCAGTGTCTGAGGCAACCCTAAAAAGGGATGCCTATGGAATCTAAGTAATTTTTAAAACTGCCCCACAGGAGCCTGGCTTCCTGAAGAGCACCCAATATTCTGGCCTTGTAGGGAGTTGGATTAAAAGCTTCTAATCAATCTTTCTTTTGCTTTAGAAACTTTTCTTTGCTTATTCTTTTACTTTCTCTTTTTTGATATTTTTTAAAAATTTCCAAATTAAATGCCTTTAGATTTTTTGAATTTATAGCTTAAATGAGAGACCAGCACATTCAACTATGGTAAATTCCTTGAAATTTTCTTTCTTTACCATATTGATGTTTTCTGTTAAGTTTTAGCACTTGAAAGGTTAACATAAAGTTGTCTTTGGTTGAATATTTAGTCATGACAAGAAACCTTATTTTTCTTCTTTGTGCAATAGTGAGAAGAGTTATGCACATTCAGAGCCAAGTAGGCAGGTAAAAGTATTAGTATAATGAGGCATTTTGTTTTACTTTACTAGTATTTTATTGCTACTTAAAAAAAGATATATATATATATATATATATATATATATATATATATATATATATATATATATATATATATATATATATATATTTTTTTTTTTTATTTGATTATTCTGTTCATTAAATGACATCTTGGTTGTCATTCAAAAAAAATATAGTGAATTATTTTTTTCTTGTAGGATAAAGCTGCACCAAATGAAAAAGAAATTTTGAAAGAGTGGTTGATTGAACGAGATAATGTCAGGTAAGTCAGACTTTACCTCTTTCATTCTCAGCTACAAAAAAATTGAACCTGATTAACAGCATACTCCTTTTATAAAGAAATGTATACATTTGTATGTAACAGCTGTATAAACGTATACATACATAGTTATATAACTTAAATTCATCAGCTTTGCAGACACTAAGTACTGTCTGGTGAACTTACCATTTGCAATGGTCAATAGAGATGGATAGGAAGAGTCAAAAGAATCTGTGCTGTTGGAATGCCTTGATGGGGGGATAGTTCGATCAATAGTGGAATGCTAAGAATGTTTGTTTCAATTGTTTATTCATTCTTCACGGGATACCTCCATGAAAATCAGCTTCTCACCCAAATTGATCTTTTCAAAGATTCATTAAAGAGGATGAAAATATCAACCAAAAACTCTGTTCATCATTCTATTTACAAAAATGGGTTTTTAGTTTTCTTTTCCCCATTTTTTTTTTTTTTTCCTAATCATATTTGGCATTCTATTAGGAATACTGATATTTGCAAGTTGAAACTGGAAATTCTGAATATAATAGATTAGTAATGTCTTCCTTTGTTAATATATACCACATACCACTACAGCAATATTTCATCTACTGAAAGCAATGTCACCATGTGCATAGGAAAGGCATGGAATGTTCTCAATGACCATATAGAAACCCAATCTCTGATAAAACAGGAATTCTTCCAAGCTTTTTATTGATGTTGCGGATCATATGTGAAATCTTTCACAGAAAGGATTGCTGACTTTTTACACTTGTTTTTTGACCAGTATGATTTTCAAGATTTTTGATATGATATAATCTTTTTTGCTTGTATAAGAATGTTGGAAACTTGGTGCATATAACATCAGTTTAACGAGTCATCAAACATTCTTTCAAAAATAAATACTGGAATTGCCAACAAAAACATTTTCAAGACAGATTTTTGTACATTTAGATATTTTCTTTTAATGAAAATTTCATAACTATAAATGATTTTAAAATAGTTTCTTTTTTTTTTCTTTTTTTTTTTTTTCTGTTAGGACTTATGCCAAGCAAATGTTCAACCCGCATTTTGGAAGTGTTTTTCGTACACACCACAATCCGACATACTTTTCACGGCGCCTGTCTCGATTTGCGGACCTCTACATGTCAAATCTCACCAACTTGCTACGATATTCTATTGACCACACGTTCTACCCACGTCGACTAGCACTACCTCATGAAGCACAACCATTTGCCAGTATGTTTATCTGAACTTTCATCATGCTAAAGTCACAGTCATTGTCGTTTTGGGTGTTGTGTGTTGGCATGGCAACAAAAAATACCTTAACATAAACAAGCATGTGGCTTTTAAAATTCTGTTGCAGTCAAAAAATTTTCTTTCAGAGAAAATCTAATGGATAAAGTCTTCCTCTGTGCACAATTCTGCTTTTGGGTTTTTTGTTGTTGTTTTGTTGGGTTTTTTTTTATCATATGCTTTTTTTAATTGTTCTTTATTTCAGGATAAACAATTCATTATCTGTCACTGTCAAATTATAAAAATGTATCATGGTTATCATTTTGCTTCCAGTAGAAAAAAGTTTTCCATCATCCATCAGTCTTGAAAAATAAACGGTAATGTGTAATTTTTCAAAAACAAATTAACAAAAATGTTTTTTAAAACAATTCAGACTTTAATAATATACTAAGTATTTCTTTCTCTTTTCTTTTTTTTTCTTTCTTCAAGCTAATAAACTTGAAATCACTCTCTCAAGTAATACATATTGGTTGTCTTGGGATCATATTGATAAAAGAAGTGATGATCTATTATATTTTGGGGTTTACTTAAACTATTAATATACACTGTTTTGCAATAAATAAAACACAAAAAAACATTCATTTTTCTTTTATCATGCAACTATTTGATGAATGAAAAAAATGTGATACTTTTTTTTGTTCTCAAAATCTGATCTAAAGTCATTTATTTTGGAATTGAGTGTTTTCCTGTTATCAAGATTTGTTTGCTTAGAAAAACTGAATAACAGGAATTGTCTTTGCTAAAAATAATCTTCACTATAAAACAGTTACATAATGTATAAACAAATAGCTTAATGATAAAAACAAATTACTTTTGGCAGATTGTATTATAACTTTTAAAAATGTTTTTTCTTTTTGTTGATAATGTCTATAATATTCCTAACACAACTGTCAAGATTTTTCTTGTAATCAGTATAATCTCTTGGACCAAAGCTTCATTGGAGAATACAACACGAAAAGTGATTTTTGCATATTAAAAAAAAAAAAAAAAAATCATGCGTATGTATGCGTGTGTGTGTGTGTGTGTGTGTATATATATATATATATATATTGCAGCATTTTCTCTTTTAAACATGTTTGATTAAATAGGACAGAGACTTTGTGTCTGTCCTATGCTGTCTTTCACCTGATCAAGTCTCCGAATCAGTTGTTTGATTCTAGTAAAAATTCTTGTCTTCAGTAAATTCTCTCCCCACTTCTTGTTTTTCCTACTTTTTATATGAATGGATTTGACTTGTCATTGGGTCTATGATTTGATTATTCACTCACTTGAAAATGGTTCCAGTTGGAACTGAAAGTAAATATAGGATACCTTCTTTACTTCATTCCAAGTCAAACAATGGAGAATTTAACAGATCACAGACACAATCAGCAGATAAGAACTGTCTGTCATATATATATAATAAAATACAAATACACACACACTCAATGATATATTCTACTTAACATTTATCTTCTAACATAATTTCTTTCTTGACTGATTTTAATGGCATGTCAACACATCTAGGGTAATTTTATGCCTAGAGGTTAGGGAATCATGTTCATTGTTTGATAATATTTACATTTTTTGTGTCATTGTTTCTTAAGAATTTCTTTTTTTGTACACAATTCTGTGATATCAAACATTCCTGTCTAATACCAAAAAATTTACAAACAGTTGTGGTGTGTTCAGTAACTTATAATAATCCTTCTTATAGATTAAAGGAACTAATTTTATTGCAAATAATTGAGTCATATGGCACAAAATATTCTATCTAATAATTTTCAGTTTTATTTAATTAATGGAACACTAACAAATTCCACTGTGGGTCAGTTAACCTGGAAGTAATACTCCACACTCTTCAGATCTCTGACAGTTTGGCTCAACATACCCTTGAGACCTCCTTTTGGGAGGGGTTAATCTTACCCCTTTGTAGAGAATACAATCAGTATATTCTAAGCCCTGCAACAGAGCAGTCTTTCTTGTGTTGGACTTAATTCGTGAATGAATATTAATCACATTATACAGTGAAAATTTAAGATCAAAATCCTGCTAATAACTATGTGTCAGGCCATAGATTTATTGACCCACCTTTTGTATATATTCAGAATATATGCAACATCAACATTTTAATGAATCTAAATATAAATAGTTATATAAGCAAAAAATGGACATGCCTATTCTTGTATAAGAAAATGTGAAAATATAAATTGTATTGACTTTTCTCTTTAGAAACCTTCACTGATACAAACTTATTTATAAATTCACAGATATGGAACGCCACACTTGTCTGTAAGTTTAACTTTTTGCACAACAAATGGTGTTGCTGTAGCTGCTTTGTGTCAAACACAATTTTTGTTATTGACTTTTTAGATATCTGTAGGTTTTTACAAAGACATTTGTTGCACATATCTAAGCTCAGATTTTTATCATCTTTAAAAACTTTCAACATGGTTTATTAAAGAAAAACTTTGTTTTGTTTTTATATATATATATATATATATATATATATATATATTTTTCTAACTGTAAGATACTCTGCTGTAGTGTTTATTAAAAATTAGTTATTAACCTTTGTTAACTCCTTTGTCATTATGTAAATTGTTCAGATTAATCTGTAAAACTTCAAAAGGTATAAAGAAATGGTGTTCTAGAAACAAATACATGAAGTTTTATTTATGAGAAAAGACGACAAAATCTACAAATATAACTACATTTTTTTTTTGTTTTTGTTTTTTTTTAATTTATTATATCAACCAAAAGACTTGAATTAACTCTTGGGAACAAATATATTTTTACATTGAATTTTCTAAAGTAACATCCATACCAGCAGGCAAGACAATCTAGTAAGTACTGTAACATTAATTTTAACTTTTTCAAACATTTAGACTTACATCAAGCACCTCCCATGTTTGTAAGAGAGCTCCTATATTTAGGTTTTATATGAGGAATTTGGAATCCAAATTAAAATTACCAGGTCATAAATATGAATGCAATATTTTTACCCCCCCCCAACAAAATATCAGTTACATATAGTGTTTCCACTTATTTGTGTTCTCTCTTACCCCAGAGTAATAGTATCTGTTAGGGACCCATTTATGGGTTATATAAATCTGTTTAAAAAGTATGTATATTCAATAGGACTGTGTTAAAAAAAACTTTAAAAAAAAACAACTAAACAAAAAATGTAAATATGAACATATAATCAATGCAATTCTGTAATCTGTAGGTATAAAATAATCCTAGTTAGGCTGATATACCATTAAAATCAATAATTTCCTTATTTTCTAACCTTGTCTATAAGGCCTGTTGCTATGAGTAAAATACATAGAACTTTGTATTTTCAAATTCATTATTAGATATAATCATGTACATTATGTAATCACAAGAAAAAAATGTCAATATTTGCCACTTACTAAGAAGAGAAAGAAAAATGTCTTTAACTATAAATGAAATACAAGATTTGAGGACTTTAAAAGGAATGTGAATTTATTTTAAAAGGTACTCTTCCACCTGTAAAATAGCTCCAAGAATGGTAGTAGTAGTAGTAATCTTGAATTGCTTTATTCTGATCGCAATCATGAGCTGTAAATACAAAAATATACAAACTTGGCCTCTGGCCATTCATCAGAGGAAGTAACTTATGTCCTTCCATGTCTCCTTCTGGGGGTCTCCCATTATCAAATGAGACCTTCAATTTCTACTCTATATGCCCCCTCCAATCCCCGGCCAACTGAAGGTGTGTGTGTGTGTGTGTAATTGTCCTCGCATTTGTGGGGATAGTTCAAGATGCTAATGTTTCAACATGGTCATTGACTTGAGGCTGGTGTTGTCTGGTATTGTTTTTTCTAATATTATTTTATATTGAGCCTATTAAATCCATAGTGTTATCATTTTTTTTTTCTTCTAGTTTGTTACTCAGGGTATTTGGTTTGTTGTATGTTAGCCCTAAATGATGTGATCAATTTCGATCACTGCAGAGAATTCACCAGGTCACTGCAACCTACTGAGCTATCATATAGTTCTAGCTTTGAATGTGGCTAATCTGTTTTCTGTGTTGCTATCTTGAACCAGCTGTAAATTGGGGTACCATGAGGTTGAAGAACCTACTCCTTAGATAGAATGATGTGGGTTATCAATAACTGGATGAATCTTACAAAGGAAGCAACGATTGATTAGTTAACTGGTTCCATTTCCCCACACACAGTACTGCCAGTTACTAAGTGTCTCCACAATCCTCCCTGTTTTTGTCCACTGATGAGGGTTAAGTGTCATCTTGATTTTGGATTTGAACAGATTTGCTTGTTTGTAATTCTCAAAATGGGTGATAATATTCATTGTAAAAGAGCTCGTTCTGTATGTGCCTTTTAGCCATTGCAGCCTCTCTGAGTTCACTAATTCCTCTTCTATTTACATACCTGGTACTTATTACATAGGACAGAGAGGTGGTCTTTCATAACATGACCATATAACATACTAACAGGAGACATGTCCAGATCCTAGACAAAAGTGTTGGGTCAGCAAAGTACAAGTTGCATAATCATGATACAGCTAACCACGGTTACTGGGATAGTAAGCTCATGAAGTGTATGTTTCCATATTCTTCAATTCTTAAGGAACGTCATATTCTTGGAAATCAAAATGTGGTTCCCCATTGGAAGAAAGTTCTTTCAGTGCACCATATCAGCAGAACCAAGTTTTTAAGGTGTCACAAACCTCTCTCACCTTCTCAGATGACATGAGCGTCACTTCCACCCAACCAGTGTACTGATTCATGTATATAACATAACTTCTACTGCATCGGTCAAAAAAGTCAGTCAGTTGGTTGGAAAGGGAATTTAGCGTTAGGCAGAAGGATCAAGGGCTCTTTATCCTGTGACAGGGCGATAGCTACATATCTGACATTGGGCTCTGGTTTGCCAAACTTGGCTCGCTCAGCATTGTTTTACATTTGCTAGCACACCATTTACACTGGTTTGAAGAATGTAGAGATTCGAGTACTTCAACACAATCTTGTCAAGGTATAAGGATTTTATTCTTGATTTAAAAGGTAGAATATGAATGAGTTAGCTTCTTTCAAGTCACGCCATGACCTCCAGTCGGTTTTGGCTCATTATTATACTGTGTTGAAGTAGTGCAAACTCCACCTTATTCTTGGCAAAATAGAATTGGTCAGGGTTAAAAACAATTCCATTCTTCCCACAGTAGATTATATACTCCAGTATGGGTCAGAACAAGGATTCCACAGAATTCTCGCAAAGGAGGCTATCACCTGTGCAATGGGGTTTTTAAACAACTGTAATATCAAATTGATGTGTACCTAACTCCAGACACATAAAATCTGGTGGTGGTGGGGAGCATGAAGATATCTGAACCAGCTCCATTCAATGATAAATGTGGTAACATCTAGTGACACTGGGGGGAAAACAGTAAAAGCTGTGGTACACATTCTATGCATCCAGAACAGTTTCTTGATCTGAACTGGTATGATAGGGATGGTATGAGATTAGTTTCTTCTCATGGTGGCAGCATTATCCCTGAGCACCAGGTTGTAAGAGTGCCCACGGGTACCAATTCAATTTTAACTTGCATGACATCTTGATCAAGATCTTGTTTCATGTTTCTCTTTCAATGGTAAGGGACATGGATTGGTGTGTGAACAGTTGATGGCATCACATTGGAGGCAAAGGTAATGTCAATGGCTTTCCTGTTATAATCTATAAGAATTAGTGAGGGAATGCATTAAAAGCACTGGATTTAAAATGATCCTGTATCCATTGTTCTAATAAGTGCCTGTTTTTGTTTTTTGTTTCAGGGGGTATGGGATGGTACTAGGCAATGGTGGAATGAGCTTTTTTTTCGTTAGTGACATTCATAGGGTTTGAGCTGGAATGTCTGGACTTGGAAATCAGATGGCTACATGAGTAGATTCTTCAGGGCAGATCCTGATAAGTAAAAATCAGACATATTGTTTGACACACACGTACCATCTGTTGTTTCCCTCGTGTTAATTCTTATATGCATGAACAACGCACCCTTTATTCTGAGTTTGTTATCGATAATGCCACATATTCGATGACTAGTTGGCATAAGGCATTTGTTAAAGTAGACCAGAAATATCAGAACTACTTGGATACCTGGACAGGATGTAATGAATAATTGGACCAGTCTGGGTGTGTCCAAATGAAGCATTATGGCCCCTTCTACTTTTAGGGATGGAGATGGATTTGGGGGCCCTCCTTTAAATTGCTTTCCATCCCACAAGATGTGAGGCACAGTGCTGGGCAGCATTAAACCATTTTTACAGCTCCATTTTGATCTGACAGCATAGCAAGTAAGGGAGAACTTTCAGATTAGTGTTTGAAAAAAAAAATGAATGAATCATGAGTTGTCCTGTACTTGGTTGATCAGTTCATAGTTCTGATTTCAACTTAAGTAGATTTCCATTTTTTTTTTTTCCATGACCCCAAATCCTGCGATTATATCATACCAATTTGACTGCTGGGCAATCTCTTCAATTAATTGATATACCAGGATGGAATGTCTT
This sequence comes from Sepioteuthis lessoniana, assembly GCA_963585895.1. Lineage (NCBI taxonomy): Eukaryota > Metazoa > Mollusca > Cephalopoda > Myopsida > Loliginidae > Sepioteuthis > Sepioteuthis lessoniana. Next base: position 95,338,916 of record OY757924.1, read on the forward strand.
CTCGCAATCCACACAAAGATTTTATTTGACAAAGAAACAGGTATGTTAGTTCTTTGGGCTTATTGAACCATATGGTGCTCATGGCCAGATATCTGTTGGTAGGACAAGGTTGATCGGCCAAAATCATTTAATAGCCATACAGTAGAGTTGTCCATCATTTCCAAGCTGATGAGTCGGTAAACTTTTGCTAAAGTGTAGTGAAGTTGGCAGCCTCAGTCAAAAGTATATTCTGATGTTCCTTGTTGGCAAGTCACACAATCATCTGGCTAGCTATCATGTTGCATGAATTGTTGACTTGCTGATCACAGCCTTTTGGGTTGGAACAAATCAACTGTGAACAAGCAAAATTTAGCTTGAGTTTGTAGCCTCATTAAAAATGAGTTATTGATTCACCTATGTGTGGGGTGAATGATCTGCGGACTTCTTTATGCAAAACTTTAACCACAATGTATCAGATGTACGACAAGTCTTACCTCAGTAGACAAATTTAAGGTCTCAGCCCCTTTAAAGACCAAAAGGATCCTGTTGACTTCAGCATATTATCCTCAATTTGTTGCAGATTTCAACTGGGTCAGTAAGCTTGCACATTTCCTTATACTGAGTCCAAGCATTAACAAATAATGCCTTGTCATTGTTGGTTGTGTTGACTTCAATGACGAGATGGTTGGTTATTTCTTATTTATTTATTTATTCATTTATTTTTTGTGTTGGACACCTGCATCATGTTAGAAGATCTGTCCTTCTGTAGTTCTATCATCTGTTGTATAATTTGAGCAATCAAATCAAAGGTACTGCCTGATGTAGATGCCATGTTTTCTTTTGTTTAGATAATTCCACATATTCACTAGTGTCATATAAAATAACCACAATGAAAATAAGTTGTATCCAGGAATTACTTTATCAAATGTAATCCTCACAAATGAAACAATCCAAAACTATCCACTCGTGGATAAATTGTCTACTGATAATTTAATAAATCATTTTTACACTTTTTTGTCCGAAGAAGCCTACAGAAACATTTGAAATTTTATTGAATTTTTTATCTACACAAGTAAGATATATTCCTTAATTTCATTCTTGCAAAAAAAGTCTATTTAAAGACTTTTGCCAGAAAAAAAAATTAAAATAATTAATGATATATGAATATTTGTCTCTGCCTCCCACCGGACAGGACTTGACACAAGGTCAATGACCCGTAGGTCAATTATAGTGGGGATTTAGGGGAGGGAAAGGTCAGACACGAGCCAAGACTCAAGCCCTGCTGGACAATGCTGGTCATCAGCCCACTTAGTGCAATGTGGGCCTGATGAGCCTAGCTGGACAAGTCCTTGAGTTTGGTTGGGGGCAGCCTTTTCCATAGTGGATTACATCTTGGTGGTGGGGGTTCAGGAGATTCTTGGTGTGGGTTGTATTCAGACTCTGAGTCCTCTTCTTCTTCCTTATGAGAAGCATTCAAACCAACTCGCTTGAATAGAGAGGAGTTTCTGGTGACTTGGTAGTCTCCTCTTTGCGCTGTTACCATACTACCCTTCTTTTTTGTGACTTTGTATTGTTTACGGTTGTATGGTGGAGACAGTTTGTTCTGTCTCTTCTGCTTGATCAGGACTTGGTCACCTAGGCCGAGGGGTGAGGGCTTTTGTTTCTGTCTGCATACCATTTCATCATCTCCTTTCCTTTTTGAGCCGTTTCCCCCAGCTATACAGTCATGGATTCGGGTCTTGGTGTTGGGTTCTTAGGAGGAGTATCAGGTCGGTCAATGTTCATTTTTCTGCCGGTGCAGGCTTTTCCAGTTAAACCCTTACACAGTGGTGGTAAGATTATACCTTTTTAAGGTATGTACAAAGTGTTTGGCTTCTCCATTTGCTTCAGGCCACAAAGTTGTAATCCTTCCGCGCCTAAAACCTGATTGGGTGGCAAAGTCTTTGAAATCTTGCCTCTGAAACGGAGGGCCATTGTCGGTTTTGATAATGGTGGGATATCCCTGCCTGGCGAAGACCATATTGAGGTAAGGGATGACTACATTTGCTGACAATGAGGGAGTATTTCAACCTCAGGAAATCGGCTGTAGTCATCAATAATGACTAGCAGATACTCTCCAGATGGGAAGGGACCTACAAACTCCAGAGATTTCAGTCCATGAGACAGCTGGGAGTGGCATGGAGCATATGGGTTCACAATGTGTATGCTTTGGGTTCGAGGCTTGGCATGGGATGTAGTTGTGTACTGCCTCTTTTACTACCTTGTCTATTCCTGGGAACCACACCTTTTCCCTAATTAGTTATTTTGTTTTGACAACGCCCTGGTGTGAGTGATGAGCTATGTCGATCGGTCTTTTCTTCAATTTAGAAGGGATCACAAGACAGTGTCCTTGAAGGATGAGGCCGTTAATCATGGATAGTTTCTCCTTGAATGGAGAAAAGTTTGACAGCTGTGGGTCGTTCCAGCATCCATTTGCAACTGCAGCCTTCACTTTCTGTAACAAGGAGTCCTCTTCTGTAGCTTTCTTCACCTCTTCAGGGGTAATTGACTTGGGTATGGTATTCTGAACCATGTAGCTTATGTATGCTTCTGCTGCGTTGTCATTCTCTGGTTTATGGTGTGGGTGACGGCTGAGATAATCCACAGGGTTTAGAAAAAATTTTTTCCAGGCTGGTATATCAAGCCATATAGATACAGCATGAAGTGCAGACGCCAGCACTCAATCCTGGTCGTTGCTAGTTTGAGACTCTTCACAATCCCAAGAAGTGGTTGTTGATCAGTGGTGATTGTGAATTTTTCTCCATATAAATAAAGGTGGAAGTGTTCGACTGCATACACAACAGCTAACACCTCTCTTTCAGTCTGGGAGAATTGCTGTTCTACATCTGTTAGAGCATGACTAGCATAGCACAATATTTTCCCATTTTGGGTGAGGACTGCGCCTAATCCGACAGGGCTCGTGTCGACAAAGATATTTGTATCTTTGTTAGGGTCAAAATAGACCATAACTCCAGCTCCTGTCAGCTTCCTTCTGCTTGTTTAATGCTAGTTCTTCCCTCTCCAACCATCTCCATTCTGTGTCCTTCCTTATGAGTTGTCTAAGTGGCTCACTGATGGTGGCATAGTGTGGGATGAATCTCATCACATACAACTATTGCAGAGACCTTCTCTGGATCAGGTGACACTCCATTTTCACTGAAAATATACCAAGAAGGTGAGTTCTTGCACAGAGAAAAGACATTTTTCTCTGTTCAGCCTGGCTCCAGCATTGTGTAGGCGTTCCAGTGTGGACTTCAGGTTGCTATCATGTGAGATTTGGTCACGTCCATAAATTATGTTGTCCGAAAAATTTTTGACACCTAGGATGCCTCTGAGAAGATCAGAAATTGCTTTTTGGAATAGCTCAGAAGCTGCATTTACTCCAAAAAATAAGCGCTTGTAACGAAATAGTCCTGCATGTATGGCGAATGTTCTGATATGCCTGCTAGATTCTCCAAGTTCCAGTTGGTGGTATGCATTTGAGAGATATAATTTACTGAAAGCTGTCGAGCCATTTAGATCCACAATTAAGTCGTCTATGGTTTGCATTGGGTGTTTTATCCTTTGGATGGCTTCATTTGTCTTCCTTATGTCAATTCAGATATGTACACCCTTGTTTTTCTTGGGGACTACCACCACAGGGCTTACCCATGGGATAGGGCCAGTGACCTCCTCAATGACGCCCATTTCTCTGAGGCGTTTTAATTCTGCTTCAATGTCCTTCCTCACGTGGAAAGGTATTCTACGGTGTTGTTGCATTACTGGGGGAACAGAAGATTCGATGTGGAGGTTGAAAATGACTCCAGAAATTTTTCCCATTTTGCCGTCAAACAGTGAAGGGAATTCGTCTGGAATGGGGACTGACACGTGGAATGTCAAGTTAAATGTTATCATGCCAAGTGCTTTGGTGGAGTGGGCGCTAAGCAAATTCTGCAGTCCAAATAGTGGGCTTTCATCGTCAACCAAGAATATCTTGGCTCTGCAGCATTTTCCCCGGAATTTCATCGTGGTATCAATAAATCCTCGGACAGGTATCGCCTGTTTGTATCTGTAGGCAGATAATCGAGTTGTCATGCGGTATGTGGCTGGTCTGTGTTTTAAACCGTTGTACACGTGTCCAGAAATTATGTTGACACTAGCATCTGTATCTAGAACGAATGTTACAGGGGAATCATTTACGAGAGCAGTGACTTTAGGTGTCTTTGTCGACGTAGGAATACAGACTCGTCATTCGACGTAGAAGGGGATACTGAAGAATGTGAGAAGCAAATCTGTCTTACCGGCTTGGAGTTGCATACTCTAGCAAAATGATTCGTCTTATGGCTGTTGTAGAAACTGACCTCGGGCTGGACAAGTTGGGTGTGTTGAAGAGTATCACCATAGTGACAGGTCTGTCCGCCATCTTTTTTGTATCCCCCATGTGCTTCGAGGTAACGTGGCAGCTGTCATGTTGCTGGTATCTGGAATGGCTGTTACTGGAGTTGGTGGTACCTTTTACTAGTGCTGCGGTTGTTATTCATGTGTGTATGTCGCTTGTCGTTTTCATTTCTGTTGTAAGACGAGAGCGCGTGAATTTCTTTTTGTTCCATCTCTGTAGCACGCACATGAGCTAATTCTATGGCTCTGGCTTGGTCTAGAACCTGTTTTAGGGAGGAATTTTCCCTCAGCGCCTTTCTTCTAAGTTTAGAAGACAAGCATCCTTGTAGAATTTGGGCCAGAATTTCTCAGTCGGTATTTTTAAAATCACACGTGGAAGCCAGAGTTCGTCGCCATGCGTGATAAGCGTCTAAAGTTTCATCCTGGTTTTGCAGGGCCCATCGAAATTTGAAAATTTTTTATGACGTATTCTTTTAGGGCGTGAAGCGGTCTGTTAGCGACTTTTTCGTCGTTTCACACTCATTAGGTATTGTAGAACCATCCTCTGTTGTAGTGGTGGCACCAATTCCTTTTTGCTGGTCTGTGAGACTGTGATAAATATCGAAGACTTCATCTCCTGCGTAATCAAGAAGTGTCGCTTTCCGTTTTTTTGTCAATGTCCAGGGAAACGAATAAATTTTCCAGCTTGTCCATCCATTTCTTCCAACGTATGATGGTTGTGTTCAGGTCTGCATGGACACTAAAAGTCTGGAAAACTGGTAAACCTCCACTGGCCATTATTTTTCTTTTGTGTGTTGACTAATTTCCTAAAATTGGTTTATACACTTGAGCACGTCGCGAAAATCTTCGTCGCCAAAATGTAATGTCTAAAGCCCTGCTCGCGGGTAACAAAGAAAAGAACGGAACACTAAGAGATGTTAACAGCACGCTGCCGGGTGTAAGACTGACTTATTCCCCAGCAATATACTTCATTTACAAGTGCCACTGTTTTGCTCAAGACTCAACAGTTACTTCCTTTTCCGGATAGGTCAAGGGAGATATATGCTCGTGACGTGGTTTGGGGTAACTTCCCTTTGATTCAAATATTACAATTATATGGTTTCAAGTAATTATTTTTATCTAATAATAGTCATTTGTTTACCCAATCTGATTTCAAGTAATAAATAATAATTTTGAATAGATAATTATAGTCTCAAGTAATTATTCTTAAATACAAATAATTTACACATTATGGGTATCAAATATGGATGCTTTTTAAACGGATCAATTCCCCGCCCCCATCTCGGGGTGGGGTACCCTAACAAGTACTACCATTTCACACTCCCCAAATTTCTAGAACTTTGTTTAGTGTCCTACTTGGGACACTCTTCTTTCTTTTGTGTGTGTGTGTGTGGAGGGGGATCTTACCATTCTGCTGGGAATACTGTCAGCAAATAATGAACCTTTACTGTCTATTCAATAAAACAAATACAATTGCATAAAGGTAAAGTGCTGTGGGGGGGTGTCCAGAAATGAAAACAAGTCAAACATATTAAAAAATCAGTCAGCTAAAATTTTTATTTTTTTTTATTTTTTTATTTTTTTAAATCAAATAACCAGCATTTTCAATATGTACCATTTGTATTTATCATTTGTTAATTACTGAGTCTTCCCAGAAGAGTTTAAAATTGCCTTCTGTTATTCTCTACAAAAGGAAGATCACTAACTCTGAAAATTTCTCTGCATCATGTTCCATCTACATGATTGTGATGATAAGACATATGATTTTGAAAATGAAATATATTTTGTGTCAAAGGTTTCCCCCGACTCAGATCCCTACAAAATAAATCAACAAAATTTCACATTGCATGATAATTACTAAGTTATTTCCTCCTTTTTTTTTTCCCCTGACAATGTTTGTGGTTTTGATGATTTTAAGTAGCTGTCATGTAGTATGCATGTTGTGAGCTTGCTGATCAAATATTGTTGATGAATTGTTCTGTGTCTTAGATTTTTAGTTTTTCTCTTACATTTGAAGATACTTTAAGATTTTTCTTTTTTCTACTGTTACATAAATATGAGATGGGGGCATTTGTGGAGTAGCAATTATCTCTATAGAAAATTGACAAGTTTAAATCCTAGATAATGATGTTTGTACTTTTGGTGCTAATGCCCTTGAGAAAAGGGCTGAATCCATCTCTTCTCTCCTTAGCTATGGATAAATAGTAGGGCCACACTAGGCTCTTTAGTCTTGGCATAGCAACTGTTTTAGGGGTTTGGTAAATACCTACTTGAATGTGCAGTCAGAAAATGACTTTTTTGTTGAAATATATAAATGACTTATATCAAATAGTTGATTAAAAATTCAATCAAGGCAAACATTGGGTATTTTTGAAGATTATTTGTGCAACAACATATTTTTAATCTTGAATTTTTCTCACTTTTGCTGAAAATCTACATAATTTCAAAGTTGAGTTTTACTGAGAAAAAAAGTGATGGTAAGATTTGTGCATTCAAATTTATCAGAAATTCTGGTGCTATGTTTAAAATCACTTCATATCTCGGGTGTTATTTTAAGACAAAATACCCTTATAGTTTCTAGAAATGTTCTGATTTTTCTGAACTGAAAGATTCAGTTATACATTTTTATGCCTTTCAGTAAAATTTTATTTTTTATAACTAGATTTTTCTTTTTGGCTGGCAGCTTGAGGTGTTTTTCATTTTGTTTATTTTATTTACTGTCTTCCATGTTTGATGTAATTGTCCATCTTCTACTGAATTTCTGATTTGATTGATTTTGGCCTTGAATGTATTCTTGTCGTTCTTTTTGCTAGGTGTTATTTCCTTCTGGACTTTCTTCAGCAGAAAGAATTAAGTTAAGAATAAATTTCAAGAATCTGCTCAGAAACTCCCCTAAAGTCACTGATAAACCAATCACAAAAATTATTAATAGCCAAGTAGACATTAAACTAAGACATTTTATGGAGGAAGAACTTAACTAAGTACTGACAAAATATTAAAAGCAGAAAAGCTATCAGCCTCAACAAAAAAGACAAGGAAATTTGATGACTACTTTGATTATGCAATGCTGTCTATAAAGAAAATATGAGAAAAGGTTGCATTTTCCCTTTCCCCAAGAAAGATGACTTTGGAATGACTAAAAACTACAGCTAATAACTCTTATTGCTATAACTGCTAAGGTGTTTAATGCTCAACTTCTCAATTGTATCAAACCTGAAATTGAGAAAATTCTTAGAAAAACTCAGGATGCTTCTTAAAGAAATCCCAAACTTCACAGAATCTGACAATTCATCAACTCATCGAAGGAGTACAGGCAAACAATCTTGAGGTAACACTATTATTTGTTGATTTCTCCAAAGCATTTAATTCCATACACAGATGGAAAGATGGAACAAATATTACAAATATGTGGTCTCTTCAAAGAAACTGTTACAGCTATAATGATGCTTTATAAAAATACAAAAGTATTTGCTTTGCTCACCTAATAGACACCAACTTCTTTGACATTGTTGCTGGAGTTTTGCAAGAAAATCCATTCACACCATATTTGTTTATGATCTGCCTTGGCTTCATATTTCAAATGTTGATAGATCTAATCAAAGAAAATGGTTTTAAGCTAAAAAAAAAAGCATTAAGCAGACAACATTCTGCAAAAACTATCACAGATGCAAACTTTGCAGAAGATTTAGTGCTTCTTGCAAATACACCGGCCCAAGCTGAATTCTTTGTGCATATCCTAGAGCAAGTAGCAGGAAGCATTGGCCTCCTCATGAATGCAAATAAAACAGTACATATGTTTTAAGCAAGAAGGAGCCATCTCCACTCTAAGTAGACAAGTTCACATACCTTGGCAGCAATATTTCATCTACAGAAAATGTTAACATACACTTAGTGAAGGCATGGACTACTATTGATAGGTTATCGATCATATGGAAGTCTGATCTATCCAATAAAATAAAACTGAATTTTTTTCTAAGTCGTTAGTGTATCAATGCTACCATATGGATACATTACATGGACAATTACAAAACGTACAAAAAGAAAAAAAAAGCTAGATGAGAATGAGACAAGAATGCTACATAGCATTTTGAACAAATCCTGGAAGGACATACCATAAATAACAGCTGCATGGCCACTTACCTCCTATCACACAAACTATCCAAGTAAGATGAACAAAAGATGCAGGCAACTGCTGGAGAAGCGAGGATAAACTCATGAGCAACATTTTTTATGGACTCCCTACACATAGACATGCTAGTGTTGGCTGACCAGCAGGAACAAACTTACATCAGCTCTATATGGACACTGGATGTAATTTGGTGGACCTGCTGGGAGCGATGGATGATAGGGACTGATAGTCGAAAAAAAAATCTATGCTGTCAGCATAACTTTATGATTTCTAGATTTTAAGGTAACACCCTTCAGAAATGTCTATTTTGGGGTAAAGAAAAACAAAAAACACAGAAATATTCTCCTTACATCTAGAAATATTATGAAAACACTGAAGTAGAGAATACTACTTATATATTCTAAAACATATAGTTCAGTTCTGCCTCACCTATTTGGAAAACATTAATAATCAAAATCTTCTTTAAATTCTTGATATTTTGTCATTAATTCATTTCCAGTAGTCGGTACATCTAAGTCAAATTATGTGTATATCTTTCAATGAGTTAAATACTGCCATGTGCTACTAATAATTCTCCAAATTCTGGTTTTTGACAGGTTTTATCTATTATATGCTTAATGTTTTTGATCTAATTTTTTGTGCTTTTTCATGTGTTTCAAAAGTCTACTAAATATTTAGTTCTTTCCTACATATGGCAATTTAGAGATCATAAATGAATCCCTGGTGAAATTCAGGCCCATAAACAAGTGCTCATTTAATGTTTTTTTTTTTGGGGGGGGGTATTTGAGAAATTTGCTATGTTCAATTCAAATGTCCATGAAACAGTCAATTCATTCTATGATGCATAATTAAATAGGATCAAGTTATTAATGGTGTGGAGATAAAACTCATTTTCAAAACAAAAATCTTTTTTTTTATTTTTAATCTCTTCATAATTGTACTATTTCTTGTACATTAATTATGAAAATAGCTGAAAAAGTTGATAATCTGTCAGGGCAAAGTTAAGAAAGTAGGGTAGATGAGGTAAAACCTTCATCATCCACATCTGTGTGGATAAGTGTTTTGTAGCATGTGACCTTTGCATAGTCACACACCTTTCCAACTGATCAGTGGAAGCAAACATTTTTTTTTTTTTTTCATTATTTAGATTGACATTTGCTTAAGTTCACCTATACCACACAAGTTAAAATTTAAAATGTGGGACTTATAAACATGAATATCAATAAATGTTTTTTTCTTTAAGGAATATAAACATATGGAAAGTGTTCTATACATCATAAGTAGAAAGATAAAAAATCCTATTAAATTGTAATCAATTACCTTATTCGTTCATTTTCTTTGTGCACATTTCATTAGTTTTAACAAATCCCTGGCAAGTTTATCTTCAGTTTTCTCTTAGTTTTAAATATTCTTGTGGTTTTTATCCTTTTTTTTTTCTCCTTAAGAAATTGTCTCAGTTCTTTCCTCTCTTGTTCTTTGATTGTACTCTAGTGGTGGTAATATTTGATATTATATTTGTCCTTGTAATGGTGGCAAAACATTTTTGTATAATTTTCTACTCTGTTCTGTAGTTTTACTCATTTAGGAAGCCAATGAGAGGAAAATTAATTTTATCAATCTGTCTGGTTATTTCTTGGAAATGAACAACAATTAAAATTTCTGAGTGTTATCTGGGGTTATTTTATGGAAGAGTTGAATTTCAGAAACAAAAAGATTTAAATTGGCTTTTAAAATCCATTGAAGTAATCTGTAAGATATTATTCTAAACTAAGAACACCACCAAATTGATGTTAGATATTTAGTCTCTATTTCTTTTACTATGATACCTTTAATGGATGAACATTTCTCATCTGCATGAAAAAACTCTGTCAATGCTGTCATAGGCAGGTAGGAACACTTCTCAGTCCTCACGCCCTAAAATCATCAATTAACAGCATCAAGAAAATACAACCGAGAATGATGATAGCTACATTTAACGGCAACCCCAGCACAATAATCATATCCTGCTACAGCCCTACCAATGCTAGTGATGAAACAGACCTCATCACCTTCTACAACAAGCTATCCTCCTTTTGTCTGTTGCATTTCTAAACAACGTTCTAATCATTGGTGGAAACATGCTCAAATAGGCAAAGACGAAAACAACAAATTCTGCTTATGCAACTCGTCAAACAAAAATGGAACATCTGACAGAATTCTCACTTGAAAACTAACATACCTTAATACTAAATTCCAGAAAAAGAAAGGAAAAACTTTTGACCTACACCTATACGAATAATGCTAAAGCACAGATTAAATCCTCATAAATAAGAAATAGATTATTAGCGATTTGAATTGTGAGGCATATTCCTCTTTTGAAGTTGTCTTCCAATCACAGAATTGTCACAGCAAAGATATGTCTGAATCTACACAAGAATATGATGCAAACAGTCAAACCCACACAATATGACTGGTCCTCACTTAACAATAGAAATATTAGCAATAAATATACGAGAACACCAAAAAACAAATTCAATACTCTTCAGGAGATATCCAAAACACTTACTCCGACTGATAAATACGAGAACTTCATCAATGCCTCCATGGAAGCAACAGAATGCATACCAACCAAACCAAGAGCCAAACATAGTTCCATGGGAGACAGTATCTCTAAGTAGTAAAAGGAACCAACTAATGCCAATGCGCAGAAACTTAAGAAGCCACAAAGAGAACTAATTAACACATACCAAAAAGAACAAATAGAATGCATTCAAGCTCAAATCAAGAAAATTAGAAACTTTGAAGCCTTTTAACTGCTTGCTACCAGTCCTGTCTCTCTCTTTCTTTCTCTCTTACTTGCTGTATCAATACACTGGTTTGCACAATCCTACTGTGAAGCAACAAATGCCACCCAACAATGCTGGGATTACTTTTTTAATACCAGTTCTGGCTGACCGAAATTTGCGTATGTTGCAAATCCCGTCCCACCAGAGACGAGACATATGACCTATGAATTGCACTCCCAACGACGCTCATGCTTCCATTTTTCTATACTTCCGGTACTCTACATGCAAGACATATTCACACTAGTTTCGAACTTTGAGGTAGGCCATTTTGCTCATCACTTCTTGTTTCTTTCTTTCTTTTTGGTGTTGCTATGAAAGGAATTCAATTCACTCAGCTTCGTTGTCCCGTTTCATTTCTCTCATTCATTTGGCTCACCAACTGTTTTTTATCCGGCTGTGGATAGTTGCTGGATTCACGTAAATGTCGGCTGTTCCGCCTGCATATACAGCACGTCACTTGTTGTCTCTTTGAACAATGAACCCCGGTTGGCTCATCAGAGGCAGCAGTCTCTGGGTTCTGCCTTTTAATTTCACTACACTTGGTAGAAAATAGCATGGCAGACAGTAAATGAAGCAAGTAAAAGGAAAAGGATTTTGAGAGCTAAACTAAAAGCTGCCAGCCAAGAAGAATGAATTCAGGTGTGGAAAGAACATTTCAAGAATCTGCTTGGAAACTCCCCTAAAGCTGTACTAATAAAAATGAATCTTCATTGTGTGTGTGTGTGTGTGTGTGTGTGTGTGTGTGTGTTTGTTTTTTTTTTAACTATAAAATAAAAATTAAACTCTCAACAAAATGTTGTCTTTTGTTGCCTTATAAAATGCTTAATTGTTTTTCCTTTGTAGCATTCTTTATATTTTATCTATTATGTTTTTTTTCGTTTTTTTTTTTTATAAGACATTGCATTTTCTAAAGTCTTTTAAAAGTTATATTTGTAAGTTTTTGATATTTTATAATTTCATTTTTATCACCAGATATATTTTTGAGAATGTTTAAAAAAAATTGTATTTACATTTTTTGTTTAATATTTTTGAAGTTTTTCATTAGACATCATATTTTCAAAGCAGCTAACAAAAATTTACATTAATATTTTTGTTTTTTATATATATAAATATCATGTCGTGCCGCTAGCACGGATATCCCTGACCCTCTCTCACCACTTCTCCCTAGCGTTCATCGCCTCTGGCAGGTCTTCAAGGCTACATCCTGTATCCTCACACAGCTGCTGTATGTAAGTTCGAGCTGGCCGTCCTGCTTTTGCTCGGCCATATGTAGGGGTCCATAAGAGTACATCACTTATGAGCTTGTCCTTGCTTCTCCAGCAGTGTCCTGCATGTCTGGTTCGTCTAACTTGTATAGTTTTCGTGATGGGAGGCAAGTGGCCGTATAGTTGGTGTCTTGTGGGGTGTTGCTGCCAGGACTTGTTCAATATTGCTCGCAACATTCTTGTGTAATTGCCGTCTAGCTTCTTCTCCAGCTGTTTTGTTAGTGTCCAAGTAGTGCATCCATACAGCAGTATCGACACAACCGCAGCCTGGAAGAAACTGCGTTTCATTTTATTGGTTAAGCCTGATTTCCATATATATCTCAAACAAAAATATTAGTGTAAATTATATATATTTTTTGTTTTTATTGTACATCATGTTTTTAAAAATTGAGTATTTTTAATTTTATATTTTGGCAGATTATTTTTTAAAATATATTTTGGAGACATTTAAAAAAAAAAATGACATTAATACTTTTATTGTTTTATATTTTGGTACTATCTTTTTTACTTGAAGTCATTTTGGGGGTTGGGGTGGAGGGGTTAAATTACATTACAATTTTTATTCCATATTTTGTTAAAATTTAAGAAATAGAATGAAAGGCTGCATTTTTGGTTTTCTAAAGGAAAATTAACCTTGGAATCACTAACAATTACTGAGGCATTACTCTTACTATAATTGCTGTAAATATTTATGATGAAATATTTGTCAGTTGTATTTGATCTGGAATTGAGAAAGTAACTATTCATTGATCATTAAAGGAATATGACCAAAAAATCTTGAGTCAATACTTTTGTTAGTAGATTTCTCCAAAACATTTGATTCCATACACAGAGGAAAGATGGAACAAATACTTCTAGCCAATGATTTTCCAAAAGAAGCTTTTAAGTTTATAATGATATTTGATAAAGACATGATGGCTATGGTCAGTTCATTACAAATAATAATAATCAAAGAAGAAAAATCTAGTTTTAGCATAGACAAAAGAAAGGTTTGACATGATCCCACAACCCTATATAAAGGAATGTTTAAAAATTCTCAATCTCTTTTTGAAACTCCGAGAAGCAGATGCCATTAAACAAACAGATGAAAGAAAAAGTAAACAAAGAATATCGAAAAAGAGAAATGGAAATTAAACGTTGCTGTAAAAATTTAGGATAAATACTAAGTAGTCTCCCTTTGCACGGCACGCCAGACTCGTCCTAAACTGAACAAAAAGAAATGTGAAAAACGAGAAAAATTCCTGAACCTTGCTTGAAAATTGAAAAAAATGATGGAACATGAAGACAATACAAATTATGGAATACTTGGAAGATGGCGGAAAAAGACTAAGGGAACTGGAGATCTGTTGAAGGATTTTTATTAATCATATTTTACAAATCTGAAATCTAGATGGAATTGTATCTTGATTGTTCACTCTTACATTTTACAAACTATTTCTGAATTTAGGAAATGGTACAACTTTATCAATTTGGTTTAAATGAACCTTTCTTGAATTAAATTTGATTTTATTTGCTAATAGAATGCTAATGATAATAGAGAAACCCAAAACTGAAGTGAAAAATTAAAATGTTTCAACCAGAAAGTTTGTTTTTCTCAGTGTGTGTGTGTGTCGTGTGTGTGATATTAATTAAAGTTAGAAAATTAAAGATACTAAAAATGTTCTCAACCATAATCATTCTTTGGAACATATTCAATAAATTCTTTCTATCTCCAGAATATCACAAAATCATGCAAAAACCATATATTTTGAATATGTATGTTTTAATTGCAATTCACTTTTAGAAATGAAAATTAAAAAAAGATTCTGATTGCCAACATTTGCGGATCAGCTAATTCACTGCTTTTAATTCTTTTTATTTTTCAAAAAATCATGTCCAAAATTATGTTTTTTATGATTTCCTCAAAGTTAGGGTAACTATTTCTCCATTTTGTGATTGTCATACACGTACACTTTTTTTTTTTTCTTTCATTATTAAATTTTCTTTTTTTTTCTTAATCCTCAGGAATGGAATTGTAGCAGCCGATGTGACAAGACCCAACCAAATATCTTAATCATGTCTCATGTATGAGTTTCCTCACTACCAAACCTCTTCTATCTGCTTAAAAGAAAAAAGGAATTTGTAGCTACAAGTTCTCAGATGTATATTGGAGGAAAATATATATATATACATGCATACTCGCATATTCTCTCTTTCTCACACACACACACACACACATTCTTATCTATAGCCAGTAATTTAACTTGTATTGTTCCTTAGTGGTTCCAGACAAATTGTTATTGTTTTTCGCTTTGCATATTGAAGTGTTCTAGTTTAAGTCTATTAGAATAAGTAATTTTGAGCTCACCATGTGTGATTAGGACTGTATTCACAAAATGTTAGCTTAGTTATTGCCAAGAAAAAAATTTATTCTTTAAAGAATATTTTTTGTTTTAAGATGGCTCCAAAGAATCCTAATTCTGATGCCAAAAATATTGATTTGCTTGACTGATTTTTCTCTTAGGTGTCTTAACCTTTCATTTTAAAACAGATGCTGTCAGTAATATTTGGTAAATGGTTACAAAATAAAACATATATAATTTATGAACACACACACACACACACACACACACACACAAAAACAAAAAAACTATGTAATATATGGCCTTAATAAAAAAAAATGTTATGCTATTCAGATTATTTTTAAGAAATAAACTTTTTTGGATAAAAAAACAAAACACAAAAAACAATTTTTTTTAAAAAAAAAATAATAAAAGAGTTATTAATTTATTTTTAAGTGAGAATATGATTCAATAAAAAAAATTTAGTTTTGTGCTTGTTAAATTGTCAAATTAAAAGTGAATTTGGATATTTTACTAGTGACGAATAAGATTTTTTTTTCTTCCTTGATATTTGCAATCTGTCTTTACAGCTTATGTCAATTGTCTCTTCATGTAATATATTTAAGATTGATACAAAAGTTACCTGTTCTCTGTTTGGAATAATTTAAGAAAATCCTAGAAAGGCATTTGAAAATTACTTAGCATTTTATTGCAGTTTAAACAATTTATTTTCATTTGAAGGAAAATCAGGGAGTAATTAGTAGATTTGAATGTAGCATTAGAAAAGAACTTTTTTTTTTTAAATCTGAACATAGAAATCAAGTGCTGATTTTACTGTATGCATCCTCATGTTAAAAATGCCGAGAACAAGGAGTTGGGAGCTTTTACACACAGCATATTCTTCATACCTACCAGATTCAAATTATCATTTATTTTGCAACTATTTGAAGTGGTTTTTCAGTTTGTTTTTTTTGTTTTTTTTGTTTTTTTTTAGGAATGTCATTCTGTTACGATGAATTTTGTCAAATGTTTTAATGATTGTGCTTGATTTGGCCATCTAATTTCTTCATTTTGTTTTGAAGTTTTTATATATAACAATTAGGATAGCATAGTTTTACACCAATGTAATCATCGGACCAAAATTTGGTTCAATGATCATATAGGCGAGAAACTAAGTCACCAATTAGCATTAACTCTGTCAATGCTATCCTAACATACATACATATACATATACATATACATATATATATATTCTATAACTGATATTGAGAACTCTTTATCTATGCATATAGCAAACATATGATTCCCATTCATTCCCTCTGGCCTCTCTTAGATGCATGTTATATTCACAAGATTCAAAAGCATTCCAGAAAATAACGTGTGGAAGACTGGAAAGTACATTGCTGAAGTATTATTAAAGAACAAAGCAACAAAGATGAGGAAATTAGTCTGAAACAGCTATTTAATTACAAAATTTACCACAAAAGTTGAGAAGTCATGAAAAGACAGGGAAAATACTCTAAATAATAATATAAAAAAAAAAGTTTATAAAAAAAATGCTGGAAACTTTTGTATTGATCTTAAATTCGTTGCATGTTTTACAATTTCATTTAATAATTTGGATCCCAACTTTTGATTTATTCAAAGTTGTGAATTTTCAAAATTTCAGATTATCAATAAGAAAAATATTACCCGGTATTTTTCTTCATTTTGATTTTGGGAGTTTTTTTTGTTTGTTGCTTTTATTTTTTTGATCCCAACTCCCTCAGATCATTATCTATCTCTGATGGCAAGTAACAAAGTATATATTTAAAAAAAAGGAAGAGTACATATTGAAAACCAAACAATCGAGGATAATCTTCTGGTGAAATGCAAACTCGCATCCCTTTTACAAGAAATTGTTTCAATTATTGAATCTCTTTTTTGTATATTTTATGTTCTTACCACATTTCAGCTAATTTTTTCTTCTGACCTTCAGGAGGCATCCTCTAATACAAGAGGAAAAAAAAAAATCTCAAGGGTTTTTTTTTTTTTTAACAAGAAAAACATGTCTCTTTTTTTTTCTTTTTGTGTTCTCTCATTTGTCTCTGATCTATTTTTTCTAGAGTGAGAGGAAAAAAAAAAGCCCTGCATTTTTTTTTTTTTTTTTTTTTTTTTTTTTGGAAAAAAACTCTAAGGGGTTATTTTACAAAAAAAAGGAGGTTTCTCTGGCTGTGTTATGTTGGGTTTTCCCACCCTGCCTTTCTCCAATTATGTACCTGTTGAGGGCTGGAGAGTGAATCAGACAAGAAATTGTGTTAACAATATTAAGAATACAAAAAAGATTACTTGTCAAAACAATTCCTAGTTTTTTGTATTTCAGTTTGTGTATTCATCTAAATCTTAAATTCTATGATTTTTACCATTCTGCTCACAATACTACAACCATGTTGCAAACAATAAATATATATATATATACACACACACACCCACCTAAGATAGCATAGATACAAAGTCAGTGGCACTCAGTGACTTTCAGTTTCTCATCTATGCAATCATCAGACCAATCAAACTGCACTATTAGTATCACACACACATATATATATGTGTGTGTGTATGTGCTGTCTTTGTCCAGTTGGCTGGCTCTGCAGGGGGCCAAGACTCCCTCCCCAATGTTCATTCTAGATATGACACTAAACAATCTGATGGTGAGGTTCCAATAATGCTGGAGCTTTGGGGATTACAGAGTACCCCTTCATTGCCATTGCTCCCAGGTCCACTCTGGCCCGGAGTGGTAGCACCTGCTAGGTTCCTATCTATGGGTCAGATAGAACTAAACTGCATACTTATGCAAAACTGAATTGTTTAAAATAGAACTGTTTTTGACATTGAAACTGTCCTTAGGCTAAAATGAATTGTTTGAATTAGAACTGTTTAACTAAACTGAATAGCTTGAAATAGAACTGATTATTTGTCTAAAAATGGAATTGGCGTTAAATAACTTACGAAGGTTGGTATGCCATAAAACCTAAACAACCAACCGTACTGTCTCTGGTATCATGTCTATTTAAGGAAATGCATTGTTTTCAGCAATTAAAACTCTGAAGTAAAGTTTGGACTCATCAAAATGTTTATAAACCACCAGGAAAGGATAAAATAACAATAATTGAAATATCAGATTTATCAGGAAGGATTAAGATAGCAACTGTATGCAGAAGAAACTCTAGTCCCCTTTTTGCTGGATAAGGGGATGTTACTGGAACTTGAAACAAATCTAAAAGTGGACCCTAAAACACAAAGAAAATAAACAAATAGAGAATCTTATTTAATGTGTAACTTGACAGTCTTTGTGTAAAAAATTTATGTTGAGCGTGATAGTTCATTAACATTCAAAATGTCAAGGGAGGGAAAGTTGAATCTTAAAACATTTTCTTTACAAAAAATGTGGAGAAAAAAGTTATCAGATTTTAGTATTTCTTAGAATTAAGAAAAAAAGACTTAGGGTAATTTTTTTCTTGTTAGTCGTCAGTTTAAAATCAACTTGTAAAATTTCTAAGATGAACAAATTTCAATAAAATTAAGCTGTAATTTAGATTTTTTTTCTTTTGAGAGAAGATATTGATCCTAATTCATGGGTCTAAAATTATTTGTCAATGAAATAGTTGACAATGACGAATTATGGTAGATAAGTCATTGACTCTGTACAGACATTGAATGCCATCAAGAAGACTTACCAAGATCAATAATCAACAGGGATGGATGATGAAAGAATCAAGAGAATCTGTTATCATGCCACCTTGAAATATAATTATGGACTTAAAAAATTGGAAATTGATAAAAGCTATTCATGTTTACTATTTATTAAATTTCAATTTAATTGAATAAACTAAAAATAAAATCTTTCAACTATGTTTTTTATTCATCAAATTTGTAATACTCAATTGATATAAAAGTTTCAATTGTTTCAAGCATATCAAATATTTAAATCTCCCTTTTTTATATTCATTAGCCTAAAATCAGAATGTACAAGACATTAAAACAATTTATCATCAGGAATTCATTGATACAAATATCACAACTGAATTTTCAGCATTTTTATTAGAGAATTTCTTAAAGACCCTTTAAATCACTGAACCATAAAATTACTATTCTACTCTAATTATTTTTTGTCTCATTTATTGGTGTATTGCCTTTATTGACAAAATAGAATTGAGATTATTTTGATGAATCATAGGAGTATCATATTTTACAAAAATAAGATTAACATTTTTAACAATTAAAATGACAGAGTATAAAATGGAGATTATGTCTGTTGGTAACTGAAACTGTCACCATCAATGTCATAATTCCCTTAGTTATTTACCTAATATTTTTAATGATTATGAAATAATCTTTTGTCAATCTTAATTCACATCTTATTAACAAGGTCTGGATTAAAGTCTAGCCAAGTTAGTTTTCCTTCAAAACAGCCCGTGTTATTAATGTGTGTGTGTTATGTCACAAAGAAATTTAAAAAATTTACATCGTATATGGTATGGCTGATTTGCACTTTAGTTTTGGTGAAAACAGGTTTAATGAATAATTACTTGGTGTTATTTATTTCTAATATTGTTTTATTCTCAAACATTTTAAAAGCAATTCTATGTATAATTTTATATAAAAATAAAATGAAAATAAGTGAAATCTTTTTGTTCTTCTTTAGTTTTGTCAGTCTTTCTAATTGAATATATTTTATAGTATTAAAACTTAAATATTTGTGTCCAGCAGAGGGTACATATTTTACTAGTAATTTTAATATTTTGTTAAATCTTTCTATGCAAATCTTCCTGTATATATTTCTTCAATCATAAGTGATTTCATGTAAGAGGATAATAAAGATTTATTGTGACCCATGTGTAGGGCACTCACTGATAAACAAATTTAAAGAATTATGTTTTTTTACAAAAAAATAACACAAGAAACAAGTCCTTCAATGTAAAAAGAAAAAAACACTGTAAGGGAGATAACTCACAGCCTTCCTTAACCACAAGATAACCACCCTCGTGTCAATTTAAATTCAATATTAAACCAGGAATTAAAGTAATATGTGAATCCAATAAATTGTCTATTTATTTACAGATTAAAAAAAATAAAACAAGCATATTATATTCACTTACAAAAAAAGAAAGTACATGTTGCTAAAATTATTGCACTTTAGTGTTCAGTAGTCTACGAAAGAGATTTGGGCCGAAAACAATGAACTAAGCAGATATAAAGAAATAATAAAATTTGTTAGAATTCAAAAATAAAACAGTCTTACAGGTTCAAAAAAGTCCTTTAAAAAATGGAAGTCTTCACGACAATAAAATCTTCAGTTGAACAGAAGCAGCAGCAATTGTATTTAAGAAAAAAATGTATTGAGACAGGTTTCAGCAATTTGTTTCTTGGAAAGTTCCTTTATGAAGAGTCTTTAAGGGGAGAACTCCAAAAGCCTCGCATTCAGTATTCATAATCTTTGTGTTCATGGCATAGCAATTACACAGTAGAAAACTTGAAAGAATTTCCTCCGTTCAGCAATTATAAATATCTCCTTTTGAATAGGAGACTCAGCAATTGAATTTGAAACTCGATAAAATTTCCTCAGGTCAGCAATTGAAAATATCTCCTTTTGACTAGAAGATTCAGCAATTGCTAAAGGATACCTGATAGAACTCCATCAGGCTCTCAGTCAGCCGTTAGAAATTTTCCGCTGAAAAGGAAAATTTCTTCTCACCACATGGTTCTCAGCGGTCAAGCACGAAGCTCTTTTTTGAGCGGTCCGCTCTCCCCCCAAAAAAACCATCATTCAAAAAAATAATTTCAATAAAATTCACTACAGCTAATTTACTTCCCACTACTTCACAGCAAATTAGGAGATGCACTGATCATAATGGTTATTGCCAAAAGAACTGGAATTGGTAACCAGAATTTAAAATCCTTGATGAGGCTGTTAATATTTCACTTTGAGCTAATGCCCTTAAGAAAGACATGAATTCATCTTTTCTCCTCCCCTAACTATGGGTAAGTAGTAGAGCAAACAGGGTTCTCTAGTCTTGGTTAAGTGACCAGCCTAGAAGGAAAACTCAAAATTCAAACCAACTTTACACTGCTAAAAAATTGACTTTATGTCACATCCTACCACTGGGGGCTAAATACATCCTCTACTCCGAGTCAACTTGAATTTACTTCCATAAATGGTGTGTTCAAGGAGGTAACTCATTATTCATTTCTCTTGCAAAACTTTAACTAGTTTTGAAGTATTACAAAAATAAACATACAAATATATCTAGCATGTTTTTTTAATAGACAAAATAATTTTCCCAGTTAGTTTTGAGGTCACTGAACAATAAAAGAGTCATAGGAAATTAAATTTAGTAACACAAGTGCTATTTATTATCCAGTCTAAAAAAATTTATATTAATCCAAAAATGATCTCTGTTCAATTAAGAGTTGAATGTGAAAATAAAAAATTTTGCATAGAAAATGGTCTAAAAAGTCAAATTGAAATGACAATTTTACTCTATCCACATAAGTAAATTTGCAACTTTTAATGTTTAATGGTGTGTAAGAGAATCACTAAACGAATAAAATGTATTCAGGACTTTGACAATCGAAGTTTAAAGACGAAGCCAACTTTGTTTTAGTGAACTATTAAAAATAGAATTGTGAATGAACTGCTTTTTCTGAAATATTTCTTAACATTTTAAATATTTAAGGATTAAAAGCGTTTTTCTTTTTTCTAATCTCAACGTTTTTGTTGACAAAGAGTTGGTTATCTCCCTTAGACTTCTTGTTATCTTCAAAGATTTGCTTTGTTCCACCCATAGGGTTAAAGCAGGCATAGACAACCTTTATAACCCAAACTCTACCACATGAGACATGGCTCATCATCAGGGAGACTGCACTACAAAATATTCAAGATAATTTTACATTAAAGGTACCTCCACTATTTTTACTTTAGAAAACCATATGTGAAGCATCTGCTTTAGAAATAAAAAGATTTTTCTATAAAAAATTAAAATTAAATTAAATAAAAAGATTTTTTCTATAAAAAATTAAAATCTCAGAAAGCACTGCTGACCACATCTGACCCACGGTTTCCCAATGACTGGGTTAATGTGTCAGCCACTTCTAAGTAGTTCTGTGTAGCCTCATTACAGTTAAAATCAGGGATCAGGTTGGAACTGGTGTTTTCAGTATTTGAAACAGTTGTAGAGAAACATTTTTTTTTTACCTTTAAATGCTGTTTTTTTTCAAAATTATTTCCTGATAATACTTTTGAAGAAATTCTCACTCTAGTTAAATCTTAATTGTCCATTGAGAGAAAAATAGGATAATTTAGGGAATAGTGGAGTAATCAATCTCTTCTTACAACAAAGGTGGAAATTAATGAAATGAAGTGGGGGGGGCTGCAAAGTTCTCTGCTTTGAAACCAAGAAGGGGATGACGTTGAGTCAATAAACACACATGCTATTTGATATATTCCTTCTATGGCTCAACTTATTTAGCGGAGTTTTGAAAGCTTTTAAACCCTTCAAAAAAGTCACCATTCCCTCCAAATGAGAACATTTCAGCTCGTACAATCTGATATTACTAGTTTCAATA
The DNA here is from genome assembly GCA_963585895.1 of Sepioteuthis lessoniana. Classification (NCBI taxonomy): domain Eukaryota; kingdom Metazoa; phylum Mollusca; class Cephalopoda; order Myopsida; family Loliginidae; genus Sepioteuthis; species Sepioteuthis lessoniana. Next base: position 95,361,453 of record OY757924.1, read on the forward strand.
CAATTTTGAATTTATATTTAAAGAAAAAAAATTATTTTTTGTAACTCATCAAAACGATTAGAAGTTTTTTTGTTTTTTTTTTCTTTTCCTTGTTGTTCTTCCTTGATTGATTTATTTATATACTTGTGTAAAGGTCAAATTTTGAAACCTTCATTCTTTTTTTGCTTCCCCTAAAATATGATATAAGCTTATGCATAGGCAATAATTTTGTAATTTTCAAACATAATGAGGAAAGATTGAGGGCAATCTGTGGCTGAAAAATAAGTCCACAAATTAATCAATTCATGACCTTAATGCAGAGGTCAACAAATATATAAGTGCTTGAACACTATGTCAATCTTGATTATATATATATATATATATATATATATATATATATATATATATATACAAGAGAGATCTAATTTTGAATAGCATGGACCGTTATGAATTTGGATCCTGGGGATAGTCAAATTCATATTTTACTCATAAATATAGACTCTCTCTCTCTCTCTCTTTTTTTTTTTTTTTTTTTTTGTTGTTCTCTCACAAACCAGCGGAAGTAGATGAGAAGTCTGAAGAGTTGAATTTTGGTCAAGTTTCCCTAATATGGGTGTGTGAACTGGCAAGCAGTATCCTAGCAACAAGCGAGTGATTTGAAGGTTGGATGCCAATTGGCCAATAGTCCCACATGATATGAAGCAGTGGGAAAGTTGAATCCACAAAGAGGAAAAATCAGACAAGTCATTTGGCCAAGAGAGTCTGTAACAGACAGATGTGTCTATAGTGCAAAGAGTAAGCTGTCTTCCCCAAGCCAGCTCATATGGTAAGATTAAAATGCCATCAGAAAAAGATAAGAAACATGTGACTATTTTGTTTGTCGACTAGCAATGAGAATAATCAAAGAACAAGAAACAATTTGAAGAAGATGTATCCAGAAAGAATGAAAGAAAGAGAAATGGTTTGCCTTGTCCTTGACATATGACGATGGATTGTAAAGATAAAGAATGACCAGTTGAGCATTCTGGAGAAAGAGAGAAAGAAAAATTAACAGTCGGTGAAACATGACATCAGAAAGAAAAAGCAACAAAAAAAAGATAAAAGAAAAAGGAGAGAGAGAAGTAAGATAAGCTTTCATTTCAATGTTTTTTGTTTTTTTTGCTTACCCCATTCTTACTGCACACAAAACACCTCAAAAGAAATTAATTTTTTGGATACATCATCACAAGAAAAATTCTAGGGGAATTGTCCCCAAATTGTTAAAATACAAACATTTTTATTTTTGTTGCTAAGACAATCTTACTTAGTATACATGCCTGGGGGGGGGCTTGATAATAAAATAATTTGTATTCTAAATTGTGCATTTCGTGTCATATCTCTGTGTCATAGTTTTCCCTATTCCCTTGTGACTGACTGACATCCTGAAATAAGATATCCGACCTAATACCAACAATACGCTTGGTGTTGTCCGGGCAATCGGTGTAGATAAAAGGGTGGAGACTAATAGCTTGTCACCTTCACCGACAGTAAACCAGTCGGAGAAGTTTCATGACAGGACACATTGGTGCTTAGTGATTGCTAATTTCTCACCTATACAATCATCATGCCAAGAGGCTCCCTCATGGTGGGTATATATTTATATACTGTTGTGTGCAGCATGATTGGAAGGGTAATCTAGTTCCTGGGGTGGTCTAGTTTATACTGGTATTTGTTATATATGAAATCTAAAAAAACACAGTAAATAGATATATTTTTAACCTTGAAGAAACAAGTGAGATTTAGAATGGATTCAATCAAAAAAAGATTTGGTTGAAGAAACAAAATAAACGAGCATGATTATTTTTGATGCTCAAAGGAAACAAGATTTTAATGAATATAACCAAAATAAATGATTTAGTTAAATAGAACTTGTTCACCAGTCTATTTAAAGTGTGTGTGTATATGTGTGTGTGTGTGTGGAGGGGGAAGCTGATTTCATTTATAGGAAAAATTTTAGGTGTAAATCCGAGACAAAGCTGGAAGAACTTGATATCTTCTTCAACCTGACAATTCCAGTCATGATACAAGAAGCTTTATGAGCCTTGCCAAAAAAGCCCCAGCATTTTTATCTTATAACAGAAGAGTCAATAATTGGTGAGGAAATCGACACAAGATTTTTTGAAGAAGTTGACAACTGAGCAAAAACACTGGAAACATTTTAAGAGGAGACACTTTTTTTGTTTTTTTAAAACTAATTTTCAAATATTCCTCATAGGATGTTTTATATATTTCTGTCTTGTTTTAATGAATTTATCCCATTGTATGTAACAATTGTTTTTGTCATTAAAAAAATAGTATTTCAGCCAAGAAATTTGAAATTATTTGGCTAGCTAAAGTTACCTCTAGATTAACAGTGGAGCCAGATTACCAAAAACAAAAATAAACAAAATAGAAAACATTATTCTTTCCTGTTTTTTCTTAAAAAATGCATCATTTCTTCTTTTTTTTTTAAATGTGTTTATTTTAATTTTTTTTAATGAAAAAAATTAAAAATGTCAATACCTCTAAGTTGTCGTTTACTAAGCTTACCTTTGCATTCGGTGAGAATCAAACTCTCTCACAATGGTCTACTAGTTTATAATTTATGGTTTGATGCTAAAAAAAATTTTCAGTTTGGTAGAAAAGTCATTTACCATTTTAAAAATTTAGACAACTTTTGAATAAAAAAAAATAATTTTTTCTTTTAATTTTATTTTGACTCATGCAAATTAATTTGAATTAATTGTGGAATTTAATATTTCTCCCTTTTTAACCTCGTGACATCAAGTCCTTTTCTTGGCAGTTGTTTCATATCAACTTGTAATGTTCCAAAGCTTTAATTTTTTGTCATATGTCATTCTTCCTGGAGTGTTCAAGGTTTTTTCATGTAAACTTTTTCCTTTAGATAACCCCAAAGGAAATAATCAGAAGTTGTCAAATTTAGTAAACGTGATGGCCAGTTAGCTTCCATTTAATTGGAAATTAGTCTGCCACTGAATATTTGACAAAGAAGTTCTATTGTTACACTTGTTGTATAGCCAGTTAGTTCATCCTGCTGAATGCATATCACATCTTTGACCAATCTTGGCATGTAATAACTTTCAAATCATCTCTTTGTATCCTCATTACCAATCTTCCAAAAAGTAAGATCTAATAATTTGTTCTGACATAATTCTAGACAAAATGTTGTATTTAAATGGGATTTAGCTGATGTTTGTGAACAGCAATTGGATTTTCACAACTTTAAATTCTCCAATTCTACTTATTGATGAAAATGGACTTCATCATACCTAATTAGGTGGCAGACAAAACCATTTTCAGTTCTTGTTAATTACTGAAAATGGATAGCAAAAACTATTCCTTTTTGAAAGTTGATTTTAATGTTTAGACCAGAATGCGGAAAAAAATTTAATTTCTTCAAAACGAGCTACAGCGATCTGCCTAGAACAAGTTGATATTCCTTGTTTCTTCTTTAAGATTTATATGTACACATTCTATAATTCCCTTGTTTCTCACAGATCACGGTCATCCAGACTGTAAGGTTATATCTCCTGTGTAGATAGAGTAATGACTTGAAGTTGAACAGTATGTAAAAGTGATTTATTACAAGGCTAAAACAGAAGTGACCAGTAAAAACGTGGTAGGTCCTTGGATTAGTAAAAGGGGGATAACCCAGCATTACAGAGTGCTAATTACCTTATTACACAGACCATGGAAAGTTGGAAATCGACTCTTTCTCTTGAAAACAATGACACTTGAGATGGTTGGTTTCAAGGGATTTTCTTTCTGACATTAAAATTGTGGCAATATGCTCTCTGTGTAAGACAAACTGATTGTTTCAAAATAAAATAGAACAATCTTTGTTCTTTGCTCAGATTTTAGTCTCCATGATAAATCTCTGAAAATCAAATATTAAAATATCACTTTAAAAAAAAAAGAGAAAAGAAATTATGAATAAAAGTTTAGCCTTTTTTCTTTTTTAAATGTGATGTGACTTTTATGAAAATTTGTAATTATGATTTACAATAATGTGTTGGTTTTGTAATTGATATGTGAATTTGGACACATAAATGTGCCATAAGTCTTAACTAGCTTGAAACTTAGTAATTCATCTTACAGACCATTAATAGTTTCACAGGTTCAATCTTTACAGAATTAATCAAAGTTTGTGGCCAATAAGCTTAACAAATATCCTTGTGTTTTGTAATTTGATCGTACAGTAATCAGATGATTAAGGAAATTTCACTCAGGTTGCAAGAGCCTTAACGATCAGGCAATGTATGGTAGGTCTAAAACTGTAGATTCTGAAGTTGTGCACAGAGGCAAATCCAATGAATAGCACTCAAAGAGTATTAGGTGAACTCGGTATCTCACAGTTCAGTGTGGTTCATCACCTTCATAAGTTCGGTAAATGCATCCAGAGCTGCTAAATTGTGTGACTTGCATAACCAAATTATTGTGAAATATTTGATTCACCCAAGTAAATATAAAAGATGAACCTTTCATTTACCATAAATGAAAAAAAAAATGCAAATTTTATTTCTAATTGTTCGCCACTGGCCTTTAAGAAAGAGAGATGAATACTTTAATTTCTTTTGAATATTTTCCCCTTTAATTTATGTCATTTACTGCTGGTCTTTTTCACTTGCATAGAAATCAGTGAAAACTGTTTTTGTCAGTAGAGTTCATAAGGTGATGGTCCAAAAATGAAATGGGAAATAGAAAGCTAGATGCTGATTGGTTAAGGTATATCATAAAGGAAGACAGCAAAAAAGGACATTTTGATTTTTTAAGATTTGGCTTTCAAACACAAAAGCAAGTAGTTGGATTATTTTAGTTTTCATTGCCTCTTCTATTGGGTGGGTCAACAGTAAATAATGTGAATTTGATGAAGATTTTTCTTCAAACCAAAGTAACAATTTGAAAACATATCAACAATCAGTGGGCCAGCCTGAAATGTGAAAACACTGAAATAAAGTGAAAATTCAAATCTTATAGACTTGAATTCTCACCTTATTTCAGTGTTTTAACCTGATTTTTGACTTTGTCATTTGTGAGTTAACACTGATAAACAACTTTTGGGTGCTGTCTGGGATTAACAGACAACAATACATTAAAAAATATCTTTAAAAGTTGTTTGACACAGAACAATTAATTAGTTGATAAAATAAAATCCATCATCCAGGCTAAATAAAATAATCATTAAAATGTTTGGTTCTAATTATTCTTTGATATGTAAAGAACAATGTCAAAAGACTTCTTAGTTCACCTGGTGCAAGTCACATCTTTCTGATTGTTATCAAAATAACACTTTCAAAACAGAACTATTTTCCTTCTCTCTCATAAAGTTCTGCTGTTTTCCTTCTCTCTCACAAAGTTCTGCTATTTTCCTTCTCTCACTCTCTCTCTCACAAAGTTCTGCTCTATAACCTCCAACCAAGTATTACTCTCCTTTTGATTCTCTAAACAATCATTCATGAATGTTCCCCTGTTACTTTGGACAAGTCTATTATGTACTACATGATAACTTATGTATTCAAGAAATCTTGTCTTAGAATGTAAATTACCAACAACTTTTTTCAGGTTATTTAACTCTCAGCTGTCAAATGAAGCATAAAATATTAGAAATTTATTTTTTCTAATCACTTTTCTACTAAAGCAAATAGTTATTTTAGATTTTAAGAAAGAGAGAAAATCTAGCCTTAGAAAACTCAGTAAAAATGGATTGAAATAAATGTTTTCTTCCAATTTCTTTTCATAATAATAATAAAACGATTACTGTAAAATTTTCATGAGAACTATTTTTTAGACACAAAATAATGATGAACCTTCAACATTGATAGCAACTGGAGTTTGTTTTGAATTTTTGGATATATAAGTAAGAAATGGAAATTTCACAAATCTATTCCTGTAATGACTTGCCATTTGTGTATAACAAAGATCCTTCTCACTTAACATTCTTTTTTTGATGGGATCCACAAAAAAATGAAATAATATTGGATTAATGGTGACTTAGAAAGTGTAAGTAAAATTTGTGTAAGTTTGTTTCATGTTTATGCACAGGTAAATGGTTGATAACAATCATGAAATGCATCCACTGTTTATCAATAAAATTTTCAGTTGATAACTCTGCAGCAAAACCTCATTTGAAAATTAACCCATCAACTAAGACACTTAGCCAAGAAGACATCCAACCAGCATCTCATTTTGGGTTGATTGAGTTTAGCAAGTCAACCTGCCTTGAGTTATTTCATGCCAAGAGGTTAGAGAATTGCATTCATATTTGCATTTTTGTGTAGTTGTTTCTTAAGAGGTGTTTTTGCACACAGTCCTATCAAATACAAATAATCTTTAAACAGATTTATTTGACTACTCAATGAAACCTGAACATATACTATGACTTTGGGTCTGTGTGGAACTGGAAATAATGACAATGAAAGGGTACTCAATAATCCCCAGAACTGGAACCTCACCATCAGATGGAATTCAGTGTCATACCTTGAATCCTCTACAGGGGATTCAGTCAGTATATTCTAAGCCTTATTGCATTTCATTTTAGTTTGGCACATATTGACACCATCAATTTCATCTTTTTGTAAAGATGGGGAGAAAAAAAAATTTTATTGTACCATTTTTGGAAGTCTATGATTTATAAAATTATTCTCATGATTAAATACAAATAGAAATAAAAATCAATTTGACATTTTATTTTATAAATATTGTTGAAATTTGTGAATTTGGCTGTTAATGTCTGCTTGAATATGATTGGCTGTTTTGAAGTTGTGCCGTTATCCCCTGCCCCTACTATTTAAGTGAGACCCATCAGGAATCTCTCTTTTTGTTTTTTTTTTTCAGACTTGAACAGAAGATACTGCCTGGCTCACCGTTTTTGCTTTGTGAACTCTTGTTTATTCACCTTTGACTTTAGGCAGTTTTTCCTTAAGTAAGGTGGCTTGAGCAAATTGGCCTATTAGTTGCTTGGGCTAAGCCTATTTTCCTTACAGGGTTTTTTGTTACTTGTTGAAACAATAAGTCTACTGCAGGCTAATTGTGGTTTTGGTATGCTTTCCCTTTCAAAAGAAAGTTGACTCTAAGGACTGGAGGTGGAATTATTGGACTTTTTTGCCAACCCAAGAGAAACGGTAGGCCAGGTCAATAGATTCGGAAAATGCTTCTGTAGACTCAACAACAAAATTTGAGTTGAAAAAGAAAGATATTTATCTCTAAGAGGAGGAAGCGGTGGTCTACTTGAAGTTCACTTAAAGAAGTAGTAAACTTCATTTTCAACAAGTCAACACAGGAAACTAGAAGAACAAGGTTGTTCAGGTTGATACTGTATGAGAAGAAGATGCCAAAAAAAGAACAAACCCTAAAAACAGGCTTCAAAAGGAACATTGACATAAAATACCAAAGAAAGGTATTTTATCATTAACAAAAGTTAAACTGACAGAAGCTGGTTGACAGCATTGCTTTGAGCAAGTCAGTCATTATATTTTTTTATACCCTCTTTTTTTTTTTTTTGGTTATAAAATTGTTGTTACTTGAATCCATATTATTTTTGTTCCCTTAAATTCAATGTTTTCAACAAGGATAGGGAAAAATATACAAAGCCATTTATTTCTCTTGAAATAAAGGAACTGGTTGTTTTTGTTTTTAAGAAATATAGACACACTTCTTTTTCAGGTAGCAAAAGTAAGCATTTCCATTCCCTTTTTTTTTTTTTTTTATCTCCTTTATTTTTTATACATTTCTCTCCCCTTACGTCAAGCCAGACAATTACTACTTGATAATTTCTTGGGCTAAGCAGATATAAAGTCTTCTAGGTAATTTAGGTAGAGTTGTACTTTATATAGCGACTAGCATTTGGATAATTTTGTTAACTTTACCCGTGTTGCTTGTTGAAATTTAAAACCTCAAACCTAGCATATTTATTGAATTGAGCACATTTCTCATAATATATCATTTTGTTTTTTTAACTTTATAACTGGATTTCTCATAATTTATTACTTGACTAGTAAACTTTTAGTCATGAGAAAAATGTTTTAAAAATTTAAATAAAAATCTTTATATTTTAGTCATTAAAATTTTGGGATATGGAAAGGTGTGTGAAAAAACCCTTTTGAATTCAAAGATTTAAAAAAATTTTTATTTCAATCTTTGGCATTCATAACATGAAATAACATTTTCATCATTTAGAAACAAAAAACATTCATTGTGTTACCTGTATTGCTAACAAACAATTATTGCCCAAAACATTTCATGAGGAGAGGAAAAAATCCAATTATTTGTATGATCGAGTAGATAAAAGATTTTAAATAAAATTATTGATTAAAAATTTTCACAAAACAGGTGTAAACCCCTTTATTTTATATATAAACACACACACACACGATTCTAAATATAAACTATAAAAAGCCAAAATGTTAATTTATTCAAAATTCAACTTACAAAAATGAAATAATTTCTCTTTCATATATTTCTTTTTTTATTTTCCATTCGGAAATTACTCTCTCAGGTTCTTGAATTAAGATAAGCATATTGTGAAAAAAACTTAAAACTAAACCTTTTAGCAAAGTAAAGTTATATGATTAAAAAAAAAATTTTTTTAAAAGGGACAAAAAGTTTTTAAAAAGTTGAAAACTTCAAGAGAAAAGAATCTTATCTCCAAAAAAGAAAAGAAAAAAAAAGAATTTGTCAATCTTAGGACCATTATTCTAATTTTATACAAGATGAACTGTATATTTTTTATTAAACTTTCCTTTGAACAAATTAACTGATTGTTCCAAACAAGCGATGAAAATGAATTAGTTTAGATAAGACTCAAGTGAGAATGGTCAGTCTAAAAAAACAAAACAAAAATAAAAAACAATATTCTGAAATAATTTATGTGAAGCCAAAGATGATATTGATGGAGTCACTTAACTGAAAATTAACAAATTCAACAAAAAGCCAGAAATTTCTGATTGCAAAATTTCAGTTCAATGTGCAGCTATCAAAAAAAACAAAAACAAAAAAAAACTATATATTTGCGGACTTTGATTCATAAAATATTCTCATTGGTATATAATCTCCAAAATAAAATGTTTATGGTAATGTATTTTTTGAAAATCTTTTGTAATGATTATTATTTTTATTATAGTCTTTAGATAAGAATAGCAAATTTACTTACAAACTAGAATATTAATTTCAGGTAAGGAACAAAATACGAATGGGCAAAATTTGTGTAACAAATTCAGGCTGAAAATGACTGCAATTGGACTCAAGATACCATTAAAGCACAAATTAATTTAAACCATTAGTTTTTTGGTTTTTTTTAAAATCAACATTTAAAATTCAAACAATTATTTCAATCAGTATTTCATGAATTTCATCCAATCTGTTATCGGAGTGAATTGGATAAAGTCTTATAGTTATTAAAAACAAAACATATTTGCAGTGTAGAAGAGTGAAAAGAAAAAGTCATAATTCATAAACATGATAATATAGTAATAATATGATTTAGAATATTAAAATGATATAATTATCAACAAAAGGAACCACAAGGAACAGACAGGCATCATTCCTGTCGAAATTTTGACAAGCTAAAGTGACAACTTTCATAAGAACTAATTACTTTCCCTGAAGGAAAACTCAACCCACACTAACATTTACCCTCCTACCTGCAGCTTGAACCCCCATCTAATGTACTGGTTCAAACAAAAGATTCTTCTTAGTGATTTTATAAGTATGTTCAAGTAATAAATGTGTATTTCACAATTGAGACAGTTGATGTGATACAAGATTTTGCCAACATGGACAGTATTTCAGTTTTCAAAGGGAGCATTTATTTTTTCTTTACTACCATTATGATTTAATATGAATGCAATTTTTTTTAAATCTAAAAGGATAAACTACTGTAAGAGTGAAAGGAAGGTTCTTAAGAAAACAACCAATCTTCAAATCAGTGTGAATATCTATAATGGACAGAAAGAATTTCAAATATATGAAGGTCAAAATCAAATTTTACATTTCGTATGTTTTCAATGATTTCAGATTTTAAAATTCTTAGATATCACAATTATTATTAATAACCAGAGTTGATTTCTATATTACAAATGGAAAATTAAAGAACAATTGGACTGACTTTATAATATAAAAAGATTAATAAGATTTATATGGGATTTTAATCTTAAAAAATGCACAAATTAAAGATTCACTTACTGCCAATAAATTTACTAAAAAAAATTTCATAAATTCAACAAACGAGAAATTCATTAACAATTAAGTAAACTAAAAATTTACAAAATAATTAAAACTAGAATAAAAAGTCAAATGATAAAATTTTCAGTCTAACAAAATATTCCCTGCTTTGCAACACAAACAGAGCTATTAGTAGCCAAAGTCCAAAATCATTTAAAGAACTATTCTTACTCTTTTTTAGATAAGTAGCATAAACATTTGCATCTCTTTTTAGATGGATTATTTGATTATTTGTTAGATATTCTTTTGATAATCTATAATAAACATTTAGAAAATGCTAAGGAGATTATGTGAAAAAATTCAAACATATATTATATACAGTGAGTTAGAATATATATTATTGGATCCTAATTGAAAACATTCAATCCAAATTTCTTAAGATTTATCAATAAATTTTATTACAAGGAAATTTCAATCTTCACATTTGGAAATCATGGCAGGTTTCCCCCCACCACTCAGCAAAAAACTGAAGAAAACCTTTTCAGTAATTGCTATAAACTAAAATCTTCAAGCGCCACTTCAAATTGAATAAGAATTTCTACCATTAATAATTCATGTATTTTCTTTTCTCTACCCCCACCCCAATCCTGAAAATTACATTCCTCAGTTCCCAGATATTCAAATCAATCAGGCTGTAAGTTTTGTTTTCTAATCAGTAAGAAGGAATTTTGGTAACTGCTTCACCATTTTAAACTTATGGACACAGAACCAAATAAAATATTTCTTGTAAAAATATTTCAATAATCAAAAAAAATTTGAATATGTAAAAGATAAAGCATTTATAACAACACACACAAAACTCTATTTTCAGAGGGTAAATGTGTAGAGTAGTTTTTAAATCTTAAATTTTGTACCAAAACTCCATGCATATAAATAGTATTAGATGCAATAATCTTAATTTTGGACTAGTATTTCTTTCATTTTATTTCTGGTAAAAAAAGAAAAGAAAAAAAAAAGAAAGTAAAAATAATAATATATGTACTTTAGTTGTCAACTAATTAATGTTTTTGAATCAAAACAACAAAAATACAAGAAAATTAACTCAACATTTACTTCAATTGTAATAATGATACAATAAAATTTTAAAAAAGCCATAGTCAATAATTTAAGATTTTCAAGTTTAATCATTAAAATCTATAATTCCCAAATTTATTTCTGCAAAATATTTATTGAAATCGTTATTCAATACTGTAAAATATGTCTTGGTTATAATCAATGAGTTAAAACATTTAAGTTACAGTTAAAAATTGCAGGTTTTAATAAGACAAATTCTAGAGTTTATAATTATGCATTAAGTAATGGACTAAAACACCAACATTTTCATTTTAAAAATCTTAATATAAATTTTTCCCTACTGGAAAAATTTAAAAAAAATATCTTGAGTTTTCTTTATGCAAGTGAAATATTACAAATTAGATAAGTACTATCAAAAAAAAAAAAAGAAAAAAAAAAAAAAAGATTATTTATCGATTTCATTTGAAAATCCAAATTATTTTTTAATCTTCTTTTTCTCAAGATTTTTGCCTTTCAGCATCTTCCATTCAAATTTTCCATGCTCATTAAAAACCAGTAGTTTTAAGAAATTAAACACCAGTATATATATAAATTCAACTGTCTTGTTAAAATGTCGAAAATTCAATGAAAATTTTACATGTTGTCAAAAAACAAACAAAAACAAATAAACAAAACAAAAACACTCCAATATCATTTATTGAAAAAAATCAATTACGAAAATAATGTCTTTATAGCCAGTGGGTTGGACTTTTCAATTGTCACCATGATATCCTATTACTCATATGTAAAAAAAAAAAAAAATGTATTCTATTTTTCTTCATTGAAATTAATACCTCGATTATAATGAAATTAATTATTAGTTGAAAATAATGAAAGAAGTGTTAGATTTTCAACTTTGAATTAACAACTGTCATAATAATAAGTCAAAATAAACATTAAATTTAGGTTTCATTCTTTTTTTTTTATGTTAATGCATCAATAATATTAAAAGGAGAAAACGCAAAACACAAATAAGGGACTATGACTAATTGAAATATAAAAAACCTAAAAACTTATTTCCAAGTTGATTTTATATTTCAATATCGGGACGGTGGGTGTAATTAATTTACCTGCTCTCTCTAATATTCAAAACAGCTCCCACCCCAGCTCAGTGTTTGTTTCCATATGACCACTGATGAAAACAAGCAACAACAACACAAAAAAATGTGACATTGGGTTTTACAAAATAAGATTATTGGTTTAAAGATTTATAGAAATGAATCACTGGACAAATGATTACACCTCTTTTAAACAGACTCTCACCTGTCCGATAGCTTAGATCCCATCAAAAAATTAGTGGAATCTATAAAGTTACAATAAAAAAAAAAATAAATAAAAACCAATGACAAGCTGATATCAAGACATTTTGATTCTTCAAAAATCAAAACTTCAGCTTAATGATGGAGATCAATTCAGTTAATTTAAGTGAGAAACCAAAAAGAAAAAAAAAATGCATTGTACAAATGCTAAGAAAAATTAAAAAGAAAAAAAAGAAAAAAATGTTAATTATACTTCTATCATCAAAATTAACTTTCAATCAGTTCATACATCAAAGTGAAATTTAAAAAAAAAAAAAAAAAAAAAAAAATTAGTGAAATTTGCAGTTTGCCTATTTTCATCTTTGAAAGGAAAATATTCTAAAAAAGAAAGAATAGAAAAATCATATTCTATTACGATCTTTTCAGATTTAATGACTTTTTCCAATAATCTTTTTTTAAACATGATATAAAGAAAAAGATTATCTTTAGTCTATGACTAAGTTAACTGGATCTATAATCAGATACACAGTAGCAATAGGGACATTATCTTAGTAGAAATCTAATCTACAGTTTATAAAGATCATCAAAATATTAAAAATATCTTCTAATTATAAAAGTTTATTACTATAAAGATTAGAAGGAAACAATGTTTTGTATAAAATAACCTGATTTCGAAAAAAAAAAAAATTTAGCTTAAAATGACAATTGTGTTTTGTTTAGTTCAAATTTGACTTTAAAAAAAAAAAATTAAAAAAAAAAAATCTCATTTCTGGTACTTAGTATTCATTGAAACTACAACATTTTGAGCCTTTTAGTGAAATAATATTTTTGCCAAAGAGTTCATAAAAATATTACTTTGGCAAAGTTCTATATTGGCACAATTAAACAAAGGAAATGCTAACCATATTGCTGTTGAAATGTTTGTTCAAAATGAGAAAATAAGTATTTCACTTATAGATTACCCACCAAAAATATTTGAAAACTCAGGAATTACCAAAATATCCAAAGTCAAATTCAAACAAAATGTACAAAAAACAAAAAATCAAAACAAAAAAAAAACAAAACAAAAAAAAAAAAAAAATCAAACTCCAAATAAGAAGTTAATCTATACAAAAAAGAAAAAAAATTTATTAGTTGACACCCAATTGTTTTCAATTCTACTGACTGTGATAAATTCTTTGAATCAATTTTACTGGTTTGTTTTCTTGTGCTGATGAAAATTTATGATAGCCATCAAAAAATTCACTGAAGACATAGTGAAAAAACAAAACCAATTACTGAGAACTGAATGAGTTTTTTATCCGATGTGAAGAATAAAATGAAAGTAGCATCAGAAAGCAATAAAGGCATCGCTGATGTTATCCACTTCACTCTGTTCAGGAGTTGGTATCTGTGCTGGTCGTTGTTGGGGAACATGGGTTGTTGTTGTTGTTGTTGTAACTTGCCAAGGATTATTTGATTCCCATTCAGCTTTTGGAACTTCATCATCAATATCAGGTACAGTCTGAAATGGAAGATTCCGGCTCGATTTGGCCCGCCTAATCCAAGAGAAAGGGAAAAAAAAAAAAACCCCGAAAACATCAATTTCAGTCAAGCAAATTGAATTCAATTCATAAAAATTGAAACATTAAAAAAAAATCAACAAATTTTTTTCAGTGCATTTTTTATCAGGTTTCATTTTTTACAATGAAAATATTGTTAGAATTCACTGACAAAATTGTGGACAACCTGCAGGCTGGAAATTTGTCATATTTATGAGATAATTTTTCTCTTACCGGATTGTTGACAATGTTTATCATTAGTAACATCAGTTCATGTCTTATATTTTGTTCAAATGATTATCTATTGTAGGTTTTATTATGATTTACATGGTGAATTCAATAAGCTTCCAGACTTTTTTTGTACAGGCATTTAAAATTGTCGTAGACTCTTGAAAATTCACTATGTTATTGCTATACATCTTATGAGATGACTGACCAATTTTTATGATTTCAGCTTCAAATGAACAGCTACAGCAGCAATTGGGATACACCCTACTAAAGCCTGATTGTCACAGGTGGTGAATTTCAAAAATGCAATCTGGACGTGAGGACACTTTAGAAGAACTATATGCAATAAAATTGTGTTTTAAACTTTTAGAAAATGTTTTAAACATTTAGAAAATGCTGTCAAATCATGTAAAGGCCGTGCCCTGACAGCCAAGGTACCTCCTATTAAATTCAATCCCTGGCCAAAAACAGAACTACCATGGTCTAAAATTCACATTGACTTCACTGGCCCTCTGGAAGATTATAACTACCTCATTGTAGTCAACAGTTTCTTGAAGTGGCCTGAAGAACTATATGCAATAAAATTGTGTTTTAAACTTGGAAAAAATGCCACAGAAACGTATGGAATGCTTCAGACTGCTTTTGGAGCATCTTGCATGAGTCGAGCATCAGTTTTTGAGTGGCATAAGAGATTCAAGGAAGCCAGGGAGTCTGTGAGGGATGATGAAAAGTGTGGGAGGAGTAAGGAAGTCAATATACCAGAGTTGATTAGCCAAAGGGTTAGGGTTACTATGTCAACTTGGTGACAAAGGATTTGTGAGGACCACCGGGATTAAAAATGCAACTCTCCTGGCAAACAAGTTTTCCTAAAAGAACTTAAACAAAAAGTCAACCAGTGAAAAAACTTGTCGTATACAAATAATTGGCAAACAAGGATTAGTACTACCATGAAAAGATCGCCAGTGAACGAGAAATCCACCAATTTTGTTTACAACACAAAAGTTGGGGAAAAAAAGGACTACATGGTAATTGCCAATTTATTTTAACAGTGGATGCATGAGAAATTATTTTTCATCTCACTCTTTTTATTTGAAAAGCATCTGGCAAAACCAGAAAAGTAAAACCGAAAAAATAAAAGAAAAAAGTGTTACTACCATACACTGATCTGAAACACATAACTCCAAATTACAAGAATCAGTTTCTTTTTCTAAGGAAAAGGAAATTCTCGCTAAACATTTTTTTTATGACAATAGCTTTGTGTTTTATTCACCTTGAATAAAAGCACTCGTATTTTTTTCTTCTCGTCTCAGGTAAGGAAAATTCAAAGTATTTTTTTAATTACAAGAAAAAAGAAAAGGAAAGCTTTTCTTTACATTAAATTGCAAATTTTTCAGTTCTTTTTCTTAAAAGACACACTTATCATGCAGGATTTCAAAAGTATTTTATTAGATCTGGTAAAGTACTAGAATACCCAGCAATTGCAGGTCCACGAAAGAATGGAAGAGAAGTGGCAAAAATAACTGCTCCCTCAACTGGAAAAAATAGAAAAATTACTTCTGCAAACTTGAAAGGAAAATCAAGAGAGACAGCTTGAATTTCAAAAGCAAGTTTTAGAACTAACAAGTAGTAGTCCCATCGAAAACGAATTTTCTTTTTTGCAAAACACCATTTCAAGTACAATAGAGAATTTTTCATACTCTTCCGAGGAAGATGAAACGTTTACATCATATTTTAGGAGATATCTACTACAGATAGCACAAATTAGTGTAACTCAAAAAAAGTTCATCTTCTTCTGAGAAAACTTGGCACAACTGAACATGGAAAAAATAAAATACCTAGGACACATAATTGACAGGGATGGCAAGAGACCAGACCCTGAACGAGCTGCTGCAATTAAAGATATGATGGGGCCCAATAACATGGTTTCGTTGCAGAGTTTTCTTGGACTAGCAAATTATTACCAGGCATTCATACAAACCATGCATGACTTGTGTGCCCCCCTAGATAAACTATAAAAGAAAGACAAACCCTGGGATTGGACTGCAAAATGCCTAGAGGCATTTGAAAAAATAAAGAAAACACTGACGTCAGAACTATTTCTCCCACATTACAACCTGGACTTAGAAATCATAGTAGCCAGCGATACTAGCTCATATGATGCAGGGCATGCATTCTTTACAAAATGACTGATGGGACATTAAAACCAATAGCTCACACGTTGAGAGCCTTGCTTCCTGCAGAAAAAATTATTCGCAAATCGAAAAAGAGGCTCATGGGATTATATTCGCAGTCTCAAACTTCCACTGCTATATTTATAGTCGACACTTCACTCTACAAACAGACCATAAGCCACTACTCACCATTTTTGGCTCAAAGAAAAAAAAAAAAGGTCTTCCTATGCATACAGCCAACAGACTGTAGAGATGGGGTACCATCCTGTTAAATTACTACTTAAAAATGGAGTACCTACCATCAAAAAAATTCGGCCATGCGGACGGATTGTCAAGACTAATTTCCAAGTACAAAGAACCACTGGAAGATACAGTGATCGCCTCTCTTAAATCTGAAGGAGAATTAAAAAGTACTCTTTGTAATACAGTAAGCGAACTTCCAGTGATGCTTGAACAAATAAAACAAGAGACTCTTTGCGATGAGTATATCAACCAAATAAAAGGTAAATTTTTTGAAAAGAACCAGCGAACTACAGACGTCTTCTCTATATATGACAAGGTGTCACTGTACAAGGAATGTGTCATGATTCCATTAACACTCCAGAACCATATCTTGAAAGATTTCCACGCTGGCCACCCAGGGAGTAGTAGAATGGAAAGTTTGATGCATAGCTATGTCCACTGGCCAAACATGGACAATGATATAGAAAATGCTGTCAAATCACGTAAAGGCCATGCCCTGACAGCCAAGGTACCTCCTATTAAATTCAATCCCTGGCCAAAAACAGAACTACCATGGTCTAAAATTCACATTGACTTCACTGGCCCTCTGGAAGATTATAACTACCTCATTGTAGTCAACAGTTTCTTGAAGTGGCCTGAAGAACACAGATGCAAAAACCCAACTAGAGAAATTACGATAAAATTTCTACATGAACTGTTCGCCAGATTCGGAGTAGTGGACACCTTACTGTCCAATAATGGAAGTCAGTTTTACATCAGGAGAATTTAGAGACTTTGGTGAAACATACCAGATCGAACTTATCACAATCCCTCCGTGCCATCCGAGGTCTAACAGACAGGCTGAAAGATTTGTGGATATGTTGAAGAGAGCTTTGAAAAAAGCTATGGTTACACCAACTGAAAGAGCCCTCGAACAATTTCTTCAAGTATACAGGATTACAGCAAATAACAAGACACCAGCCTCACAATCTCCTGCTGAGGTGATGTTCACATGTCAGATACAGTCCATTTATGACAAACTACTCCTGAAACAGACAAAGTCTGGAAGAACATGCGTCGTACCCCCAATATAATACATATAATCCTGGAGATAAAGTCATTTTCAGAATCTTCAAAGACAATAAATCTTTTTGGAAGATGGTAACGATCAAAAAAAGAGTTGGGAACATGATACATATCATAAAGGGTCCACAATTTACTCATAAAAGTCATCTCAATCAACTTAGGAAATGCCTAACTGACGAGGCTGATCGCAGGCCTCCTGAGGAAACAGTTATAGATATCATACATGACACTTTCGATATTCCCACCTCTCTAGCGGTTCCTGAAATGTGCTGTTCTAAGAGAAAAAGAAAGCAACTGATTTAATAGTTGTCAACCCAAAATGTATAAGGTACTGAAACCTTTTTACAGCCTCAGAATGTTAATCTAAGAAGAAAAAAAACAACTTTTTTCTTCAGACTCCAGCAGAGTTAAGACTTAGGAGGTGGGGTGGGGTATCTACACAATAATTAACTTTTCCTCCTTCATAAATACTAACCCTATTCCCTCTCAGAGAGAATTCCTCCCAGCTGTTGAACTTGGCAATTTTCGTACAGACACTTCGACCTGCTGTACTAACACTTATTCTGTATATATGTTCTGTTCTTCAAAATACTTGTTCTATTTACTTTCTCTTCTTCTGTGTCATCTTTTTGGCTCCTAACAGGCCACAACACTATCATATCCTGAAAGTTAAGCAACAATTGACCTGTTCAGTACTTAAATGAGTGAGCATTTAGGAATAGCAAGAGCTATAAGCAACCTGAGATCTGTGTATCAGAGTAAGCATAGCTTAGTAAATAAGTTAAGCAACAATAAGCCAGTTCAGTACTTAGATGAGATTACCATCAGCAGGTTCATTTAATTAAATGACACACACACACACACACACACACACACACATATATATATATATATATATATATGCATTTTTGATTAAATAATAAAGACACATTTTGTCTATATAATTATATCAAAATCCTTTCAAGTTTCCAGATAAGTGTCTTGGTTTCAGGTTGGAATTGGTGGATGAATTCCAACCTGAAACCAAGACACTTATTAGGAAACTTGAAAGAATCTTAATAAAATTATATAGACAAAATGTGTCTTTATTATTTAATCAAACACACTTAAATGAAAGACTGCTGATCAACTATAAACACACACAATCTCAAAGTGTAATCCTATTTTGGTTCTTAACTATTAGCATATTCCAATTTAAAGTTGGAATTAAATTTACATAAAAAGCATTCCATATTTTATGTTGAATTATATATATATATATATATATATATATATATATATATATAATTTATTCATGTAAACAGTTTATCTCAATTAGCAACTAAAGATATCTAAACTGTCTTATTCAAAAAGGTGTCATAAAAAACAAAATATTATGATTGACTTTTTTTTTTAAAACAACCTATCAAAAACAAATTGAGTTGGCCAAGATTTTACTGCTGAGTAAACACACACACACAGACAGACAGACACACTCACATTTTATGGATTGTGAAAGATCAGTTGATTATAATAAACAGCAAAGAAAAAAAAAAGAATGTCTGAGAAAATAGAAAGTCAACAAAAAATTATTTTAAGATAAAGAATAAATGTCAGTTGAATTGAGAAAGTTAATAACAGAGGAGAAGAGAGTGAAAAAAATTAGAGGTGGGAGACAAAAAGAAAAAAAAAAAAGAAATGAATAAATCAACTTACCATTGTCCAATGATGGTAGCAAGTGAGCTGAGAACTTGTGAAGCTGTGAGTCTAGTTTTAGGATCAAGAATCAGCAGATCTCTTATAACTCCGATGGTACTTTCAGATACTTGTGTATCACTAATGCAAACAAAAATTATAAAAATAGAAAAGAATTTATTCAAAAAGACATTGAATAAACCTGAGTTTATCCTAACCAAATCCCAATTTCCCAAAATCCTTTACAAGACCAATGATAAATTCTGGGCTAGAATTAGAGCCCATGTCATGATATAATCATAACATTTCACCTCTTAAATGAAAGAAACACAATGACTATTATAACCACAAAAGATGATAATACTTGTCCAAGTACAGCAATGTATGATAATAAATAACTATTTCAGAATTTCAAGCAAAAATCTCAACTCAACCCTTTTTGGGGAACAAGTATAAAGTCTGGTGAAATCCACTAAACAAAATTTTTGTTTAATAAAAAACATATTTTTATCTCAAACAAAGAAACCACTGGGTTTCCATAAATAACATTTTTCAAATAATCAAATATAGAAATATAAAAAACTTTAATTAAAATACTAGATAACAAAATGGTTATTTGAAAGTTTTATAAAAAACATTTTCTCAACAAAACTGGGCTTTCAATTTGGTTTTTAAAAAAATAGATGGCTAATTAAAATAACTCTAAAATAACCAATCAGATTTTACAAAACAAAAAAAATGTTTAATAGATCTGGTGCACATTCCAAACATTTTCAGCAGACTTATGCAACAACAGAAATTTCAGAAAGAATGTTGCTACGCATCTTTTAGAAGGTACACCTTACCCATTGCACAGATTTTTTAACAAACAAATGACTATAATATTAAAGAAATTTCAGACCTACATGTTACAATAACATTTAACTTCTCTTTCTTTCTTCATGTCTTCTTTTCAATGAGACAAGAATAACATACCTTACAATTTTCTTGAATTTCTTATGTTGACAAATGTTAATATTTAAAATCTTGAATCATAAACTAATACCAACATTGGATATTATTTGCATGTAAAACCATGTCAGATGTGGTCAATTTAAGTTTTGTTGTAAAATGTTTGACAAATTAGACCACATAAAGATCAATCCTTCATTAATACAGGCTCCAATGCCAGTAACACATTACCATAATGAAAATTTTTAAACATTCATTTAAAAAATGAAGACTAAAATATTGAGCAATAAATGAAAACAGGTTATAAAGATAATTCTTACGGCGGCATACTGTATTCGGCTACTTTAATTTTTCGGAATAATTCTTGTGGTGCACTGTCATAGAATGGAAACTGTCCAAAAATCATGGTGAATAAAACGACACCAAGAGCCCACATATCGCTTGGTTTTCCAAGGTAGGGTTTTCCTGAAAAAAAAAAAGAAAAAGAAAAAAGAAAAACAGAATTTACAAAATATTTTTTATATTTTTAACAATGTGCAATTGATCAAATGATTCCAAATAAACTTAATTTGATTATCTAATAAATCACATTAGAAGTTTATTCCAATAACAAGACCTTTTTTTTCCTTGAAGAGCAATGAAGTAATTTTGATTTGGCAAGTAGAAAAATTTCTCTGAACCATATTTTGGAAAAAGAAAAGTTTATTACATTTAGAAGATTTTATAATTAGGAAATTTTCTTAATATACTGTATTAGACCACTCCTAGCACAAGAAATGGGATAGTCCAACCCAGCCCTATATAAAGGCACAAATTAAACCATTTGTTGTTGTTTTTAAGAATTCAATTTAAAAATCAGCTTTAGAAAAATAAACCATGGTTTGGTTTGGTTTCTTTGTTTAATGGCATATCAACTTTTAAGGTTTATATAATGCCAAAGCCATTCTTGCAGACAGTCTTGATACAATTTAATCAATAGCTGGGGAGGGCTAAAGAGAATCATACTTTTCCCAAGGGCATTAGACTGAAATTCATACTTGTTTACTACGATGTTGCAGTCCAACATGTTAGCCACTTTGTCATGGGACTCTCCCTTGCCCCATTACTAATAGCAGATGAGCACCATGTCATGGTGGATTCTCCCCCATTAATAATAGCAGATTAGCACTAAACAAACAGGAAAATACAAACTGAAAGTATATTTTATAGCTGAATGCTGTGGTTGCCATGAACACAATAAAATCTAAAACAAATGTGACTTTATGATAAGATCTTTTAATTTCAAATAAAGAAAATTATGTAAAATTTCCTCAAAAATGATAGTCATTTTTGCTACATTTTAAACGCTTGGAGAAAAAGCTCGGTGGGAACTACACGAAGATGCTGCATGCTGTTTTGAACAAATCCTGGAAGCAGCACCCCACTAAACAGCAGCTGTATGCCTACTTTTTTCTCATTTAGTTAACCATCGAAGCAAGACATGCAGGGCACTGCTGAAGAAGTAAGGACAAGCTCACATGGACTCCTACACATGGATACACCAGTGTTGGCTGACTAGCAAAATCTTACGTTTATCAGCATTTGGTGTTGTCTAGAGGACTTAATGAGAACGATGACTGATAGGGACAGATGGCAGTTACATTAACAACAGTGAATTGACATAATAGAAATCATAATAGAAAAACATCTACTGAACTCACCACTTAACACATCCGGGCTGATATAAGCTGGACTTCCTCGTTGATCCTTAAGTAAATCATTCTCTGAAACAAGATGTTTACCAAGACAGAAATTAGTGATGGTCACTCGTCTCGATTTCTTATTCAGCACTATGTTCCCAAGTTTCAGATCTCTATGGACAATATTTTTCTGTAAAAAGAAAAACAAACAAATGATGCGGTGGCTGATGAATTTTTTTTTATGATACTTAAAGTTTAGCTATGAAGGCAAAAAGAAAATATAACATTTTATTTGAACTCAAATTTTTGTAATGAATCTTAACATTGCTGTCCTATTCCATAACAATTTGGAGGAAGATAGTAGAATGTTTTTTAAGAAAATATAATCAACTTTGCAATATCAGAAGTTCTAAGGTTATTAAATGATAAATGAATCAAAAATAAAGTTTGGTATCATCTATAATAAAACACCAAGTGTATTTATATGTTTATTTTCAATCTGCCATATTCCATATCAAAATGGATATAATTCAAGAAAATATCGAGTTACTTCTCTTGGACACAATATTTACAAGACTATCACTGTGGAGTAGTGGTCGGCAAGTCAGTTTGACAGACCGCTACCAGCTTCAGTGGTACATATACTAAAATTGACAGACCACTATGAATGTAGTGAGTTTGATTCTTACTGAGTGCTCTACACCTTTGTCATAAATTTTCATAATAAATAAATAGAAACATTTAAAGCTTCCCGGTTAATAAAACAAAAGATCAATTTCAAAAATGGTGTTATTCACGACATCATGGCTACTTTGAAAGAAGCACAAAAATAAACAAACCTTTTCATAATTACAAACAAACACAAAAAGCAAAGAAAAAAAACCCAAACCCAAAACACCTTACCTTATGCAAACTTTCCACAATCCTGACAATATCAGCAAAAATGATGACAGCTTCTTTCTCGCTGAGTTTTTTTTCTTTGATAACATAATGTTGAAGATTGATGAGATCAGATGTTTTGCTGCTGAAATCGTGGGGAATAAGACAGTCCAAGACGAGACACAGACGATTTCGTTTTCTACCAGTGTATTCAATATAGCCATTCACATTCAAAGTGTCTTTCTCCTCCCGGGCTTGGTCCTGAACATAAGGCAGTTTGAGTTTTTTTAACTTGTTCACACAATTTTGCAATATAAAGGGGGGGGGAAACAAACTTTTATCTCTTTCTAAACCTATTGGAAAGTGAAAAGTCTACATCAGCTAAATCTTGTTTGGTTTTTCAATAGATTTTATTTTCTTTAGATTCCCACCAAATTAAGATAGACACAAGGTCATTTTTTGATGTGGGGGGTGCTGCACAGGAAGTAAATCCCTCAAGCTTCAGCTTTGAAAATTACTTAGATTCTATTGACACTCCCCTTCAGGGTTGCCTCAGGCATTGGGCAATAAACCCAGTCCTTAACCCTTTTAAGTAAGTGGGCAGGTGCTGCCTGGGTAGAAGCCCCCCCCCCCAGTAACTAAGCTGTTATTCACCTTCTGGGCTTCTCAGACCAAAATGATGATTTGTTCATATTTTTAATATTTTAACATTTTCATTTGTAATCACAATTTAACTATTTAAATTGATATTTCATTTTTGGGTCATTGGAGCACTAGTGTGTTACATGGAGGTGTTTAGGTGTACCCCCAAGGCCTGCACAAATCCAAGTAGTGGAAGGAAACAAAGTGTATGTATACTACAGACAATACAAAATACAATGTAGACCAAACTTTTACAGTCTTATGTTTCCAGACCCTTGTGAGATTAATCAATGGTCAGATCGTTTGGTGGGTTGAGGGAGTACAAACCAACAACACACCTTCTGACCCATTACCTAGCATGTTTTAAGAAGAATGGATAAAACATTTATATGAATAAAATCTTTTGATCAAATTTAAATTCAAAAGTCAAACCTTATAAAATTATATTGCATTTATTTTCTTTTGGACATTTTTATCACTTAGTATTTTTGAAGGTTGTAGGTAAAAAAATCCAAACAAGGAAATTTGTTCTTACCTTGAATAAGCCATGATGATGTACAACACCATCCTGATTATGTAACAAAGAAAGAAGAGAGTACTCTGTGTGCATCAACATTTTACCTTGATAATCATCTTGGTCAGCATGCCGTGAATCTTCTAATGTTAGAATCTGAATTGGAGAAAAAACATCTTTTTAAAACATATACAGAACACAAAAAATTTTTTTCTTTCAAATCAAATAGACTCAATAAATTTTTATCTCAATGTATTAAATGCAAGAAAAAATTCCTACAAAGTCAAATATTTGTTGTCTGATAAACAAGAAGGGTTTTTCTAATTTGCACCCCCCCCCATCCCTAACTTCCACTGCACATCATAAACTCAACAAGTTTGACAGGCTGTTTGTCTCCCAAGTTAAAAAATAAAGAAGTTTAAAAGTCTGTCTCCTGAATTATTTAAAGTACAAAAATTTTTTTTAGAACTCTGTTTTCTTTCTATGTTAACTCGTAAACAAGGAACATTGATTATTTTTACATAAAAAAATATAGGCCACCTTTTTTAGATTAAAAAATAAACGATTTTACTTGGGCAAGTTTTTCTATCATCAAGAAAGAGTAGAACAAAATTTATCATCATCATGCCGTGCTGCTAGCATGGATTTCTATGACCCTCTCTCGCTACCTGTCTCTATCATCCAATCGCTCCCAGCAGGTCTTCCAGCCTACATCCTGTATTGGCACAGAGCTGCTGTAGATAGTTTCTAGCTTGTCGTCCAAACTTTATTCATACATGCAAGGGGGTCCACAGGAGTACATCACTTACGAGTTCACCCTTACTTCTCCAGCAGTGTTTTTCGCTTGTCTGGTTTGTCTAATTGGATGGTTTTTATGATGGGTGGTAGGTGACAGTACAGCTGCTGTTTTGTGGGGTGTTGCCTCAAGGACTTGTTCAATATAGCTCGTAGCATTCTGCCATCAAGCTTTTTTTTTTAGTTAGGGTCCATGTGGTGGATCCCTACAGCAGTATCAACATGACCGCTGCTTAGAAAAAAACTGCGTTTTATTTTATTGGTCAGGTTTAACTTCCATATAACTGATAGCCTATCAATAGCTGTCCATTCCTTTGCTAGCTGCATATTGATGCCATTCTCGGTTGATGAGACATAGCTTCTGAGGTAGGTGAACTTGTCCACTAGTTTCAGAGGACCGCCATTTAGTGTGGAGATGTCACCTCTTTGATTAATGCACATGCATTATGTTTTGTCTGCGTTTACATGGAGGCTTATGCCACCTGCTGCCCATTCCAGACTATGTAGCAGGGATTTGGCTTGGGTGGGTGTAATTGCCAAAAGTGCTATGTCATCAGTAGTCCATGTTCATAATAGTTTGTGCAGAGTATCTTTTGCTTCTTACCTTTGCCAGCATGAAGTCGTTTTCTTTCATTAAATCTATAGACATTCAAGGCAGATAATAAACAGGTATGGGTGTGATATATCTCCTTGCAGGAACACCTACTGCAATGTCAAAGTAGTCTGTCTCCATCTGGTGAGTGAACTTTTACTTTTGTGTTTTTAATATAGCATCGTTATGGCTGCGACAATTTGTTTGGGGAGACCATAGGTGAGAAGTATTTGCTCCATCTTCTGTCTGTCTATGGAGTCAAATGCCTTGGAGAAGTCTATAAATAATAGTGTTGCCTCAAGGTTTTTTGCATGTACACCTAGAATTCGACGTATAGTTAAAATTTCTGATGTTGTGGACCGATTTCTCTGAAAGCCATTTTGGTTCTTCCAAAGTATTTTCTCTATTTTCAGTTCTATGCGGTTGCATACCAGAGCATTGTAGATCTTGGCTGCTATGGAAGTAAGGGTTATACCACAGTAGTTCTTGGCTATTCTGAAGTCACCCTTCTTGGGGAAAGGGAGGGTGCATCCTTTTGTCCATCTGTCTATTGTGTTTTGGTTATATACGGCATTATAATATTGGAGCAGTATGTCATCAAATTTTCTTGTCTTCCATACTTCTGGGGGTGGGTATTTCATCAAGTCCTGCAGCTTTTCTATTTTTGATTTTTCTTAGCACCAAGTCAAGTTCTTCTTGCGTAAACTGTCCTAGTTTGATGTCTAGTTAATTACTTATAATTTTCATGATAGGTTCATTTGTAACTTTCGGAGGTTTTCCAAGTAAATTCTTGAAATGTTCTTTCCACAGGTGTATCTGGTCTTCTTGGCTGGCAGCTTTCAGTTTAGTTTTTGCAGTACTCTTCCTTCTACTCACTTCACTTACTGTCTGCCATGTTACCCAAGATTGTTTATCTTCCACCAAGTCTCTAATCTTATTGATCTGATTTTGTATGTATTCTGCTTGTTCTTTTAGGTATGCATTAGTTAGTTCAATTTGTGCCTTCTTAAGTTTCTGAGCATTGATATTAGTTGGGTTCCTCCTATTGCATAAGGAATGCGGTTTTCACGTCTGCACACTTTTTCTAACCACTAATATCTCCCGTGGGACTAGGTTTAGCTCTTTGTTTAGTTAGTATGCATTCTGCTGCTGCTTCTATGTGGGCAGTGACAAAGTTCTCATATTTGTCATTAGGAGTAGGTGTTTCTGATATCTTCTGAAGTGCATCGAATTTGTTTCTTAGTGTTAATGTAAATTTGTCGCTAATATCTCTATTGTTAAACAGGAACCAGTCATCATGTATGGTTGTAGTTGTTTGCGCTGCGTTCCCTCATAGGCTCAGTCATGTCTTAGCCGTGACAATTCTGTGATCGGAGGACACACCCTCAAAAAAGGAATATGCCTCACAATTCAATGCACTATTATTCCATTTCTTATTTATAAGGATGTAGTGTATCTGTGCTTTAGTGTTAGTTGCGTAGGTGTAGGTCCATAGTTTTCCCTTTCTTTTCTGAAATTTAGTATTAAGGCAGGTTAATCTATTTTCTAGTATGAAATCTGTTAGATGTTCCCCATTCTATTTGACAAGTTGTGTAACCTGAATTTGTTGTTTACGTTTTTTTATCTATTTGGGCATTCATGGCTCCCCCGATGATTAGAACGTTGTGTTTGGGATGCCACGAACAACAGAAGATAGCTTGTTATAGAAGGCGATGAAGTCTGTTTCTTCACTAACATGGGTAGGGCTATAACAGAAGATGATTGTTGTGCTGGGGTTGCCATTAGACGTAGCTACCATTATCCTGGGTTTTATTTTCTTGATGCTATTAAATGATTTTAGGGCCCATAGACTGATAAGCATACCTACACCCCATATTGCGGCGTTGACAGTTTTTCCATGGAGATGCCGAGACAAATGTCCATCCATAGCCAGAATTGTGGTATTTTATATCTTCACTATGTAAGTATCTATTTTCTTATATGCATATTATGTCTATGTTATGATCTATTGCAGAAGCGGTCAGCTCTGGTAATTGGCCAATTCTATTTAAGGTTCTAACATTAAATGTCGCTATTTGTATTGTGCTTTTATATTTTAGTCATTTTTGTTTGAGTTCTGTGGCTGATTTTTCGAACACTGGGGCCAGAGCTCTAGCCTCAGCAGGACACACCCTTTTTTATCCACATGAAGGTTTGGACATGTGGTTTGAGTCATGGTAATTTTTTGATAACAGTGTTTTATTCTCATCCATAGATGCCACCCTAAAAGATGAGTAGCAGTAAGCAGTAGTTTCCTGACTGAACTATTAGATCTTGGCTGTTGACCCGTGGGGTTCATCCGCCCAGCATCTGGTTAGGCATGCTGTTGATCCATTGTTGGGTTTGTCCATCTTTTAGTCCACTCTGCTGCTTCCCATGGCTTCCAAGTTATACCTTATAGCCACTGTGTTTTGAACTGGACAACTACCAGGTCAGTTAGATTTTGTCTTTTTTCTAAACTGTTATTTAAATGCATGTTTTAGATTTTATTATGTGTATGAAAGTAAAATCTGCTGAATATAATCTGTGATTTAATTGAAAAAGATTATTAATCTGAATCCTAGTTTTCATCTGAACTATGAAAAACCAGGTAAAAGATTTTTTCTATTCTTTTGGAAATATTGCAGAGTGTTTGAAAACCTAAGTTTGTGTAAGAATGGAATGATTTGGGAATTTTGTGTTGGATGGTGTGATAGAAGGAGGAAAGGGGAGGGTTAAGATGAATGAACGAATTAGGAAAACAAATAGAAAACACTAGAACACGTGTATTATCTCTATAAAAAGACTGAACATTTAACAGCTTTCCAATTCCACTTTTAAAGTATAAGACTTGCATTCCTGTAAGAAACCCCCCAAAGGAAAAAAAATTAATAAATTGCTATTCACACATTCAATTTAAAAAAAAAAAAAAAAAAAAAAAAGAAGGAAACTCTTGAAGTTTTGAAACTCCAGCAAATACCGTAATAACTTAATGAGACTTTATAACAGAAGAAAAAAAATGATGAACTGGAAAACACTGACACATAGCATCGTTATTTGTGAATGGATCAGTGTTAGTTTTCTTGTTTGAAAGATGATGGTTGCTGCAAGAATTTTTCAAAATCTTGTGTAAATGCGTTCAGCAGTTGTAAGAAAGAAGTTCATTATCATTATAAAATGATGACAAGATTTTTTGGAATTTGATTCAAGATCCATAAGCAGACAACATTGTAACATGGTAACTATATGTACACATTGTTAATTTTAACTTGATCAAATTTGACAGTATAATGTTCTTCCCTTATCTTTACTTCCCTGATGATGATACACAAATTTGCTCAATGCTCCTTCAAGCCTGCTGAGTTGTGAGAATCACTGTTAGCAAGGCATGTTAGTTTCTTTACTAAAAAGAAAACTGAATATTAAAAAAGTCATGATAGAAATTTTTTAAATATCATGGACATATTTCTGTGAGATACACAAAGGTCTAGAAAATAATGTGACAGATCCTTTTTCTCTCAGTTGGCAAACCTGATTGAAAATCCAATTGATCCGTATTGACCTTGTCACAAAATCCAATTGATCAATGTTGACATAACATTGATCAACTGATTTTCATTAAGAGTTTTCAATCTAAAAAAGATGTTCTCATTACTTCCAAGAAAAACCAGTCAGTGCTTGTTCAAAATAGATCAACAATGAATTTTACAGTAATTTTGCATTGATTTACAAAAAATTATATAGAAATTTAATACTTAGAATACATTCACCAAGCAACTAAGAATAAGTTTCAGTGATTTGTTTGATTTTTTTTAACAATTAAATCCCCAAATTAGAAATTGACCATAAGTTGACATCATCTATGTAGAATGGTATGCAAATGAGACACCTGAATAAATAGAGCAATCATTGGGCACTTGGGACCAAGAAATAACAAGGTTTGACACATGATTTCCAAAGCACAACAATGGCGTTGCTGATCCTAAGTATGTGAAAACATGGATAAGGTGCTTTGAGGCGCTGGCCAGAGTAAAGAAACTAAGAGATAGACGAAGTGAAGGGGAACAAAATGAAATTACAGGCACACTCCTCGCATCCAGAAAGTTTCAACAATGGCCTACCCAAAAAATCTAGAAGAGCTGACTTTCAAAGAAATTGGTGAGGTGATAAAAAGGAATATCAGACGAAAGAAAAGGTTAGTCATCGCGGAAAGAACAAAGTTTCTGGAAACAAGACAGCACCCCAATGAGTCTATTATACAATTTGTACACCAATTGAAAGAAAGATATTGCAAATTTGAAAGACTTAGCACCAGTGAAATGACCACAGAAGATGAATTGACCATGCTACATTTGATAGAAGGTATGCACAACCCAACTTTGAAACATAAATTATAGAAAATGCTTCAAAGAGTTAATTCAACAGTAGGAACATGTATAGAGTTCGTGCAGCAACTGGAATTAATAAAAAAGTATAACCAACAACCAAACGAAGGAGAAACATACAGCACAAACAAATACAAAATTCTATGCAAATACTGTGGCAAATGGCATATCAGGGAAAGAAATAATTGCCCAGCCTTCATTAAGACATATTCCATTTGCAAAAGAAAAAATTACATCCCGAAAGTTTTCAGCAACAAAAAAAAGTTGAGGAACTTAAAGACACGCAAGTGGATAGAGGAGGGGCTGAAATTTTCGTGCTAAACACACCAACAAAAATTAGAGAAAAGGTAAAAATAAATGGGAAATATTTCCACATGCAAGTAGATACTGGTTCTTACATAACACTTATTCCAGTGAACTTTTGGTAGGATTTAGGGAAGCCGAGGCTTAAAAAGTCAGCCTTGCAACTAAAATAATTCAATGGTACCATAATCAAAACATTAGGTACGTTTGAAACAAAGAACCAGTTTGAGATTATACCTATTACAGTCGTGGCATGTACTAAAGACCATGGACTGCTAGATATAGATGTATTAAAAGTTGACACATTGAAATTAGTTGATTCTATGTAGTCGGAAGAACAAGAAATAGGATTACTTAAGAGTTATAAAGCAAGTATTTGCTTGAAAGAGAACTACCATCCTAGATATATCCAAGCAAGACAATTACCCATACACATTTTACCTATAGTAGTGTCAAAGCTAAAAAAACGATTCAGCAGGGTATTTTGGAAAAGGTCACTCATGGGGGAAGCAATTGGGCATCAACAATAGTTGCCATTAAAAAGACCAATGGGGATATTAGAATATGCGGTGAGTACAAAATTGGTATCAACCACCAGATATGTTCAGATTTGTTTCCCTTACTGAGTATTAAAACCGCCAGTCATGAACTGGCAAATATGAAATGCGAAAATCAATTTAAAATCAGTCTACAATTAGATCGAAATAGACGACAAGTTTAAAGAAATTACCACACTGAACACATCCATGGAATTAAAACTGCTAGTCATGTTTTTCAAAGAACCATCAAGAAAATCTTATTAGGAAAAATGAACAACATAATAATACATCAAGATGATATATGCCTCGGGACCTGCACTAGAGAGGAACTAAAGAGTAAAAATAGAGTAAAACAGAAAATGTCCTACGGAGATTAAAAACAGGCAGGTATGACAATTAATAGAGACAAATACAAATTAGACTATGAAAAAATATCTTATCTAGTATATCAAATATCTAGAGAAGGAATATCTCCTGACAAAAGGCTAACCAATAAAATTGCAAAAATGGAAAGAAAGAACTGGAATCCTTCTTGAGATTAATTAATTTCTACAGCAGATATCTTCCTAGATATAGTGAACTTATTGCAACATTTGCTGAAATGCATAAAAAACGTAGAATTTACATGGACACAGAAACAAAATAAGGCTTTCAAAGCATTAAAGTAAACCGGTAATAAGAATTTTCGACCCTAAAAAAAGAGGTTACCTTAACAACTAATGCAAGTGAACGTACCATAGCAGGTGTTGTATCTCAGGAAGGTCATCCAATCATGTATCTGTCCAGAAAGCTCTCATTGGCAGAATGCAATTATTCTAACATTGAAAAAGAAGCATTAGCTATAGTTTAGAGTATGGAGAATTTTTTGTTGGACAAAAAGTTCCTCTTAAAATCAGACCACAAGCCCCTGGAATTCTTATTCAATCTGAGAAGGAGTTACCCAGAGTAACATCGTCAAGAATAAGCACATAAGAAAGAACGTAAGGAGTAAATGTACTATTGCAGAAAGACCTTTCAAAGAAGCATGGCATAAATTAACGATAGAGAGAGGCGTTATATTTAGTGTAGACGCAATAGTGCCGCCCCAAATTTTAAGGAAGGACGTAATTAAAAGCATGCACAACATTATCCATGGCGGAGTTGCTGCGACGCAAAGAAGATTGAGATTACAGGCTTGGTGGCTGTAAAGATGTTGAGGAACACATAAGAAGATACCCTAAATGTATGGAGATCAAAACATATAAATGAACCAAAATACATACGTAGCCCAAAGAGAGGGTGCCATAGACAAGGGTCCATATGGACCATGCACATATCCAAGACATTGGTTTATTCTTGATCATAGTAGATTCCTTCTCGGGTTGGTCGGAAGTAATAAAAGGTGAGAGATAGGAAAGCTACTACTATAAGACAAATATTGAGAACAATATTTGCAAGAAATGGAGTACCTAAGACCATTGTCATGGACAACACACCAGAATTCTGCAATGAAAGTTTTGTGTCGTGGTTAAGAAAAATAGGGTGTATGCCATACAAAATACCCCCATAGCACCCTCAGTCAAACAGCATAGCAGAAAGGATGGTCCAAACTGAAAAATGGGTTTAAAGGCATTTTCACCTTTCAACCAGAATATTGAGGCATACATCCTTAATTTACTCTTAAGTTATCGAACAGTTCTTCATGTGGATAGAAAGCAAAGCCCATCAACATTAATGGGCAGACAGATTAGAGCCCCAATAACCATGTCATTTGCCACAAAGGAGAAAATTTGGTATAAAAGAAATGAGGAGGTAGAGCCAGTGAGAGCAAAGTTCATTCTACAAAAAGGACAGAATGCAGCTGTACTAGAAAAAAAAAGGGCAGCCAATATTAGCTCATGCTGACTAATTTAAAGCCAGGTTCGAGCCTGAAGATGTAGAAATGCCTGAGGAGGAACACAAGGAAACTGAGGAAGAGGAAAATGAAACAGAACAAAACATGGAGGAAAGCAGGAATGACATAACAGATTTAGACCAAGGTTTCAATTAAAAAAGACAGAAGAACAAATATGGAAGTGGCATAGACCTTCCAGAGTAGTCAGAAGAAGTTATAGACCAAATAAGGGTGTCAAACCTCGCAGATTCAGGGAGGTGTAGCATGTTATGCAAATGAGACACCTGAATAAATAGAGCAAACCTCAGGCACTTGGGACCAAGAAATCACAAGGCCGACATGCATTTTCCAAAGCACAACAATCTCATTGGTTGAAGGGGAAGAAAAACTAAAGAAATATGTTCGATAGACAACTTGTAGTCTATAGAAGACATAATTTTGGATTGCATACCAACTCATGAATAAAATATAACAAATGACTGAAACTTATCTGGTTGGTAAACATAAGTATCACATTTCTTTATAAATATTCTTGTATATTACTGAAGAAATAATAGACATTTTCATAGTTGGGCTATCCTGGATAAACACTAATTAGTCTCATTACTTTCCAGAGACTCCTCTGTAAATAGAATCCATCCCCCCCCCAATATTTTGCAGGTCTCACAGCCTCCTTACTCTCCTGATTCTTGAGAGCAGAGTAACTGAAACAAGTGTGAAGAAAGCGGCAGGGCAGGATTTACCTACTTGTCAGCCCTAGGCCAAACTTATCAATTGACCCCAAGTTTGAACAGAGATCCCATACCCTGGATCCTATACCTATTGTATAGGGGCCCTTATGGTTTTGAATAAATAGTGAAATACCCAGTATACACTTGAAACAAGGTGCATGACAAATTAGTTTCAATGGACCCCAGGCCAATGGCCAACTATGCCTATTGGTAAATCTGGCACTGGATAGCAGTCCAAACAACTAAGCAATTTTTAATTTGAGTTTTGGTAAATAGAACCATTTCTACTTTAAATGGTTGATATCAAAATAGCCGAAATTAGCAAAAGCCATGAGAAATTATAGTACAAGTGATTTTAAGTGTTCAGTATTAAATTTTAATGGAATTCAAATTAATAAATTTGAAGAAGAAAAGTAAAAAACTAAAAAAAACAACCTCTAAACAAACATGAAACTGAACTTTAATCGAATGATCTTTTAATAACAATGAGAATTCAAGATGTTTAAATTGCTACAAGAGACACAACTTTGGCTTATACACTTATGACCTAACACTTAAATTATTAAAATTAAAAATTCAATTGAAACTTACTTTTAAAGTGTAAAATTCATTTGTGCCTTCCTTTCTAGCAAGACATTGAACAATGCTGCGAACTGGTGAAGAGCCTAAACGTGGACCTAAAAAGATTTTGAAATAATAAAAAATCATAAACTTTATCATTAATAGATTTAATAATTGTACTCTTACGATTACTGGTAGCGGATACAGATGGTATTTTAAAATTGTTTAACATTTTAATAAAATTAATAACATTATTTTAAAGCATTTGTAATATGTAGACATTATGAAAATATTCAACTTTTAAATTATTTTTTTCAAAAACAATAAGAATGAAAATCCTTAACACACTTGCCTAAAAGATAGGGACCAGCCCTTTTTACACCTCGGGGAGAAGGTGCTGCTATAGGTCTTTCAATGTCTATATTGTTTTTAGAAGTGTCTTTATTTTTTGATCTCTTGGCCCTTTTGGAACTTGATTGACGGTCGGAACTTCGACCCCTCTTCATTTTTGTTCGTCCTCTTTTAGAAGGCACTAAAAAGAAAGAAAAAAAAATCATTTTGCTAAGAAAAAAAATATTTTCACAATTTCAGTAAATAAATAAATGACAGATCTAAAATTATAAACTATAAAGAATGGGATGTGTCCTTTTAATTAATTACATTAGGATTACAGTAGCATAAAATAACTGCACATTTTAAATGCATTGACAGTAAGATAAACTTCATTCCCAATAATGATGGCGTTCTTTAAACGATCTTCTTTCGAAAATATTTGTAAGGAGGAGTAGGATAACGAACTTTTTAGTATTAGGAATAATACGAGAAGAAAAATAATTTCTAAAGAATCTGAAATGTTAAAAAAAAAATTTTAAAAAGAGGGAAGTGCGTTTTGTCCACAATAACAAAACAAATTATTATTGAAATTAAATACAGAATTATCCATCCAATATATATATATATATATATATATATATATATACATCTATCCAGAGGAGAGAAAGAGAAGCAGAGAGCATACTCGTAAAGCAAATATATGATCTGGCAGATTTAAGTGATCCTATGAAGCAATCCTACAACAGGAAAGACTACACAGTGTGTTGGTCTCTTTTGAAAATGCAAGTTTCAATTAAAGAGTTTTAAACAATCTGATATCAACTTCCGGATATGTAAATTTCATAGCTGATTGATGGTGGTAGTGGGGATTCTGAGTATAAAGTCCACAAACTCCATATTGAAATGTGATTTGTTTTGATAACCATACCTAGAGTTTATTTCAATCAAAGACGACTCTTTAAAAGTAAGATTTTTTTCGCTGGCAGTAGGTTCACGTCAAAATTAATTGAACGCTAACGGCAGAAACAGGTTTTTATTTTATTTTGGTATTCTAAAAATTAAAAAAAAATTCTTTTCTCTATTGAAGATAACAGAAATGCCTGCTAAATTCATCGCACCACCAGAATGATAGGAATCTTAGAAAAAGGCAATGCCTCTTTTTTTGCAAAATGATCGCTCGTATTGATCTAAAGAGCATTCACCGTTTTTGTTTTGTTTTTTTTGTTGGGGGGTTACACAGAAAGGTAAAGAGAGAGAAGCTGTAAAATGGACCTTGAAATTTTAAATGCAGATGAGGGAATGGAAAAACTATCTGAAAAATTGTAAGCACTTTTTTTTTAAGAGAAGTCAATCTATATTGTGGACTGAGATATTACACAAAATAAAGCTGTCACGAAAAGAGCCAAGAAGACCCATTTAAACTTTGAACAAAATACAGAGAAAATGCCGAGAAGAAAACTTCAATAGAAATTCGTCTGGCTATTATGTGTCAATTGGTATTTTCCAGAAAAAAGTAAAAATTGTTAAATTTTGTCCAGTAAAGAAATTATAAAACATCAGAAAATAATGAAAAATTGCCATGACGTTTCATAGACAGTTTACTAACTCCAATCATTGTTGTATGGTCTGGTCAAAGATGCTGGAATAAAAGACGAGGAATTGATAAATAGTTGTCATAAACTCCACAATTCTTGTGAAATAGTTATAAGAAAACCAAACTAAAATCAGTTGTAAGATTTTCACTGGGATTCCAGCTTACTGAAATTGTAGCTGTGGATATTAAAGAAATTGAAGGCAACAAATTACTGTACCTTGTAAATCATGGAACAATATACAGTGTAAGAGTTCAACTTCAGAGTAAAGAAAGTTCTATGTACTTCCATACTTTGGAATTCCAGTGTCTTTTTTTATAATAAAAGATAACTGAATAATCGTTTTGTGAAATGTCAAAAACTTCCATAGTACGTTTTACAGCCATTCAAAGTCCATGGAGTACTGGAGAGATGCAGAATTGTGGAAATGAAGAAAACTATCAACAATACAGGATGTAATTTTGAAGTGGTTTTAATATTAGCTGTAAGTGTCAAAAATGCACTTCCCAGTATCAATGGGTATAAGCCAAATCAACTTGATTTTGGAAGAAATTTAATTTCACCTTCTTTTTCAAATGACAAATTTCCTGGATAAGATCTTTTAAGGTAAGATCACACTACCCTGTAAAATGCATCAATCTCCTTTTTATGATAAATATTTTTCTTTTCACGAGTGAAGTTATAAGTAATGTTACGTATACTGCAAGAAAGGATGTTTATTTTTTTTTTTTGTTATGTTTTTTTTTAACACTATTACACATGCCCTTGAGTAAATCTTAATATTCTAAGACTTTGTCTCATTCAGACTAATCATTGCTTTTCAAATATTGTTTTTTCTTAATATTTTTTTCAAATGTTTTGTAAAGTTCTTGTTGCTACTGTATTCCCCTAAAAAAACCTCTGTTAAAAATATTAGGCGCAGTTGACTGTTACATAACTCTATTGGAATTACTTGGTGTCATTAGTGCACTTTCAATTATAAATGTGATTGGGCTTAACGTTTTGGACAAATCTGACCTTCAAAACATTCGTAATTACTCGTTTTTCTATGGTTTCCAAAGAGGAACGTCAATGATGATGGTTTAAAAGGAAAATTTCTTTCAAACACATCAAAAAACCATAGGAAAACCAAATTTCACCTTCAACAGGAGATGGTTATAAAAGTAAAAATTTACCAAAGTTTTTCTCTGATGTGAGTTTTTCTTAAAAATGAAGACATGCACTTTGTCATCAAGTCAGGATAAATACTCATCCTGACTTGATGATAAAGTGCATGTTTTACAATAGAAATGATGGTTTTTAACAAATGAATGCTAGACGGTTTTGGTCCAGTGTTTGATATAAGCTGGAAATATAAACAGTTGATTGTTCAACACAAAGTCATTTATTTATGTAAGTGTTCAATCTTGTTTGGTTCTTTATTCTGGTGCATTTAAAAGATTTTTAAAGGAGAACAAGGTTAATAATCTTGTTCCTCCACAACAAATGTGCAATGAAACAATAATTATGCAGAAATTGATATGGATACTGAACCTGTAATTTGTATAAAAGATGAAAGACAAATCTTGTTGGAGAATAGCAGCAGCAAAACTCTGAGAAAAGGTAAACCAACTAAACAAAAATCAGTTCCTAGAATGAATCACTTTTTCTAAATGGAGACAGAAAATTGGATAACAACTTGAAAACTATGATGACCAACAATGGAGAAAATAAAGCAACTGGCAAAAAACAAGTGTTTAATGAATATCAAGGAACAAACTTGGTTAGATTCTGAGTGTAGAGTACCTAAATGTCAAATGGATGAAGTCAAGTAAATGAAAAGTTGATAACCTTTCTGAAGATGAGGAAAAAGTAATGATTTCTTCAAATTTCGAGATTTGACAACAAAAAAAAAGAAATGAAAATCAAGTTTATACTCAAAGTATTTCACCTGATTTATCTGTACTAATAAAAAATCTAATGGCTAAATGAAACTTGTGGGCATGGCCAATTGAGGCCTTAAGAGGGACCCAAAGCTAAGAGAATTTAGAACCTCTATATTATGTATACTCCTCATCTTGTTTTTCACTATTTTGTGTAATTTATACAATATTGTGCAATTTTACACAAGAGCCTTATCTGGATTGCTACAGATAAGTTTCAGATTCTTTAATAAGAAAGGGAATACCATCTTTTAGAATTCTTCTTTAGCTTTGAGCAAAAAGAGATTTGTTTTGTTTAGGCCTTATATATATATATATATATATATATATATGAGAGAGAGGGGAGAGAAGGGAAAATTATGGATGCAACAGAAAGTAAGCAATTTGTTTGGATTGTTACGAGAATATCAATAAAAAAAAAAAGCTATCTAATTAAAGAAACGATGCAAGTTAGTTTCCTCTAGGTGAGTTTTGAAATAAAAAAAAATTGGCAGTAAGGAAATTTTAAGAACAATTTATTTATTGACTTCCAAATGTAAATTCATAAGAATTTGAGGGGCTTTGGTTATGAAAAACAAAAACCTCAATTGAAATATTTGTTTTGTTAAGTGTCTTGAATGTAAGTTATTGTATTTCTAATTAAATATAAATGTCAAAATGAATATAAAGAATGCTTTTTTTTTGTTTTTCTCAATACACTGCCAAGGTATTGACACAAAAGTAATCTTTATAACAGAGCAGTCATATAGATTCAATTACAATTCCCTCATAAAAAAGATATTCAATACATTTACCTAACTGCAATAAAACTCTTAATACCTGATAAGGAAGACAACACCAATTCATCTTAAATTGGTAGTTCACTTGAATACTAAGTGTTAGGTTGGTGTAAAAATGTGGTTTTTAATTATCAAATTTAAAAGCAGTATATCTTGGCTCAGAATAAAATTTATTACTTGAACTAAGAACCATGATAATCTAAAAATTGTTGTCAACAATAAGTGGATCTGTTTGTAATATTTGTAAAATATTATTGGAGTTAGGGTGCTAATGAATTCTTTAAAGGTATTTTGAAGACCTTCACTTGCAGGAAGTTGTTGAGAAGCTTGTGGGGGAGGAGAAGGTAGTTGATTAGGAAGAGATCTAGTAAGGTGTAAGGTGGTTTTACAGTCCATTTTATCTAATTTCTGCAGTCACTTGCAAGATATGCTATTGGGGGTCTTTCATGTAGAATTGTTTTTGTTTTCTTTTTTCATTGAGAAATGTTGGGCATGAATGTTGCAGATTCATTTTGCTGTTTTCCTGGCAATACTTTGTGTGATGGTCTTTTCAAAATTCAATAGATAAACTGATAATAAAGCTATTGAGGGGGAGGGGACAACAAAGACATCAACTGACTGTTATTCATTGCTGAAGTGATATTAAGTCTAGCATCATCTCTATCCAGCCTATATTTCTACATGGCTCTGTAAACTGGATGAGACCCAGGTGAGTGAGGAAAGCATTTTTATTGAAGCAAGTATATCTATTGCCTCTGCTAAACTTTACGTACAGACATTTGTAAGCAAGAACCTTACAAAAGACAGCTGAACTGTTCAATGCTCAAAGAGTTTGGTTTAAAGACTATGGGGTGAAATGCTTGCCATAATAAAGCTTGTCAAAGAACCCTCAGCCTCATCTCCATTGCTAGCCACCTAAGTAAAATAAACAACCAATGCCTCTTTAAGCTTAAAGAGAAATCACTCAGGTATTTTTTACAATCCACCACTGCTTGGGCAAATAGCACAAGATTTCTGATATGTTCCATAATTCAGTTGCAACAGTGGGGAAGCCTTTGTCGATCTATTTTCCATATACTCTTCCTAAGACATCAACCTCTGGGACAAAATAGATGCCATGATGCAATCAGTAACCCTTGAAGTAATAACAAATTACGGGGACAATGAGACTGTCATGTCACCTGACCACATTTGTGCATCAGACCAAAATGACCGGAGTTATATAACCCAATTGAAAAAGGATTTAACTCCAAATGTTCTTTCACTGAATTGGAAATCTGTGACATCTGGGAATTATGCTACTGACTCAGCACTGATAGGGGCTTAGTACTGATGGATGGGAGTATTGTAGTGCTCAAATCTCTCAGGAAAAGTGCTACACTGTTTGCACTCAGCCCACCAAGGTATGGTTGGCATGAAAGCCCATACCAATGATTCAATATATTGGCATGGTATGAACGCACCTATATGCAATGTCAGAGCTAATTGCTAAATATGCACAACCATCACTCCAAGTCAACTCATGAACCAATCATAATAACCAGATTGGCTCTTCCAACATATAGTAATGGACCTCTTCTATATTGGACATATTGTATACCTCACTTATGCAGATAGACTCACCAGGTCATGCCACCATTTGAAAATTAATATCTATTTGTTGGAAACTATTCCACATATTGTACTCCAGAAGAATTCAGTAGCAATGGTGGCCCAGGTTTCTCCTTCAGCCTTTTTCAGCAGTTCCTCAAAACATGATGTAGGAAGCATAAACAGTCCTCAGTGGCATATCCTCAATCTAATGGCTGGGCAGAGCTTGCTGTGAAAACTGTAAAGAGGATGGCAACACAGGTCCCCAGGGTTTGGGAGATAATGAGGATGCAGCTAGGGCCATCCTGCAAAACTCCCATTTAAACCATTGGTCCATCCCTGGTACAGCTCCTGCTCCACTGTCAACTTCCCAATTCCTATCTTTTAGCTGTAGTACAATGTCGTGAGGAGAGCCTCTACCAATACAATACACAAAGAAGAGGTTTAACAAATATACACAAAATTTCTACTCTCTACAGAATTGTGATATAGTAGCTATCCAAAATTAACTCAACCACCAGTAGAACACTACAAGCTATGTCAACACTGTCCTTCCAATTTTTCAATACCAAACCAGTCAATGGATGAGGCAGGTTTAGATTCAGGAACTCTGTTACAGATCAGACCCAGACCCAGGCCCAGTGCAATGCCTGAAACCAGAAGCTTTGCCTATAATGTCCTGCTCACACATTCCAATCCTTCAATCTCTTCCAGTGATGATGCTCATGCAGCAATTGGGTATCCAATAAAAAGGGTACATAAACATACTCCCAGCGCATGCCAACAAAAATTCCTCTTGCTCTGTCTAGGGTATTTCAACATAACAGAGTGGGCCTTTAAGAGCTGTCCACTTCTCATAGCCTACATGCAGAGGAGGGAGAGGGGAAAAATGTAGAAGTTATCCCCCTTGTTCTCGATAAATATGTTGATAACAATGCTCTGGGTGTAAAAACAGTCACTCTCACTGTTATGCATTGCTGAAGTAATATCAAGTCTAGTATCATCTCTATCCAAACTATATTTCTACCATGGAATTTGATGGCATTTTAGTTTTGGGGAAATATTTTGGGGGTTCCTTTTAGTCTAGCCACTGCATAAAAGATAATTTTTGGGAAATATTTTGGGGTTTCCTTTTAGTCTAGCCACTGCATGAAAGATAATCAGTTGTGACAATCCATTCTTGTCACATGTTGCAATGCAATAAATTTTTTAAAAAACGTTTTGTACTGAAGTGCAGAGCAGACTTTGAAATACTTAGTTGGGTTTTTTCTTTGTTAATTCAGTTTGTGCAGTACCTATATTATTTATTTACTTATTTCTTCAATTTGGTGCTAACTGTGGAATTCTACAGCAAACTAAAGTTGTTTTACGGAGGAATCTGCTTCAATAATGATTCTTAATTGGTTATCAATTGCGAATGGATGTTGGCAACTTATTTTCAAAGCTCTTATCTCTGTTATGACATTTTTAGGAACCAATATTAAGTTGTAGATTAGTTGACAGTCCCTAGGCCAAATACATGGTTGATATTGTGACCAATCCTCACTACATTTCATTTTAAATGTTTACAATAAAAACTACCAAAAAAAACAAAAAAAAACCTCTAATTTGCTCTCCTCCCCTACCTTTGACAGCCAAACAAAATTAAACAGTAAAAACAAAAACCTTTTACATAAATTAGTAGATTAACATTTACACTTTAAAAGGGGATTTTACATCAAAATTTAAAATAAGAAACCAATATTTTTGCACAAATCTAATAGAAGAAAAGGCTTCTGACCTATTTTTAAAACCAGAAAATATATCAATGATAATGTTTGATTTCTAAATGTCTTTTAATCGTAAGGTAACGTGTGAGAAAAGCTAAAATATTTGGGTAAAGACATGCATATGACATGCAGAAATTACTTCATTCTCTCAAAAAGTTCTATTTGCAGGGCTGATGACTTTATAGGTAAGACACCCACCCGCCCCATCTTCTAAATAAAAGGTATCCAAAATATAATACTAGATTGTATATAATAATGAAGCTTCAGTTTTGGAGATGTGGAGTACTCTTTCATGGTCATTACTCCCAGATCCACTCAGACCAAGGGGTGTAGTACTGT
The DNA here is from genome assembly GCA_963585895.1 of Sepioteuthis lessoniana. Classification (NCBI taxonomy): domain Eukaryota; kingdom Metazoa; phylum Mollusca; class Cephalopoda; order Myopsida; family Loliginidae; genus Sepioteuthis; species Sepioteuthis lessoniana. The sequence goes on from OY757924.1 coordinate 95,403,709, forward strand.
TAGGGTTTCATCTATGGGTCAAATCGATCTGTTTCAAAAGTATTCATATTCAATAGGACTGTGTACAAAAAAAAAATCTTGATATATAACTAGATTAAAAATATATGAACATGATTCCTTAACCTCAGAGCATAACTTTAGATGGGTGATTTGCTGTTAAAATGAATCAATCCATTCTTTAAGCCATTATCTATCACCTTACCCTTTAGGTAAAGGAGAAGTGTAGTCTTTAAATAGATCACCTGATTTAAATGTTTGTTTTTTTTTGCTCTGAAAAACTGGAAATACCTGAAGCTCATGTTCAAGACATACATTAAACAAATTTTTAACATGTGGACAAATATCAAAAAGATTAAATCTGATATGAAAATAAAAATATAAAAATGTAACTCTAACAAAAAATGAAAGTAGTGTTAACTTTCCAAATTTCATAGAAAGATGTCTAGTTTAGCCTCTAAAAATTTTTCAAATATTTCATCTTTAAGAGCAATTTTTGTATTGTAGAGGTGTGAGAAGCTGCTTATGAAAAAAAACTAAGTTAATGCAACTAATGTTTTTATCAAAGAGAAAAAAGATGTTATTGCTATTTTAAATCCTCCTAAAAATTTTGGTGTGATAAAACATCTTTATGATGATTTAAAATTTTATTGTGTGTGTGTGTGCAAGATCATACCAACATACATAGAAGTAGCACAGAGTTTGGTTAACATTGTATATGTCCTTTTTTATTATAGATCTAAAATTCTATTTCTTTTCCTAATTGTATCATTACATGTCCCATCTAATGTTACTGTTCTGGTCATCATTTTTTAAAAAGTGGTCTCGGCATTGGTATCAACTCTCTCGTGTATCACCACTGATGACAAAATGTCATGTGAGTAAATTTCTCTCTTTTTTTTTTTTCTTTTTTCTTTTTTAAATTACAATAATGACATTTCTGGAGTTTTCTTTAGCTGCCTTTTTATAAGACTGTGGCATTACAGTGAAATAAGAGTTAATCTTTAAAGTGACTTTCATTCATATGCCTATATACATGGAAAAGATATGTTATTCCTTGTAGGAAATTAAAAAAACAATAACATAAAAAATAAAGTAAAAAAATGCAAAAAGTAAGTTTTCCAGGAGGCTTCTCACAGGAAGAGAAATCGGTACATGCCTAAAAAGAGAGGCTTCCTAACGCCAAAGAGAAACTCTCTTAGTTGCCTCGAGACACCTCGACTGAACGGACGGACGTTTTTCTCACTGCTGCTGCTGCTGCTAGTAGGGAACACACTTGCCTGCTGAGTCCTGAACTTAGCAGTGCGTTGTATCTCTCTTTTTTCTTATAGCAACCTTTGGTTGAATGTACTGACAGAAAACGGATACACATGATGGACGCTCGAATTATTATTTGCAAAGAATAATTCCCTTATATTCTTTAAACGTCTTGTCTTTGGGGAGGGGAGAGTGTCTTTTTCTTTTCGTTCTTTAGTTGTTTTTAAAGCTTTTAACAATAAATAAGATAACAAGTGAATGAGGTAAGAAGAAAAAGTCAGACTCAAACCTTAGAATCTCCCAACAAAATTAACAATTAACCAACAACCACGATAAAACCTTCTTCAGCCCCATAACCTCTCTACAAACTTTAGTTTTTGAGTAACAACTTTCAAGCTATAAGACTAATTTCAACAAAATAAAAATATTTTTGGTCAATGTTAAAGAGTGGTTGATATAAATGAAAATTTTTGATAAGTTCTGAAAATGTCGACTTATAAGGAGATACAAATAAAATTGTAGAAAACAAACTTTAACATGATGGAAAATAGGAAAGTAAACAGTGCATCGATGTATGACAAAATCCAATGGATTTTGTTTTGTAATATTTAGTCAATGTATTAATATTTTGTGATTGTAGAGAATTAAATGTTACTGTTCTGGACATCATAAATCTCTAACTCTTAGAAATCACACTTCCTGAAAACCACTTGGCTTTTTATCAGTAACTTTGATGCGACAAACTTCTAATTGTTTAATATTTTTTCCTCTTGAAAAATTTAATTTAAATGAGTTATATAAAACGAATACAATGAGATGTAAATATCCCATATTTTAAGCTTCAGTTTTCTATAATTTTATTGTTTTCAACCTCGATTTGAAAAGAAGGTTTATTACATTAAATACGGAGAAAAAAGTCCAATTGTTTTCCAATGGCAATATCATAAGTAAACAAACTGAGTAGAAAAATGTATAATTGTAGCCATGTGAAAAAATATAAATTCCTACTTTTGATGAAAAGGTTAATTCGGGTGATGTTCTTAAAGAATAAAAACAAAACGGTTCTTTTCTAAATTGACAATTTCAATAACTGTGAAGATCACTATTTTCATTTAATTTTCCGAAAATAAAAATAATTATAAACGATAAATTGAAATCCCACAAAATAGAAACAACAGGTTTCAATTTTTAAAAAATTAAATTGCTTTTTTTTTTCTTTTTACATTAAAGTCAAATATTAAAGAATCGGGAAACAACCTTTTTAACCTCGCCTCGAAAAAATAAAACATTTTTAATTTGATAAATAAATTTTAACTTAAAAAAATATATTAAGAATGTCACCCAGTTTTCTTGGAGATAAACATTGACAATAAGTAAAATGAAAAAAGGTGGAAACTTTAAGGTTTACCTTTTCACTTGTAATGTTGATGATGTATTACTTTGGTATTTAAATCGTTGATAACAGATTTTCTATTATCAAAATAACAATTCATCGTAAATATATATGTATATTTTCTTTGGTTAGAATTTTTCCGTTGTCGAAGATAAATTGGTAAAAATGGGTGAGAAATACGACTTCACACTTCAAAGTTCAAATTTTAACCATTAAACCAAACTTTCTTGATGGATTATTAGTTCTGTTCTGCGCGTTAAGATTCTTTTCTAAATATTAGAAATAGAAATAATAATTAACAATTATTAAAAATAATAAAAAGACAACTTGATCAGAAAAATCAACAGCAAAAAACAAAATCAAAATGAAGTAATAAATTCTAAAATGATGTTAGCGTAAAAACAAAACAAAAAACAATCACTCCTTCGATTTTGACTTGAAATGAAGATCTGACATTATATCTGCCCTTTTTAAAATCTTTTTAAAAAAATTTTTAATACTTTAACAGCCTGATTTTTCATCAAGCCCAAGAACAGATAGAATTTTACAAGCAAAATTTTTGCAATTATTTTAGTGCATGCAAAATTTAATTTTTTGTTTGTTTCGTATTCAAATTTAATAAAAATCTCTTTGACTTTTTAAATGCTTACTTGGATGGCTTGCGTTCGCGGTTCGAGTCGAAGAGAATTGTAGACGGTTTAGTAAAATGACTACGCAAACTCCCCCATTACTTCATTTATGTAATTTTAAATTTCAAAATATTCAAATGTCAGATTTGAAGAAAAAAAAAGTAATAAGCAGCCGGTCCATTTGAAAATCTTTTCCCGAATTTCTTAACAGGAAGTATTGGTTATCTCCCTTGGCGGGTAGTCAGTCAAAATGGCAACTTTCTGTGGCAGCATGCGTAATATTGGAAGATTACAAAATATTTGGAAAATTTCTTGTAGAAGTGAGTAAATATTTTCTTATTTGCGATTAAATTTATACAATTAATACACTGAAATATTTTTCATATCTTATGATTTTTGTAAATGAGCTGTTAGTAAAAAGTCATTTTGAAGCATCATGACTATAGTTGAAGGTTGTTTTTATTGACATTCAAAAATGACTTTTTTTCTTCTGATCATAATTTTTTTTTAAAAGTGAATTTACGTTAATTGTAAGTCATTGTAAAATCATATAAAATTAAATATTTTTAAAACCCCAAAAGATTTTGACTGAAATCTAAATAAAACAGTAAATTAAAATTGCTAACTTAACTTCCTCTTGGAACATAAACAAAAATACTTGCAAAATCTAATTTTTTTTTTCTTTTTAAGAAAACTAGTTGTTTATAATAGTAATTATAATAGTAAGGAAAAAAACATCTTTTTAATAGTATTTGTGATTAAGTAATGTTATGTTGCTCAACGACATCAGAAGCGGTTTGTTTGATGTCCACCACTTTAAAATCTTCCTCTTTTGAAAAAAAATCTCCAGCAATATAAACATTCTTGTCCTCCTGCCCGCAGTATTTAATGTCCACTACTTTAAGTCTTCAAATTGTTTTAATTAAGAATGAGTTATGTTAAAAAAATGCGTTGAAATTTTAATTCTCAACACAATTTTTCTTTCATTGATGTTTGAAATAATGAATATATGCAATGATGAACAAAAAATTAAACCAATCCACTCTCAAATAAAATAAAGAATATATTGTTCTTAAAATTTTATCATTTTCTTATTTTGTGATAGCAGCTAGACAGCAATCTGGCAAAGTGGCGTCTGATAAGAGAGTGTTGCAGGGCCGATAAGCATGTCGACCCCGCAAATGAATTAAGTTTGATGCGTGCGAGTAAGTGACATCCAAAGACAATGAAGGAAACAAAGGCGAGGTAACAAATATAACAAAAGGGACAATTTATTGTCAGATTTTCAAATGTGTGTGTAAAGTCCGTGGTGGTTGTATTTGGTCTTCAGCTAGATGGGTAATGTTGATAGCTGGCGTAGGTCGAACCGTGGTGATACAGCTAGATGTTAGTTGCAGGTAGCTGTCGGTTGATCGAGTCGTTGAAGTGAAGCTGGACGATCATGACGGGAAGCTGAGGTCAGTTGAGTTTTAGGATACAGCTGGATGATCGTAGCTGGAAGCTGAGGTCGGTTGAGTCAAAGGATGTAGCTGGATGATCGTAGCTGGAAGCTGAGGTCAGTCGTGGTTAGTAGATCAATATCCTGGTTTTTACAGTACATTGGGTTAACTGGGGGTGTGTCGATCTGGTTGCTAGCCCGTACAGCGAGTCGTATGTGGGTCAGATGTTGCAATGCTAGGGCAGTCCGTAACAGCGAGTCGTACGTGGACTAGATCCTACATTGCAGGAGCGTTGAGGTCGAAATCAGTGTTGGCAGCTTGGTCACGTAGAGTTGAGCGAACTGATGACTAAGACTGAGCCATGTCTTAGTATTACAGACCAAGTGAATGGTCGGAGAGACTGTGGCTAAGGTTTGCCAGGCCTTAGTACAGACGAGATCAAGCAAATGAGTCAGTGAAGCTAGGGCTTTGTCATGCCCCCTAGCCGTGCGGACGTATCGAGACGATAACTAAGGCTGTGCCATGTCAAAGCCATACGGATGTATCGGACAATAGCTATGGCTTTACCACGCCAAAGCTTTGCACAAGCGAGCAGACAGGCCAGGAGGCTGAGGCTAAGATTGGCGTTATCTTAGCGCTGCACAGATAGTGAAGCAGTAGTTAAAGGCTAATCTGTGCCTTTAGCATTGCACAGCCAAACGGACGAGCAGAACCGATTGAGTGGTTAAGACCGGCTGGTCTTAGGGTCCTCTTTGTGTTTGTGTCCGGGCCGTCTACTTCGACTGGTCGTTAAGGACCATCAGAGATACTAAAACCCGTAGAAGAAGCCCTCTTATGGCCCTTAAAAGGACTGTCTGTGCATAACTATGTGATGGGAAAGGCGAATGCAATCACGTGACGTAGGATTCAAGCTTTTTGGAGCCCGCTGAGAGGACCTCCGAAATTTTGCCGCAGAAGCCTTTCTTATATAAAAGGGGTGAGGCACCACACTGCCGAGTTGTGTAAATAGAAAGTTATTCTATAAAAATGGGCGTAAAGATAAATCACTCCTTTAGCCTGATATAGGCTAGCGAAGATGATTTATTCCATTTTTTTAGCATTGTTTCTGGCAGAAATGTTCTGTAATTATTGTTAATTTTAATTTATCCCCTTTTTTAGCTGTAATGGGAGGTCAAGGTCATTAAAGGGGCTTTGTCACTTCCGATCGTAACTGTATGTTGTTTTTCTAGGGCGAGCGAGTAATCCGATGTGTTTACGTTAGTGAACAGGTTATGACAAGAGCAGAGGTTTCACTAAATTCACTTATAAGGAAAAAATTCCATCCATTGACATTCATTGATGCTTACTGAACGTCTACAGAGGCCAAACAGTATGTGTGAAGTGAAGAGAAAAGAACTTTTTAAAATTCTTTGTTGAGGGGGTTAAAAATCAAGGCCAATGCTTACTAGAAGATCAATCTTTCCATTTCCTCTACTTCTTTTCCTTTCTACTTTGTTTGGTTCTCTGTCCGTCTCTAAAACATCAAGCCAAGAAAGACTCATTTTCCCCTGCTATTTATGTACGTGTTAGGAGAGCTGAAATTTACATACGTGACTCAACTCTCAGACATGAGACATTCTTTGACATAAATTCAGGTTCCGAAAGCAGGCAGATTTTTCCTTATCTGACATCTATAGGCAAGACACGTAGGGGATTGCTTAGGATCATGAAGTAATTCATTTCGCCTTTTGCTACCCCCCCCATCTCATGATTACAAAGACTACAGCTGGAGGCAGCCCTCTTGTGCCGGGTACTTCTCTAAAGGGAAACAATGTAAGCTTTGTCTTCCGATGAACTATCAAGAGGATCATCCAGTCATTCTGCATTTTAGCTGCTGGTATTTGGGGAATCTTCCTGTGAAGTCATTCTGCTTCAGATGATCCATCATCAAGGGAGTCATCAGGCTCCCGTAGTGTAGTCGATCCCAAGTTGACTAATCACTCACTCTCTTCTGAATCATGGTTTCAACCCCATAAATGGACGCTGGTCCTTCATATGGTGCATGATTCCATCAATTTGTACTGATTGTTAACCTGGGTTATGTTGTGGCAGGGGCAGTATCACTCCGAAATAATGATGATGATGATAATACTATTAATAAAGATAGATATACTGTAAAACAGAAAGTGCCAAGTGAAAGAGAGGTGTCTTCAAATAACTAAGATGTTGCTATATTGTAAAAATTTTAACATACTAATGTTACAGATTTTATTTAGAAAAATTGAGTTGGAGACTCAAAGGAGAAAGGAAGCGACATCAGAGATTGGAACAAAGTGTCCGCTAACATGTGCTGTTGATATAAGTATGAAGAAGCGAATTAATTCCTCCAACAGCTAAGATTAATATTGTTACTACTATTACTACCACTGAGAACGGAAACGTCGAAAAAGCTGCAGTAATCAAAAAGGGTTAAAATGAAGCCATTTCTCTCCTTTAACGAAATTACACAAAGTATTTTTTGTTTTGTTTTGTTGATTATCGTTCATATACAAGAGATATTCAGCTTTTTGCCACGAGAATTGTATTTATTATATGTATTGTTGATGTTATATATATAAAAACTTTTGTCTTTCTAAAATTGAATTGACTTGATCATATTTGTTTTCTGTTAACCTGATTCTCACCCAACAAGCTTGCGGGTGGACCAACGGAGAGCTTTCACAATTCTATGACCCGATAACTACTCACCAGGATCAAAAATCACAACGTAGCTGATGAGTGAAATCGAATCGACATTTGAAACCAGAGACTTAGGTCTAACCTGTAATACTGGACCATACAGAACCAACGGCCAGTTTTGTGGATGATGTCAGCTTAGTGGGGTTAGGATACCATGTCACATGGATGCCTTGACTAAGGATCGTGTTACAATTGACACCATGCAAGAGGATTAACGTTACAATGTGGCCCATCCTAAACTTGGTCATATATTTCCTATGTGGAGTTTTAACCCAGACGATGTCCCCAACTCCATGTGCTCCTCAAGTATTATATAGTTCAATGGCGGGGGTTGCATGAATGCCCGTACTCAGTTATGGTGCCTATGAAGTGTATTGGCTGGAGCTGTGGCTGGTGAGAGGTTGTTTTTAGGTGTGACATACTAATAGACCATCTCTGGTATAGAGCACTGTTTTCTAACCACAATGGTTTTGATGCTTCTGTGACTCCTTTCTACTATACCATTTCCAGTTGGTGTAGGCACTTCAAAATCACAACTGTACACCCCAGTCATTTAAAAACTTCTTAAACTGCTTACAGGTGAAGCTGTATCATTGTCTGTCAATAATTTAATTGGCAGATCTTGCTCATAAAATATTGACTCCAGCTGGCAAACTACATTGGCAGTTTTGTCAACATACTGGTGGTCACCATAATGCAAATCGAGAGAGAGACCACAGTCGATGAGTTAGAAAATGTCTACCGATGTAGTGGGTGATATCCATTACTAACTTGCTCCAGTTTTCTTTCACCTCCAGCTTCTCTTTTTGCCAATCCACTGGGGTTGGGTCAATTGATTGACATGCTTCACATTCCCTAACGACTGATTTTTATGACTTCTGTTGATGTTGATGGGTCCACTGACCTGACAAAATACAGATTCCTTTTTATGCCCAGGTGCCCAGTTTGGCTGTGGATATCAGCAGTTTAACTTGTGTCCAACTTGGTCTCCATAGTAATGCACACCAACTGCATGGGCTATTTCTTCTCTGTGTAGCTTGAAGCATCTCTGTGGTACCCCGGTAAGGCGGCCTGCTCGATTCAGTGTTACGTCCATCGTCAATCTGTATTCATCTACCAGCTCCTGAAGTGTTTCCAACTGTTGCCTCACCAACATTTCACCAGATGCCTTCATGTTTATATGTGCCTTGCTAGTTAGGGTGTCTGAAATCCAGTGGTGAAAACATGCAAAGTCCCTCACATAATATATTAGTGACACTTGCCATTGAAGGGCCAAGTTTACACCCTTTATCAAGCTTGATCAAATTGATATATTTGGTATCTTCTGTCGGACACAGCCAAAAAGCATCCTGCAAGCCCAGCACCTTAGTTCTGTCTTCCAGTCTCTCTGGATCCTTATAAGTCAGTCCATAATCTGATAGGTGCTCTCTCGCATGCGGCAGGAACCAAGACTTCATTGATGTAAGTGTATGTTGATGTAGCATTCTTAATTGCTCTGTCTTGGGACATCATAGAGTCTATTATAGATTGCATAATGAGGGGTGCCACATTTAAACCAAAACCCAGTCATGTGAGACAGTACCTTCGACCCTCAAGCGTCACAGTTTGATAAAGCAACAGCACCTTGTCATCGTGTATCTGTAGATACGCCTTTCTTAAATCCACCAGACACACATTAGTTCCTTGTCACCATCCCTGCAACTTTTGTGCACACTGCTCCGATTTAGTGGTATATGCGTCCATGAAACCATTCAACTCTCTGTAATCAAGCACTGGATGGTCTTTCTGTTTGTTCTGTATAACCGCCATCGATGGAATCAAACACTGAGATGGGCCAAGTTTATCTTCGGGATATGGCAGCGGCCACTCATTATCCAACCATAACTGGAGTTCCCTCTTGTATTCGTCACAGGCATAGTCGAGCACAGGAGTTTGGCCGTTTGCCCATTTCCAAGAAGCAGTTAACATCTTCTTATGGATATCAAATTTGCATTAAAATCAGGCTCATCAATAGAAATGGCAGCACACTGGGGCATATGTGGTGCCTTCAATAAGTTTCCAGACTTTTTTTGTACAGGCATTTAAAATTGTCGCAAACTCTTGAAAATTCACTATTTTATTGCTATACATCTTATGAGATGAATGACCAATTTTTATGATTTCAGGTTCAAATGAAAAGCTACAGCAGCAATTGGAATACACCCTACTAAAGCCTGATTATCACAGCTGGTGAATTTCAAAAATGCAATCTGGACATGAGGACACTTTAGAAGAACTATATGCAATAAAATTGTGTTTTAAACTTGGAAAAAATGCCACAGAAATGTATGGAATGCTTCAGACTGCTTTTGGAGCATCTTGCATGAATCAAGCATCAGTTTTTGAGTGGCATAAGAGATTCAAGGAAGGCACGGAGTCTGTGAAGGATCAGGTCCGTGGCATTTCCACCAGGACAATACATCAATCCACAACTCCATCGTTGTCACAGACTATTTGACCAAGATGGGCATCAAGACAGTTCCCCACCCTCCCTATAGTCCAGACCTTGCTCCCTGTGACTTTTGGTTATTCCCTAAGCTCAGAGGCTGTCATTATGAGACAATTGAGAAGATGAAAGAGACTGTGACGAAGGTCATTAACATGCTCACACAAGAGGACTTTGATAAGGCCTTCCAGAAGTTGTTGGAACAATACAAGTGCATTGCAGCTGGAGGAGATTACTTCGAAGGGGACTAGAGTTTCATGCGTGTACTATCAATAAAAGTGCCCATACAAAAAAAGTCTGGAAACTTATTTAATGATCCTCATATCTCCCTCAAAAAAGTGCACTTCATATGAGCTAGTTATGTGCACCTCTCTAAGCTCTCTGATGATGTCGATCCCGAGTAGAAGATCAAATCCACGTAGTTTTCCCTCTATAATCAGGGCTTCAACATGTACGGGTTCAGCAATACGAATGTCCAGCTTAATTCTGCCACATCCATGACATTTCAGGGTCCTTCCATCAGCCATTAACAATTTTGCTTTCGTTCTGTTGCCAACAGCAGCATATATCTTAGTTCACCAATGTCTATGAGCAGCCAGAGTCCACTATGGCTGTGTATTCATGTCCATCTACAGACACTTTGATGGCAGACAGTGCCATGTCCTTTATTTGCTTGGAAGGGCGATTGGCATTGACATTCATTCCTCTGAGTTGTTTTCCTGGCACTCTGATGAGATGTGTCCAATCCTGTTACACCGAAAACACCATATTTCACAGTCGAACCTCCATGTTCAGTTAATAGTCTTCTCCAACAAAACCTGCCTGCAATTTTTGGCCAGGTGGTTGGACCAGAGCAAATGATTCTGCCCTTAGGTACATCAGCATCATTATGAGTTTGTTGAATGGCTGCAGCAACCAATTCCTTGGATTCCTTGTCATCGATCATAACAGCCTGAGCTTGAGTCAGAATCTTATCAAAGGTCATGGTGTCCATTCTAGATGATACCTGGAGTAGCTGTCTGAATTGTCATGGCCGTTCAGAAACAAATGCACATGTCATTCACTGCTCATGCAGCAGTCTGCCAATCAGCAGCGCCAAATGTTATAGTTCTGCCAAAAACTCATCCACTGTTTCCCCTGGGCAAAGTCATTACGTAAATTGATCAAAAGTGTTGAATGGATCAGACGTGTGTGCAATGATAAGGGCCTGTTTCCTATGCTCTGTGTCAGATCTCTGTTCTTTTGTCAGTTGGAGGTAAACAGCAAAAGCCCCAGCTCATAATCATAGTGGTTGTACCCTTTCAACATAGTTTGCACACTAACTCCACACTTTCAATCTATTCTACAATTAGTAGATCAGTTGCAACACCATTAAATTCAAGGATCACCCATATGTCAAATCATCTGTTCACTATCTTTGTAAAAAAGGAAATGCCAAAATAGTTTGAAGTGAAAAGAAAAAAGACAAGAAAAAAATTCTTTGTGGTGGGGGGTCAAAAATCAAGTCCAACATTTACTATCAGACCAATCTTTCCTCTTTTCTTTTTTTTTCTCCTTTTCCTTTCTGACTCACTTAGTCCTCCGTCCATTTCTAAAGTATCAAGCCCAGAAAAAAAAACTCCTTTCCCTCTTTATAAACCCACTATTTATGCACATGTTGGGGGAGCTGAAATTTACATACATGACTCGACTCTCATCGACATAAATTCAGGTTCCAAAAGTTGACAGATTTTTCCTTATCTGACATCTACAGGCAAGACACATACGGGATTGCTTAGATAATTCATTTTGCCTTTCACTACAATGTGTGTGTGTGTGTGAACAGTTAGGTGGTTGGTAATACCTACTATGGTGACTACAAAGTGATGTGGATGTTCTTTTTGCTTCAGTTAAGTTTAGGCACCATGGATCATGTTGCAAATTTTGGCTAGATTGTCCTTCCAAATCCACCACTGTATAGTCAGGGTTTGCAATTTTTGACGGTCATCTATACAGGGTGATGAAAAATGACTACCTGGACATTTTTTTTTTCTTTTGACAATAATGATGTTGCTACTCTTCTATAAAGTAGATCTTTTACATTAATGCAGATTTCTATAAGCACAGCATTACATACATAACCAATTATGATGACTGTGGAAAAATAAGTGTTTCATAGCTGAACACTTGCTCTACTCTTACTTGGTTGTCATGGATACATAAATGATATTTGTTAACACTACAATAAATGCAATGTCTGAAATTATTGTTTTATGAAGGCTGAAGAATTGGACCTGTAAAATATTTTAACAAGAAAAAACAAAGATATTCAATCTTTCTTACAAATAAATATTTAAGATTAAAATTTGTTCTGCTTATAGTTCTTTGTCCTGTCACTTATTTGTGTCAGTTAAAGTGGCTTATGAAAATTCAAAATTTTGGGTGTTTCACTAAAGTTTGTTGGAATCTACCTCATAAATTTATTTGATATTGTATCTTGATTTTTATAAGAGTCAGTGTAAATCTTTATTCATTGTTATCACCTTTTAGAATTAGCAAAATGTTATACTTGATAGTAACTTAAAATATAGGATTGACAAATTAAGTTTTTTTTATCATAGATGCAACAGTTAACTTATAACAACTAACAAGTTACTATTTACCTACGCTTTAACCAATGGTTTGATCCAGTGGTTGGATTCAAAAATTTTAAGAACAAGTTCTTTCACTACCAGTGTGTACCAGCAAACCCTGCTGGCTTGCCTGATATACATGCAAAAGGTAACTCTTTCAGTTGTTTCATGTCTAGCGAGTGAAATTATCAATTTTAGTTATTTTCCAAATTTGAAAAAATGTTTATATAAATAAAAGATTGAGAACTCTTGATTTAAGCTAACAATCCATTCTTGGGATTAATAAAATTACAAGAACAGGTTCTTGGAAACTGGTGCCAACCAGCTGAATCCCATCTCTGATTTTATCCATTGGTCATTATTCTGTTATGGTTGAAAGTGTTCAAATAGATCAATGTTAATCAAAGAGACCATCATTAAGTGTTCAAATAGGTCAATGTTAATCAAAGAGACCATCATTAAGTGTTCAAATAGATCTATGTTAATCAAAGAGACCATCATTAAGTGTTCAAATAGGTCAATGTTAATCAAAGAGACCATCATTAAGTGTTCAAATAGATCAATGTTAATCAAAGAGACCATCATTAAGTGTTCAAATAGATCTATGTTAATCAAAGAGACCATCATTAAGTGTTCAAATAGGTCAATGTTAATCAAAGAGACCATCATTAAGTGTTCAAATAGGTCAATGTTAATCAAAGAGACCATCATTAAGTGTTCAAATAGATCAATGTTAATCAAAGAGACCATCATTAAGTGTTCAAATAGATCAATGTTAATCAAAGAGACCATCATTAAGTGTTCAAATAGGTCAATGTTAATCAAAGAGACCATCATTAAGTGTTCAAATAGATCTATGTTAATCAAAGAGACCATCATTAAGTGTTCAAATAGGTCAATGTTAATCAAAGAGACCATCATTAAGTGTTCAAATAGATCAATGTTAATCAAAGAGACCATCATTAAGTGTTCAAATAGATCTATGTTAATCAAAGAGACCATCATTAAGTGTTCAAATAGGTCAATGTTAATCAAAGAGACCATCATTAAGTGTTCAAATAGGTCAATGTTAATCAAAGAGACCATCATTAAGTGTTCAAATAGATCAATGTTAATCAAAGAGACCATCATTAAGTGTTCAAATAGGTCAATGTTTAATAATGGATGCTGATATCTTGAGGGAAAGAAAATAAGAGCTTAAATTTTCTTCTCATCATAATGTACTTTTTTCATAGTGACACATAGTAGAGAAATTGATGGACTTTCAATTTTATTTTTCTCAGTAATTATTTTTTGGGAGAATAACAACAATGACAGGTAAAAGAATTCTATTTTTATTGATTCCAAATAAATTTTTTATTGTATTTCCTTTTTCTACCTTATATTCTTTCAGGTTCACATTTACATCGAAATCCTGAAAGAAACACAATAAAAAATGATGATGTGGAGAAATATCGTAAATCTAAATTGACACAAAATCCAGAAGAAGTGCCAAGTAAACCTCTAGAAGGTAAACTTGTTGATGTGGAAGATTACAGGTCAGTGTTTCATTTGTTCTTTTTGGTTTGTTTTTTATTATGAATACTATTTTCAGGTAGTTGAATTTCTTTTCATTGTTAGTGAACAACACACCTGTCAGAAAAATCTTTTTCAATTAAACTCCTAATAACAGAACAGACATTTTTGGGTGACTTACAATATAAGAAAAAAATCATCAAATTGTGCTGACAGCATGGATTTTCCTCTCTCCATCCGTCACCATCATCCGTCACTCTCGGTAGGTCTTCCAAATTACATCCTGTGTCCATACAGAGCTGATGTAAATAAGTTCTTTCTGGTCAGCCAACACTGACACATCCATGTGGAGGAGGCCATTGAAGAACATTGCTTATGTCTGTCCTTACTTTTCCAGCTGTGTCCCATGTCATCTTACTTGGATTGGTTTTGAGATAGGAGGTAAGTGACCGAACAGCCATTGTTTCGTGGGGTGTTGCTTTTAGGATTTGTTCAAGATAACTTGTAGCATTCTTGTGTAGTTCCCATTTTGTTTTTCCTAAATGCATTTTATATATATATATATATAATCCACCGACAGCTTCAGATTCTCGAAGCTGGGATCGAAACCCAGCTGACTTTTACACCAGCCGGAAATTCTGCCACACAGTCATGAGGAAACTCAGCATAAGCAAAGGGGTTTTAATGCATATGTATCACTTTTGTTTTGTTTTTATATATATATATCATCATCATCATGTTGTGCCGCCAACACGGATATCCCTGACTCTCTCTCGCCACTTCTCCCTATCATTCATCGCCTCTGGCAGGTCTTCAGGGTTACATCCTGTGTCCTCACATAGCTACTGTATGTAAGTTCGAGCTGGTCGTCCTGCTTTTGCTTGGCCATATGTGGGGGTCCATAGGAGTACATCACTTATGAGCTCGTCCTTGCTTCTCCAGCAGTGTCCTGCATGTCTGGTTCATCTAACTTGTATAGTTTTCGTGATGGGAGGCAAGTGGCCGTATAGTTGGCGTCTCGTGGGGTATTGTCGCCAGGACTTGTTCAATATTGCTCTCAACATTCTTGTGTAGTTGCCGTCAAGTTTCTTCTCCAGCCGTTTAGTTAGCGTCCATGTAGTGCATCCATATAGCAGTATCGATACAACTGCTGCCTGGAAGAAACTGCGTTTCATTTTATTGGTCAGGTCTGATTTTCATATGATTGAGAGCCTATCAATAGCCGTCCATGCTTTCGTCAGTTGTGTGTCGATGTCGTTTTCAGTTGATGAGACACTACTTCCTAGGTAGGTGAATTTGTTTACTAGTTTCAGAGAGGCTCCGTCTAGTGTGGTAATGTTGCCCATTTGGTTGTAACACATATATTCAGTTTTGTGTGCATTGACATGGAGGCCACTGCCTGCTGCGGCTCGTTCCAAACTATGTAGTAGTGTCTCTGCTTGATTAGGCGTATTCGCCAGTAACGCCAAGTCATCAGCGTAGTCGGCGTCTGTGATTGTTTTTGCTGGGTACCTTTTGCTTCTTTTCTTAGTCAGCTCGAAGCCATTTGCTCTGATTTTGTTGATCGAAATTCTAAGCACGTAGTCTAGACAGATGATAAAGATTTTTTTTTACACGTACACATGGGAAGCAGCATGATGTACATGAAGGTATTCGAATGCACAATGCCTAACATTTCCTGAACGTGTGAGTCTTGTGGCTCAACGCTCAGGATTGTCAGTTCGATCAGGGAACTACTGCTGCTCATCTATAAGAGTGGCTTCTATAGATGAGAATAAAAACAGCCATCGAAAGATAACCACGACTCATACTCAAACCACATACATAAACCGCATCGCTCTTCACGCGGGTAAAAAAGGGGCGCGTCCTGCTGAGGTTGGAGCCCTCAGTGTTCGAAAAATCAGCTACAGAGCTTAAACAAGAACTACTAAAATGCAAACAAACAATACAGATAGCGATATTTAACGTTAGAACCCTAAATAGAATAGGTCAACTACCAGAGCTAACTGCATCAGCCGTAGAACATAAGATAGACATAATTTGCATACAAGAACACCGATACACTCACACCGAAGATATCAAATATCACGAAACTGGCAATGGATGGATGCTGGTGACTGTATCAGCATGGAAAAACTCTGTCAATGCATCGGTAGGAGGGGTGGGAATGCTTATAGGACCAAGAGCGCTAAAAACACTTAATAGCATTGAGAGAATACAACCTAGGATGATGGCCACAACGTTTAATGGCAACCCCAAAGCAACAATCATCTCCTGCTACAGCCCTACCAATGTTAGCGAAGAAACCGAACTAGTCACCTTCTACGAGGAGCTATCCTCCCTAGTGCGTAGCATTCCGAAACACAACCTGCTAGTCATTGGCAGAGATATGAATGCACAAATCGGGAAAAACAGAAACAACAAATACAGCCTACACAACACATCAAACAGGAATGGACAACATCTAATTGATTTCATGATAGAAAATAGATTAACATGCCTCAATACAAACTTTCAAAAAAGGGAGGGAAAATTATGGACCTACACATACGCGAATAGTAGTAAAGCACAGATAGACTACGTCTTTATAAACAGGAAATGGAAAAACAGTGCGATGAATTGCGAGGCATACTCCTCTTTCGAGGGTGTGTCCTCCGATCATTGAATAGTTACGGCCAAAGTACGACTAAGCCTACGAAAAAATGCCACACAAACAGTGGCAACTAAGCACTATGACTGGGCCCTACTTAACAACAGAGATATTAGAGACAAATATGCATTAGAATTAAGAAACAGATTCGAAACACTACAAGAGAAGACAGAAAAAGGTACCCCAAATGACAAATATGAAAATTTTGTTGAAGCACACCTTGAGGTGGCATCAAAGTGTATCCCAACAAAACCTAGAACTAAATATAGAGTCCCTTGGGAAACGTCAGCGGTTAGAGAAAAACGTGCACTTGTGAAAACTGCCTCCAAAAGCTATCGGAAGAACCCAACAAACACAAATGCCCGAAAACTAGAAAAGGCACAATATCAATTAGCAGGAATATATCTAAAAGAACAGGCAGAATACATACAAAATCAGATAGATAAGATTAGAGACTCGGTGGAAGATAGACAATCCAGGATAACCTGGCAAACAATAAATGAGGTAAGTAGAAGGAAGAACACAGCCAAAGCAAAATTGAAAGCTGCAAGCCAACAAGAAAGAGTAAAACTGTGGGAATAGCATTTCAAAAATCTACTAGGAAACCCACCGAAAATAACGGATGAACCGATTACCAGAATTATCAGTAAGCAATTAGACATTAAACTAGGTCCTTTCACCAAAGAAGAACTCGACTCGGTTCTTAGAAAAATTAAAAATAGGAAAGCTGCAGGGCTGGACGAGATCACCCCCAGAAGTGTGGAAGACTAGACAATTCGACGATATACTGCTCCGGCAATGCAACGCAGTCTATAGTCAAAATAGGATAGAAAGATGGATGAAGGGATGCATCCTTCCTTTCCCTAAAAAAGGCGACCTCGGATTAGCCAAGAACTCCCGAGGGATAACACTTACATCCATAGCAGCCAAAATCTACAATGCCCTACTACGAAACCGCATAGAACCCAAAATAGACAACATTCCTAGGAAAAACCAAAATGGCTTCCGGAGAAATAGATCCACAACCTCACAAATATTGACCAATCGTAGAATCCTTGAAGGTGTTCGGGCAAAAAACCTTCAGGCGACATTACTATTTGTCGACTTTACCAAGGCCTTTGATTCTATCCACAGAGGGAAAATGAAACAAATCCTACTAGCATACGGCATACCAAAAGAAACCGTAGCAGCAATAATGATTCTCTACAGAAACACCAAAGTGAAAGTACGTTCACCAGATGGAGACATGGAATACTTCGACATTGTTGCAGGAGTACTACAAGGAGACACGCTAGCCCCATACCTCTTTATATATATATATATATATATATATGCGCTTAATGATTACCGAGAGCTCAGTTCATTCAAAGAGCTTTGTATAGATGAACCACACATATATATATATATATATATATAGTCCATGTGGTTCATCCATACTGTAGTATTGACATAGCTACATCTTGGAAGATATCCCATTTTATTTTATCAGATCAGACTTCCATATGATCAATAACCTATCGATAGCAGTCCACACACCTTCATTTGGCATATATTAACGTCACTTTCAGTTAATGAGACACTGCTGCTGAGGTACATAAACTTGGCTATTAATTTCAGATGTTCACCACATAGTAGAGATAGCTCCATCTCATTTAAAGCACATATACTCTATTCTATTTGTGTTCACATTGAGGCCAATGTCTGCTGCTGGATATGTAGCAGGGATTTGACTTGAGCAGGTGTATTTTCAAAAAGCACTATATCATCTGCAGAGTCTTCATCTGTCACAGTTTCTGAAGGATATTGTTTGCTTTTTGCCCTTTTTTTTTAGTCTAAAGCCATTTTCTTTTATTAGATTTATTGATATTCAAAGTACGTAGTCTAGACAGATAATAAACAAATATGGTTCTAATGTATCTCCTTGCAAAACTCCAGTGACAATGTTGAAGAAGTCTATGTCTCTGTAAGGTGAGTGATCCATTGCTTTCAAATTTTTATAAAGCATCATTGTTGTGATAACAGTTTGTTTGGAGAGACCACATGGTAGACGTATTTCCTTCATCTTCCTTCTGTGAATGGAATCAAATGCCATGGAAAAATCTATAAGCTGCAAGATTTTTTTGTACAAACTTCTTTGATGATTCAACAGATTATCAAAATCTGTGATGTTATGGAGCTATTTCCCAAAAAACCATTCTGATTTTTCCTAAGAATTTTCTCCACTCCAGGTTAGATACGGTTGAGAATCAGAACATTATATACCTTAGCTGCCATAGAAGTAAGTGATGCCTCTATTGTTCTTGGTGATTCCCGGGTCACTTTTTTTAAGGGATGGGGGGATGCAGCCTTTTGTCCATCTCTCTCTTGTATTTTGTTTATATACGGAGTTACAAAAACAAAAAAGTAGGTAATCAAATTTCCTTGTCTCTCCTATTTCTGAGGGGTATTTCATTGAGGCTGGCAGCTTTTCTACTTTTGATTTTTATGTCAGTATTACATTAAGTTCTTCCTTTGTAAACTGTTCTCACTGGGTGTTAATAATTTTTGTGATAAGTTTATCAGTGACTTTAGGGGAGTTTTCAAGCAGATTCTTGAAATGTTCTTCCCACATCTGCAGTCATTCTTCTTGGCTGGCATATTTTAGTTTTGCTCTCAAGGTGCTCTTCTTTTTGCTCACTTCATTTACAGTCTGCCATGCTATTCGCGATTGCCTATCTTCTACCAAGTTTCTTATTTTATTGATTTGGCCTTGAATGTGTTAGTTTCTGTACTTTAGCATTTGTTTCTTTTATTAAGTAGGGATGCTATTTTTCACGTTATCTTGTTTTATTCTAACTACTAGTGACTCCCATGGAACTCTACACTCTGTTCTTTAACCCAGTCTGCTGGGGCTGTAGAATAGACTGATTCAATCTCTGTGGAGAGGGTAAGACCCCCTTCCCCTCAACAAGTGTCCTGGATATGACACTAATCAATCAGATGATGAGGCTTCTATAATCTTGGAGTTTTGAGGAATGTGAAGTACACCTTCATTGCCATTACTCCAAGGTCCACTCTGACCTGGAGTGGTTGCATCTGATAGGGTCCTATCTGTGGGTCAAATAGAACTGTTTGACATTTAAAATCAGTGCAAAGAAATGATTTATGGTAAACAGAATTGTTAGAAATAAAACTCTTTGAACATTTGTGTGTGTAAACAAATGACTGATGTCTTGTACTTGTAACCATTTCACTGTGTGCAAACAAATGATCAATCCACCCTGTTGGCTGGGACTCTGTAGAATATACTGACTGCACCTCTGTAAAGGAATAAGAAACCCCCTCCCCAATGAAGACACCTGTTGGCCATGAGTGGTGACCCCTGATGCTTTAGGATGGGATCCTAGTGGCTGAGCAGTCTGTGACCTAGTTGCCTTTGTGGCTACATGGTTAGCAACACTCCACTTTGGCCTTTACTGGGCTAGATGGGTGGTCGGAGAGGCCTGACCTGATCAAATAGCTGCTCACATCAAGCCCTTCTTCAAAGGCCTGTAAAAGAGTTTGTAAGTTTCTGAATCGGAAAGCAGTAGCTATAGGGTCAATCATGCTGAAGAAAGACCTAGGTTTCCCCCTTCTCTCACTAGGTGAGTAGTCATCTTGGAAATGAAAACCTAAAAATTTCAAATTATTGGTCCCTTTCCTTAATGTGAGTATACTGAATGTGTAGCCCTGATTTGCCAAGGCAAATGTGTTTCCCCCATTTATAGTGTTTTGTGGTGGGTGGGAAGCACAGTCAGTGAACTCATCTAAAATCCCCATGGATACAAAAAAACAAAACCCAAGCAAAAAATCTCAAACCTTAAAGCATCTACGTACAAAGTATTATTCTGATCAGACTCTTTTCCCCTAATTCATAGTGTTGGAGTCGACAGGATACTCCAATTACTAAATTGTTTTCCTTTATTGAAAAAAACTCAACTTTCTAATAAAACCTAAATCTGTCAAAAAACTAATAAACAATACCTTATTGGTAGAATTACCAAAGAAAACCTTCTCAGATCTTTTACTTGAGCAAAAATACTTCTATAACCTTAAAATAAAACCCTACCCTACAACTACAAGGGCATAGTGAAAAGTCCAGACCTCTCCCTTTGCACTTGAGATGAAGTAAAAACTAACCTCTGCAAACAAAGTGTCACTGATGCCCAACGAATATCCATTAAGGAAAATAACCAAACGATCCTAACAAACACGTATATTCTTAGTTTTAACGCCATAAAACCCCCTACTGAAATAAAAATAGGGTACACAATAAACAAACCCACTGAGATACCACAATTGATAAAAATTTGGGCACCACAAAAAAAAGTCTGTAAAAACTGGAGAAATCTGAATAAACTACATAGACTGTAAACAATCACAAAAGTGCGTCATCTGCAAACAAAATCATGGAGTGGACTCAAAAAAAAAATGTGAAATATAGGAAAAAGAATATTAGAAATCAAACATACAGAAAATATATCATACCCACAGGCAAGGAAATTAACTGAAAATTCTGTAGTCTCAGCAACTTATGCAAATATAGCCAAACCCGTTAATAACTCAACAAAAAACCAAGAAATGATCCACTACGAGATGATAAATTTAATAAAAGAACTGAAAACGCTAATAGAATTACTAAGAGAAAGCTTAACCAACCTGATAAGCAAACCCCATGCTGAACCAAATCCAAAGAAAAACCTCCAACCCCAGATTAATGAAACTGAATACAAAAAAAACTCAACTCAAACAACAACAAACCCCAAGCATCCATACTATCATTACCAAATCCAACAATCCCCTAGCAAAAAAATTGGATAATGATGAAAGCCCTCCACTAACACTGTAAGAAAAATCTCCTTGGAAGAAGAAATCTAGCATACATAAATCAAGGATCTCATTGGTAGAAACAAAACTAATGAAAATGGAGACCCAAGAAAGTGCCTCAATATAGAAATAACGAAAAGCGCAAGTAAGGGTCATGCATGAATTTAAGAATAGGAAAAAAGAAAACAAATGAGGTCAAACCGTCTAAGCCTTAAAAAGCAGAAAAAACCAAATAAGGACACATGTAGAAAAATCAGGCGAGGCATGATAGCTATGACGTCAAGAAAGGTACCTGGCCATCCATTCTTTTTTTGGATTCAACCTTGAATATAGTCTCATGCCCAAATCAAGAAAAGAGCTAGTCATCAATTGGACGAGACATAACACGGGACAAAGATTCTAACCGCTGTGCACCAAAGACAAAACTTGAAAGTTAGATAACTACCAGATGCCAAGCAAGGTGGTTGTTCTCACGTCACATCAGATGATGGATGAATTTAAATAACTTCAAACTGCTACCTTCAGCTATTTTGATGTATGAAAAGTCACAGGGATGACTGGTGGAAGTTATTATCAACATTTCATCTATTACAGAGATAATAGATGAAGGCAAGAAGCGAAAGATCAATGCAGCTCCACTTCAACATTTTAAAGAAAATCCAGAATGAATGAATCTCATTATCTAACGACTAAGTTCTGATAATCAAGAAAAATGGTCGGAAAAGAAATGGAAGAGAAAAAGACAAAAAAAGAGCAAAGAAACAACTTCAACCATGTGAAAGAACAAAACTCTTTCAAGGACTGAGAGAAGAAAAATATAAGGGTTTAAAAAGTTCCATATCGACTTGTCAAATCTGCAACATTAAAGATAAGAGTTAAGTAATAACCTTGTTTGACCTCGTATACAACTGCTACTCTTACAATTTCCACACATATATATTTTCACAAGGAATTGAAACTAAACATCCCTTATGCATACATTATGACTGTAATGAATGAGATGGGTTACCTCCTGGCATGTCAAGTTTTTTCAAAAGCTCATGGCCACCATTAAAAGGTGAATTCATAGGTTGTGGTATCATTTTGTTTCATTTGTGGCATGATCATGGTAGCACCTATGCAAATTTTTGCCCACCTTTATTGCATATAAAACAGCTAATTTTTGTCATTTGGGAGGTATGCTTTGAAGCAAAGTAATTTATTGTCTCTGCTGCAACGTGTATGTGACGAAGAATAGAAATCGTGAATAAAGAAGAAGAAAAATTGTGCAAAACCAACATATTATTTGCTATTTTGGTGATTACACTAAAAGGAAATGAAGAGGCTTGATTTAAAACTGATCCCAAAGTTTGATGGCTCCCCTACTGGTCTGTCCATCTGTTGTTGAATGGTTTGAGAAGGCGGAGCACATCTGTAAGTTGTTCAGAATAAAGGAGCCCACATTAGTCATCCCATTGAGGTTAACGAGGGGGAGGTGCTTACACAGTCTACCAGCAGCTCAAGGAAGAAGCAAACGTGGATGAGATAAAACATGCCCTTTACTTGGCATTTGGCACAGATGAATCCATTGCTTGAAAGCAGTTCATTGGGAGACACCTCCACATATACCTAGCCAATTTAAGAAAGCTATCGGTTCAATTTGGTGGCGTAAGGGATCAGATATTGGGATGTGTGTTTTTGGAAAGGCTACCCATAGATGTTAGCCTGGTCCTGTGAGCATCATTGAAGCTGGGTGAGATGAGTATAGACCAGCTGCTGGCTAGGGCTCAAACCGTCTTAAAGGTATCTGAAAATGCAGTAGCAGCTGCAAGGATGGAGGAAGCATTATCCAAATTAGAAGAGTGCTGCCAGCAATTTTTGTGTCCCCAGAATTCGTGAGGGCCTCAAATGCTACAAGTGTGGTGGTCCCAATCCTCTCAGGAGTGCAGAAATTGAAGACATATGGGGAACAGGAATTGGAACAAACCACGTTGTTACCGCTGTAACTGTCTGGACCACCTAACACAGAATTGTCCAGGAAATGGGCTTGGGAGCAAGGCAACATTGCCACCCTTGTTCACTGTCAGCCAGTAAATACAAATTTGCCTATGGCCAGTGTACATGTAAATAGTGTGCAATGTACAGTTCTTGTAGATACAGGATGTTCCTGTGCAATAATCAGTGCAAGCCGCTGTAGGGACTGGAATAGGTGACACATGACAGTTGAGACTATTGACAGAATGTCCCATGCATGCTGCAGAGTAGGCGTTATTTCAATCCTAACAGAGGTAGAGGTGATTATACTAAGGTGGATGCACTGGTGGTGCGTGACAAGCCTCTGGGGGTATGGTTTACTGATTGGGATTGACACAATACGTGAACTGGGCAGTATTGAGAAGTGCAGCTTGGGAGAAAACGTGAATTATGTGCAGCTATCATGATTGTGGAACAGGACTTCTGTGCTGTTTTTGACCATGAAAATGGACAGTGAAGTGGAAATGGACAAGAAACAAAGTGCCAGATCAATTGCATGACACTGTTGCAGAATATACAGTGTCCAATTAGAGCAGAGCTGCATATGCAATGGAGTTAGACATGGATAGTGAATGACTGGCTAATACTGTATTCCCTAGAACGATTAGGCTCCCTTAGATGATTGATCCTGCTGATGGCCATTACACAAGCCACTAAAACTAAGGTCTGGCCAATGATGGACTATAGAGAAATAAATTAGTATGTGGATGCCTTCACCGCAGATGTATGTGTCTAACAAATGAGGGAGTAGTGACAGCAGGGAGCCAACATGGCACTGCATGAATTACGGAAAGCATATCTTCAAATACAAATCCATGAGATGCTGCAGCCATTCCAAACAGTCATCATCAAAGGAAAGATGCAGTTAAGGTTTGGTCTTAATGTGGCACCCCTAATTATGAAGATTATCATTAAGACAGTGTTAGAGAAAGATAAGCAGATGAAAAGAGCTACATCAGCATATGTTAACAACATATACATAAACAAGGATATGCTCTCAGCAGATGAAGTCAAAAGTAGATTAGAATCCTTTGGATTGTCTAGTAAAGTCCCTACTCAACTAAGAGATGAAACCATTTTACTGGGACTCAAACTTTGGAGGGAGCACAACACACTGCAATGAAAGCAAGAGAACTCAGTTCTGGAACTCGTTATACTGACACAATGCACAGTATTTCCCTCTGTGGAAAGTTGGTGAGATATTTTTCTGTCTGTGGGTGGCTCCATGCAGCCACAGGAATGATAAAAAGATGAGCAAGCATGGAAACAAATGAATGGAATGACACTGAAGGATGCTCCTCTCAAGCAAATGGTGGTTGAAATGCTGACCAGAGTGCACCAAGATGACCCAGCCCAGGGAGATGTGTACATGGCTGGGGAAGAAATAAACTCATGGGTTGACGCAAGTTCCCTGGTGATGAGTGTGATTTTGGAGAACCATGGAACTATACTGGAAAATGCATGCTGGCTTTGACCAATAAATGATGTGCAATATATAAACCTGGCAGAACTGGATGCTATGATGAAAGGTATTAATCTGGCATTACAGTGACAGGCCGAGGTGGTGCACCTGTACACTGACTCTGCATGTGTGTATCAATGGCTGATGATCACCCAGACAAGCAAAACCTGAGTGAGGATGAAAGCTGTAAGCAAGATGCTGGTGTGCAAGTGATTGACAAACTTTGCAGTAGTTAATTGAGTCTGGTAGTCGACATCAAACTGACCATGTCGGAGTACCAAAGAGTTGGCTTAACATGTCGAAGCACGGATCAGAGCCACTGACATGTGCTCCCATGACAAATTGGTTAACCAATGAACAGATCCGTGACATACATAGCAAGAGCAGACATCCTGGCATGTGTTATATGGCTTACTTTGTCCAGAAAGTATGTCCTGCTGTTCCAAAGGTGATGGTTAGGTCGGCCATATGAGGTTGCAAGGAATGCTGTATGGTGGACCCTGCCCCTGTCCAGTGGAAGAGGGTAAATTTGGCGTAGACAGGAACTAGTGGCAACTGGGTTTGGATGTGACTCATTACAATAGCAGTCATTTTTTGTCCCTAAGGGATTGCAGCACAACATGTTTCATTGTGTGACACCCATTAATACAACAGGATACATTGTCTGTTATATGACAACTAAGAACTTTCTTCTGTGAGTATGGTCCTTCCGTTGAAATATTGACAGACAATGCCCCGACTTTCTGTGGTCGAGAATTTTGGGACTTTGTGGCTGAATGGAGAGTGCAAGTAAGGTACAGTCCTAAAAGAATAGCAGCTAGAATGCAGTGCTCCATTCAAGAGGCCGTGTATTGGTACAATGCCACGCCTAGAGATGACGTGATAACATTAACTGCACCAGCTAATGGAATATATAGGTATGAACAGTAGATAAGAGATAGACCATGTACCAGACAGTCCACAGAGTATGAAAGAACTGTATAAAAATGGTAATCTCGTCTGGGTCAAACCTTCAAACAAACGATGTACTGCTAGAGTCAGCAGAGGACGTGTTAATGGAATTATCTTCACCAACGACATGAATTGACCACTTCATGAGAAGACTATCACAGCAAAGAGATACATCGTCTGATAGTGATTCGGAGACGCCAATGCTTTATGCAATGCAGTCAGACAATTTGCCTTCCCCATCAGAAAGTGCAGAATTGGACTATAACAAGGGTGGTGATGACACCGGAAATGCCAAGGACCCACAGGACATAGACCCGGAACTATTACCACAGGAAGAGTCCCCTCCACCTCTATGAAGAAGTGCTTGTCAAAGACGTTCGCCCTCCACCCACACACTGTCATCCGTGTGATCATGAGATCAAAGGGGATTGTAATGAATGAGATGACTTACTTCCTCAAAAGCTTGCGGCCACCATTAAAAGGTGAATTTATAGGTTGTGATCTTGTTCTGTCTCATTTGTGGCATGATCATGGCTGTGCCTATGCAAATTTGTACACACCTTCATTACATATAAAACAACTAATTTCGTCATTTGGGCGGTGTCCTTTGAAGCAAAGGAATTTATTGTCTCTGCTACAATGTGTACATGAGGAAGAACAGTAATTGGGCCAAACAATCATAATGACAAAACAAATGTTTATACAATCGTTCTTGACATTATCCCTATCATCTTCTGTTTTCTTGTAATTTTATATTTTTTATGAATTACAACACTAGTTTAGTTCTACCAATAGGAAACTAAAATTATTGTTATTACATTATCTTGTGTTACTGTCATAATCTCTTTGAAGGATTTTCCTGCCTTGTATGTGGTACATTCAATAAGTTTCCAGACTTTTTTTTGTACAGGCATTTAAAATTGTTGTAGACTCTTGAAAATTCACAATGTTATTACTATACATCTTATGAGATAACTGACCAACTTTTATGATTTCAGGTTCAAATGAACAGCTACAGCAGCAATTGGAATACACCCTACTAAAGCCTGATTATCACAGCTGGTGAATTTCAAAAATGCAATCTGGACGTGACGACTCTTTAGAAGAACGATATGCAATAAAATTGTGTTTTAAACTTGGAAAAAATGCCACAGAAACGTATGGAATGCTTCAGACTGCTGTTGGACCATCTTGCATGAATTGAGCATCAGTTTTTGAGTGGCATAAGAGATTCAAGGAAGGCAGGGAGTCTGTGAGGGATGATGAGAGGTGTGGGAGGAGTAGGGAAGTCAATAGACCAGAGTTAATTGGCCAAAGGGTTAGGGTTACTATGTTGAGGTTTTAAGGGAGTTCAGGAAGAGATTCCTTGGGAAGAGGCCAGCACTCTTCAAATCGGGTCAGTGGCATTTCCACCAGGACAATACACCAGTCCACGATTCCATCATTGTCACAGACTATTTGACCAAGATGGGCATCAAGACAGTTCCTCAGCCTCCCTATAGTCCAGACCTTGCTCCCTGTGACTTTTGCTTATTCCCTAAGCTCAGAGGCTATCGTTATGAGACAATTGAGGAGATGAAAGAGGCTGTGATGAAGGTCATTGACACGCTCACACAAGAGGACTTCAATGGGGGCCTTCCAGAAGCTGTTGGAACAGTACAACAAGTGCATTGCAGCTGGAGGAGATTACTTCGAAGGGGACTAGAGTTTCATGTTTGTACTATCAATAAAAGTCCCCATACAAAAAAAAGTCTGGAAACTTATTTAATGATCCTTGTATTTTCTTTTTTTTATATGCATACCCAACCTCTTGGGGATCAAAGATCAACAAAATATGTTTTTGTATTATTTTTATTTCTGTGGAAATCCTATCCTTGTATTTCAAATACTCCTGGCATATGACACAGGGAATCTTTATCAATCACGACCTGACCTCCTCCTGGTATTGCAAGTTTGCTTGCTTTTGTCTAGTGTTTTTGTTATTGTTGTGTCAGTATGGTTTTTCTTTTTATGCCGATTGGGTGATGTTTGACTGTATGGCACTGATCTGCTTAAAAAGTGATGCTGGAACAAAATACCGGGCATGGAATTGAATGAACAAACAAATATTGTTATATAGTCATTTACACGTTCATGCATCATGACGACACAACATCAAAGACAGACGCATGAAGAAAAACGCCTGAAGGAAGACACATGAAGGAAAACGCAGGAAGCTTCTTTACAACATATTTACCTCTCACTTTATTGCAAGGGTTCGAAAGGTTAGCATGTGAGAGGATGCTGGAGACCGAACATAAACTTCATATTTTGACCCCACTGTTATGACTGTCACGTTGTGTCTTGTTCTCCTGATGTTGGGGTCCACTCCATCGGGGCTTTCCGAGGGCCCCCTCGGTCGGGTGTGGCTTTCCCTACCACATCTCGTCTCTAACCCTCTGGGAGTCTGCTGGCAACTGCATCGGGGGTTTCCGAGGTCCCTCTCGGTCGGGTGTGGCCTTCCCTACCACATCTGGTCTGGCCTTCCCTACCACATCTGGTCTCTACTGTCTGGAATTCTACTGACAACTGCATCGGGGGTTTTCCGAGTGCCCCCTCGGTCGAGTGTGGCCTTCCCTACCACATCTGGTCTCTACTGTCTGGAATTATACTGGCAACTGCTTGGGACCCAAACTCAACTGAGTTAAATAATAACTCAACGCCCACACGATCGCCTACTGGATCTTTGAAATCGAATGTTTAATCGTCATCAAGCGGAAATAACTGTCATGCAGTTCAGAGGTTACTCTCTTCCGGTGCATGACTGTAATGGCACAATGAAACCTTCACCTTTTCCCATATCATAAGCCTTAATCCGCCCAAGCGATCTCTTTTGATTACTGGCCGTTGGAATGTGTCACTTCCTTCCTATGTATTACCTAGGAATAGCATTTTTGGGGCTAGGTCGAAGGTCAAAATATAACATTCATCCGTAAATTATTTTTCAAAATTCCACATGTGGAATTTTCTTCACGTTCGTCTCCATCAACCTCACACATATTTTACAGAATAATTTACAAGGACAATGATGGCTGAAAACACAAAAAGAATCACTTGAACTACAGCAACAAAATCTTACTTAGAAGGCGACCTTCTCTCTATGTAACACTTGCCCGGCTAATTATTATCTAAATTTCTCTTACTATCTTTGCATGGTTGGCCATCTTGACATGTGTGCATCAAGGTACCATACTGTCACGTGATGGCTCACGGAGACGAGGAGGTGGGAATGATACTCCCCCTCCCGTTGAACTAACATTATCTAGCAGTCAAAAAGTGACCGTTATGAGAGAATGTGGGTCACACAGATGTTCGCACTTAAGTGACCTTGGGTCGCCGGACATCGGAAGGGGAAAGAGAAAATGAAGCCAAATGATTGGCGGGGGGGGACCCCAAACGGAAGTGGGGTTCCCTTCCCCTCAACGGAAGTAAATACAAAAAAAGGGAGTTTTTGAGCAACGCTCGTGGGAGACGGACGATAGCCATTTCACTCCGGGCTAAAGACAAAAGACTGAGACATGAGAGACCTGAGTCTCTCAAGCCAGCATTAAAAACAGTACAAAGTCTATTAGCCCGTGAAAGAAGAGAAATTCTCCAGTGGAACCCCGTCAAAAAAATAAGATAAGTAACTTTGGGACATTTTTCCGTTACACCCAAATTTTGTTACCACTCTCTCTCTCAATTTGAAAAAGGATAAAAGCCAAGAAAAGACATTTATATTCATGGACTATCCTATTATATATCTTTGACATTTTGAACGTATATATATATATATAACCGTAGTAAAGAACCTATGTATTTTCATTTTACCATGTGGTCTATGTTATTATTCCATGCTTTCCTTTCAGCTTCTATTCGCCTTACATTATCTTGCTTAGAACTGTCCTATTAATTCCTAAAGTATCACACGGGAAACCGGAGTTGCCGACTGTAGCAATATTAATATTATTACAACTAAGACCTATAGGCCCGTATTCTTCAATTATCTAAGGGAAAGAAGTTTAGTGGCCTGGTGGGTGTGTGATAGTGTGAAATTTTGGACCCCTTTGCCAGCGGTGGCCAGTCTGGCCCTAAATTATTCCCTCACGTAATATGCCAGTTCTTATCTGCCTGAGAAAAGAACTCTGAACAGGACTTATTTCTGTAGGGGATCAAGTGCCAACCTGCCCCGTCTTCACACGTGCGAAAATAAAGTCCCGTTTAGGGATTTTAATCAATTTCCCCGTCACAATACGGATGCATTTTTTATCTTCTCAACACAACAGGCCCTCCATAATTCCTTGAAGAAATTTCAAAACCCTAAAAAGGACCATACTCTGGTCCCATATCCTGGTCACAAACTTAGTGACCCTGATCATTCCAGCAATACATTTCGCCTGGATTCCTCATGACCACACTCCAGTTCTTTGCTCAACAGGTTCCTTCCTGGAGTAACCGGAGAATTTCATAAACTAAAACACAATATCTTCAAGGCTCAAAGCATTCCACAAAAATCCACAAAAATCATGGCCCAAAACAAAGTATCACAATACATCCGAATGTATCACAATCTGGCACGCATGCTGTAAACCACCTAAAATAGTCCACGCAAAATACTAATTAGCAATGTGTTACCCATTTTTTTTTCATTAGGTTTCTATTTCCATGCCCATTGGTTTCCAAGCCCTTAAGGAAACATGTTTTACCTGATCAAACCCGCACCGGGTTTCTTTTCAATTTAATCAGGAACCCTCGTGGCTACCAATATATAGGCACCTCGCCTTTCCCAGATTCGTTTCACTTTGCCAAATCCCACACGAATCCAAAACATCATCGTGACTGAAAGACATAGACACCATCCACAAAATTTTGGAGTAGGCCATGCCTTTTTTTTTTTATTCCATCCTCGGAACTCCAAACTAAAAAAAAATAGAAGTCAAATAGGCCCTCAACAGCTTCATGGGTCGGCGAATTCTTCGATAGAATTGCTTTCTTTGTCGTCTACCCATCAACAATCTGAAACCAATTGGATGAACGTCTGTCCCATTCTCACGTCAGCCACGATTTCCTCAAAAACAGAAACCCCAAAAAAAAAAATATTTCCTATTCCACGAAAACCCTAAATTCTAAAAAAAAATTTTAGAATCAATATAATTTCAAATATCATTAAACCTAGAATAAAATCCTCTGTTAATGGTTTTTGTCAAATTTCATAATATGAACAGGAAAAAAAAAATTCTAATGTCGCCTTTAAACTCAACTCAAAAAATTTTTCACTTTACAACAAGTCAAAACAATATTACAATCACAGTTCAAAAATGTTCAGTTTTCTTTTCTTCTTTTTTTCAATCTATGTAGTGATGTACTGTCTATTTTAAAAAAATGTTCGTTCTTTCTTTCT
Organism: Sepioteuthis lessoniana; assembly: GCA_963585895.1. NCBI lineage: Eukaryota > Metazoa > Mollusca > Cephalopoda > Myopsida > Loliginidae > Sepioteuthis > Sepioteuthis lessoniana. The sequence continues at coordinate 95,435,094 of OY757924.1, forward strand.
TTTTTTTTTCCTATGCTGTGTTCAACAATGTTCAAGTTTCTTTTTCTTTTTTTTTTCTTTCCATCTTTTTTCTATTGTCCTGTACGTTTTTGTTTTGTTTTCATTTTCTTTTTACTTTTTTTTTTTTTTTTTTTTTTTTTTTTCATAATAAATTGCTCATTCAATGTCCCTTATTTTTTTTCAACCTTATATCTACCTCTCTGTCTTTACCTTAACATGATAACTAAAGGTTCGCCTCCCAGTTTATTCAATTTCAGTCTATAGTACCATAAATTAAGCCTGATTTATAATATAACTTTCTCAATAGCTTACGAGCATTCTACTTCTTTTTTTTTTTTTCTTTGCACAAAATATCCCGGGTTTTTTTCTCTCTAAACAACCCAAACTTTTATAAATTCTGCCAACATTTCCTAATTCAAAATATTTCCGAATCTGCAAATCTTCGCCACACTTGGTTCTGTCAAAATTCTGCGCATCTCTTAATTACATCCAAAACCCTGTTTCAAAATATCCTCCCCAATAACAATCTCAAAGCTTCACTCCAAGGGGAACTCACAAAATACCTGTCTGCCTCGTCAGACACAAAAAACATCTGTCTCTTAGTTACTCTGCCTCCACGGCAAGACTATTTCCAATCCATTCGGACCATGACAAATCTGAAACGATACCCATGTCTTCAATAATTGGTATCTAAAACTTCCACAGAAAAAGACAGCCTGAGTCTACCAGTGCCGAAAATATCGATTCTCCCAACTTCATAAATATCGAAAAAGTATATGCGCATTCTTCAGACAAACACCAATGTGCGAAATTCATGAGCATCCCATTGATGCTCCCAGGATTACATTTCTCGGATTAAAATTCTCATTTCCAATCACCACTTGTCTGGACCAATGAAAAGTTACAACGATTTTTTTTTTTCTCACAAAGACCTATTTACGATAAAAAAAATCCCATTGATAAAATTTATCATAAAATTTATTGTTTACGATAAGCTGTCTATCAAAAAATGGACAATGACTGTCCCACAGCCATCTTTTTTTTCTTTCTCTCTTCTTTTTTTCCTCCCTCACTTCGATACACTATTACACATAGCAGTAATTTCAATTTTTATCTAGGGACCACACATTTTTTTTAAAAAAATTATTTCCAATTTTATGCTTCTAGAAAGGCCCTTGTCATTACAACTAATCTTTCACAATTATAATCAATTTAAATCCTTTTTTTTAACGACCCAAAATTAAATGACAGAGAGAGAGATAGAAGTTATATGAATGAGCGCTCTACTTACAATTTTTTTTTCTTTCTTTTCTCTTTTCTGTTGCTGGTTTTTCTTATTTTTTTTTTTTTGTTTTACTTCTTTCAATTCCAGCATCCTTCTTTGTCCTCTTCGTTGCTGTCGTGTTGTGATGCTTAAAACTGCAGTTTACGGTAACTAGGTTCATTCTGAGTCCTTGAAGAACTCGCCTGGCACAAGCACCAAATTAATATAGATGTTATATACTCATTTGCCGTATCATAACGACTCAATAATAAAGACACACACAGAAAGATGCATGAAAAAACGACAGAAAGACTTCTTTTCAAATATTCACCTCTCACTTTATTGCAAGGTTTGCGTGTGAGAGGATGCTGGAGACCGAACATAAACTTCATATTTTGACCCCACTGTTATGACCGTCACGTTGTGTCTTGTTCTCCTGATGTTGGGGTCAACTCCATCGGAGCTTTCCGAGGTCCCCCTCGGTCGGGTGTGGCCTTTCCTACCACATCTCGTCTCTACTGTCTGGAAGTCTGCTGGCAACTGCATCGGGGGTTTTCCGAGCTGCCCCCTCGGTCGGGTGTGGCCTTCCCTACCACATCTGGTCTCTACTGTCTGGAATTCTACTGACAACTGCATCGGGGGGTTTCCGAGTGCCCCCTCGGTCGAGTGTGGCCTTCCCTACCACATCTGGTCTCTACTGTCTGGAATTATACTGGCAACTGCTTGGGACCCAAACTCAACTGAGTTAAATAATAACTCAACGCCCACACGATCGCCTACTGGATCTTTGAAATCGAATGTTTAATCGTCATCAAGCGGAAATAACTGTCATGCAGTTCAGAGGTTACTCTCTTCCGGTGCATGACTGTAATGGCACAATGAAACCTTCACCTTTTCCCATATCATAAGCCTTAATCCGCCCAAGCGATCTCTTTCGATTACTGGCCGTTGGAATGTGTCACTTCCTTCCGGTGTATTACCTAGGAATAGCATTTTTGGGGCTGGGTCGAAGGTCAAAATATAACAATATTATTGAAATTTTATAACAGTTTATTCAATTGAAATCCAACATGCAATGATCTACAAGTCTTTTTACGTTTACTGCCTGAGGCATTGATATGTCGATAATATATTTTATCTTTTGTGGCTGTTGATTCTTTACATAATGAAATATTTTATCTTTTGTGGCTGTTGATTCTTTACATAATGAAATATTTTATCTTTTGTGGCTGTTGATTCTTTACATAATGAAATATTTTATCTTTTGTGGCTGTTGATTCTTTACAGTAGCTGCTGACAGAATCTGCCAAAGACAACCAGCAGATGTTGTCTATAACTCACAAAGACTAGCAATGCTTGTCAAATCTCTCATCATATATTGACTTCTTTTGCATATTTCAAATCAAGAACAATTAATTTCAAAGTGTGTTTATCTTCTTTTTTTTCCTCATTCAATGTCATTTGGTCTTCCTCTGATACACAAGTATTAACAAGGACCACTTAGTTGACTGACTAATTTCCTTTATATCATAAAATAATTTAAGTGGATAGTAAACTTTGATAAATATTATGGCTGATATTCAATTTCAGGCCCATTATACACATCAACCCCCACCCATATCAAAATGAGTAAAACTCGCTTATACTGAATTTCACCAGAATTTACGAGATCTATCTTGTGTTCAATTCTAGCATTAATTATGATTATCCTTTCCAAATTGATGGGTTTTTTTTAATTTAATTCTAATAAGATCAACATTTTTTTTGTTAATGTTTTTGCTAATAAAGATTGACCATTTCCTACTGATGTTCTTGCTAAGCCCTTCAATGCTTCAAACCGTAAAAAGGTTTAACCCTGTTAGAACCTTTTTTTTTACATTTGATCTTCTTAACATTAATGAAGAAAACAAGTTTGGCTAGATTATTTGAATTGTTTTGTTTTGGTGATGAAAAAGAATCACATTTTCAGAATTATTTTATCTTTTTAAGGCATTTATATCCAGAATTTCTTCCTCATCCAAATTGGTTAAAGAGGGATTTTTTGAAAGAAAAGTTAGAACGAAAAGATATGTACCAGAGAAGGGCGATTCTCTCAATACCAGAATTTTATGTTGGTAAGTTCCATTTTCTGTTTTCATTTTTACAAACTTTTATCTCAGTGTCTATAATGACAGAAAAAATGTCAGTGGAAATTTTAAATAGTTAAGTGTGATTTTCTATAAATCAGTTTTCAACATCTTTTTAAAAAAATCAGTATTGTTACAACCCTACCCCCCCCCCACTCTAAAAAAAAAAAGCAGTGTATATGAATAAATGAACCATTACTAATCCCTATCCTACACCTCAACAAAAAAAGAAATGATCAAAATATTTTCTAGCTGTCAAACTCAGACTACAAAATTTTTTGGCAGTACGGAATTGATTTTGGATACAATTCTAGATAACTGCTCATGAACGGATTAAATTTAGATAAAAATTTTAATAAGGATTGAAAATTTATAATATATAGATTTGTAAAAACTTTTTGAGCCTTGTGAGAGCCTAACGTAAATTTACTGTCTACCATTTCAGAGAGATCTCTGCACTGGTAAAACAGTGCTTTTTTGTGTGTGATGGGGTGGTGGGATAAAAGTACTACTGGTATATTGGTCTAACGGACTCAAAGGATCAAGATTTATGAGAAACAAAAATAAAATGATATATCATGATAGATAAATAAAATAGGGTTTTCCATAAATGAGGTGAATTTCCCCTAAGGAATTGGCAATAGGAAACATTGTTTACAGTTGCACCTTTTTTCAGGGAAATCAATAATGATGAGTCCTTTCATGTCTCAGAATAATGTCAAGATGACCTTCTTTACATTGTGCTTAGAAATTTTTCATTTCTAGGTTGTCAAAGCGTCCACTTTATGGATTATCTTTTTGTCTCAGGTTCATAGTGATAAACTTATGTTTAGTCCTTTTGTAAAAATTGTTTTGGATTAAAACGTGCTTCTCTATACACATCTCAGTCTTGTGTAAATTTCACGTGGTTTGCACTTCTTGGCCTCCAAAAATTTGTAGACAGACCTTTATTCAAGTCTTGAGCACTTTGTTTGATTTGCTGCCGTTTTGAATAGCTTCAAAATAAGAACTTTTGACATATTTCTGGAAAAATTCCTCTTATTGAATGAACCTTGTAATATTGTGATTGATAAGACATTGAATATTAATGGTCACCTGATATATATATTGGGTTGGTTTACTTTTTACGTTAATATATTGAGATGACACTAATGTTTCTGTTGTACTCTTTTGTTTAATTTGTATTATATATATATATATATATATATATATATATATATATATATATATATAAAATTTTTGTTGTAGGTCCAAAGAGAGAATAAAAATATTTTAAAATAGGTAGGTCCATGAGGAGATTTGTATTTCTTGGATTTATTTATTTTATTTTTACATACATGTATGTTTCCAGCTTGTTGCTTTTATCAGATTTTTTGTGTGCGTATGTGTGGTTTGAAATTTACTGGAAACTTTTTTTTTTTCTAATAATTTTTGTCTGTGTTTTTATATATATATATATATATATATACACACAAAAAAAATCTCCAAGACACACACTCACACAAAGAGTAAAAATAACCGTTAGTGAAATCATAAACCACTCCAACACACACACACAAAAACATATTGAATATCAATAAGGGGTAAAGTAGACTAAGGTAAACACACTCTAAGAAAAAGATATAAACCCATAAGCAACTGAAAAGCATTCAAACTGCAAGCACAAGTGAGTTCAAGTCTCATTAAGTACCCCATTAACAAGGCCTTTCCCATATATGTTCTCTGATGAAAGCAACAAGCTAAAAACATACACATATGTAAGAACAAAATGAATAAATTCAAAAAATACAAATCTCTTTGTGGACCTACCTATTTTAATATATATATATATATATATATATATATATATATATATATATTAATTTTTTATGTTGGCTCAGTAGATATTTTTAAATGAATAGGTTGGCAAATGAATTTGAATGTGATACTTGAGGGTTTTATTTCATATAAGTGTGCACATGTGTTTTGACATCATGGTTCTTTTTAAGAGACTAATAATGGATTTGTTTCAATGGGGATGCGATTCTTTTTAAATTAAATATTTTTTTTGTATTAACAAATATATACTTTGTGTGTGTGTGTGTGTGTGTATATACATTCATATACATGCATTAGAACAAGGCTGTTTAACCGAAAAACCAACTTTTTCCAGGTTCATCTTCACACCATGAAATTGCATCAAAATTGTTCAGCTTAGTGCTATCACTACTAAGTGACCATATCCAAAGAAACACGTTTAAAAAAGACTTTCAGATTTTAATAAAATGAAAGTTTATCAACATTTATATCATTGTAAGTGGAAAACATTTGAACAAAAATATGATAAAAACAATTGAGTAGTTTTAAGATGATTTGCTCCTCCCCTTCATTGTTTAGGTTGTCTTTTGGTTGTACGTCATATGTGATTAAGTATTCTGGAAATTTGCTATTTTTATCCGGTTTCAAAAGTAAATTATTATTATAAGAGTTGATGAATTTTACACACCTAACTCTTTTAATAGCCATTGTTTCTGGAAAATAAATCAAGCTGGACTTTGTATATCATAGCCGACAAAGATGCCTTTTTCACAAGGACTCAATTTCATTTTATTTTGTACATAACAAAAACATGTCATGTTAAGAATATCATCATCATCATCATGTCGTGCCACTAGCACGGATATCCCTTACCCTCTCTCGCCACTTTTCCCTATCGTTCATTGCCTCTGGCAGGTCTTCAGGGCTACATCCCGTATCCTCACATAGCTGCTGAATGTATGTTCATGCTGGTCATCCTGCTTTTGCCCGGCCATATGTGGGGGGTCCATAGGAGTACATCACTTATGAGCTCGTCCCTGCTTCTCTGGCAGTGTCCTGCATGTCTGGTTCGTCTAACTTGGATAGTTTTCGTGATGGGAGGCAGGTGGCCGTATAGTTGGTGTCTTGTGGGGTGTTGCCACCAGGACTTGTTCAATATTACTCGCAGCATTCTTGTGTAATTGCCGTCTAGCTTCTTCTCCAGCCGTTTTGTTAGCGTCCATGTAGTGCATCCATACAGCAGTATCGATACGACAGCTGCTTGGAAGAAACTGCGTTTCATTTTATCGGTTAGGTTTGATTTCCATATGATCCATAGCCTATTGATAGCTGTCCGTGCCTTCATTAGCCACGTGTCGATGTCCTTTTCAGTTGATGAGACGCTGCTTCCTAGGTAAGTGAATTTGTAGACTAGTTTAAGAGGGGTTCGATCTAGTGTGGAGATGTCACCTGTTTGATTATAGCACATATATTCCGTTTTGTGTGCATTGACATGGAGGCCTATGCCTGCAGCTGCTCGTTACAGACTATGCAGTAGTGTTTCAGCTTGGTTGGGTGTATGTGCCAGAATCGCTATGTCATTGGCGTAGTCGGCATTGGTAAATGTTTTTGCGGCATACCTTCTGCTTCTTTTCTTTGTCAGCTCGAAGCTGTTTTCTCTGATTTTATCAATCGATGTTCTAAGCGCGTAATCTAGACAGATGATAAAGAGGTATGGAGCTAGCGTGTCTCCTTGTAGTACTCCTGCTACAATGTCGAAGTATTCTGTATCTCCATCTGGTGAACGTACTTTCACTTTGGTGTTTCTATAGAGAATCGTTATTGCTGCTATGGTTTCTTTAGGTTGGCCGTATGCTCGTAGGATTTGTTTCATCTTTCCTCTGTGAATGGAATTCGAAGGCCTTAAAACTTTCATATGGGCTTTTTCTTGTGTTTTTATTATAACAATGATTTCTAATATACGCTGAAGCCATCAATGCATAAACCCACAAGATTTTTGGTGATTTTGACTCAATAAGGAGACACCTTGTCTTAGAAAATAAAGTTCACCATGACCGTTCAGCAGTCCCATTTTGATGTGGAGAATAAGGAGCTGACTGCTCATGTTTATATTCTATTAAGTACAAATAACCATTGAAAAGGTTTAGAAGTGAACTCTGTTCCATTGTCTGTCCATAAACATTTTACATGGCCATAAGGGGCGATGTCAGCTAGATATTTCATTGTAGTGTGCAAAGTGCTGGACTTGTGTTTTAAGAAATATAACATTGTAAGGCCAGAATAGTCATCAGTAAAATTAAGTACATATTTATAACCATCTTTTGCTAAGGATGAAATAGGGCCTGCTAAATCACTGTGTACAAGTGCTAGGATTTTTGTTGCCTTGCAATCTAAAGTCTTATTGCTCTCATTAGACATCTTCCTTTGAATGCATATATCACAGTTAAGAGCATAATTTAGTATCGGTTTTATCTTTATTCCTTTTACTAAGTTGAGTAACTTTTTAATATCTGATTTGTTACAGTGGCCTAAGATTTTATGCCAAGTATGTAAGTCATAAGTGGCATTTCTGACAGAAATGATATTTTTCAGATAATACAAACATCCTCTCTGTGTTATGTTGAAAACTGCTCCATTACAGTAAATTAATTGGCAGTTGTCATGCTCAAAACTTATGTGCACACCATTTTTTTGTTATCGCTTGAAATGAAAATATATTTTATTGAAAAGTTGGTATATATAAAGCATTTTTAAAGATACATTTACATTTGTCCTTTGCTACCATGCAGATAAATGCAGGCGTTACCTCTTTTCAGCACTATATTATTTGCTCGGTTCTCGTCAGCTAATTCAACAAAATGGTTCCCTGGTTCAAAATTTTGGTCAAAATTAATAAATTTTGATTTATCAGTTATTACATACTCAGTTGCTCTGCAGTTGACTAATAAATTACTCTTGTCTAAAACAATATCATATCCTAGAGTAAAAAAATAGGTTTGGCCTTTAGAATAGGTTCGTATATTATCACAAAAATCTTTTTGCTTTTTACATTGAAATGCTTCGTGGCCTCTCTTCCTACAAATGTAATAAATGATATTTATCTTTGGGGGCAGGGTGGGGGAGATTTTATAGTACTCTCTACTATCCTGAGGCTTCTGGTAATTGTTATAATTATAATTTGTTGATTTATAAATGGAATGGAAACTTACCCCAAGTTTATTCCTTGGGTTAATCTTTTTAAATGTGGTCTTCATTTGTAATATACTGTTAGATTCATCTGGGGGGTAACACATACAGTTTCTTCATAACTTTTTAAACATACCTAAAATTCAGAGAAGTCAAAGTTTTCTTCTTCTGAGTAAGAACTGTTGTAAAAGGTTTAAAATTTGGAGGTAATCCTTTGAGAACCATAGCAATTAAAAGTCTGTCGTTTATAAATTCTCCAGCTTTGAGAGTGTTAGAAATATTTTCTGTCCTTATTATATACCCTGTAATAGACTCGGATTCCAATTTTCTCAAAGATGTTAGCTCAGTCTAGAGGGAAATGACTTTTGGTTTTCCTTTCAACAAATACTGTTCCCTTAATATTGTTAAGGCTTTTATTCCATCGTCTTGCGTATCTCTTATTACTAATGACTTTTATTGTCCAAATACTGAATGAGCTTGGTGAAGATGGTTGCATTCTGTTCTACAAAGTCAATATCATCTCTTTGATCTGTTGGTGATAGTATAATCATAGTAAATGATGGTGATAGTATAATCATAGTAAATGTTGAATTCCAAGATATCCGAGGAACTTCACTTCCCACAACTCATACTTGGATTCATCGCCACCAAAAAAAAGTTTTGCTGCTCTGGGCCCATAACCTGTTGGAATTCAGGTAGCCATCTTGTTTTCAGTTGTGTGATATAAAAAGTACGCCTTCTAATTAACAAGGCTTTTTGGTTACCGTTATTCATATATGCTTTAGTCATCTCTGATTGGTCAATCTACTGCTGCTGTTGACAGGTGAGCTTATATCTGCTGACAATTTGTAGATGGTTGATACACCTAAATGAGATCCCCTCCCTACAAACAATCCAACAGACTTAATTCAGAAGAATATTCTGGATAATTGTTTTGTTGAAAGGTAAATTTCTTCTAATCAAACATAAACCAGATGGTATAGCATGTCTTTGCAAAATCGAATTATATTGTTCTTTTGTCATGATTTCCTTAACCTACATCAAATCTCCAACCCTCTGTTCTCCAAAACACCCACACTATATTTTTTAACTGTTGGAAGGAACCACACATTTATTATTCAGTCTTTCTTTCTCATACACTCTCCTCTTACTACTAAAGAGTTCAAATTTTGACTCATCTGGCCACAATACATTTTGCCAATCTTTCAGTGTCCAGTTGTTAGCCGTTTTTGCCCCTAATCTTTTCTGCCTATCCATCTTCTCTAACAGGGTTTCTTGATGGCTATACATGGCTTAAGTCTCATTGATCTAAGTTGGTTTTTCACAGTTGAGAGCAACACTGATTGCTGTTAAGGAATTCAGTAAATCTCAAAAGATTTGCAAAGTTAATAATGAAAACAATGTTTTAAATGTACAGATGAGTCCAAATTTGAACTTTTTGGTAATAAAAGGAAAATGAATGGGAGAAGAAAACTTGAGAAAGATTGAAAAATAAAAGCAAATACATTGGAATTACTGAAATTTTATCTTTTACTTCTAAAAATTACAAAATATTTCATTTTAAGGTGTATCTTAAAAAATGCACTGTGGCCCCCAAATTTTTGCCTGTAATGTATTTATACACTGTGTGTGTGTGTACACACACACACACTTGAATCGTATAACATCTAAAGAAAACAAATAATCTAATTAACATCTAATCAGCCAAAATCAAACTCAGTGTTATCAACATCTTCATTTCCTCATTTTAAAAAAAATTATTTTTAGCAAACAGGATATGTTTGTGTGACTTTGTTTATCAGATAAATCTAAGGTATAAAAAAAGAAATGAAGTTAACTCAAAAATTTATATCAATATTCAATGAATGAAGAAATAAGAATCTTTGGAGATTATTTATTCACATTCTCTCTAAAATGGTTGTGACTTTCTTTAGTGTTTGCTTATTTATAAAATAAATTCACACATAAAACTCACTGTGTGTGTGTGTGTTGCATGCCAAAGTTTTCAGCACTTTTTATAGGTCAATAGAATGTTCCACTACAAATATGGGTGAATTGAGTAATGAAAAAATCCATTATTATGAAGCAATATGTAAATATGTTTAGGTTTATTTTATAAAAAGATCATCTCACAGAAATTCAAACCTATTTGTGAATTTTCCAATTTAGGCAAAGGGTCATTTTTATCTTCAACCTCATTTTTATATTTAGTGCTGGAAATATTGAACATAAACTAGAAAATACAGAATAACAAATTTTTTTGATACATTTTGAATAGAATAAAATTGCAAAATTATTTCAATATTGTTATTGTAAAACTAGTACAAAACATGAAAACATTGGATAGCACTTACAAAGCAAAGTGTATGAAATATTGTCAAATTTGTTTAGAGTTTGAAACTGAATCTCCTCCTCTATGGTGAGGTTTCCCACATTAAATGAATCCTGTCATATTTTAGCAACATTTGGTGGAGGGTCAATTCAGGCCAAATTAGAGGTTTTTTATTTGATTGATTTCAATTGATCCATAGATTTGGTAAGTTGATGCTGGATAAATATTTGAAAAAAAAAGTAGATGCCATTTTGCAGCTTTATAGCAACTATAAACTTTAAATACCATTATAGTCACTTTCAAATTTGCTGTGCATAGTGCATATTTGTGCAAGATCCTGCTGGCAGTTTGAGTGCTTTTTCAACACTCACCCCAATCATACTCTTGCCCACTTTATGAAGGATTTGCCGTGCTTGCAAATTATTTTCTATTTTCAATTGATATAAAACAATCGTTTAACTAAGCACAACTCTATAAAGAACATTCCTTTTTACTCATCACTCTGTATTTTTTACTTTTCATGGTAGATGACTGCAAAATTTCCCGACAAAATAAACTCAATAATATTATCAAGATGAGCGATTTGATGAGGGTATGACATTTAATTTTAGCCATCCATCTTTCTTTTTAGATATATTTGACAGCATCTTGATAGGAAGGAAAAAAAAAAAACTCTTTTTATTCACAATTGTTTTAGATGAACTTTGGCAGTGAAATGTCCTTAAACATTAAAAATAACAAACTTTTCTTCTGTCTTTTTCCCTAGGAAGCATCATGGCTGTAACAGTTGCTGACGAATTTGCTCCTAATAAACAAAATCGTTTTGTAGGAATTTGTATTTCACGGAGAGGAATTGGACTCTCTGCAAATTTCACTCTCAGAAATGTCATTGATAATCAAGGTAAGTATTTAGCGAGTGAAACTTATTTTTCCACATTTTTGTTTTTTTATATACTGAAGTATTCATTAAATGTTCCAACATCTTGATGTTTCTTTTCATGAAAAGGAAATTTACTTGATTGACACGACAAGCATTTGTTGTAATTTTTAATAACTTTATGTATATCATCTGTGAAAAATATTACTGTTCAGCTGGTTTTTTTGCTTAGAATATGGAAAAAAGTAACACAATTAAATAATATCTTTTTTTTCTCATGCTAGATTTTTTGGCAGTAAGATGACGTCACAAAGAATATATTTTGTGGTTAATGTAAGAAATGTTTGCGTGTAGGAATTCATAGGAGACCAGCAAATACTTACGTTCATCAGCTCTATGCAGACACTGGATGCCATCTTTAGGACTTGCCTAAAAGATGACTGATAGGGACAGATGGTGTGAGAGAGTCAAAGAAATCTGTTCTGTTGACATGCCTTCAAAATGAAGTGTTACATTATAAGTCATTTCGGATGACAATTTTTCCAAGGATGTGAGGGATTTGGATTATTTTTCCAATTCATCTAAATTCATGTAGAGATTTTGTGTATGAGGAATGGGGTGTTTAGGACTTGAGGATGTGTGTGCAGAGGAGTAAAACAAGCCCAGAACCAGCCATATGTGTGTGGGAGCGAGGAGATGGGATGTTTAAGACCTGACAATGTGTGTGTGGGGTTAAGACAAGCAGAGAATTAGCTATATACGCCAGATAAAGTTAAACTTTCTTTCTTGTCATCTCTATCTTTTTTTTTCCCTCAAATTAGAAAAATACAACAGGAAAAGCTTACATGTTATTGATTTTCGTTTTTTGTTTGCTTTCCAGGACTTGAAATCAGATACGAAATGTATCATCCTTACATTCAGAAAGTAGAAGTATTAAAACTGGAGAAACGATTGGATGAAGAATTATTCTATTTAAGAGATGCTCCTCTTGCATACAGTACTATTCCGTTTGACTTTGAACCTGTCCCATTTCTGAGAGGAAGTAAAGTACCTGTCAATCCTATTAAGGTAAATTATTCAAATGATAAAGTTTATTCACTAACAGATTGTCTGTTAGGGAAAATTATTGAAACTAAAATGTCCATCTTTGTGTGAGATCAGTTTCTTTGTTAAATAAGAAAATTGATCTTTCATTTTATATCCTCTAAAAATTGCATTAACCAAAGACCTAATAAGTATTGGGTAATTTTTCTGTTTGTCCTTAAATATCATTAAAAGCCTTTTAACTACATTAATATAATAGTTTTCACAATACAATTTATATTGTGAAAACTATTATATCAGTGTGTTAAAAAAAAATTGTCAATAGTAGTGTATTTTTATTCATTGTTTTTTTAATATTGAACATGACAGAAAATGCCCTCTATTTTCAATATTTCCTTTTCCTTTTTTTTTAATTTTAAGAAATTCATAGTTTATGCAATTTATTTGGAGAAGGTGCTGTGAATGATTAAAAATATCAAAGTGGCTTGTCAAGTTTTGAAGATTTCTGTATGAATGATAGAATTTTTTTTTTCTATAATAAGGTGAAGTTGAACCCTCGGCCTTGGCTTGAGAGATATGAACGTATGGACCTAAAAGGTGTGCAGGACCTTGAGCTTCCACAAAGATTCTATGACAAAGCAGCTAAAGTTGCTCGGCCTTGGGAAAAGAAAGATCTGATGAAAATGTATAGAGAAACAATCAATGATGATGAAACGGCAGAAATATTTCAAGAAGTTTCTTCTCATTCTTCACGTTTTAAAGATGACACAAAGAAAAAACTTTAATTTCTCAAAGTTTTCTTTGAGACTTTTTTTTTAAATACTATAAGTGAAAAAACCCACAACTTTTGTAAAAAAAAAAAAACAGAATAAAGATTAAAACAATCTGATGGAGTTGAACAATTTATTGCCAATTCCAGAATTTGTATGGACATTTTTTGTGTTGCTTCTGTTATTACAAAATGAAACAGAGAATAAAAACAAAATGATCTTCATCAACTGTTGTATAATTCAGATCAGTGTGGATTTCAATTTTTTTTTTCTTTGCCCACCAGATAAGGAATTGGAGAGTATCTTTCTCCCCCACTTTTATATAAATACATATATGACTTGTTTTACATTGTATATCTGTGAAAGGTAAACATTTATTTAGCTAGAATTAATCTGACTTTGTCGGTCTATGTTACCAGTTTCTGCTGGCTGTTTTTTTTTTTATAAGAGACCCCATCGCACCTTTTTCTTTATGAATTCCTAAAAAAAAAAAAGTCTGTAAAATGAACTTGGTTGAAATGTTTTCAGCATCAGTAACACAAAAAAGATGAGTATTTGAAGAAATCTTGAATTGACTCTTCTCAAACTTTTTCACATTAAAACAGAATATTCAATGGATGAAACATTCCAAACAGCATTTTATGCAATTGACTTAGAAAATTAATCTGAGAATTATTTGGACTAACAAATATGTTTGTATATTTCAGACAATTCATTCTACAGTTTTTAGGTGTACAATCTGTCTGGTGAGAAGAGTTTTTTTAAGGGTTGGGAATGGTTACAACCAATAAGAAAAGAGTTTAGATAATTCTCACTTGGATGAAGTCGAAATAATATGGAGCATTATTGGAGGATGAAATGAAAGTGATGTCTAACAGACAAATGTAAATTGGTTTTATGTCAAGATAGATGTAACTTATTGGGATTAAATAAATAGGCAAAATCAGTTTTATCATCATTTCTTCCTCTTCTTTCTTCTCTCATTCAAAATAATCACTGCTGCTTTCTCTCAGTTTTGCCAAAACTTGCTGGCTGACAGGGTGTCTGACTTGTCTATTTATTGATGCCAGAACCCACACATCCGGGTGCGTCCATCTAGCCAAGTGTCTGCATTACATTCAAGTTGCCTTTTTGATATTCAGAAGAACCCAGATTCTCTTACTCTGCTGTACTTAAATACCCAAGTACCAGCGGGCACTACCTTTTCTTATACCAAGGTCCTACGTGCCAGACAAAAGTCTAACCCTCTTTTTCCAAGAGCATAGTCTTCTTCATTTTTGCCATTCAACTCCTGTTATCTGTCACACTCACTTTGGTCTCATGATCATACAAATAACAGTGTAGACATAGTCTTTTGTTTTGGGGTCTCCTCCAAAGAGTAATTGTTTGAACTTCTTCCTTGAAGGAAATCTCTGAATGATTGGTAACTGGGTTCTCAGGTGAACTGTCGGTCTCATGTGATATGGGCTCAATCAGCAACTCACTTTCGGATGATTCACACTCGAGGTCACTTACCAATGGGGTTGTTTCAAGAGCAGAACAGAGATCCTTCACATGGCTCAGGGTTCCGTCAACTAATACAGAGTACTCACTGATGATACTATTGACATGCTCCTTTTTAAAGTTGAAGGTACACTGGCTATTGGGAGGCTTTACCCAGATGTGTGGGTTGCGCAGTAAGGATCTCTTCTGGTGGCTGCAAATCTGGTGGGTCTGCAATCAATTAGCATAAGGAAATGCAGGTCAGCATAATGGGTTATGTTCATAGCCAGCCTGCTCCAAGTGCTGCTTACTCCTAGCTTCTCTTTTCGCCATTTGACTGGTGTAGGATCTATTGATTGGCACTCCTTGACTATGGCACTTGTAGACCTTGACGGATTGGTCAACTGCACAAAATACCACATCTTTACACCAGGGTGCCCAATGAGATGGTGTATTTTCATTATCTCATCTGGCTCCTCCACAGAAGCAGCACATACCAGTAGTATGGGCTCATCAACCTTTTTTTATAGTGTTATACCATCTTTGTGGTACCCAGGACAATCTGTCAGCAAGGTTGCAATTCAATGTTACCAAGGTTACATTCATAGACAAGTCATATTTGTTGACCAGTTTCTTGTTAGTGCTCCGCTTTCTTCTGATAAGCATTTCATTAACCGCCTTGGTGCACATCCTGCCTTTTCTGTTAATGTATCCTACACTCAGTGGTATATGCATAAGGAATAAGTCTGCATATGCAACTTTTTGATTCCCTACTGGAGCACCAAGTTAATGCCTTTCAGTACGGCATCCAGCTCTGCCAGGTTAATGTGCATCATTGTTTATTGGTCTCCACTAGCCCAGATCCCCAATTGCAGCTCTGTACTTTTCCAATCAGACTTCAATCGCTAAGGAGCTAGTATCAGCCCAGACGTTTATTTCTTTTCCAAGTACAGACCAGTCTCCTCTAGCGAGATTGTTTTGTTGCACACTCTCTATGGTCGCTGTCAACCAAAAAAAACAAGCAAGGTGCCAGTCATCTTGTCCCAATCCTCTGTGACTTTGCATACCCTGTACTTTTTTATGCTTGTTTCTACATAAAGCCATCCACATACAGATAGGGGTGTCCCCCATTTGCCTTGTTAAGATGTCAGATCGTTCTAGAATCTCATTTCCACATCTCCATTGCAAGGTTCTTTACTCCCCACAAACATCCAAGCTCAAGACACAGGCACCCTCTTCCAGCCATTCTGGGTCCTTGCAAATCAAACCAAACTCGGCCAATTTAACTCTTACATTCAGTGATAACACAATATCCTTGTTTAGATAAATGTCATTGAAGTACGTGGACCCCCCCCTCTTTTACTTTCTCTTCCTGAGACAATGCAACACTGATGATTGCCTTCATTATTTGCAGTGGCACGTTTAATCTAAAACCCAGTCTGGTGAGTCAGTACCTTCTGGTAGAAAACCTCACCATTTGAACCAGTAGGCCTTTCTCAAACCCAGCAAAGATACATTAGATCCATGCAGGTGCCATTCCCGCAGTTTGCTAGCATCAACATTGGCATCGGCTGTGAATGCATCAATATCCTGGCTCAGCTCCTGATTATCCATGACAAGTCTTACTCATGCCTTGTTCTGCTGTACAATCATCAACAGGATCAGGTCTTTAGGAAGTTTTCTATGAGGCGAGGGAATTAACCAATCATTGTTCTTCCACAAGCAGATTATTTGGCTGGGTACACATAATATTCAGCTATGCTGTTTTGTAGCTTGACTGGTTCACTGTCTTCTGAGTGATGAGAACACAAACCAAGGATTTGATGGCATCATAACCCAGTCATAGGTCAGTTTAATGGTTTCTCATGCACCATTCGTGCTTTGATGTCAGCAGAATTCATAGCGTCTATGTGGATTTTCACTATCTCTATCCCATAACACGTGTGCATTTCACTGCTTATGAGGGGGTCATTCTGACACTTCTTCCAAATGCAGCATTGTCCCACACTCACTATTGCATGAGAGCAGCCAGAATTGAGGACTGCTGAGCACAGCGTCTCATTGGCGTGGATTCAGATGACTGGTAACATCTTATCTATATGTTGTCTGGGGGAGGAGATTAACACCCTCTCATCCTCAGTCTCTTTTCCTAGGCAATCCCAAGCCATGTGTCTGGCTTCATTGCATTGGTAACAGTTCACATGCACTCCTTGTTTTCTGCCCATGCAGTTTCTTGCAATATGGCTCTGACTGTTGTATTTTTAGCATACAATTCCAGTGCAGGGGCCCAATCTGGGGGAAGCTTTAATGTCGCTTTAGTTTGTTTATGCAGCTGCGATAATTGCTTCTTCTTGCCCCTTGTCATCGGTCATAACAGCCCGAGCCCAAGTTAGAAACTGTTCCATGGTCATAGTTTCCATCCTGGATGAAGCTTGAAGAAGCTGTCTAACATAACAGCCTACATACTAATGCTCAGGGGGAGGGTCCTCGTGGTGTAAGGGTTAAAGCGATGTTGTAAGTGAGTTTGTACTCCAGTCGCGCTATTACATTCACTTTTGGACAAATACCTTTGTGAAAGGCATGAACCCCCTTATCCTCCGAGCTATGGGTTAAATAGTACCACTGCTGTTCTTCTAGGAGAATGGCTTTGGCATTAAATAACCTACAAAGGTTGATATGCCATTAAACAAAGAAACCAAACCAAACCCTACTAATGCTCATGTCATCCAACATTCGGGCTGCGGTTCCCCAAAACCAAGGGGTGTAACTCTGCCAAAAACTCTTCAACGGTTTCATTCTACTGAAGTCATTGTGCTGTGAACTGGTCGAATGCATCTGTCACATAATCGGCCATAAGGGCTTGTTTGATCTCTGTCCGAGTCTGCCCTCTGTTCCTTGTTGCCAATACACAGCAAGAGTGCCACTTTGCAGTCATAGTGGCAAATCATGTTTGACTTGATCTGAGAACTCTGTGCTATGGACAAACTTGACATCACAGCATCATTGAATTCTGGAATTGGCCAAACATCGTGAAAGAATAACAAAGTGCAAGATATTTTGTGGCTTGTTGGGGGTAAATGAACATGCAAAATCAGTATCGTTGTTTCTTCTTCTCATGTCCAAAATAATCTCTGCTGTTTTCTCTGTTCAACCAAAACTTGCTGTATTTGTTCATCTTTTCACCAAGACAAATTCTGGGCATGAGCCAAAGCTCAAATATGTGGCCAGTTCCAAAAATGCCATGAGCCCAATCAGCATTCCTTAAAAAGAGGTGCCTCAGACGCCAGGCAATAAACCTGACTCTGTTGAAGCAGGTATGAGCCTTGGGCGGGGACATCCCCCTTGAGATCCAAAAGTGCTAGGCTTCCCTGGACTCATGTCAGGCGACTTTGACCAATATAAAACCATGTGACTAAGCCACACAAACTGATCTGTGCAGCGAGACACATGGCTAGCATGTGACTCATATCGCAAGTTCTCCTAAAGCTCGCTGGCTGGCAGGGTGTCTGACTTGTCTATTTATTGATGCCAGAGCCCACACATCGGGGCACCTCAAATTAAGCCAAGCGTCTGCATTAAATATAAGTCACTTTTTTCACATTCAGACGGACCCAGATTCTCTTACTCTGCTGTGCCTAAATACCCAAGTACCAGCAGATGCTTGCTTTTCTTATGTCGAGGTCCTACATGCCAGACAAAGTCTAACCACCTTTGAGAACACAGTCTTGTTCATTTCCGCCATTTGACTCCCATTCTCTGTCACAGTAAATGAAAAAAATAACTTGAAAAATTAAGTTGGCATGTTTTATCAGAGAATGCAAATGAAGTTCTCGAAAAGAGTGAGAAATTTGATTTCTATAAAGCATTTGAAATACCACAGCTAAAAGTTGTAAACACAATAAGTAATTTGTATGGAAAAAAACAAAATTATAAAAGTCAACAAGTTTACTGTGTTGTGCTGAAGATGTTGAATGCAAAGGACAATCTCCTTAGTGACATTTGATCTTAAAACAAAACATGTCAACATTACCAAGAAGATGGAAGATTCCAAGATGATGAATAGGTTGGAGAAGCCATGCCATGTGGCACATCACCCCACCCTCTACTCCTTGATGAAAAATGTTTAAAAAGAGGATAGAAATAGACTTATAAAGCTTTAGAGTATTTGAGGTGGGGGAGAATGAAAAGAAGTCTTTAATGTCGATCATTAACATTAGTGATAAACATCTTCCAGCTGTGAAGATGATAACCCTCACATTTGGCCTTTATTAGGGAAAATTAAGGGGAACTATTTTCCCCAAAAAAAGATTTGACAAATTACTGGACTTAACTTCTACAATGACCACCAAATTGATTGCTGTGGTTTAATGGCTAATCAATACACCAATTTTGGCAGTAACATTTTTAAAGAATATTATCCAAAATGGCACTCAAGAAATTTTCTGCAAAAGATGTGATTTCCAGGGATTTTATAACATAGAGATGGTGCCTTTCTAATAAAGGTAAAAATGCAGACATCAGAGAAGAAAAAAAAACACCAAAAAAAAAAACGAAGAAACAATCAGAAGACACTTATGTCACTAAAAAGATTGAGGCAAGAAAAAAATAAACTCAATCACTCATTACACCTGAGGGCTAAACAATTTAAAAGCAGTTTTATTTGTAGACTCAAAGGTAGAAAAGTTTCTAGTGTAATAAAAGGTCAGCTTGCTCTAATGAACCGATGGCTCCCAATGTGCCCATGTTATCAGCTTTTGTCCATTCATGCTGCACACATTTATGTCAATAAGTTACCTCTCTCGTGCTAGGTGCAAAATTTTTTTTAACGCATTCCAGCCATGAAAATCTTGAGAATCAATTTTTTTTTGTGAGCTTTTTAAGAACCAAGTGGAAGTAAAGAGATTCAAAAAGTTTTGATGCTGTGAATTTCAGCAAAATGTGGGTGAAATAAGTGTTTTGTGAATGGATTAGTTTTTCTAATGACTTCATATATAATCTATCAAGATCTTCCTGGAACTTTTCCCCCTGCTTAAGTCAGTTAACATATCAAAATGGATAGGAAATTCAATTGCTCTTTATTTTTGAGGTTTAACCCTTTTAGCCTCACTGATGATACCATTATTCACCCATCCCTACACACACCGTAGAATTGGTGTAAAGATCAAATGGCAAATTTAAACTAAAAAATCCCAAACATATCCCACTTTATAAATTTAGTTTTTCTTTATTTCACAAGTGAATTATTATTTCTTTTTTTTTTTTTTTTAAATCTATTATATTAAGTATTGTATTAAGTATATTTACCCAATGAGAAACTGAATTCCCTACCAAATGACTTGCAAAGAAGAAGTATCTATGGTTTAATGGCTAACAAGCTGAACTGTAACATTGTTGTGAGTTTGAGCTCCAGTTATGTCCTTGTAGTCACTTTTGGACTAATGCCCTTGGGAAAGTTATAAATACCCAACTTATTTCTCTGGGTTAAATAGTATCTCTACTGTTCTTTTACAATGGTGACTTTGTCATTAAATACCCCATGATGGTTGATATGTCATTAAACAAAATGAAACCAAACAATGTCCTGCAAGTCTAGCTTGTTAACCATTACACTACTTGGTGCTTCCCCACCCCCTGCAAAAATAGAATGAAACTCATAACTTCTTTGTTTTTTCAGTTTTTCCTAATTTGTTGTTTTCATCTCAAAATATTTTACACTTTTATGCATCATCTAAGAACTAAAATCTGTTCTTGTGTCACACATCCTCAGTGTGTGTGGAGGGGTTGGTAAATACATGTCCTAAAATTCCATAGACGACGTGCTTAGAACATCTATTGATAAAATGAAAGAAACCGGTTTCAAGCTAACAAAAGAAAGAAGCAGAAGGTATCCTACACAAAAAATTACGGATGCGGACAATGCAGATGACATAGCACTTCTTGCAAATGCACCTGCCCAACCCGAAATCCTGCTACATAGTCTGGAACAAGCCGCTGCAGGCATTGGCCTCCATGTTAATGCACACAAGACAGAATATATGTGCTTTAATCAAAGAGGCGACATCTCCACTAAATGGTAGCTCTCTGAAACTAGTAGACAAGTTCACCTACCTGAGACAGACATCAACACACATCGATAGGCTATTGGTCATATGGAAGTCAGACTTGCCCGATAAAATGAAACGCAGTTCCTTCCAAGCAGTGGTTGTGTTGATACTGCTGTATGGTTGCACTACATGGACACTAACTAAACACATGGAGAAAAAGCTTGATGGTAATTACACAAGAATGCTGCAAGCAATATTGAACAAGTCCTGGAGGCAGCACCCCATAAAGCAGCAGCTGTATGGTCACCTACTACCCATCATGAAAACTATCCAAGTTAGATGAACCAGACATGCGGGACACTGCTGGAGAAGTAAGGATGAAATCATAAGTGATATACTCCAGTGGACCCCTTCACATGGACGAGCAAAGGCAGGAAGACCAGCTAAAACCTACATACAGCAGCTCTTTGCAGATATGGGATATAACCCCGAAAACTTGCTGGAAGCAATGGATGATAGAGAAGGGTTGCGAGAAAGAGACAGGGATATCAGTGCTGATGGCGTGACATGATGATGAAATCTGGTTAATCAGAAGTATGGAAGATTCTATTTAAAACGACCCCTCTACCATGGACATGATGCAACATAAACTCAATTTTTAAGTGGAATATATAACTGGTTTGAATTTGGAGATTTTCCTTTGAAATTGATTGCGATACCAAATCCAATCTACTTTTACTGTTTACCCAAATTGTGGCGGCAGACAAGAGTCAGATTTGTACCTTTCTGAAGAGTATTATTAGTACTTTATAAAATACAAACAGCCTGCTCCAGAATTTGAACTCATGTAGCCATGTCCATTTCCTATGACAATAACCATTACACTATGAGTGCCTCCTCAGTTGACTTGTACACAATTCCTATTAATCCAAAGGAGGAATCAATTGTGTAGTTATATAAAATTTGTTAGATACATTCATATTTCTGAATACATACCAAATAAAGATAAATTAATAGAATCTTTCCAAAATGTCATTGAATATTATTATATAAAAAAAAGATGAGGATCTTGTGATGTAATGTTTATCATCATAGGAAAATGACAGGGTAATTTGAGTTCAGACCCTGGACAAGGCTGTTCGCATTTCACATAGTGCTAATGCCCCTTGGAAAGGGTATGCATACACCTATGGGTAAATACTAGGGCAGATTGGACTCCTAACCTTGGTACAGTCTTGAAGGAAAACAGTTTAAACCTGTTAATCTCTATTTGAAGAAAAAGAAAAAAAAAACTGACCTTGTATCACATCCAAGAAGGATTTGTAAAAACATTTATTAAAAAAGGAGGAGAAAGAATAATAAAGTTTCTTAGCTAAAGAGTTTTACTTGAAACTTTTACAAGATGAGAAATTGCAATATTCATATGAAATTTGACTCTGGAAAAAAATGTAACAAATTTGAATTGAAAAGCAAGGATAGAGAAACAGAAGCAAAAGATACAGAAATCATTTCAGTTGTTGTTAGACTGTTAGTTTTTGTAAACCAATTGATTAATATAAATGGGAACTACATGAACAGTGCTGTTTTGTACAAATTCTGGAAGCAGTAGACTATAAAATAGCAGCTAGATGACCACTTACTCCTCCCATCTCATAAACCGTACAGGAAAAGGACCCCCGTGTATAAACATAACAATGTTGGCCAACCAGCAAAAACTCGTATTCTTCAGTTCTGGTTGAATACTGGATCTCGTCTAGACAACTTACCAAGAGCAATGGTGAGAAAGTCATGGGAATCCATGCTCTTGGCATGCTTTGATAACGAATATGATAAATTTGATTCCTGCTTGGTTCTTATGCGAATTTGTACCCAATTCTGCTAATCTTAATAAGATATGTCAATATTTCGACTTAGTAAAGCAGTCTTAAATTAGAACTTTAATTTCATTTTGCTCTCACTACGTTCTTATTTCATATCAGATTTGTTGAACCAATTCAAATTCATTGAAGCAACGCAGTATTTTTTTTAAATCTCAGAAATGTGTAATAATTTAAAATCATTTGCCAAAAATCAACTAAAAACACTTGGTAGAAAAGTCGAGGTTTATAAAAACACAGCAAATAATCAACTAAACTGATTTTCAAAATATTAAATGACAACAAAACAAATGTTGAAAAATATGTTTAATTCTTGAAAGAAAATCTACAAAGAGTTTTTCACATTTGACTCTTTGTAGTCTGGAAACTTTTTCTTTTAAAGAAATATCAATTCTGTTTTACACAGAAAATGGAAAGAAAATGTTTAAACAAAACAAAATACATAAGTTCATTTTTCTTTACAAATCTCTCATCATATATACTGAGTTAGGTGCACACACACACAAGCACACTTTATATATAGACTGTAGCTGTTTCACTTTTTAATATGCTGTTGTAAATGTTGATTTGATAAAATCATTCAAATGATTAAAAAGTTGGTATGCACATCAACTATTTAAAAAAAAAAAACCATCTTTGTGGGTCTTTATTTTCAGGCACCAACTTGATTTTTAAAAAAGAAAAAAAATAATCAGAGAATTTTTTAAATTAAAATTTAAAGTTATAAAAGTGATTTTAAACTTAAAACATATTGAAAAGAAAAAAAAATTATATTGAAAACTTAGAAGAAATGAAAATTTTTTTTCATCTTTGTTATTTAAGATGAAAAAAAAAAAATCTGTACAGAAACAATGTTCCTACAAGTCTTGTAATAACATATCTTCCTCAAAAAAAAAAAAATTAAAAAATTATTCATTGTTAATAACTTTGCTTAACAAATTTGAAAATTTGTGAAGCAAAGTTGTTAGCTCTGCATATGTTAAAATGACAAATAGTAAAACTTTGAACTTTCAAGGACAAAATCAGAAAGAAAAAAAAATGAACACATTAATTAGAAATAAATACTTAATTATTTCCTTATTAAATTGCAGACCAGTTTTCTCCCAATGCAAATAATTAGAAAAACTAAAACTCAAAAACTGGATTCTTAACAGGTTAACAATCCAAAATGGCTTCACTATTAAGAAGAATGGAAAAAAGAGAAATGAAAAAAAAAATAGCAAAATAAAAAAAATATCTGTACAAATTTAGAGAAAAAACAAATGGCTGCTGGCTTTCAAAACATTGAAGGCCTTTTTCACAACACTAAAAACTTGTTTACTTCCCTCACAGAGTTCACTGAGTATTAAATAAATACAAGAATTATACATTTTAATGTCTGTGTTTAATGTTAAAGTGATGTCAACATGAATGATAGTGTGCAATTAAAGTATTTTCAAAGAATAATTCTTTTATTAAACATTTGAAAAGACTTTCTTGTTCAGCTGTTGGTTTTCTTTTTTTAATTTTATTTTAGATATAAGTGCTGCTATAATTTTTTTTTTTTGCACAAACAACATGATATAAAATACAAATGTTGTTAAGGATCTGGCAAATAAGTAGATCAGTAGCACCAGTAACATTCAAGCCTGGGTGCATCAAATATATGCAGATGATACATTAGTCAGATAAATTAATTAGAGAGATTATATATATATATATATATATATATATATATATATATATATGTGTGTGTGTCTCTCTCTCTCTTTCTCTCTCTTTCCTGTTAAACAAGCAGTCTCCAAAAAGGTCTTGAAAATTTGCATACAAATTCCTGGTTAAAAATTAAGATTTTTTACTAGAAATTATCGATATTATTATCTAATAAGTTTGATTTGGTTGGAGACATGTATATGAATTAGGATTGTTTATTGGGGGGGGGACATTTAATTCTTTTTTTTTTTTTTAAGTTTTGGTCAATTTAGTTACAGTAAAAGATATGTTTCTAAAATTCTATTTGTTGTCCGAATTATAAAAGGAACTTTTGTCAATTTTTGTTCAAGTTTAATTTAATTTGTTCACCACTATTAAAATGAGGAAATCTTATCAAGTTTATATATAATGCATGCATATACTATTAAATATTCTGTTATAACAAATTTAAATATTCAAGATATTTTTCATTGGGCAATGCTATGCAAGATTTCTCGTGTATGGAAGTTTTTTTCAAATCACTCAGAATTGAGCCAAATAATAACAAAATATAGTCCCTTCAGTTGAATTTTAAAAGATCAATAATATTTATATAAATATTCAAGATGTCACACTAACATTTTGCCATTAAAATTATATCCATAAAAACAGTTCAAGCTTTAAAAAAAAAAAAAAAAAAAAAAAAAAAAAGCAGATTGGAGTTAAAAAAGAAGAAAGCAAAATTGAAAACTTTCGGCTTTGATCAAGATTTCTATTTATACTTAAAATAATTTTGTTAAATAACCAATGTTTGTTATGTGTAGTTGATTAGAATGAAAACATTTTAAATCACCTAAACTAACAAAATTCTAACAATAAAAGGGAGTTAATTCTTGGTGCAGAACTTGGAAACTATTTTTACTTTATTAAAATTTTTACAACCAAAATGGAAATAAAATTAGCAGCAGGTGAAAAATTGAGGCAGTGATACAGCTTAAGTTTTTAAAATAACTAAATATAGATTTTTTTTAAATAGACTCAAGAAGTCATTTAGCTTAAATAAAAATTGTTTCAAAAGTTCAGCTTTCTAGCAAGTGAATTTCTGTAGATCAAATGTAACAATTTGTTTATCAGTAACATAATAAGGCCAAGAACATTATTCTTTCTTTTTTTTTTTTTCTTTCTTTTAATGATGATTATTCGTACATTTAAAAAAATTCGTTTTGATTTAGAGTATGTACTGTTGTGAATAAAACAATAATTTATCGTCATCCTATCTATTAGCTTCTATAAAATCCAAAATTCATTGATTTAATTAGTTACCTTGTAACCCATAGATTCATTAATGATTCTCTTGACATACCACATAAGGTTTAATTAAAAATTCAAATATTGAAATATAAGTGCTGCTGTCAGGATTAGTCATAAATCAACTGTTGCTCTTTCCCCCCCCCCCATAGCCAGGACTTCGTGAAATGCAAAAGTTAGTTTCAAGAAAAAAAAATTTAAAGGAAACTACTCTTCATGAAAGAAAATAATGACAAGGGAATTATTGAAACATGTTGAAGATATTTTTAGTATTATCAAAATATATGAATTAATTTGCATTCTATTCCTAAATTGTGAAGAAAGGCCAACATTTCTACAGGTTTTAACTGTATAATTTATATAAAAAAAGTGAATTTTTAAACTTGTGACCAAATCAGAAAACTGAATTGGCAAATAAAATTCAAATTTTAAATCACAGATGCCTTTGTCTTCTAAGACAATTCAATATTCATTGATATGTTTCTTTAGTTGACAGTATGAAGATGAAGCAAGCAAAACTAATCAATAGAATCAAATATACACAATGCGATCATCATAGAAGTGTAAATAGCAAAACTAATAATTCAATTGAAAGGTTGAAAGTCAGGTGCAAAGGAAGAATAGAATACAGGAAAAAAAAAGATTTTTACTTGGTAAAAATTGGAACAAAATTTCATAAGCCCCTTTGATTCGGTTTTTTGTTGGATATCTACAGAAAGACAAACAATATTAAGAATTTTACAAATACATTTGTTGACTGTCTGATAAGACCCTAAATCTGATACCAATAAACACAAAAGCTTATAACTGATCAACAAAGACTTTGCATGGCTTGAGCATTAAAGGTCTTATGTGTGTTCAAAGGGAATAAAGAGTTGCCAAAAATCTTGACTACTCAGGTTTTAAACAATTAAGTAAATCATACAGACTAATTCTTATACATTTGTTGAAAAGTTAAGATTGAAAATATTAGACTGTCTTTAACACTAGATCAACACAATGCTACCAATGAAAAAATTATTAGATGTATTTGGATTGTGTTTTATGGAGGTTTTACTTTCAACTTTTTGAAATTCAAGTTATTAATCCAACACTGCCACTGCTTGAATTTATTCACAAGTTTTTTGGTTTTGTTGTTTTCCATATCAGTCAAGATGAAGTAGCTTCTAATGGATATGATGCCAAACATGTACAAATAAAATATTATTTCCTAAGTTAAAGGTTCACAAAAGAAGTAATTAGTACCAATAACTGAATATATAGTCGAGAAACAACTTTCTATTGCAGCAACAAATTACTTGCTTGTGCCAAAGATTAATTGCCCAACAAGAATTTTTGTTATAGCTAGCATTTTGTGCTTCTTCCTCTTCTAGTTTTTCAGTGATTAAATTAAGAACAAGGATACAATTTTAAAGCGTACCAAAAAGAATAATTGATTAAAAGAGACAATGGAAAGATAATAGCAAATTTTAGAGAGGAATTTTGGATCACTTTTAATAGAAAAGCAAGGATTCAAGACAAACTAATAAAATCCTAATGACGCTGACATATTCAACTCATTCAGTAAGATCATTATTTACATTAAGATCTGAATCATTTAGTTGTTCATAACAAAAGGATTTTGTCCATTAACATACATATAACATGATCAAAGGATGCTGACACAAGTTATATTATGTGGTTTTATGGTAAAACATTGGTTTCACTAGTACCTTGTTCTATCTCCACAAATAAATTTAAGTTTTTTTTTCATACCTGGACTTTGACTTTTAACACCTCTGAGAAAGTATTGAAAGAAAAATGGATTATCTTCAACTGGGTATAGTTCCAAATTCTGTGGAGGTAATCTTTTTATTAAGACACAATTTAAAGATTACCCACAATGCATGTGTTTCAAGAAGAAATATGAAATTGATAATACAGGGTCAGTGGTGAGATTGAACCAATTCACAAAACCAGTTCCTATAAAATCAAAGTTTTTTCCTTTATCTAACCCTTTCTCTGATATAAGGATGTTTATTCTTCAACAGGGATTTTGTTTGGAAATACCAGGTGATGATCCTAGTGATGGCAAATTTGTAAATTTCCAATCAAAAACCTCAAACTGACATGAAGGTGTTAGTTTATAAATAAGAATGATCAAAAGGGGTGAGGAAAAAAAAATCACAACTTCCATATTTTTCTATTGATTCCATAGACAAAAATTATGAATATAAAGAAAGAATTGGTTCTTAAACCATTTGAATCCCATAAGTGAATACAGCATATCATGAATTGAAAAGATGAATAAATTTGCATGAAATTCCTTAAAAGATGTTATTTAGAAGGTAAATAAATTTATTTTTTAAAACCTTTTCATAAATATCAAAATCAGTTGGAATGCTTTTTTCATAAATTGTTTTATTACAAAATTTGCTGCTTGTTTTCAGTTTAGTATCAATAAAAAAAAAAAAAAAAAAAAAAAAAAAGAGTCTAATCCAAGGCGATGTGATGTTTTTATAATTCTAGAAAAAAAAAACAAACCCAAAATAAAAACCAAAATAAATTGCATAAGTAGATCTCTTTAGCATAAAATCAAATTTTCAAATTTGAGAAAATACATTTTCTTAACAAGCAGCAAATAAGAAAAAGTCTTAATTACTGAGAAGAAATGTAGGAAATTTGATAAGAAATTTCAAAATAACTAGAGCCAAAATTTATTATAAAACTCAGAAGAATATTAAAAATAAAAATTTTGGATATTACCGTGTTCTTTGAAAAAAAAAGAAGAAAAGAATAAATGAACAAAAAAAAAAAAAATAAATGAAGCTTTGAACGGTTTTATACTGTTAATAACATCAGATTTTCACACAGTAAAGCTAAGTGAAAATTGGTTTCAAACTTTATATGGAAAGTGATTTATGTAGACAATAATGAGCTTATCATTATTATAGGCAGGCATTAAAACAGCGAGGAAGACTAGTCACAAAAGTGCCAAGAAAAAATAATTGTAATAACAGTTCTCAAGCATTCATAAGATTATTTTCACTGAAAATTTAATATTAATGAGAAGTGAAAAAATATGTCTCCATCTTATAGGATATTTACAAAAGAATTATGCAATTCTCAAATAAAAAGGAACCATAGCATATATATCATGATATAAGTAAAAGCTAAAAAGAATCTTTCTTTTTTTTTTTTCTTCAATTTGTCTTTCAAAATCCCTCCTGGTATAAAATGAAGCGGAGGTTATGGCTCAATAGCTTTCTAGGGATTTGAGACTTTTGGTTGAATTCTCTTTGGTTAGTAGGAGCTTGATATTTGCAACTTAATTTTGGAAAAAAAAATCAGTTTGAAAAACATGTGGTCAGGTTCTTTAGCAAGGGATAATAATACCCATTGGTCAATAGATAACAGTAAAATTTCATAAGAAAACATTCCAGTTATACATCATCCTTGGTATTCAATTGAGATGTGTTGAGAGAGAATGGAAATAATTTCATCAGATTATGTCAATAAAAAACCCAATAATACAAAAGAATTGAGAAAGAAAGATTTTTTTTAAATTACAGATTGAAACCAAAAAGAATGCGTTTTGTGTATGAAACAATATGAGTTGATATTCCGAGTAAATGCATGGGAATCTGCAACTAATCAACAAGATCAAATTAAGATGTGATTTTAACAACAGAAAAAGCACAAAATAACATTGTTGCAGAAACTAAAAAGTAATATGAACTTTTGTGTGTAATCATTATTACATGAAAATATATCAAAATTAATTATGATGGTCAGAAATTTAGTTGTAGAAAATTTGATGTGAAGATTTTGTGATTATGTCAGTTTTAAATAAAGATAGAATGTAAAAACTAAAAGGTATTCAGAATTTTCAAAACTGGACATTTTGTGAGAGAATTTTCTTAGTCCCTCTATGTGTTACTTAAAGTCCAGGTTAAAAGCAGGATATGGGTAACCCAAAGTGGAACTTTTTTAGACCTTATTTTTTATGCAAGAATCATTGGGGAATGAGAAAAGTTTTGGTAAACTACAATTTGATTTCTCAAATTAAATTTCTATTTTCTTGTTCCCCAATGATACCTACATTGGAAAAATCTTTAACTTAGACAATAAAGTGTTCCACATAACCAAACAGTATTTTTTAAATACATCATTTTTTCTCAAAGTAGAAAAAGAGAAAATAAAAATATAGTGTTACATAAAATATTGTGACCTTAGAAAAACAACTTTTTTTTTTTTTATAATTAAAACAATTTGTAAAGATGAATTGGTTGGCAGGAGCTATTAAAAAAGATCTGGATTTAAATCTAAAATATCTGCATTTTCTTTAATAAATTAAAGTATTTCAATATTTTCATTTCTAGTGATTATAATTTCATAAAACTGAGAAAATTATTTCTTTTAAATCAATATTGAACAAGATTAGGATTTCAACACACAGAAAATTATCAGTAGAAAACTTTAAGAAATATTGATTAAATAAATTTGCATTTTTACTCAAATTATTTGAATGACAGAATATGGTATATTGTTCAAAGCTATAAACAACAAAAAGAAAAATGTTTCAAAATTTTCATTTCTATCTTTTAAATGATTAAATATTTAGTTCTCTAAAAATTGTTAGAGTAATTCAGAGAACAAAAATCTTAATTTGGGATTTATGGAGAGATAATCTTTAAGTACTATGATTTCTTAATTATATAAAGAAATCCATTCAGGGAATATAAAGATATGGTTGTATATCATAGATAGAAAACATTTAATAGCATCCGAATATGCAGATTTGTGCAATCAAGATCTCTAAGTGAAAACCAATTATATGTCATTGATTCTCAGCTATTGTTACACATTTTCAAAAACACTAAAGATGAAGAAATGCCAAATGATACGATTGTTACAAATTCCCTTAAATTCAATTAATCATAAGCACAAAGTCCAAAAATATCCAAAAATGTATCATAACCAACTGCTACAAAAATAAAGTTTTTTTCTTTCTTTTTTTCAAGACAAAACTATTCAAAGCAAAAAAAAAAAAAAAAGTCATTATCTAATAAATCATTTACTAATGTGAATTTCAATTCTACATTGAATGGTTATTTGGGCTTTCTGGTCTAAAAAACTAAACAAAGTTGCACTAAATCTATTTTGTTGAACTGGCATCATATATTGAACCCAACATCTTAGTCATTAGATTTTTGTTTCTACAAATTGTGAAAAGTGAATGGGCCATACCCTTTGCAATTGGTGAAAAATTTTATAGATCCTCATCATTTATTTCCTTTTTGACTGTTTTTTTTTTTATTTCATTACAGAATTTTCAAATGTTCAGAACTTCACTGGATCTGAAGTCTTTAAAAGATTATATTTAGAAAAATTTTTTTAAACATATCTACGTGAAATTCTGTAAATATTATTTTCATTCATTAAGTTCATAAATCTCTCCACTGATTTTAAAATAAAATTTTAGATGGAAAATTCACATATTTCTTTCTTGTGTACTACTCTTTAACAGATTTTTACTAATACTAAATAGAATTTGAATATAAAAATAAAACCAATGAAATATGCAAGTAATTTGGAATGAAACATTCATGTAATCAACATTTGATTAACAAAGATTTGAAAAAAAAAAAAAAAAATTAATATTTCAATGCTTATTTGTATATTGTCTCATAATAGTTGTTACATTTCATATATATTTTACACACAAAATATATTTACCCCTCGGCCACATGCAGGATATAACACAAGATTAATTTTTTTTTTTTTTTAAGTGGAGTAAAGCGAGTTGGAATTCAAACTTTTCTGCCATTTGCCTAACGAAGGCTAAGGAACCCAGTCTACTTAATTATTTTCCTGAAGGACAGATGGATTCACACACCTAAGAGCATTAGTATAAAGTAAAACACAGCCTTGTCCTGAATTTGAACTCAAGTTGCAGATTTTATTTTGTACAACAATAATCATTATGTTAAGCACATCTCCACCACACCAAATGCATCAGGTTTCTGGACTTTTTTTAAATTTCAAATTGTCTTCATCAGCTGAGGAAAAAAAGCTGTCATAAGTCACATTAAAACAAGTATTTTTCAAAAAGTAGTTGAATTTTAATTAATCAATATCTGGTTGCCTGATTAATTTTACAATTGATATATTGATGATCAACATTACAAATCAATCAATATTTGATTTGTGGAATATGTTGAAAACAATCTTGGATTTATGTAGTTTTTTTGAGGAAACAGAAAAATACTAAATCTGACAATCAGCAGAATAAAATGTTATCATTTAAAACTAAAATTCTTTCTCCAGATCAAAATATTCAAAGAAATCAATAGAATTTATTTTACACGTAAAATGAATATGATTTCTTTATTTTTATCTTAAAAAAAAAACCCCAAAAAATTAGAATCTTTCCATCATTAAGTAAAGAGTCAGACATGTTGGAATGGTTCAAATTAATCCAACATATCCAGTTTTACCTGAATTCTTTTAATTGAAAATATTTTGAATCCAAAATAAACCATTGAGATAAATTACCATAAACAGGAATCAGCATAGGGATTTTGAAGAAATTCCTTACATTTTATGAAATTATTGCAACCACTCGAAATTTGAAAGAAATATCTTAAGATACAGAATTTATATAATTGTTATAAAAGCAGACTAATAAAAAGCTGATGTAATACTTAATCATATCCATGAAAACAAGGTATTTTTTCAAAGATTATTAGTTTAATAATAAAAACAATGATAGTAGGAGGTTATGTCTAAACTGTATGTTCCGTTTAATACAAAAAGAAAGAGTTGTTGTTAAAAAAGAGAGATCTTCAATGTCAAGGCAGGTTATGAATAATTAAAAGGAGTTAAGGCATCTTGAAAACTTAAGCCGATGATTATCTTTCTACCATAGAATTTTAGTCTTTACCTTTTTAATAATTCTCTCTCTCTCTCTCTCTCTCTCTCTCTCTCTATAATAGGGTGTGTGGATCATATATAAAAGGTGGGGGTGGGTAGGAAAGATTAATTAAGGGGGAAAATATCCATTGTGTAATGGATACAAATATTTATTCAGTTTTGTGAAAGATGAGAAGAAATAAAGATTGATAGATTTTAATGGCATGTCAACCCATCTTGGATTATTGTATGTCTAGAGGTTAGGGAATCATGTTCATTGTATGATAATATTATAACCAATGTGTTGTTCCATTTTTTTTTTTTTTTTTTTTGCACATGGTCGTACTGAATGAAAAGAAATAAGGTGTTCCATTATGAGATCAAATAATCAGTATTCCTAACTAAATAGTTCTCATCAGTCTTGTCATTTATTGGGAAAATGCTACAAATGGTCAAGTGATATACATTTGGCTAAAATACCTTCTCATATGAGTTTATTCAAATATACAAAATACATTAGAAATCAAAGAAACAATAAGTGAATTAAAAAAAAAAAAAAAAAAAAAATAAAAAACTTCCATAAGTATCTTCTCCATTTCTGGACTTCAATGAAGGAATAGATATTTATAAATAAGACAAAACATGAGGAACATTTAGTGCATTTTATCAACAAAGACAAACATCTTTATCTTCTTTAATAAGTTTCAATGGCATAAAACTAATCAGGTTCCTTAAATGCCATCTGATAACATTTCTTGAAAAATCAAAGATTATTTCAAATAGAGAGTCTCATAAAATTTCCCAAATTTTTTTCTTATAGTAATAACAATACAATTTGTTTAATCTGTACTGAGTAAAATGTGAAATCTTAGCTTTGCTACTCTCTGTAAAAAAGACCACAAACAATCATTCATTCATTAAAACAAAAAAAAAACAAAAAAAAACAAAAACAAAAAAACAAAAAACAAAGAAAGATTGAATAATCAAAAAAAGAAATGTATTGTTTGGTTAAGATTGAAATTGCTATAGTAACAGTATTTAAATAACATTTAAAATGACAAAGAAATGAAAATTGTTTGGAAGAAAAACATAAAAACTAAATAATTGAAATACAAATCAAAAGTTCAAGTTCAACCCGTTGGGTTGGTGAATTTGTAAAGAAGAGTTAAAAAAAAAAAAAAAAAAAAAATTTTTTTTTTTTTTCAAAAATCAATAAATCTTAAAACACTAAATGTTTGAGAGTGTATATGGACTGATTATATGATTTATGCTGGGGTGGATTGGAGAATCTCACACTTTAAGGCAGCATTCAGGTTTTTTTTAAAACTAATCAAATATGGCTTTCCATAATTTGGTCAATAAGAAAAAACAAAAAAACAAAAAGGAAATACCCATTAAAATTGTGCATCTCTACTCAACAACTTGATATCCCAATCTAAAAAATCCATTAAAAATTGAGTTTTTCATTTCATTTATATCTTAATTAAATTTGAAGTTTATCAACTAAAAGTTTAAACTTGAGATCTTGTTATAAAAATATAACACCCAGTCTATGATACAATAACCCAAACTTTCTGAATTGGGTTCCGTGTTTGATGCCCAAGTGTTAAATTTTTCAACAGGCAAGAATGGAATTCTAAAAGCCATGAAAAAGAAAAAACTTTGAATTTACAATTTTAAACATCTTAACTAAAATTCAGTTGCTCCTCATCATTCAGGATATTATATCTTTAAAATCTATTAATCTATATATATATATATATATATATATATATATATATATATATATATCATATTATATATATGATAGCAAACAAAACAAAGATTAATATTAAGTTTGCTGAAAATCATGATATCTTAAGATTTCAAGAAGCAAGTTTCCACAAAAGAAATTAATAGTTTCATTATTAGGAACATGACAAACCAATAATCTGAAGTCAAGTTTTACTAAAAGGTTTTAGTTACTTCTGAATGATTAAAAGTATCATTGATTATAAACTAAATTTTTTTTAAATAAAAAGAATAAATGTGCAAAGAAGTTCATAAAAAATAAATCTAAGCTATCTGATGTCTAAAATACAAAGAGTTATTCATAATTCCTAAGATTTGTCTAGCAGGACACAAGTAGGAGGCATCAAGTGAAGCTTATACTTAATACACACATTAATAATGGAGAAGTTTGTAGAAAATAGGAGATAAGTTGGTGCATATTTACTGAGTTACAGTTTATTTGATCCTTGATGCATGACCTATAAAACTAGTTTCTTAACCATCCCAATGGCAGACATCCATAATATTCACCAATTATACTGATAAATGCAACTTACAAGGGATTAAAAAAAAAAAAAAAAAAAAAAAAAAAAAAAAAAAGGTGGGAGGAGGAATTTGCATGTAAAGAAAGATAAACCTAATTATTAACCCCTTTTGCAAACAAATAATTTTTTTTTAATTCTTGGAGAGTAGGCAAATTACTTTCTATACATTAATGCTGAATTGGTTGATGACCAGCCAATAGGAAAATGCCTTAGATTGAGCTACTATTAAAAAGACAAAAATGTCACTATCAAATTTGAAAAAGATTAATTGGTAAGTAAATTTCAAAATTGTTAATCTATGTAACAAAATTTTTATTTTTATTTTTTGTTCTTCAGTAAAAGTTATTTTATAATTGCTTCTGCCTAAAGTAAATGAAAAAGACCAATTTTTCTCTGCAAATTTTGTTTTTGTTACCTGTGTAATGAACTTTTGATATCCGTTTTGTAAAATATTTCAGGAAGATTCAGTGCTGAAAAGCTGATAGAGAATTTTCTACTCATTTTTGAATAATTTTTTTTTTTTACATATAAAATTGGTTAATTTCTAAATTTCATTATCCAGGACACACACACAAAGTTTGAAGGGAATAATGACCATCTTGTATAATTTTACATCAGCAGCAGCAGCAATAACAAATACAATCTAGAAACAATTTTATTATATTGTGTAATCATTGATAATTAACAAATTTTTGCTTAATAGAACTAACTACAATTAAAACTAGAAATTCAATTTTTTTAACAATCATTTTATCATAAAATTTACAAACAAAAGAAATTAAATCAATTTGCCTTATTCAGGTCAACTGGAGCCCATCAATAGTATTCATAAAATGAGAAGGAAGATTTATATTTAAAGAAAAAAAAACAAAAAACACTTATAAAAACAAGTGGATAAAGCTGTAAGCAATTAAGATATTTCAAGCATCGATCATTCTAAGCATCTTGAATATATAAGGAATATCCATTCAGAAAATACATTTTTTTTGTTTTGACAGGAGGACAGTAGAAGGAAACATGACTTAATAAAAAGTATTAAGTAGCCTCTTGTAAGAATGTCAGGAAACTGACACAAATCCGATTGAAAATCTTCCAGGGACATTTTGAATCATGAGATCATTAGGTAAACTTAAAACAAAATAAATAAATCTTTTGAATTTTTTTGTTTAAAGAGAAGATAACAAATCTGAGAAATTTAAGATGTTAAAAATTAAGAATTTTAGGATTTGCTTTAGGAATTGTTGATTAAATTTCTTTGAAATTAGGTGCCTTATATTTGTAGACAGATTATTTACTATCACTCATATATAGTGAAACCCAGGATTGGTAGATAGTTTTTCTTTTAAACCAAACATTAAAGCTCCCACCATGTCTGATTTGGTAGTATATATATATATATATATAAATAAATCCATTTTTTGTTAAGAATTGATAATCCCCTTAAGAAATTAAAGCCTTTTTTTCAATTAGAAAGGAGAAAAAGCAACTTTTTCAACTTGACAGTAAATAAGTCTAAAACAAGAAAACATGATGGGGAATAGAGAAAAAGAAGAAACTTAATTTCATAGAGATGAACATGTTTGTAAATAACTTAAAAGAAAGCCCTAAGTATATGTAATTCAAAACAATTAATGATGCTTATTAAGTTTAACTTAGTATGGAAAGGAAAATGGTATTAGAAAAATATTGTGTTGCAAGGCTTGCTTGATTGCCTTGAAAAATGACCATTCCAAATCTTGTTTTAAGTTGTTTTGTTTCTTTTTCTTTTTTTAACTTCATGCTTCAATAAGATATTCAACAATCTCAGCCATGACACTGGAAAAAAAAAAAATTGATTCTTTTTTTTGTTTTGAAAAAGCTCATTTATTTCTTAGAATGTTTAGTTTTCTTTTGGTCACAGGTTATATTTGGAGGTTTATGATGATGATGATGATGATTAATCTTTTGGTCACAGGTTATATTTGGAGGTTTATGATGATGATGATGATGATTAATCTTTTGGTCACAGGTTATATTTGGAGGTTTATGATGATGATGATGATTATTAATCTTAATTAAATATTTTCTTTAGCATTACTGAATATTAAAATAAAAAGATTCAAGCAGTAAGTTATTTTGTTTTATTGAAACTAAATTAATAATCCACATTAACAGTTAGGCTAACTCAAAACCAAATGTTTTTAAACCTTATTTTTGATACAGGTAATAATGAGAAATGTGTTTAACCTGAACTATAACTGAATTGTTGACCTTGATGGAAAAAAAAATCTATATATTGTCATGAAATATTCCAAGCTGCATTAAAAATTTACATTTTCTTTTATAAAAAGGAAATTATATTCAAACATAGATATAAAAAAAAAAAAAAATTTTTAAAAGATTATTTTATATACAAAGTGTGAGAAACAATAATTACATAATTTTAAAAACTTTGGACCTCACATTTTGCTGAAAAAAAAAAAAAAAAAAAAAAAAGAAAAAAAGAAAAAAAAACATTCTGCATTTAGATAAAAATGATTGAATTTCTGTTACTGTAACACAACAAAAGTGTCAAATTATGAGATTTTTTTCAGTACAATTAAAATGCATTTATGGAATAAATTTCTAATTTTGCAACTCAACCTAATTATTATTTCTCAAAGGATATAACTAGCAAATATTAATTCTAGAATATCCCTGACCTTAAATATAATGTATTTTAACAGACTTTATATAAGTTAATAAAACCATTTTTTTTAGTGGGGATGGAGGATTGCTTTTATGCTTGATTTTATTAAATAAGTTAAGAAGCTGAAAGTATTTTAGTCAATGTTACATTATCAAAATTAACCACCATAATGAGATTTTAATCTTATTTGCACAACTCTAAATTTATTCTAATAGATTATGGGAACATTTTCTAAAGTTTTTTTTATGGTCAGTACGCTATTAAGAGAGAGAGAGAGAGAGAGAGAAAATCTTTATCTGACTGTATCATCATCATCGATCCCATAACTCGATTTGGTTGTGGAGCCAATTCCTAACCCGGTCTACAAGTGCTTTGAATTCAGAGTTTTCCTTCTCCTAGATCAGTTGCCATACCAAAGTTAAAAAGCCCAGTCAGCCCTATTTACTCATTGTTGGAAGGAGAATAGTTTGATGCATACCTTCTCCCAAGGGAATTAATGCTACATGAGAGACAAACAGCTTTGCTTAGGATTTGAACTCTGGGAGTTGAGTTCATTCTTATAAGAACTCTTATGTCATGACTATATGTAGGATCTTCAGGCAAAAAATAGTATTTGCTTTTATCAGCTATCAATTATCCAAGCTTAATAAAAATTGCTGAGCACCACCAATCTCCATCTTTCCTGGTGGACAGATTTAACTTGTACAAACACAACTGTTCATAGTGCAGCAGCAGCTACTAAATGAACTTTGTTGATCACCTTATCGACATTTCAATAGTTAAAGATCACAAGCAAAAAAAAATGTTATTGAATATTTTATTTATGAAATGAAAATTTGTTAAACAATCACTGACCTGGATACCCCAACCAATTGCTTAAAGCTGAAATTTAACTCGGTTACAAAAACAAATTGATGGAAACGATTATAAATCAAAGTATAATATTAATTGTGCAGCTTGTTTGTTTTACCAGTTTCTTTTAAAGAAAGAAAAAAATAAAATAATGTTTAATTTTAAGTTCAGTGTGATGTTTTTTTAACATAATGAAGGAGGTTTTGTTCTTGGCCTGTTTCTATATTCACAGGTAGCCTACAAAAATACTAGTTTGGTCATATCATACAAATAAGACAATAAGTGGGGAGAGAGAGAGGTGGTGGCAACTTTTAATATAGAAAAGTATTCAAAGACACAAGAGTATGTATTTTTGCAATATAGTAACCTTATCTCATTACTGAATGAGAAATTCAGTTGTCGAATGTGATTTGTGTAATAACCAATGTTACCATAACAACAAAATTTCTCATGAAACCAAGTTACATGATGAATAAATAATAACATTGTATTTTTCATAAAAGTAGATTAACATCATCTACTGTAATAGAATTGTTATTTCAATGATTGGTAGAGTCATACTTTCAAAAATCGTTAGAATAGCCAATTTTTCTAGCATTTTTTAGAACAATGATTTTTGCAAATAATATCAAGTAGTTCAAGTTAAAAACATGATAAGAAACTGAAATCAAACTTTTTTTTAGAACTCATTTTTCCTGTACAAATATCAATGGGAGGGAACAAGAAAAAAAAAAAAAAAAAAAAAAAAAAAAAACCAAAACAAAACCTCCCATTTACCAAAACTTCCTCGTTTCATCCCAATGATATCTACATTGGAAAAACGAGTTAAAAAAAAAAAAAAAAAAAAAAAAAAATCAAATCAGCTTCAGATTATCCTAACCATGCTTTCAACCTTGAATAGAGTAGAGAAAGTGACAAAAGTGTTTTTTTTATTTATTTTTTTTTAAATCAAATGAAAATTGTAGAAAATTATAGTTAAATATTTCTTTTTCATTAAGAAGAATTTTAAATATACAATCACACAAAAAAATGTTTTGATTGTGATTTTGATAAAAACTAAAAAATTTATTGCATCAGCTATCAGCACAGAATTTTTTGGTTTTAGAACTAAATACGATTGGTAGACAGAAATATTTATCAAAGACATCTGCATAGTTTTTAATAAATATTTGTTGTATAATATAGATCGGAATTTCAGTATTTGGCAGGTTTCACTTCCTGTCTCCAATGAAACAAATAGGTTTTAAATATTCTCCAGTTCAGGATATATATTCTTTTTGTTCAATTGATTTGTTGAACAATGATTACCAAGATTTTGCTATATTTAGTTATTAGTCTTTTTTTCTTTAAACTTATCTCCAAATTTTTAATCTGACACTCCAGCAGCAGATTTTGAGAAATTGTTATTTAATATTCCTTTAATTCTCTATGGATTCATCTGTTGAACAGAATAGTAAAACAATTAGTATTATATGAGATGCAAGTTTGATATGCAAACTTAAAATCATTTTGTACATCCAGTCATCGTTATTCTTAAAATGTAAATCTCTTGTAAGCTCTAGATATTTATACGAATACTGAAAAATGAACCCAGGAAATAATATTGGCCAAGTGTTAGCATCTAAAAGATCAAAACCAACAGTAAGTTTTGTATTGTAAGTAAACACACATACTACAAATAAAATATTCTGGTACTTAATATTATCTATATTACATATATACTTACACACCATCATGCATGCAAGATTTTTTTTCTTTAAAAAAACAAAACAAAAAACCACGGAAATGAAGTCTTTTTTGTCAACGATACTGGTAATGTACACATTTTACAAACATAGTCAGCAATTTTCTTTTGAAATATCGGCAGCAACTGTGCACATATGTAGAGGGTGTGTATATATAACATGCATATTCACATATAAAAACACTAATCTAAAATAAAATAAAAACAAAACAAAAGCGAGTGACATAAATACATTATTTTGATGTGTAGATTGTTACACTCTCTTTCTATTACTGTAAACATTCGTCAATAAAATATTTCTATTTTTTAGATATCACATCTGCTTCATTATTTTATGACAAGTTGACTAAAACTAAAAATAAGAACATTTTTACATCACTAAAATCTTTGAATAGCTTATAATGTATATAAACATGAGGATGTATGCTTCAAAGTTTGATTATCCAACAGCACTTTTAAAAATTTAGAGCCCCTTTTTTTGTCTTTTGAACCATTTGATAGTTGAACACTGAACATAAGCAGTTAGTATTTGAGCTGCTAACTAGCAGCACAAACTCAGGCAGCTGGAATTTTGGCCATGGATTTCTCACTTCTACATTGCTATTGCCAATAAAATGTAATATTATAGATGATTTGATTATTTTTTAAAATATATTTTAAATTGTCTATAGAATGCTGTAACCTGTCATTTATCGGCTTGTAAAGCAATTAAATAACATTGCAACATTTTGCAATTTCAGCTATTTTCTAAGCCAGGGGCCCAGGGTTGAAAGGCTTACAGTTGTGAGAGGTTCCAGGGTTTAAAGAGTTAATTAAAATGAAAGTTAGTGCAAGTAACAAATTTACAAGACAATTTATGAAAGCGATCATCAGAAAAGTGCTTCAAAAATTGTATTCAGATATATAAAAAGACAGCCACTGAATCAAAAAAGAAAAGAATTTAGACAATTTTTTCATCATCATCATTATTTTTTTTTTTTAAACCATAAGTAAATACAATTTATGTTTATAATGATTTCTCCAGAGGAATTACAAAATTTACAAACACTTCAGTTAATGAACTACTAATGTTTTATTCAATGAATTATTCAAACTAAAATTCTTAACTTGTTGAGCCCAATATTCAGGTGATACCCCCCCCACACACACACACACATACCACCAATTTACTGGGGTGGAGATCATACTCAAATAGCAGAGAGTAAATCTAGGCTCAAAAGCTCAATCAAATACATTTATTTTCTTAAATGCAAGATGAAAGTTTATATTCATAAGTATTATCTTTTTATGCTGAAATGATATTAAAAGTTTCAAATATCTTAAGTATGTATACATTCTTTGACATTTATCTGAAAATTAGACTCATGAAGAGTCTAATAGTGTTGACATCATTTAAGAATGTAGGTATGATGCGCTAGCAGTATCTATCACCTTCTGGAAAGTTAGTATCAGGAATTAATTATATTCTAATAAATAAATGAAGTTACTTTAAAATTGAAAGAAAAATTAAAGTTTATAATAAATTCTATTCCAGTAAATCTTCATCTTATTGACCATGTGCTTAGATATACCTTTCATATGATGTTTTTAATTCTGATTGAATAACTCTTATACTGATGTCCATTTCTCTATTGCTTATGACAGTCAATTGCTTGTTGTATTAAATGCTGGTAAAATAAAAATCATACATTAAGTTTAAAATAAAATAGTTTAATTTATTTAGAACTGGCAGCTCAAAAGGCTAAACTGCAAACTCAGCTAAATCCTACATGACTACATCACAACTTTCCTTTTGAGACCATGTCCTCAGAAAAGTTAGCAATCTTTGGGGTATTTGATCAATTAAGTAAATGGTTAAAAGAGTCAAACCTTCACCTTAATATTTAAGTATGCATGCACACACAAACACACACAAAATAGTTAAGAAATTATTCTATTTTAAGACTTGATAAAAAATATATACAAGTAAATATTTACATCATGTGGGTATCACAGATTTGACAATTATAAAAGTGATTACAGAATATAATCCAGAAGATTGGACTTAAGAATTGAATCAGCTGTTTGAAGAATGAAACATCCTATTCTTAATAGTTCACATTCCTACCACGTGGAGATTGTCAATTTTACAAGTACATAAATATACAGGTTGTAATATGTTATAGGCAGTGCCAGATTTACATATAGGCTATTATGGGCTGCAACCCAAGTGTCCCAAGACTAGAGGGGCCCCCAGAAAAACTAAAAAAAATATAAAGATCAGATGAGTGGAGATGTGTTTATTTTCACATTTAATGGGACTCCTTTAAACAAATTTGAAAAAATTTAAAGTATTTAAACCCCTCTAGCTGATGTGGGTCTTAAATTTGATGGGGCTCTTTTTTTTTTTTATATAAACACAGGAGGTGGAGGTAGGCAACTATACATAATGAAGGGGCCTCACATTCAGTTAACCCAGAGGCATCCTAAGGCCTAACATTCTGCTCCAGTTATAGGATCTCAAATTTTGTCAGCTGATGTCTTTGTTTGATGAGCTATGATTGACTTGATACTTTTAACTATTAGAAATTTTAAGATCTTTTTACAATTCATATAGTTGGAACAGAGAAGAAAAACTAAAGAAATGTTGATATTAAAATTCAAATAAACAGAAAAAATATCAAAACCAATGATTATCATTTAAAGATTCACCAACTTGTTTATATAAGCAATGGACTCTAAGAGAGACCTGAATAAAAAAAAAAAGAAAGTATTTTAGGAAAAGTTAATTTGAATATTACGAGAAGAGTCCATTTTTGGCCTTATTTCAATTTATAAAAAGATAAAATTTAAAGAGCCACAATCATTAATTTTGTGTATTTGAATAGAAATTTCTACACAAATAAGGATTTGTTGTAAAACTGCTAATTATAAACTGAAAAGTATCTCTAAAAAATTAAATAAATAAATAAAAGATACAAGGATTAATTCAATTTTCTAAATAATTCAACTTCTTTCCCCTCATTAAACTTATATATAAGAGTAAAATAGATTTTCAGGAAGATTTTTCTTCTTTTATAGGAAGAATGAGAAAGACAAAAGTGATTTTTAATCACAGACTTTTCAGAAAAATCATTTCATACTGCAGATATCTTTCTTTTTTTATAAGTAAAAAAGCTAATGCTGTTGATTTGAAGAAGAGATTTGCTTCTAAAGTTCTACTTAAGCCAAAATGATTAAAAAAAAACAAACAAAAAACAGCCAACAGGTGAAGTATAACACTCACTGCTAAATATTAGTAGATAAAAGAGTGTAGAGATTTGCAAAGAGAAAGCAGAGAGTAAAAATGAAGAAAGACAAAAGAGTTTCAAATATAATCATTTTATACATTTACTTAGACAATCAATATTTGAATTTAAAATGTGAATATTAGAATTTCATTGCAAGGGTGCATCTCATTTTGCATTGAATCTTCACACATATCACCAATGATAAAACTGGTTGATAATCAATTGAAAAAAAAAAACAATAAAATTCAGTCATGGAAAAAAAAACAAAAAAAAACATACAAAGAATTTATACTTAAAAAAAAAAAAAAAAAAAAAAAAAAAAATCATTCAGGAATTCTAAACATAAGGAGAGAAGTTAATGCAATGTAATTTTTTT
Organism: Sepioteuthis lessoniana; assembly: GCA_963585895.1. Taxonomy (NCBI): domain Eukaryota; kingdom Metazoa; phylum Mollusca; class Cephalopoda; order Myopsida; family Loliginidae; genus Sepioteuthis; species Sepioteuthis lessoniana. Next base: position 95,478,990 of record OY757924.1, read on the forward strand.
TTTTCAATATTTAATATAAAGTATTAAAGCACTTTAAATATTAAACATAAAATTTTATACAGCATTTAAACATTCCTTTTACTTTTAGATATTTTTTTTCAAAGTAAGCCAAGGCTGCAATTAAAATTTACAATGTTAATTAGAATAATTGTTTAAAATACATTTTTAAAAAGAAAATTATAAAACATACATACATATAAGATGTAGAAGTGTATGTGTGTATGTGTGTGTGTAAATGCATGATTTTAAAGTTATTTCTATAGGGCTGGAATTAGAAAAATCCATTTTGATTTATAGAAAAAAAAATGTAGGCATCTTGTGAAACAAAATTATGAACATTTGCCACAGTTATTTCTTTATTTTTTTGAGTGGCTGTAAAGTGACAATAATAAAAATATAAACAGGTTTCTTTTATTTAATAAAAGAGGAAAATAGATTTTCAAAAATTAAAGAAAAAATTATTGGCTGACTATTTCTTTCAGTTAGCTAAATGAAAAGAGAGGGGAAGAAAGAGGGAGGAGGAGGAAGAAAAGAGAAGGGAAGAAAGTGGGGAGAGGAGGAGGAGGAGAAAGAAAAGACATACTGATTGGGTGTAGTGAAGAAGACTATTACAATCACATGACTGACCACAGATTATAAAAGACTTGCCCAAGATTTACATGTCCAGATGACAATTCACCAGAGGGTCAGTGGAATAATTAACAAAAATTAAAGTTTATTTAAAACTGAATAAGTAAAACTGAAAATATCTAAATGGGCAACAATAGAAATTAATAATTAAAAGAAAAAATATTAGTATCAAATGATGATTGGGGTATAGTCGTTATTGGGTTAGTTGGGAGTGGATATTTGGTGAAAGATGATTTGATTGCCAAGGAAAGGAGCCAAGTTAAAAGAATTGCCCAACATCAAGTCATCAGTATAAATCGTTTTTTTATCAAATAATTACATCACTAAACATCAATAATGAAATTATTACATTCCTGTCCCAATTATTTTCTTTCCTTTCATGTAAACCCCCCCCCAAAATACCTTGAAAACTTTAATAACTTAGATTCAAGCGAGAAATTCTACAAGTTTGGGAATGTTACATTCTGACCTAATTTTAAAATGCTTCATGAAAAAAAAAAAAAAAAAAAAAAAAAAAAAAAAATTTGATTTGAAAACTAGCAAAAATTAGAAATGCTGTTTAGCTAGAAATAATTTATTACCATACAATATCAGAATACTCTCATAATATGGCAGAATTGTACAACTTTATGTGAAAATTAAGAGATATGATGATGATGAGTGCCAATTACAATCAAAAGATTAATTGCTGATTAAAAAAAGGAGTCTCATTTGATTTCTGTGGCTCTTTTTAAGTTTCTGATGAACGATTAGCTCTCAATGAATAGAATGGCAATATAAAACAACTTCTTCAATAGAAGAACTTTAGTCAATAGTAGAAATGAGCTGTACTTTAAGTCCTTTCATAGGCATATAATCTGTATTTTGTTAACCTCAAACAAATGAAAAGCATTTTTGTGTAATTTCTTCTCTAAAAGAGCCACACTTGTAAATAACTCCAAACTGATAATCAAACAATATCTTGGGAGATTTAATACTTTTTTTATTGACCACAAAAACAATCAAACTTTGTGTCAGCCATGAGATTTGAACTCAATATTTTGAGAGGGTTCAGAACCGTGATCTCTTACTAACTTAAAAAATAATTTTCCTGAAGAAAGGAATACATATAACTTGATTAATTTACCCCTCAACGCTTTCAACTGTCTCAATGGTACTGACAGATTATTATGATCATTCTTCTCTTGGTTTTTAAACTAAGTTTATACAAAACTTGCATAGTGATTTAGTTTACTGCAGGCATTCTTAAGAGTAGAAAAAATTATTTCCCAAATCTAAGAATTCAGCCACCCCAGTCTGATTTGAGCTGAATACAGACTATGGCACCAGACTGAATCAAACGTGTAGACAAAAAATTTGTTGTGATTGTTGGCATGGGTTTAATTTAAGAAAAATGAAGTAACAATGAAATTTAAGAGAACACCCCCAGCCCACAGAACCAAGTTATTCTTTTTAAAATCAAGTTGACCACAAAAATGGTGTAATTTTCCTACTAGTCAGGATTTTAATACATTTCTAGAGGTGGGAGAAGAGAGGAAAGGAAAATTATGTTTATATCCCTTTTCAAAAAGTCTATCATTTAGTAGCAAAACTTATATTAGGGCAGGAAGTAGGGGGAAGGAAAAAAAAGTAATTCTTGTTATTGTTAAAACAGTTTTCTGATTGATAAGAGGAGGGAGAAAGAAAGGCAGAATAAGAAGCACAAGATGATAACAGCAGCATTATTATTATTCATTTTTTATATCATAAGCAAAAGAAAAAAAAAAAAAAAAAAAAAAGAAAAAAAGAAAAAAATTTCAGTAGCTTACTGCTTAGTTGCTTGCAATATCTAGAACCTGTTTAGCACCTAAGCAGCAAACTTTAAATTTTTTTTTTTTTTGTTTTTGATAGAAAAAGTCAAAGTTTTCTTTCAAAGGGAGTGACCCACCACCTCCAATTTTGATTAAATTTGTTTTCAGCTTTTTTTCCCCACATGATACTAGAAAGTATCATGTACTCAAAAATCTACATTGCAGATATCTTGTTTTTGTCTTTTTTTTTTCCTTCAGATTATCAGTGAATTCCTCAGTCTATATCACCGTAACTGCTTAAGTACAGACAATAAGAGCAAGTGAGACAATTTGGATATTTCATTTTTGTTTTCTTTTATAGTTTCAAATCTCCATTCTAGAAACAGAATTTCGTTGGTTAATGTCATCCAAATTGATATAATACAGTAGATTTTTTTCTTTCATTTTCTTCCTTATATTGTATTTACCTGAGCATCATCTTGTTTCTCTCCAATATTTTTTTTTCTTTCTTTACATTATTTTATATTCTTTCTTAAGAGAGAAAAAAAAAAAAGAAAGAAAAAAGGGTAACATTTTCTGTAGTCTAAAAATGAAAATTTTCCCCACACCTTTTCTTATTGGAGAACTGGATGTTGGTCCTCTTGTTGGTCTGATGTAAGTCTGTATATCCACAGCACCATCTTGAAAGCCACATGTGTCTAATGACACATGTATGATGAGATTGAATACATTGATGTTATTTTTATTTAATCTTTTTGTACATACCTATTGTATGTCGTCATAGATCAATTATACAAAACTGTTTGTTACAGAGAGAGAGAGAAAAAGAGAGAAAGAGATTCATCTTAATTGTTTTATGCAGATAAACTAATAGCATTTCTCTTGATGAATGTAGAAAGAGATGATGGACTTTTAAAAGAAAGTGCTACTGTGTTATACAGCTGTTGATGTCTTGGGTCTATTCTTCCCTCTTCTTTGAGCTAAAGAAGATGCTCCCACAGGTTCAAGTGTAGTCTTGGGCTGTGCATTCAGAGCCTTATATGTAGCTACCATGGCTCCCTGGAAGTTGAAAAAATAGAATAATAATAAAAACAGTGGAGACAAAATAAATTTAGTCATAATCATTAAATGTCATTTTCAACAAATGAAATCCAGTATTACCCAATTACAAAATAATCTATAATTTATGTAACATTTCTAGGTATTTAAAAATTTTACAAACTTAACAGTACAGCAAAAAAAATGTTAAACCTTATAAGCATATTATAGATTTTACAAGAACTTTTATTAGGCCAACATATATTGCATAACATGTTAAAAGTTTACAAAAAATATTGAGTGGAACAGGTTCAAATGGCCTGTTCAACTTTAATTTCTGGCGAATGAGCTGAAGATTTGTTAAGAGATCTTCAGCTCGATTGCCAGAAACTCCAAGAAGTTGTTTGTTGCACCTGCAGAACTGGTTTCAATACCATGAGGTGTTCTTGCAGGAAGTACAGTTGGGTTTGTTTCTCAGCTTGCTCTGACTGTAAAGGCATTTGTGTCAATATCATATTTACCAACCCCTCCGCTCGGGCAGGATATGACACAAGGTCAATTTTTTAAGTGGAGTTTGAATTCAGAGTTTTCCTTCTCCTAGACTAGTTGTCAATATAGCAAGTGAGATAGATTCTAATTGTGATTATGATAATCAGTAACAGGTGTAAAATATTGAAACTGTGAAAATTCATTAATTAGAAGTATTTCATTCTTTGCTCAATAATTTGGCCTGATTATTTGAAAAAAAAAAAGCAAAAAAAGTAAAATTGCCGACCTTAGTCGAGAGTAACCCAAAGGCTCCCTTTTCAATAGCTACAACACCGAAGTGTAGGGGAGGGCGCTACTCCATTCCCAGGATTGTTCCACTTTACCCTTGATCCTCACATTATGGTGCTAAGCAAGGTAGCATCAACTACCATTTTTTTGTGATTCTTTGTTATGACTCGACCTGGAATTGAACTCCAGTCTCCCGGACCATTGGTGAACACACTACTTATTAGGCCATAGGTCTTATTTATAGTAGTTATGAAAGGAAAAAAAAGAAAAAAGAAAGAAAACTTCATATAGCTAAAATAAAAAACAATATATTGTTTGATTATATTATTTGTGTCACTAGTAGCTTTATTGATGAGAGTGAAGGAATTAAATAATTAAAATTCAACAAGCTATCTGAACCTACTTCACTCAATATTTTTCTTGAGTAAACTTGATATGTTATACAGTACATGTTGGCCTACCAAGCAGTTTCATTTCTGCCATAAATTTGTCTTAAGTCAGCCTTAAATTTTTCATAGATTTCCCAGATAACACAGTTAGTTGAGATCTACACTTAGCTTTCGTGAATTATACAAGACAATGTATAATTGCTTTCCAATAATGCATCAAGTTATTATGACATGCCAAGTAATTCTTCATAGCATCTTTCAAGGTAATGGGTAAAGGCTAGGTGGGGAATACTTAGCAGTAATCATCTCTTCAAAGTAACATGTAGCAAGTGTGATAAGATTAATAACAAGAGGCAATCCATGGCCTGCTATACAAATGATAAAACCATTTTTATAGAATGTTAAAAGACGTGATCTTATCACTAATAACACTGAAGTCTGATGTAAAGAGGTGGAAAAACAGTTAAACTATTATAATGAAAGTGACTCATTTTTTAGGAATGAAAAACAACACTGGTCTATAAAAATTATGATACTGAAGTGAAAACAAGTTTAAGAGTAAATAGTGGATGCTGATTTCAAATCTATAGTCAAAATGTTGTCAGTATGCCAGGATTTTAAGTTATGCATAGTATCCAATTATACTAGGTTACCCGAATAGTTGGATACATAACTTTATAAGCAGAGGTTTCAAGTGCATTCTAAGGCCTCCAATGTTAAAAACATGTTGACACTTCTATGGAGTACCTTTATATTTTAATTTCATACAGCCTACCTATTCAGCATCCTTGTCGTCAAATTTTTGGAACCTTCTACAACTGGTCTCCATAGTATCGATACTGTTATTCTTATAAAGGTACTCTCACAGAAATGTTATCGTTTTAAAATCACCCATGGAAGATTCCAAGAATGTCTTGACAGGAATAGTGAACAAGTAGAGTGTTTGAAATTAAAATATCACAATGGTACAATCATATATATTTTTTTAATCATCTTGTATAAATAAAATATTTCATTACTAACTTCTGGCAATTTTTATGCGAGTCGCGCTTTGTTCTTTTGCTCACTGTGAGGAGAAGGGGTCTTGAGTAAGATATTCAGTCATATTGCTTTAAATTTTAATGTCAATATCTTTTCAATTGTTTAATGTGTAATACTTTGTTTAAGGCTCTTAAGCATTTGTAAGCAATGTCTTCTATGTCTTATTAAGTTGTATTTATGTTTGTTCAAAGTGTCTATCTTTCTTGTTCAATAAAGTCCTAAGAATTTGGGCTTCAATCTAGAGTTTCCATAACGTCTATAATAACATCTTACATGTACACATTAGTCTTTTCATTTCATGTACTACAGATATGATGGATAGATATTCTTGTGTGAATTGTCCTGGTAAGTTTTTGTGGAAAATGCATCTCACATGACTAGCAGAACTTTTCAAAGTAGAGTGAAAATGGTTTACAAATATTATTTTGGATGTAAAGTAGGAGACTAATGCAAAACTTGGGCACTTTATGTTAGCAGCACTGTTTGTAACTATGAACTTATGCAGTGGTTGAATAATAAAAAGGAAGGTAATACTTTTTGCTGTGCTAATGGTATGGTGAGTGCAAACCAACCATACAAAATTGATGGATTATATATATATATATATATATATATATATATATATATACCCCCCTCAACATGTTTACTCTGAAGCTGTTTCCTTAGGATGGTGCCAGTGCCACTCTCTCCCCACAGATATTACAATCATGAGTAACAGTAATAATGCAAATAGATTATTTTTAATGAAATTCAGATTCATACAAAAAAAAAAAAAAAAAGTGCTGAATGATCATTAAAAGAGAAGGCTGAGGTTTTATACCCCCAAACTGCAACAATGAAATCTCTTTAGAGGAGTGAAACAAAAATTTTCCCATTTTTGTCATCACTAAATACAGCTGTTTTCTTTGATAAGAAAATGTTTGTAAATGGACTGATGCATGAGTTAGGACATCAGGATGTGCTTGATGGATGGAGACTATTAGTAGATTCTAGCAAAATGAATCTCAAATCTGTTTTGTAAGACAATCATAATACAAAATCTGTTCCAATTGACTCATGCTATTGGTATAAATGAGAGATAGGAGTCAATGGAATTCCTTCTGAAAATCATTTATTACACAGTTAATATATGGAATGTTTGTGGGGATGTCAAGAGGTTTTTCCACTCACAGGCCTACAGGTGGGCAACACAAAAATCATTTTATTGCAAAAGACTGGCCTAAAAGATACGTGCATATGCATGCACACATAACTTGCAGGTAAAATGTGCAACATACACCAAGGGTAAGACATCCAGAAAATCTTCCTTTCATCACTTCACACCCAACTTTGTGATGGTAATGGTTTCCAGTGTCTTAGAGAGACTTTACTATAAAAAAAAAAAAAAAAAAATGATGCTAAGCTCAAGCAGGCATATTCATTGAGTCTCAGATCCAGGAACTAATGGGCAATAGTACTTTTTAAAAGTAAACTCAACTAACTTGAGGCTGCAGCATAGAAGTCATTTGTATTTGTTGTTGTGAAAAACTTCTTTGGACACCAGAGCTGAAAATTATGTTGAATTAGTGGACAGTATGCTAAAAGTCACAATCAGCAAATATGTGGTAGAATGTCTTTTACAATTCACTGCTTGCATTCTCATCTTAATTTGGGCAAGATAAGTGATGAGTATGGATTACACCAATGGATTTTGGTGATAGAAGATATCAAGAGCGCATTTCAAGTCAAACAAGACACAGATGATAACTGCAGTAAGAGACCAGCACGTCCAACAAGCATGAGAGTAAATATTTCACTCTCAAATGTTATTAACCAATGTTTAAGTTCAATACAATGAGGTCACTCATATTCTTTTACTTGAGAGACATTTTACTGATTGAATTTTTTTTTTAATGTGATATTAAGAGAATTTGATGTAATAAAATATTTACTAAGTTTGATTAGTAAAAGTTTGCTTTCCAATGTGACCATTAATATGGCAAGTAGTGTAACTATGTTACTAACATTTAAATGTATACGACATCAAATAAAATGTGACATCCTAACTAAATTCTGACTTCGGATCTGAATCCAGCGTCAGAGAGTAATTTCTTTTAGTAATCAACAAAAAAGTTATTTTTTATTTTTCAAAGTAATCAGCTCTTGATTTTTAAGAAATGAAGTAATGCAATTTGAATAGGAGGAAATAAAAGTAGCACACACATTTTAACTGATTTTTCGCAAGTGCTGATATCAAAATCTAAAAAGAAATCAATATAAACAAATTTGATAGAAAGCACAATTTCTTTCTGAAAAATCACACCAGTTAATGATATATTTTAACAAATTCAAAGAAAACATAACATTTATTCTTTACTGTATCAAGAGAGAAGAGATTCATTCAAGGATAAAATAAATTACTCATTAAAATTGCTGAACTGACAGAGAATCTAACACTTAAAAATCAAAAACATGCAAATTTCTTAAGATTAAACTTAAGAGTTTTTCTTTCTTGTAAAGAAAATGTTAAGTATCAAGATGATCATGCATACTTTGCTTCAGGTAGAGTCTTAAAAAGAAAAAAAAGAAGCAAAACACTATATGGTCCCAAATTATTTATTTATTTATTTTTTTAAATAGATGTTTTATTTTTAAATTCCAAGTTATAAGAAAATGAGACTTAGTTGTTAAAAAAGAACAATTAAAGCATTGAAGAGTTTGAAGATAAAAAAAGTTGAAGAAGAAGCAGTAATAGCAACAGCAGCAGCAGCAGATAGGTTCATTTGAATGCTTCAAGATGAAATTGATCATTTAGATTTAACTTCTAACTTGCCAAGAAAAATACATTCCTTATAATTTTTTTTTTTTTAATTGCTTCCAGAATAAACTTTAGTTATCAACTAAAGTTTATTCTGTTAGGAACACTCAACAGCATAAACTATTTTTTTTCATTCTTTCAATTTATTTTCATAAATTGAATGGTACACAAGACAACAAATATTACTCCACAATATCTTTATATAAATTCTCATTTTCAAAAATGTTAGCTTTAAATTAGAATAATGGTCAATTTGAGTAATTGTGCAGATATTTCATTAAATGTTTTATTCCTGCAATTTCAACTGGTTAAGTTTTTACAAATATTAACAATTTCTAAAAATTGTTATATTATTAATTACTATTAAGTAATGTGTCTATAAATTTGTCCCAGAGAAAGAAAGAAAGCATTAATTAAGAATGACAAGATTCTAAATATTTATAACTTAGATTTATTAGTTAACAGCAAACTGAGTTTTTCAACATTGGCAGGGTATCTGCTGCCTTTAAGGAAATGTAAATAAAGATCAGCTGAAAAGTTCATAGGCTGACCAAGATACTATCATGGAATGAGACAAAATGAGATTTATTTTTCAACAAAGTGCTCCTTACAGTTCACACACTTTTTTCATTAGTGTTGCAGTACTTAAATCCCACTGATCAAAAAAGTCATCAACAGCAGATATATTATATGAACTTTTCAGCCCAACCCAATAAATCAACATTCATGAAAACATATAGCAATTTTTTTGAGTAAGCTTGCATATCATATATATATATATATATATATATATATATATATATATATATATATGCATGAAAGAATGTGTTTGCATCTAATTGGAATAAAAACTGCTACTTTGCTTTACTCAAACAGCATAGACATTAAGTATCAACATTTTTTTCAATGCAGGAGAGTTAAAGTGTAAAAAAAAAAAGAAGAAAAGAAAAGTCATTTATAGATGTCTACTCCAGTAAGAAAAAAAGAATTGTGAAGATAGATAAAATAATACAAAACATAACAGTAACAGAAAATCTTTATAACAGATTCAAACAATTTTCAAGAGGAAAAGCCGTGTTTTTTTTTTTATTGGTTTGCATAAACTTTCATTGTATTTCCTATTATCCATAAAGTCATAATTATACATATTTTTCTTTTAATAGGAATAGTAATAAATTCAAACTGAGGGGGGGAGTCTAGATTTTTAAGACACTTGATAAAAAGAGGTTTATTTATTTATTTTTGTAAAAAAAATTATGAAGAATAGAAAAAAAAACCACAAAAGAAATTTTGTGGGAGACTGATGATAGGGACCCCCAACCCAACCCCAAAAATTAAAAGCATTATTTATCTGATAATGGAATTCATCAAAATCGCTGTAACTCAAATTGGGGAAAAATAAAAGAATATCCTGATCATATAAATGGATTGGAATACATTCAAAAATGTTTTTTTGTGTAAGTGAAAATTATTGAATAATTAATTGTGGAGGAAAATGCAAATATAGATTGTTTAGTTTGTTTTATTGCATTTCAGATTAAATGGATTTGGAACTTTAAAAAAAGTAACAGAAAAGAGGCCATTGTGTAAATTAGGAGGAGGAGGAGGAGGAGATACTTTTTAAGATTAAAATAAAACAAAAACGAGAGACAAACAAGTGTAGTAAGATTAATTGAAAGAATTTGCAGGAGGAGTAGTAAGAGGAGAAGAAAAAGGGGCATTGATGACTGATATTTTATGGCAGCAAATTCCAGGTTTTCATTATTTCTGTTTTTCATTCACAATAAACCATTGCAGATTTGTAGCTGTAAAAAAATTAATCCACATAGAAGATATCAGTCACCTAAATTTATAATAATCATAAATTTGTTGCTTTTGTTTTGTTTAACCCTTTGAACACTGGGCTCCTGAGCCTAAATTTACCCTCTGCTGTTTGAGCATGATCTCTGCACTGGTAAACCAGTGTTACAGTGTCAGGGGAAAATAAAAATACCATCAGTATACTAGTGTAACGGGCATAAAGGATTAAATCAATATGTCATGAGAAAGAGAATTAAATTTCAATATCACTTGCTCAATGTAACCAAAAATAAACAGTTTGAGTAATAAAGAAAGAATAGCTGTAAGCTGAGGGGACAAATTTTTCACCTTCTATGATAATTGCAATGGATAAAAAAAACCCAAAAACAAACTAAACAGCAGCAAAGTTGATTGGTGGAAGAGGATGGGAGGCTGTTTACTTAGTCAATTTCCTGTTGCTTGTGTGGTAAATTGCACAAACAAAATATGTGAAGCAAAGTGGTATAATAGTGTCATTGACAAATTCTTTTTTATGCAGAAGGGTTATTAGAGCAAATGCTCTTATAAGTATTATTTATATAAATGTAATTACACAAAAATACAAAGCAGAAAAATTAGATATCAATCTGGAGCATTTGACTATAAAACTAGTCTTTCAACCAATTACAAGTGCAGTACAAGTTAGTTGTAAAAGGTGTCAATCTTCATTAGGTGTCCTCACACTTTTAAGGGACACATAATTCATCTTGATAGAACAGAGAATTTCTTTCTCACTGGGTGCATTACTAAGAATAGCATTGTACCATAACAAAGCTAAACAGCTTTCTTGGTAGGTTATTAATTTCCTTGCTAGTGCCAAAGTCTTATGATAGAAGAATCTATGCAATACCAAAGATTTCTTAAAGCACCTCAAAGGCTCATCCACTTAACTTCCTGACTCATAATTTCTGTATATATAAGTTTGTGCCATGCTAAGTTAAGTAAATATCAAGGTAACAACCCAGCCACAGACAATGCTGTCAATTTTAATCTAACAAAACATCAATTCAATCCATTAAACTAGATTTGCTGGCTTGATTTTAATAGTATATCAATTCATTTAGGGTTATTTCGTGCCTAGAGGTTAGGGAACCATGTTCATTCTACGTTCATATTTACATATTTGTGTTATTATTTAAGATGTTTTTTTGCACACAGCTCTAGTAAATAGGAATAGTTTTTAAACAGATCCAGCTGACCCATTGATGGAATCCTAAGAGGTACTACGGCAAAGTCAGAATGAACCGGGGAATAATGGCAATGAAGGAATGCTCCACACTCCCCAGAATTGGAGCCTCACCATCAGATGCAATTTAGTATCATATTCTGGGGATCCCTGGGTGGGGGTCTTATCTGTCTGCAGGGGAGATACAGTCAGCATATTCTAAGCCCCACTGACAGGGCAACATTATATTAGAGAAATACTTCAAATTTTAAAGAAATAAGCTAAGATGAATTATTAATAGTCAATTTAGATGACCTCATCAGATTCTTTGAAAACCTGGCATTATGCTAGATTTCATAATTCAAATTGCACTTTGTTAATTTCACATTAACAACTGTGATGCCAAGACAATTTAGAGCAGAGTTTTATTATGAGTATATATAATTTCTATATAACATTACCAGTGAGAATTGCTTTGTAACCCAATACACCACTTTATAAGAAAGCCTAAAAGTATTAAAGAATATTTACCAGTTATTATTTTGAGTTTTCTAATTTTTTTTTTTTTTTACATATCAAGTATCTTTATTTGAATCATTTATCCCAATACTAGTTTTCTCTGAAATAAAAATTTTCTTTTCATTGATTAATAATAAATAAAATCGTCTTTTTATTAATTGTTACAAATTAGCATCCAAATGAGTTTGGTTATGCTTGGCCTTAAATTTTTGCTGTCTTCCAAATGTATACTTCTAAACTTGGTAATAAACATCAGTTATTAGTTCATTATCACAGTTATATCTGAAGAGTCAAGTACTTGAATTTTGTTTGGAGTCAGAAAATTCAATTACAATATAATATAAACGTTTATTTAAAATCTCAACATCTATGTGTATCATCTTTTGCAAAATAGTAAAGAAATGAAATATTAAATCCAGAAGTGACAGTTCAAATCTACAAATGGTTGTTTACTAAGGCACACGCACGCACGCACACATACACAAATGTCACTTGGAATCTGTCAACCACAACTAATACCATCCATCAGCTGCCGGTGGTCTGTTTTTTGTTTTGTTTTTTTTTGGCTTGTTGGATAAGAAGTCAATAGTGGGTGTGTCAGACTTGTGGTAAAATTTACCTTCATGATGCAATCCAGATGATATCTCACGGAATTCTCTTTGTTTGTACTATCTGTAGTCTGAAAGTTTAAAGAGCTTAACTATTAACAAAAAGAAACCAGGTAAGTAAAAAAAAAAAATAAATAAATGAACCTTTTCTTGCACACTGTCAAATCAGCCAGGTGCCTGACAATGAGGCATGCTGAAGAGATTAATACAGAGAGAAAATTAGGAGGACCACTAAGAAAAAAAAAACTTCAACTATACTTTAAGAAAGAGTTGAGGATTATGATAAAAAAAATGTCTTCATCTTTTTTAAAAACCAATATTCATTAATATTCTGAGTATAAAACTAAAAAAATATCAACTTATAAATAGGAGGCAAACGAGAAGGGTAACAGCATCTTCTGGAAGTAAAACTAGAGAGGCTTTTAATAAAACTAGCACAATATACCGTATATACTAATGTAATGAACCACTATACAAGATCAATTTTCCTCCCTCAAAAATCAAACGATGGTTTATACTTTGGAAGTGTGCAATTTTGACAAAAAATACATCCTTGAACTTGTATGTATTGAAGATAATCTGAAAAATCTTCCAATATGTAAAACTGATAATATAACCCTATGATACTGTTCATTCATCAACTAAGATATAAGATAAGTGGGTCAGAATCAAAACAGCAAAATCATTCACAAAATGCTTAAACAAAAAGTAATACATAAACTTTAATGGATTCTGTAGTAAAAAAGAAAAAAAACAGGTCCCAGCTTACACAGGGTACATTTTTCTCCTAAACACCGTCACCACAGAAATTCCAAAATATCCTTGTAAACATTCGCTATCGACAACACTTTGTTACTGCTTGGTAGCATCTCCTTTCCTATTTTATCTTTCCTAACTTACATTAGCTTCCGACAAGTCGGCAGACTTGACAATTATAAAGCAAATGGCTGCTGGACAAATGAATTTTCCTTTTTCACAAGTCCGTTGAGTAAGTTTGCTCATTTCTTTTATCATGCCACTTGCAATTTGTTCACTTCTTCCATTGCAACAGTGTTTCTGTTTTGTTTTGTTACACATTTCCTTCTGGAAGCCGTGTGCATGACACACACACACATACACACCTTGCCATTTTTGTCGACTATTATTACACTCCCTACTGATCACATATGTGACAAACCTGGGGCAGGTCTCTTGCATTGTGTGCTTCTTTGCAATAGGATGGTCACTGGGTCGTTATCAGAAGAGGAGCTTTTGGCTGCATCTTTACCTGACTGGTTCATCTGGCCTATCTCCAACTATTATTATCCTCTCACTCCCAGGACACGTCCGAGTTGTCTGTCACAAGGTTCACCATGGGGTGCAGATCTCTGACATGGCATGGCATTCTATCAATAGAGATGTTTTGTGGGCTGTTAACTTCAGTGACCGGCCCAATGTTGTATTTGGTCGTACAGAGACCATAGGAGATCTTTCCTTTCAACCATGCACAATAATAGTAAATCATGTTGGCCAGTGTAGTAGCAGGTGCTATGTTGTCCTTTGGTGTGACATTTTGTGCTGTGGGACACTCTGCTTTTCTGGCAGTGATTCTCTTAACAGTTCTTTGGCATCACTCAATAATGCCATTACCTGAGGGGGACATGCGCATAGCAGAAGCAAAGTCAGAATCCTTACATGTCCAGGAACCACCTGAATAACTTGCTGCAAAAGGCTGTGTCATTTTCAGTCAAAATTTCAGCCAGCGGGCCCTGCTCATAACACAATACCTTCAAATGGCCAGTGACGCTTGCTGTATCTTGCTGATGGAGACGTCACCAGATGGTAAAATGAGTGGGGCCACAGTTGATTAGTGTTACAAAATGATCGCTGTTATAGTGGGTAATGTCCATAGCTCAACATCTAGGGTGCCCTTTGGCCAATGCACAGGCGATGGGTCAATTGATTGACACTCCTCACACTCCCTGACGATAGTTCTTATGGCTACCTTGGGCACTGCAGGATCAATCTGCTTCACGAAGTAGTGTCTGCCTCACACCAGGATGGCCACTTGGTTGGTGCACAGTTTTAATTTGGTCGGGCCCAAATGAACTTAGGAATGCAGTGCAAGCAGGTTGCATGGGCTCAGTGTTTTTCCTTATCGTGTCGAGCTACCTCTGAAGCACTCTCGTCAGCATGTGCGTCACCTTGTTCATCAATGTGCACACCACCTAATGTTTTGATTATGTCCATCCCAAAAAGAAGGTAAAATCCCAGTTGCTTGTTGTCTACCACTAGCACATCTGTCTTAAGAGATCCCTATCAGCTATTCCCAATGTGATGCTCCCAATGCTGTGGCTGGCAAGGTACTTCACTTCTGCAGTCAAAATTTTTGTGTGTTGCTCCCTCTTGGGTCGATAAATCAAACAATTCATGACAGACCAGGAGCAGCCGGAATCCACCAACACCATTCACTACACTCCATCAATGCGTACTTTCATCACAGGGAGCCCCACTTTTAGTTTGTTAGGGGAAAGAATGGTGCTGACCTTTTGCCCTAGCCTCATTTCCCGAACGCCTTGATGCGATACTTCCCCTCTCTTGACATCGTTATCAGTGTATCTCTGGGAGTGCTCTCGCCACCTTATTATCTTGCGGCATCCTACACAACTGCTGACATTCTCTGGCGAAGTGATTGGGACCTTCGCACTCATAGCAGTACAATCTCCTCCTTTGTTTGGAGAGCAAGGGTGGGTCCACAGGTACATGAGGAAGGACTGTGTTGTCTGAGAGCAGCAGCGACAGGCTCTATAACCTCAACCTCTTCAGTTATGGGGGCTTGAGTCCAGATCAGTAGTTGCTCCAACATCATGTCATCCATTCATGAGGACGCCTTTGTAATTGCTGCCTGACATGAACAGGAAACTCTGAAACGAAGGCACAAACCAGCCCTCGCTTGGGCAAACCATCTTCAACCAACAGTAACAGGTCCTCTAGCTTGCCCAGATAATCATCCACAATTTCACCAGGTCACAAACAATGTACCACAAAGTGATCTAGCTCAAAAGCCATGAGAAGGGCTTGTTTGGCTTGCTCCAGGTCCTCTCTCTTATCACAGGTCAACCGCTGGTATATTGAGAGGGCTCCACCTTTCATTCTCAGCAGTATTATGTGTTCAGTGTTTCCCATTCTGCACATATCACACGAGCACCACTTGCTTTATCCATTCTGATATCGTATGGTCCTCGGTTATTCTATGAAATTCCAGGATTGACTAGGTGTCAAACACTTTGCCTGCCATTGCAAAACGAAAACAAATGCTGAAATAGCTTGTATTGAAAAGAAAACCAAGACAGGTCCTAGCTTACACAGGGAATGTTTTTCTCCTAAACCATTAACGCAGAAATTCCAAAATATCCTTGTAAACACTTGCTATTAACACACTGAGTGCATTACTGCTCGGTAGCTTCTCTTTTCCCCATTTTATCTTTCCCAACTTGCAAGATTTCATGATTATAAAACAAGTGGCTGCTGGACAAATGAATTTTCCTTTTTCACAACAATCCATTGACAGCTAAATTTGCTCATTTCTTAAATTATGCCACTTGCAACTCGTTCACTTACAACAGTGTTTCTGTTTTGTTCTGTTACATATTTCCTTCTGGATGCCATGCACACTCTTAGCCATTTTGGCTTACTATTATTACAGATTTCCAGCTCAAATCAAGTTGAAGATGGCCTAAATAAAAGAGGAGTCTCCTTTAACAAGATGCTGGATCACATGTGAGCCCAGAACCTTCTTTCCATAAAAAACAAAAAAACAACTTTGAGGCAAAACTTTGCTCTGCTATCCTAAATGTTCAGAATGTGAAGCTGTCCCTCATAGATTCAAGAGGAAAATGAATTCATGCTGGATAACTTGAACACCAGAGGTCATTCATTATGCAAGAGAGGTTTATGAAACTTAGAAGCTTACTTTGTTTCTAGGCCAAAATCTGGCTGTCACTTTCATCCAAAATATCCTTACCCAGTCAGTTGTGTGTGTGTGCTGTAGAATACACCGACTGCATCTCTGCAGAGAGGTACCCTGCCAAGTGTCCTGGATATGACACTAAACAATCTGATGGTGACATTCCAGTAACGATGGAGCTAAGGAGAATGTGGAACACCCCTTCATTGCCATTGCTCCCAGGTCCACGACGGCTTGGAGTGGTAGCACCTAATAGGGTCCAATCTATGGGTCAAATAGAACTTAACCATGGTTTCGAGAGTTTACAGATTTTGCATTTAAACTGCGTATTTATGCTAAACTGAACTGTTTGAAATAGAACTTTTTTGACATTAAAACTGTACTACGCTAAACTGAATTGTTCATGAACAAAAACTATACTTATACTAAATTGTTTGAATTAGAACTGACTAAACTGAATAGCTTGAGATAGAAATGTTTTTAACAATTGATCTGTGAACTTGTGCTTTACTGAATTGTTTGAAATAGAAGTTTATTTGTATAAAAATGGATTTGGAATTAAATGTTCAACAAGGGTTGATATGCCATAAAACCCAACCAACCAAAGTCTCCTTGCATAGACTACACTTAAACAAAGGTTATTAGCTAAGATAATAAAGTTTTTACTATTTATAACACTTGTGTATATAATATATACAAATATAAAAAAGTTACTGGTATTGATAATTACCTGGTATTTTTGTAGGCTAGTT
This sequence comes from Sepioteuthis lessoniana, assembly GCA_963585895.1. NCBI lineage: Eukaryota > Metazoa > Mollusca > Cephalopoda > Myopsida > Loliginidae > Sepioteuthis > Sepioteuthis lessoniana. The sequence goes on from OY757924.1 coordinate 95,496,281, forward strand.
TTTCCCTAAGTATAGGCTATGCTAATAGTTTATCCTGTCAGTAAAATGCTTTATAATGTATTTGAATGTTTTATTACGTCATTGGATGTTGAAGAAATATTTTTATTGGCTAGTATAGGCAAAAGTTAGGGGTTGTTCATTACATGCAGTATATAACAAAACCTTTTTATGGCTAGTAATTAGCAGTCATTCATTGAGTATATACGGTATACTAGAGTATATAATGCATAAAATACTATCAATATACATTATCCCTAAATCAGAAAAATAATGCTAAAAAAAAAAAATATTTAGAAAATATTATGAAGTGTATGTGGTGCATTTAATAAGTTTCCAGACTTTTTTGTACAGGCATTTAAAATTGTCATAGACTCTTGAAAATTCAGTATGTTATTGCTATACATCTTAGATGACTGACCAATTTTTATGATTTCAGGTTCAAATGAACCGCTACAGCAGCAATTGGAATACACCCTACTAAAACCTGATTGTCAAAGCTGGTGAATTTCAAAAATGCAATCTGGACGTGAGGAAGAACGATATGTAATAAAATTCTGTTTCAAACTTGGAAAAAATGCCACAGAAACCTGTGGAATGCTTCAGACTGCTTTTCGACCATCTTGCATGAATCAAGCATCAGTTTTCGAGTGGCATAAGAGATTCAAGGAAGGCAGGGAGTCTGTGAGGGATGATGAGAGATGTGGGAGGAGTAAGGAAGTCAATACACCAGAGTTGATTGGCCAAATGGTTAAGGTTACTATGTTGAGGTTTTAAGAGAGTTTAGGAAGAGATTCCGTCGGAAGAGGCCAGCACTCTTCAAATCGGGTCAGTGGCATTTCCACCAGGACAATGCACCAGTCCACATCTCCATCCTTGTCACAGACTATTTGACCAAGATGGGCATCAAGACAGTTCCTCACCGTCCCTATAGTCCAGAACTTGCTCCCTGTGACTTTTGCTTATTCCCTAAGCTCAGAGGCTGTCGTTATGAGACAATTGAGGAGATGAAGGGGGCTGTGACAAAGATCATTGACATGCTCACACAAGAGGACTTCGATGGGGCCTTCCAGAAGTTGTTGGAATGGTACAACAAGTGCATTACAGCCAGAGGATATTACTTCGAAGGAAACTAGAGTTTCATGTGTGTACTATCAATAAAAGTGCCCTTATGAAAAAAGTCTGGAAACTTATTTAATGATCCTCGTATTTCAAAATTTAAGTAAAAAGTGTCAGTTTTTCTAAGTATTCAGAATTCATTGGTGTACAAATTTGAAATGAAGATGATACTTCAAATTTTTTTCCAAGCTTTTAGGATTTTTACATGTATATAAGTTTTGGTGTAATAAAAACCTACATAGTTATACAATCATTTCTTTGTGCTAATTGGTCCCCCACCCGATAGATGTAAAACTAAAAATTTTGCTCAGTACAAAAATTCAAGAGATAATAAGTAATCTAGGTATATCAACATCTATTTGGATTATAAGATTCAATAACCAATACCAATTTTTTTTTAAAGAAATGATGTAATGTACAAAAGAATACACTTCTCTGCCACATTTAGGAAGTTGATAAAGAAAGCCATTTGGCTACATAAATCAACATCAAATAAGAGTATTTAAGTAGCACAAATTGGACAAAAATCTCAAACTTTTAGAGTGTGAAAGAGAGAATACTTATATAAAGATTTAAATATTGAAAGCCATACAAACTGAGACAGTAGCCAAATCATTTTAGTGATACATAAATGATATTATGTATTCTTTTGAAAAGGATTATCATTCTAAAGCTTTTTAAACTACTCATCTATTTTTATTGTTACTACAGCTGATGCACTTTGCAAGTCCTGACCCAAACATCTCGAGATCTTTGACAAGTTCTGCCTCCGCCACATCCTGTAAGTTCACTCAAACAATCATGCCTCCAACGAGGAACTGCATCAGTGCTGCAAAGTCAAGAGCCTCCAATGAGTGCTACTATGCCAAAGGCTCCACTGGTTTAAACACAACCTGCAGTGCTCTCAGATTAGAAACTATCAATAAGGCAATTTCACCATCCCCATAGTGGAAGGAAAAAAAAAAACAACAAAAAAAACCCCACTAAGTCAAGTTAAGGACCAGGTTAGCCACTGTGAAATCAGAATTAGAGCTCATGTCTAGCCCACATCTTCATACTGTCCACTGATGAAATTGAATGGTTGGACATCACTGCCAAACATTAAGCATAAAGCATAGCAATCTGAGAATTCATTGATTCAAAGTGTGAAGCAAACTTAATCCCACATCAAGTGAATGTTGTTGCTTGCACACACAGCTGATGCATTCGATGGATTTTTTTTATTGTTTCAGTAGGGTATACACTCTGGGAAAAGGAGAGAGATCTTGTTTTCCTTAGAAGGAAAAGAATGGTAGAATTAGATAAGCGCATTCCATTTTCAACAAATCCATCTAACATAGGTGATTACATATTATATGAAAGGACGTTTTCCAATTCCTTCCTTACAATCTCACCAGTAAATTTGTCAGTTAACTAAATGTATACAACTTGTGAACAAATCCTGGAAGTAGCATCTTGCAAAACAATAGCTGTACAGCCACTTAGCTCCCATCTTACAAACAATCCAAGACAAACATAAATTCATAACATGTTCTTTAATGGACTCCTACACATGAACACACCAGTGTTGACTGGCCAGCCAGAAAAAGACACTGGATACCGCCAAGAGAACCTACCCAGAACAACGACAAATAGAGACAGATAAGAGAGAGTCAAGTGGATCCATGTTATTGGCATACCTTGATGATGACGACACTTCTTTCAATTTTGTTACCTTTTCAGTAATGCTTGTTATGATTTGCACCATATTCCCATATTCGAAACAACAGTCGAGTCTGATTCCTTCTCCCTTCAGATATCAATTGTCATAACATTTTTCTACTCTTTCATGTTCCTTAAGTCTGATTTTCTGGACCTAATTGATTTCTTTTGTATTCTTTTTTCACATTTCCATGTTGTAGATGCAATCTTGTCATATCCATAAGTCACAGTTAAGTTGCAAAAAGTGATTGGATTATTGAAAAATAAAAACACCTGTGATATTCATAAATTTTACCTTTCTGCAGTCACTGCTTATATTACTAAATAAAAGGTCTGCACTAGTGATCCAGGGAATATAGCAGTTATGACATAAGCAGTACCTTCAAAGAGCTAATAACTGTCCATCATATTTAACTTTTAAGTTAGAGAAAAGAAGGATTAACTACAGAAATACTAATCATGTAGCTACAGTACGCATACACCATATGTAAGAGGTGTATGTATTTATCCAACCCTAATGCTATAAGAAGGACGGGTCACAAAGTCAATTTTTAAGCAAAGTTTACATGTTTGAATTCAGAGTTTTCCTTCTCCTAGGATAATTTAAGTGACATACTTAAAGAAAAGTTTATCAATTTAAACTTGACAACCTGTGCAACCGATGGATGAAAAAGGAATAATGGAATGAATCCAAAAAGTTTGAGCATTATCAGAATAGTTTCCACTTGCACAGAACAGTGATTACTTTTCTGTAACTCTATAACTAATAATAATGTCTCTCACAACTGCCAGCATTATTTTAGCTTTGCTATCATTTTTGAAGAGAAAACAAAAAAACAAAAACATCTGTTTTCTTATGGATTGTAAATCTTAAGAAAGGTTGTAGAAGAGTTAAATAAAAAAAAAATTAAAAAAAAAAAATCAATTCTTTTATCTGAACAACTATGGCAAAAAAAAAAGGGGGGGGTTACACTTATAGCTTCAAATTTTGGGAAAAGAAAATTTTGTTCTAAGAACTTTTTTTTTCAAAGTCTAAAACTTTTCAGCTTTGTTAGGACAAATTGAGAATTCTTATAGTATAAATGAACTTTTTCTGAATTGCACTTCCAGATGACAATTCTTAAAAATTGTTAGTCCATAAATTCAAGTGCTCATTATAAATTAAATATTTATTATCACTTATACAAAGTAGCCATTGTTTCAAAAAACATGCATATCACAGATGCACATTAGCACCAAAAGCAATAATAATAAAATGGGCAAAAGAGCCATTGCATGATGTATACCATTAACAAAGACATCTGCAATATTTACAATTGAAATAAAACAAGTATCTTTGTGAACCTTTTTGCAGGCAGACTGACATTTTTGTCATTACATAGTAAATCAATGTAAGACATTTTCTTATTGGTTGCTTGTTGACCAATTCAATATTAATGTATAGAAACAGTGATAAGAGGCCTCACTGCATATCTTCCAGCAAGACTGTGGCAAAATTCCTGTGATTTGCATATCGTTATGTCATATAATATAGATGATTGCCAATCCTATTATGTTTTTTTGTTTTTTAAATATATGATTGAACATACCATCTATTTTGCAAATTTTTGGAAAATAATTTGCTCATTATGCAAGGATTAAAAATATTATCTGCCTGTAAAATGGCTAAATATAAATTTGTTCTATCTGCATTTTCTCATTTTGAAGACTCAATCACTTCAATAAATTTTGCTATAGCAATTTGAATTTTTTCACTTGCAAGTAGCAAAGTCTTTCTTTCACGACCAATTTTTATTTATTTATTATTGTTTTCTTAAATTCATTTCTATAAGGTTTTGGATAAAAAAAAAAATTATGCTTTGAGTATGACATTTTAAGAGGTAAAATGAAAACAAATTTGACTGAGACACCCGTGTGTCAGTGGGAGTGAATGGGATAAGCTAATATAGCTGGTAATTTGCATAATCCTAGTTTAACTGTTAATTTTTCTCAGTGTATAGAGACTAAGATTGACATTTGCTGTAGATACTAGCTGTTAGATAAAAAAGATTATTTCTTTAATGAAATCATTTAAATATGTTTAACTCGTTCTTTCTTATTTAAATGTTAATCATTATTATTCTTGATAAAAAAAAAGAAAAAAAAAAGAAAAAAAAAAAGAAAATTGTATTTCCAGTTAACATTTTATTACTAGCCTCATCAAATTGGTAAAATATCAAACAAAAAACACACACAAAAATATTTATTTATAAAAAGTTCCACATAAACTAAAAATACAAATATGTACTTTTCTTGTCTTAGCCACTAATGGATGATACCTTCAAAGCTATTCTATAAGGTCTTGAAATCTTGTTTGTTTGGTGCACTTAGATATGAATTGTAATAAGAAAAAAAAATGCATAAATACCTTAACAAGATTTGCATCTTGAAGTGTAAGTTTAACATTTAGAGGCAACAATCCTCTATCTCTGATCCATTTACTGTTTAGAACTTCAGCTGCAGTTAGTCGCCTGTGTGGATCTACATGCAACATTTTCTGGACTAAATCCTGAGAGAGAGAGAGAGAGAGAGAGAGAGAGAGAAAAAAAAGAAAAGCCAAATTAAAATATCAATGATTTCTAAATTATTCATAAGATGAGGCTCATTCTTGAAACACACACACACACACACACACACACACACACACAGCAAGTTTAAGACCCAATGAAATGGATGTATAGAATTTAGTATGAGGAAATGATTTGCATCATATAGATTAATAGAAAATCAAACAGATAAAATAAGACAGGTCTATTGCAGATAATAAACTCATCTACATGAGAAATTCTCTATCTTCCAAATACTGTATATACTCATGTACCATGACTTTCGAAGACTAAAATTTTGGCCTAATATTATGGGGTTGCACCATACACACAATGGCCAAGGCAAAGGTGTCGGCCAACTAATATCATCAGATTATACTCAAGTATATACTTGAGTATGGGAAAATGTGTACTCTATTTTGAATATACTAAACAAAAACATAGATAAATAAATAAAATGAATAAATACATAAAAAAGGAAGTTCTCGAAACACCTCTTTGCCTATGTGCTTCATTTTCTGCATTTATATTAGTTAAAATTTGAAAATTGGATAAACAATAATTTAGCATTTAACTTTGTAATAGGTTGAAGGTATTGATCAAATAATTTTAAAAGATTAGCATTTATACTTGATTAATTTTGAAGACTACTTTAGTTGTATGTGTGTGGAAGGGGAGAAGCAACTAGGACCCTGAATGTTGTGAATTGCAGTAATACAGTCAATTTTATACAGTGACAGAAAAAAACAAAACAAAACAAGTCTTAATAATCAATATACTCTGTCTTTTTGTTTATGTGCATTTTTCATGCTGTTGGAATCAAGCAAGCAATTCACAAAACTTCTCATCTTAAATCTTTGATGTGTTTCAGCTGGCTAATAAGCTCTGACTTAATGTTCTTGTCTTGGTTCTGACACCATTTATTTTCTTCTATCCCATGATCCTCCATCTGTGACATAATCCATTCCCTACCAATCATACTTAATTGCCAAACACATGGACTTTGCAGGTGCACATTTTCATTGACAATTGCACTTTTCATTTTGCATTCTAAGGATACCAAATCTTTAAATTGTTTACACTCACAAACTCAATAGATTTGTCATCCATTACATAATACTTTATATCCAGTTTTGAACCATCCAAATTAATGTACAATAAAAGATAATGTTCCATAAAGAAAAACATGGCAGAATCTTAAGCTGAATTTTAATGTAAAAAAATTACTTAAAAACATACATTCTCAAAGTACATTAATATTTCTCATTCAATAATTATATTAAAATATTGAATTATTCCCCACCTCCACATTTTTTAAATTTATTTTTTTTATGTAAGATTTCCCTTTTAGCCAAAAATAAAAAGGAGATAACTATGAGGTAACCACTGGGAGGCAATTTTATTTATTTTTTTCAATTTATAATAAACAAAACTTACTTTTGCTGCATCTGACACACAGTCCCAATTGCCTTCTGTAAGTTTAATTTTGCCTTCACCAATCCTTGCTAAAATATCACTGGGTGTGTCATTCGGTCCATTGGCATAAGGAGTTTGACTGAAACATAATTACAAAGATAATACAAGGTACCAACAAATCTGAAAATGAGAGAATTTACTGTAGAAGAGTTACCTACCCTTAGTTCTTGAAACTGGCACAAATCACATTAAATTGTTTAAGTGAACAAATGGTGATAAAAGTAAAATATTTATATGGTCACCTCAGATAGGTGAAATGGAAACAATGCACTTTTCAACTTCTGTGAAGTCATCAGTCTCTTTTCTATATCTTTTTCAACAACATCTCTTCATTAAAAAAAGGTTTAAATGGTCTTACATATCCATGTATAGATAAGTTATTCTAAATTTCAATCCACTGAAAAAGACAATGTATATTAATAGTGATTTTAGTTTAATCATAACATAATAGTACATGATACATTTAGTGAATAAAATAGTATCACTTATGTAAATTACCAAGTTAATGTGGAATGAAATATATACTAAAATAACCTATTATCAGTAAACTTGTTTACTCAAATGTGACACTAAAACAAGCCAAATTATATAAAATCAATGACTTAGAATTGGTGTGATTTGAAACCATACCTCTAGGGTGGCAGTTCAGTGTGTGATAAAATAGATTGAAATTTCTTTTCATTTAGTATTGCATGGTAATCTTTCATATTATTTATTCTTCTGCCCACCATTACGGAAAATCTATAAGTAAATTTTAATAAGTATTAATATTCTTGTCGTCATCCATTTGATTCTTGGATTTGCTTACATAAAGTGATTCTTATTTTTCATAACATTCTTTTGATTAAGAATAAGAACAAGAAAGGTAAAAGCCCTCAATCCACATTTTCAGCACCTTTTCATGAGCTAAATTCATGAAGAGTAAATTTATACATTTAACAAATATATTTTTATCTTAGAGAAAATTAAGACAATAGCTACAATATCCAAACATTAAAACATTTCTTATTCTCTCTTAATATATGTCAAGAGAGTTTGTGAGCTTCAAATTCCAAAATAACAATTCTTAATTGATTAACAGTAAAATATAACAGATTATCTTGCACCTTTAAAGATTATTAATATATTGATTTCTGTAGAACCTACACACATTTTGAAAAGAACATAATACAACTAAATGTTGAACATATATATTTCATTGCATTGTATCAATTTAGAGGGCTATTGCAATGTGAAATCTTTGAAATCAACTAGACTCAAATAATTATTATTTCACATTGCAATAACCCTCTAAATTAATACAATAAAATAATTTGTGCAATTCTTCAAGCAAATTACTATATATATATAAATAATGTAGTCTGCCATATTCATAAATCAAAAGTGCTCAGTATCAGTGATAAGGCATATATTTGTTAGGATAGCATAGACAGAGTCAATAGCACTTGGTGATTGATGATTGTAGAGGCAAGAAACTGACAGTCACCAAGCTATATATATATATATATATATATATATATATATATATATATATATATATTGTTGCTTTTCTTACAAATACACTTTATAGGCAATATAAGAAGCAAACCCTAATTGAATTTAGATATATGAGAATATAAAATCTTTGGAAAAAAGAGGAATTAGATATTAATTTAGATGTCTAAAAAAAAAAAAAAAAAAAAAAAAAAATCTAATACAATCCATAGTTGGGGAATTTATGTCAAAAATATTTTTACATCTCTAACTCATTCTGAAATTAACCTAAGATTTGATTCTGAAAGAATAAATAAAAATCTAACAGAACCTGGAAAATACATATTCATGGTTTAATTATTAAAATATTACAAAATGTACAGTAACACTAATTAGAGCCCAAATTTTCCTTTTTCAATTCTTTATATGTATTCACCTAAACTGTCCATTATAGGTAAGATGCAAGAAAAGGATAAATTTTCAGCAGCATACTGCTGGTTTGATTTCAGAGTTTTCTTTCTCCAAGAATGGTTGCCATACCAAGGTTAAAGAGCCCAGTTTACCCTGCTATTTACTGATAGTTGGGAGGAAGAATAGTTGTATGCATCCCTTTCCCAAGGGTCTTAGCACAACATGAAAATGCAATCAGTCTAATCTAGAATTTGAACTTTGTTCTTTATACCCTACAACAATACCTATTAGGCTACATGTCTCCAATTTTTTGTAGGCAAAAGGAACATTAGATAACAGCAATTTTGAAAAATATTTGTTTCTAGTAAACAGTAAATGTGAAAAAATAATTAGGTCTAAAACACAAACAAAAAACTTACCCTGCTAACATTGTGTATAATAATACCCCCATGCTCCAAATATCACAGGCAGCATCATAACCTTGACGCTTCAAAACCTGCATATGGAAAATAAAAAGAAGTTATAGTATCTTACAATGTGATAAAAAAAATAAATGTATATATTTTTTGCATACATGATACATACAATTACAGAAAACACTATAACTGGGTGCCAAACATTATCAATACTTGACAAAATTTAACAACTACTATATCAGAAAATGAGACATTTTTAAGAAAAATCTTTTTTAAAGAATTAGTAGAAATAAAATTTGGCTGTATAATTCCTGAAATCTACACTAATGAACCAAAATAATAATACAACTTGCCGTTTAATAAGAGAGATGGTTGTTCATGTGCCTTCTAAACAAACATTGGTATCTATAAGACATCTTAAGATTTTCTCTGGAATTTGGTATCAGGATATATTAACACAGCATGTGAATGGATTAATCCAACACATTGAAATGCTGAAGAGGATTGAAATTAGTTCCAACAATGAAGTTTTCACATTTCCACCAAAACCTCTACAATTTGATGTAACAATTGATTAGCAGCATGTTAACCTGTTTAGCAGTTAGGGCATTGCATTCATATCTACATTTTTTGTAGTCATTTATTAAGAGGTTTTTTTCTTTCTTTTGGACACAGACCTACTGAATATAATTTTTAAACAGATCTAATTGAACCCTCGATAAGACCTTAATAGGTACTACCAACCGAGATTAGAGTGGACCAGGAGGTAATAGCAATGAAGGGAGGTACTCAATACTTCCCAGATCTCCAGAACTGAAGCCTCGCTATCAGATGCCATTTAGTGTCATACTCAGGAGACTGCTTTGGTGAGTTGGGGTGGGGTCTTATCCCTCTCCTGGGGATACAGTCAATATATTCTCATCTACAATTTGTCATGTTGCCATCATAAAAGTTTCACAATGAAAAGGTGCACCTGGTTTTCAATCATATCAAGGTAGGTGATGCCTAATCTTCCATATCAATGATAAAACTGTATTTCAAGCAGAACATTTTTCACACCAAGACTACACAACCCCCTATTTGTTATTTTTCTACAGTGAATACGAGTTAAATTGCTTCCCCAGGACAAAATGCACATGTAACCTGAGTACAATGCTTATATATCTACTAAAGACACTTTTGATAATAGATATTTGTTAAGATGGGTGTACTGCATGTTGCAGTGTATTTCTTCCTTCACCTTTATTATATCTATCTTCAATTTGTGCTACATTAGCCTTTCTGTTAGTTTGTACTGGATAGGAAAGATTCTGTTTACTTCTTGCATCAATAAATCTAGGCTAACCAATATTTGTTGACTGATTTTTTTTTTTTTTTTTTTTACATTGGATTATTGCCAAAAGATGTACAACTCAGTACAATTGAATGTAAGCACACTACCAGCCCTGAAATTACAGAAATGCTTTGACCTTTTCTTCTTGATATAACAATCTGGATTTTTTAAATGAAGTCACTCAAATCATTCTTCTTGGTCATAACTTGACGTAGTAGAGCAAACATTGGATTTGTGGGAGGACACACACAAAAAAGATCCAAATTGAAAATTTAATAGAACTTTTTTCCCTGTTCTTAAAAAAAAAGTAAATAAATAAAAAAATTTTCAATTGAAATTATGGTCAAGAATGACAGCTAAACTAGAGTGTATCTAAATGTCTCTTTTCAAAGTACTTTTTATAGAGGAAATATCAGAGAATCACAAACCTCAATCACCTGAATATCAATTTATCATAGTGTTTCTAGAAGAGCTGTATAGTTGGTAAAAGTACAGCTAGAATACACAGAAGAGATTCTGACTCAATATATGTTAAACTTCAACTTATTCTATAGTGCTTTTTTTTTTTTAACACAACACTGAATATGTGATCATATAATAAACTGATTTAACAATAAATTTGAGAGAAAATATCTTTTTAGACAAATCCAAGTTACTGAAACTATTCATTACAATAAATAAGGTAATCTTAAAATTCCAATTTCTTTTTATCCAATGTGTTCATAAAAATGAATAGTTATCACAACTTGCCATTTAATAAGAGAGATGGTCGTTTATGTGCCTTCTAAACAAACATTGGTATCTATAAGACATCTTAAGATTTTCTCTGGAATTTGATATCAGGATATATTAACACAGCAGGTCTTTTAGATGCTCATCATTATATAGTGGCAGTTCTGCAGTGTGAATGGATTAATCCAACACATTGAAATGCTGAAGAGGATTGAAATTAGTTCCAACAATGGTGACGTTTTCATATTTCCACCAAAACCTCTACAATTTGATGTAACAATTTATGCGATCTATATATTTTCCCCTCCATTGTCACTTAAGTTACGCTTGTCTGGAACTGAACTATCATAAACATGATAGTTTTGCATTAACTGAAACAGTCTAGTCTCATTTTTTACAAAAAAGGAACTAATATTCTGTAATACGGTGAACTTGAGGTGGTTAAAGACAATGTTGAAATCAAAGGAGGGAGAGTTGAAACTGAGAATTCCTAAAAGCAGATATGAAATGTTAAAGAATTGGCTGCCTTTTTCTTTTGAGGTTCAGGAAAATGAGATACAATTATGAGCCTATTTGAAAAGAAGGGAATATAATGGGGAGGAGATATCCAAAGAGATAAGGTGTTAAACAGCCTATATCTTGAACCCCATACAAAATAGGGCATATAGACAATATCAGGTAACACAAGGTACCATATTGAAAAGTCACCAATAAGAGGAGAAATTGACTGATTTCTTTTTGAGACCCCTTTTTGCCAGCAGATTTTGAAAATTGAAAAAAGCCAGCCAGAGCAACTCCAGGAAGAAGGTCAGGCGAGAAATAGAAAAGATGGAAGAATTACAGGCCAGCTGAATAAGGGGGAGAGATATAGATTAGAGTAAGCTGGAGTTAGGAAGGTTGAACTAATCCTTTGATCATAAAAAAGGGGTTGACCAATTCTCCAAACATTGAAAGATGCTGACTTTTGTGGAAAACAAAATTAATGTCGTTTTGAACAGACTGCCAATCTGGTATAAGGAAATTAGCTAACCCCCTTACCGAGTCAGCTCCAAGCCAGTTTGAAGCTTACCACCATATTTTGGCAATTAGAGAGTCACTTTCAAGCTGCTGCTTTTTTCTTTTCAAATATATATTTTTTTTAAGAATCACAGAAATGCTCATGCAATCAAGTGACAGCCATATGCTACAAAGCAATACCAATAACAACCAGCTTAATTCTATGATGAAAAACATGTGGGCAGAGGAATGGGTGGTCATGAAAACAGCACTCACCAACATCATGGACCTGTTACAGAGTATCTACCGTGAACAGAGCTCGACCTAACAGATAGAATCTATTAAAACTTTGGGCGAGGCACAATGTCTTTTTGTCTATGAATAATTGGTGTGCAGGATCGTTTTTGTTATAAATCTTGCCATGTTTTCACTCATCAATAAATAATTTTATCAATAAATATACTTAATATTCAATGTCTATAGAAATAGCAAACCTTTTCAGGCTGATTTTTCTCTCCTAATAGATCTACACATTTGCAAATCTCCATTTCTTCAACAATTCTAATGCTACTAGAATAATGTCAAGCAAAGCACCAACTCAATTTTTTTTTGTATATTATTTATATCTTTAAAGAGATTTAGATTATATAAAGATGTTCTACTAGCATAGATTTCTATGACTCTCCATTCATCCCTATCATCCATGGCTCATGGCAGGTATTCCAGACTACATCCTGTGTGTCCACACAGAGCTCTCTTATAAAGGAGGCTTTTGCTGGTTACCCAACACTAACATAGCCATGTGAAGAGGTCCATAGGAGAACATCACATACGAGTTCATCCTCATTTCTCCTGCAATGTCCTGCATCACTTGTTTAAATTCATCAGTAATTGTTTATCAGGCAATTCACTGGAAACAATAACCATGGCAGATTTATTCAAGTATACAAAAATAAAAAATAAATAAAATAATAACCTGTAAACTTTAATAATTACTAAAATTAAAGGAAAGCCAAACCTCAGGAGCAACAAAGTTGGCAGTGTAGCATGGAGTCATCAGGAGGCCATTATCTGCTCGTAATTGCTTTGCAAAACCAAAATCACAAATACGTAAGGCCTGAGGAGAACCAGAGTGATCTGCATATAATATATTGGAAGGTTTCAAATCACGATGAACAACCTGTGAAAGATTTTTAAAAAAAATAAAAATAAAAAATAAAATTAAAATTCAACTTTGGTTTGATTTATTTGCTTAATGGCATATCAACTCCTAATGCATTTATTTAAGGCCAAAATTTTATTCATTTGTAAATGTTTAGTTATAATCATAATTTTAATATTCAATTGCCTTTTCTTCTTTTTTCTTTTTTTTATTATTCGTTTATAATCATTGCAAACAGTTATATCAAGTATTCCTATCTAATACAAATAATTTTTATACAGATATATGGTTTCAAGTATTTCTATCTTATACTAATAATTCACACACAATTTGATGGCTCAAAGTAACTATTCCTATCTAATAATAATCATTTCTTTGCACAGTTATATGATATCAAGTATTCCTATCTAATATGAATAATTTTGACCCGTAGATAAAACTATAACAGGTCAGAGTGAACCTGGGAGTAATAGTAATGAAGAAGTACTTCACACTTGCCAAGTTTCACCACCAGATGCAATTTAGTGTCATACACAAAACAGCCTTCTTTTTTTTCTTGAGGGGATGGAGTCTAACTTCTACTGCAGAGGATGCAGTTGGTATATTCTAAGTCTCATCAATAGACAAAAATTTAAATCTTAGTTTACAGAAATGTTTCAGTTATTTTTACACATCGAATTTAAAATTGTGGGAAGAGTTTTAAGTCGGTCTTTTCATGATAATAGAGATTAATTATACTGAAGTGATTTTAATTTGGTGGAATAAGAGAGGTGGAGGGAAGAAAAAGAAGGAAATAACCATTTTAGATTGTGTTAAAAACACTAGTTTCATGCAGAAAAATTACATTTAGTTAAAAAATAGATAAAAATAAGAGAAGTTGGTTGTGTTTTATGGCATGACAATCCTTGTAGGTTACTTATGCCGAATTCTGTTTATACACATGTGTGTAAGAAAGATTTGTAAATGAATAGTTTGTAGGCAATTATTCTTAAATAAGCCAGTGCTCATTTTTTGTACAGTTAAATGGTTTCAAGTATTTCTATCAAACACTAATAGTTTTATTTGCAAACAGTTAAGTGTTTTCAAGTATTGCTATTTAACACTAGTAATTCTATTCAACATAAATGGGTAACAATATAGTAAATGATTAAACAATTTTATTTGAGCCATAGATGGGATCCTAACAGGTACTATCACTCCACATCAGTGTCAACCTGGGAGTAATGGTTAGGAAAGAGTTTTACACATTCCTCAAAGTTCCAGAACTGGAGTTTCACTATCAGATGGTTTAGTGCTATATCCAAAACACTCATGGGGTGAGGATGGGGATCTTACCCCTCTGCAGAGATACAGTCGGCATAGTCTATGGCTCTAACTGATTAGATTGAATAGAATTTGAGTACCATAAGAGTTTATATGTGAAGTCTTACATATTTTATACACAAAAATATGTAAGTTGTAAAAATTTTAATATTAAAAGCAGAAAAATCTATGTATTATACATTAAAGGCATTTATTATCAGCATCTTATGTGTATGTTGTAGTATGTTTTTGATTAACTTACAATACTAAAATGAATCATTTAAGTTTTCTAATAATACTATAGTAGAAATCATTTGCGAAAAATTGTACAAGGATTTTATTACAAACAAGGCCATAATTTTGTAGTCTCTTATTAATCTGAACTAGATGTAATCTTTTCTGTAAGTTCATAGGTCTAATCTTAGTCAATTATAGCTAAACTAGTGAAATACTTTAATTGTAGTGATAATCAGTCATCTGTGTACTGCGATAGCTTTAATCATGACATTGTTACCACCAACACTACTATATTATTATTTATAGTAACACTGCATTGTTATTGTTGCTGCAAACGTTTTATGAATATTTTTGCATTTTGAAGATATCTGCATTTGTTTCAAGTAGAACAAAGCTAAAATATTCCCATTCAGATTTGCTGAGATCCTTAAACTAGTTTTGCATTTATAAAGAAGAGAATACTTGGCCACATGATCTGACAGCTCAGACTTGTAGTCAGTGCTGGATTTACATGGGGGAGGGGTTTTTGCTCCAAGTGTTCCCCTAGTCTTGGGCTCTTGATATAATAAAGGTAAGAACAGGGAGTTTTGTTAATTTTCAGATTTAATGAGAGGCTCTTTTAAAATAATTTCAGTCAGCTGATTGCAGATTAGCATATGACACTAAAACATCTGATGGTGACCTTCCAATTCAGAAGCTTTGGGGGAATGTAGAGTACCTCGTCATTGTCATTATTCCCAGATCCACTTTGAACTGGAGTGATAGTACCTCTTAGGGTCCTGACTATGAGTCAACTAGAACTATTTAATCTTTTACTAAATTTGAAAGCATCAAACAAATGATCTCTGGCTCAAAAATATTACCTTCAAACTATTCATTTACTAATTATATAACAGAATGTGGCATGAAATCATTTTTAAGGATTGATATGCCATGAAACACAATCAACCGTTCAAATTAATATGAAACAAATTAGAGTATTAGGGTCCCTCTAGTTGGAGTTTACACCAAAAAAGCATAATCTAAGAGTATTTTTCTTTTCTAAATAGATGGGCAAGGGGCATATGTAATAAAAGGGCCCAAATTCTATTAGCTCAGAGACCATTAAGACCAAAATTTGTCCCTGCTTGTAATATAAAAAAATAGTGAAGTTTAAAGAAAAACTCTTCAGAATTGTTGATTTTGTTCCAGTTTTTAAGTTTTCCATTCATTTTTTTTCAACATGTGAATTCATAGTAATACAAAAAAATAATATATGACCAACAAATAACAATCAATGTTAAATTTATTATTAGAATTACTACACTTACTTTATTCTTCACCAACAAAAATTAAAGTTAAAGTGAACTGTATTACTAAAGAAAAATTAGGAAGGAGAAGGAGGGGTTGGTAAATTACCAGTATTATAGAAGCTGTACCCTTGTCCCTAATAAGTGGTGAACTACCAGATTCTGTTGTCAAGATTGATTTACTGATTGATTTTCTGTGTTTAGGGACAATAAAACATTGGATTTTCAAAATTTTCATTGTTAAAAGTATTTTTCACCAAGGTCCAATAATGGCTATTTTTTTATCTATTCATTTTCAAAATAACTCTGAATCACTGAACAGAAAAAAAATCTTTATTTGATAAACACACTAAGTTTGTACTAAAAAACATCTCTAAATTTCATTCATTATGAGAAAAAAAATTTGAGAGTAAAACTTCTCTCTAAATTTTCAACCATGTTTAAAATTATATGAAATTGGGGAGGATATTATAAGAGAAGGAAGAATTTGCACTAAGAGGGTTTAATCAACTTTAGATGATATAATATACAGATCAAATATTTTGCGTTTGTGACATGTACAAGAATTCCTAAAGAAGGGACATTACTCTAGTTGACAAAGACGATAGACATTTCTATTACATTCACATCTCTCCATGCATCAAACACTGTTTACAATGATGAGGACATGAGAACAATTACTATAATTTATCATGACCATGAACAATATTAGAGATGCAATTCACATGGTTATATTTACTATTACAGTTTGGTTATACAAATAGATCTAGCTCTTCCATTTCATAGATAATCAAATAGACATTCATGACAGTTGGAAGGAAGAATCAGATACAATGAAGAACATATACAAAAAAACCAAAAGAACTTCTTCCCATAGTATAGTAGGCTTATTTTGTGAGTTAAGTGTTAAGAATACAGTTTTCTACATGATCCGATTATACGTTTCCATTTGACCATTGCCTTGAGGATAGTAAGCCATTGTCCAATTCTTACCTAAGCTGGAGTTCAGACATGAAGGATACCCTGCAGTTTGAAGGGACATAAGTAGGCATACCAAAGATAGAAAATGGATTGATTGATTGGTTTGGTTTTATGGCATATCAACCATTTTAGGTTATTTAATGCTAAATCCATTTTTATACATATAAAAAGTTCTATTTCAAACAGTACAGTTCAGCATAAGTACAGTTTTTGTTTACACTCAGTAAAATGTAAAAACTGTTCTATTTCAAAGAATTTAGTTTAACATATGTATGCAGTTCAAATGTCAAAAACAGTTCTTTGTAAGTTGGTTTGGTTTTATGTCATATCAAACATTGCAAATTGTTCAATGACAAATCTTGTTTAGATTTATATCAAATATACATGGTATGTAAACATTTTTCTAATGACATTTTTGAACAAACCTGAGCTCATTTTCCTTCACATTTAAATGATTTCAAGTATTTCTATCCAATATGAATCATTCCATTTACTTTTCCTCATTTGTTTGCACACATTTAAAAAGATATGTAAGAGATTAACATTTAAAAAGGTGAGTGAGCTTATAAGTTTGCTCACAGTTAAATGGTTTCAAGTATTGTAGTTATTTATTATTTCTTCAAGATTAAGACTGGCAACTATGCTGTCCGTGTCACTATCCATACTTTCTATGCTATAGGTTCTTTGTAGGGGTTTTGTCAATCCCTGAGCTTTGCACAGTTTGATTCTTATAGGCGACTTTGTTCTTGAGGGCATTTTGAATGTGCTTCCAAGTCTTTCATTGTTCACTTTGGTGTTCATCTGTTATTTTCCCAGCTTGGCTAATGGGAACTTGTGATTTTTGTTTAAGTTGTTCAGGATTTATGGGGGACAAGTTTTTAGTCTGTCTATAATGCTTTTTGGTGGACGGATGGGTGACTTATATAATGACTGTTTCGTTGGAGATTTTGTACTTTTAAGAGTAGTTGATGTTGGAGTGGTAGATCTTACACGTGTTTTTGTTAGGACTATAACACTGAATCTTTCCCCATTCCCAACCCATTGTTGAGCTGGTGCTTGGTAAAATTCAGCTGAGTGTAGTTCTTTTAGGTGCTCCTGAAAATTTGGCCAATTATTTGCTTCCAACTGGATTAATTTCTCCATGAGTGTTCTATATTTGTTGTCTTGATTGGTTGTATCCACCCTCTGTGCAACAGAGACATAGCTGTTTTCTCCCATGTAGGTCCCTACAATTTTCCTTGCTTCCAAAAAGGACACATTCCTCTTGTGTTTCACTTCAAGTATTTGCTTTTATTTTTTGCAAGATCTTGTATAAGCCAGATGATCTTGTCAATAGTTTGCACAACTAATTTGCTTCATCTAATCTTCCTCTAAGTGGTCTGGGTCCTTTCCACCGCACTTAGCATGTCTGTTGTCCTCTACAGGCTTCCTTGTAGTGTCCATAGTTTTGGCATTTGAAGCACCTCAGGGGTGCTGGGATGTACTGCTCAACTCTCTCAAGACAATAGCCTGATCTTCACCTCCTTGGGAGTATGTCAGGACGTAAGTGTTGGTCTGGATTTGTTCTTCACTTTTTTTAATGGAAATTCTTCTCATATTTGTAACTCCTTGTTTTCCTAGGGCTGATGCTATCTCCTCTTCTGTAGCCAATGTCAACTCCCTACTCCTGATAACTCCTTTGGAATTGTTGAGTTTCTCATGTGGATAGGCTCTGCATTCCGTCAAATGAAAGGTTTTCATTTTTAATATGCTTTCTGCCTGCCTCCAGCAGTCCACCTCAACTAGCAAGTTTCTGTTCCTAGTTTTCTTTAGTTTTTAGAGTAGCCTTTGTAGAAATAACTTTTTCTATGAAGAAAGGCAAGAAATTGGCTGGGCAGGGCTCCTCCAAAGATTCAATAACAATGAATCGTGGGAAGTCTGCAGCCTCATTCTCCAAGTCTGATTCTGACAGGTTTAGTTTAGTTTTTTTTTTTTTTTTTTTTTTGAAGACGCCATAGATGCAGTAAATTTTCTGCTGGCCCTGTGCTCCACCACCCACCATGGAGTCCAACTTGTGTTGGGAATGTACCAAGGGGAAACCTAGGTTGAGACAGGAATATATGACCAGTATACTCAAGCTGAGGGTAGGTTTTTGAGCCATTGCCAATTTTGGGTTCTTAGTACTGGTCAAATTCCTATTCTTTCAAAGCAACTGATCCTCAGCCACTGCTTTCTAGCACCTAAAATATAAGGGTTGGGAACTTGCTGCAAGTGCAGATTTAAAAGTACTGACAGAATAAAATATGTAACTGCTAGGGCTTGACATGACCAGCCAATTGATCGGATCAGACCTATCCAACCACCCGTCAAGACCAATTAAGAGCCAAAGTGGTGTGTTGCAAGTCACTGACCACTGTGTTGCCAGATCAATGACTGCACAACCACCAGGATCGCTCCTAACACCTTACGGGTTGCCACCCACAACCAACATGTGACCTCATTGGGGTGGGGGGTGGGTTTTACCCCTCTGCAGAAGTGCAGTCGGCGTATTCTACAGCTCCAGCTGACAAGGTGAATAGAAAACAGAGTGCAGAGACATTTTATATTGGTTGTTGTGGTCAAATCAAGGCAAGGGGAAGGCAAATGGAAACCACAAGTACTCATCAATACTGTCAGTAAGTACAGATTATGCATATTGAAAGAGAGAGGTTCCTTAAAAGTCAATAATCAGTGTCTCAAATGGTTGAGTAGTCTTAATGAGGGTTCCAGATTCAAGCTTATAGAATCTTCACTTCAGTTCTGAATAGGTCAGACAAGAACGTGTTATTTTTTTTATTTTCTCAATGGAATATGGCAAGTTCCTAATCCATATTCAGTGCAATGTACTTGTGACACCAGAATGATACAAATTATTGTGTAGAGTTCATAGATCTTCTGTGTTTAGCACCAAGCTGTACACCCATAATAAATGCATTAGGATTTTTTTCAAACTAGAAGAGGATATCATAGGTGAAACATTAGTTACATAAGCCACCTAGTAATTTCTGCATTATCTTACATGACATGAAAGCTGACTTTTGGTTAGGGACAAGTAAGATGTTCAATTAAATAATGCTTCTTTTTCCTTATGACTTTAACAATTATATAGGCTTTTTTAACAGATGAATCACATTGGAGAGAAAGAGAGAGAGTGTGTGTGTGTGCATGTCTTTGAAGACAACCAATCAACTTGATTGAGTCAGTGAGGCAGCAATCGCATCAATTCTAAGGCATCAGTTTACATTCTCAGTGAAATAGAAATATCAATGGTTAAAACTGCAGAGTACACAATGTCTTTTTTGTATTTTTAAAAACTTTGAAAACTGTGGGCAATAAGAGAAGACTTGTGCTGGTGGGTGTGCTTTCTCAGATAATGAAACGATCAATTTAGAGTAATAAGTAAACATGCCTATAGCAGGCTTAAGTTTAGGAATATTTCCAGCCACAAGTAATTCCAGAACGTCTTACTCAGTCAGAGTCTGATATCATTGTACCAGTGGTTATAAGTAAATTGATGAAGGTTAAGCCAAACTTATATCAGGCATTATTTGATTTAAGACTAAACTTCCATACAGCATCCATAAACCAACAAAGTGTGACATCATACTCTACCTTATTTGTTATATCTGGAGGCAAAAGTGCCTACTTTACTTTGATCAAGATTTTATCAATGATTCACTGGAAACACTGTCAGTCACTTGCAAAATATTTTATTTAGTAAAAGCGCTAAGTTTCAAACATAGTGAAACAATCTTGATTAGTGATAAGCTAGAATGATGACCTAGTAAAGTTCAATATGCTGAAAATACAATATTTGGTAATGGATATGCATCCAGCAAAGTAAAACAATTTATAGTTTGGAAGATATCCTATCACTAGTCTCTTCTTTCGGGTTTCAGAGGATATTATGAGCACCCTGACCTCTAGTACAGGCATGGCCAACTTTTTACAGGAAGTAAGCTGCATGAGGAGATATGGCTCATCATCAAGGAAGCAGCACTACTTAAAAAAATAAATAAATAAAAGGTAATTTTACATTGACGGTACCTTAATCATTTTCACAGAAGACCCAATATGTAAGCATCTGCCTTAGAAAAAGGAAAAGTTGATAATTTTTCTCTTTGGTCAAAAGATCTTTTCTATTAAAAAAAAAAAAAAAAAAAAAAAAAAAAAAAAAAAAATCAAAGTTTTAGGTGAGCCATTCAGAAATCACTGCAGACCAGTTTGCCAATGACTGATCAAGAGGGAATCATCAGGATCAATGATTTCTTCCTTTAACATAAAACAGTCGATTGTTTCAAAACTTAATAAATCATTATAAGAAAATAAAGAATATGCACTAAACGGCTTTATTCATGTTTACACACATGGCACAGGCCGGACATTTTGTTTACATTTGTGGCAAACAGAATTCCAAAATGAGGGACATTATTTTAATTGACAAAGACAATATAAACATTCATATGACTGAGAGGAATGTATTGAAACTATTTAACAATTCTTGACAGCAACAAATCTTTTTTTCTTAGTGTGATATGCAAAATTAAACTCACTCCATTTGAATGTAGATATTGTACAGTCTCTGAAATAATCTGTAAAACAGCACTTGCTTCTCTTTCAGAAAAAAAACGTTGTCTAAGGATCTTATCCAGCAGCTCTCCACCTCGCATTAACTCAGTTACCATGTACACTTTATTACCATTTACAAACACCTAAAAAAAATAAATAAATAAATAAAAAAAGTAAATTTTTTTTTTTTAAATACACACAAAAAAAAGTTTAAAAGCAAAATTCTACAAACACATAGTATTAAATGCTAAATATAGTGATCATAAATGCTGCATAAAATTGAGATAGATGTGGCTATTCAACACTTATTCAATTGTTTTCAAATACATAATACATATTTAGTTTTAAAAACCTTTTCATAAAGAAGAAAAAAATTAAAAATAAAACAAATCAATTTTACTTATTACTTAGTTGTTTTCATCCTCCAAGTAATTTTTTAATGAAATATCTTATGTTAAAGTACAAATTACGTGAAACTAAAGGAATCAGTGCAATATTGAAAAAATTATTGACATTCAGAATGTTACCATATTTGATGACATAATTCCCCCACCCAGAAAAATAATGATTCAAAAATATCTCCTAGATATGCAAAGTTGCAGTATCTATCCAGATGCAGACCACTGGTAATTGTATCTAGCTTAATTCCATAATAAATTAAATGTAAATATATCAGCTAATATGGCAGTAAAAAAATCTCTGAAATTTTATGAGATATATTCTGTAGATTTTTATGTAAGAACCCACCTTATTCAATTTTATGGTATTTTCATAATTATCACAAGTGGTATTTTGTTTACATTGTAAAAATCCCATAAAAATTTAAATCAATATAATTTTTTCTAAAATTAATCCAATGAGATTAATGCCTCATTCAGAAAATATTTAAAACTGCAAAATAAACCAAAATAGTTTTAATATTTTTTTTAACAATATATTGTAGATTAACATTTATAAAAATGAAGCTATAGTGGATTTACAATATTCAAATGAATTTATTATATAAAAACCAAAACAAAAAGGTATTTGAGTGAATATGAATAAAAGAAAAAATTCATAATTAAAAAAAAAAAGAATTTCAAAGAATTTTTTTCAAGTAGCCAATGGACAATGGTTGCTGTTCTTTAACTTATGACAACCACCTGCCCTTGAATATGGCCCATAGCAAAATCTCCATCTCTTATCCAGCAGTTATCATGACTTAGTTATATTATGGTTATATGAGTGGGAATAGCTGTATTTCAAAACTATAAACCTCATGTCATTCATTTTGACTAATATTTTCTTTCACCTTAATTTTAGTTGGATATAAAGGATAAGTGTGTTCAAATCTCACAAAGAACTTATCTTTTATTTCCTCTTTGTACTTTTCCTTATTGTTGTAGATTGATGATGCAAGTTGCAAAGAAAATAAATAAAATAAAATATATGAATAAATAAATAAAAAATATAAAAGAATAACAAAGAAAAAAAAACTAACTAAAATTTAGTAACCAAATGTTTTACACCCTGCTCCAAAGCTACTACTCATCAATGTATACCAACACCACAGAATCAATTGACTCTCACCATCTGTCCCTATCAAGCCATCACTCTTAGTAAGTCTTCTAGACTGTAATTGTCTTTAAGAGCAAGTTCCATTACTAGGTACAACGGAAGGAAATGGATTCCACAATTCGCTTTCCCTACCGACTTTTCTCTTCACTCTCCACATTATTACGTGTCTTTGTCATTTTTCTTCACCCACTCTGACAAACTGGAGGTCTGCAGAAAACATAAAAGACACCGTTGCTATTGGCATCGCTCCTTTTATGCAACAAAATTTGCATGTGACATAAATCTCGTTTCGCCAGAGACGAAACAGGTGTCTGAAAATTCCTCCTCCAAAAACAGCCAAGTCTTTTTTACCACCACAAGACACATTGAACTGAGGTAAATCATTTCACTTAATATCACCGCTCTACACAGCAGACAAAGTCTGGCTCTCTTTCTGCGAGAACATGGGAGACCTTCATTTTCGTGGTTCAATTCCCGTTCACTGTCACAATCATCATCTGGTGTCTGTATAAAGTCAATGTATGTAAGTGTTAGCGGGTTGGCCAAGAATAAGAAATGTGTTTAAAAGATTTGATGTGGGCTTCTGAAAATCAATGGTTCATTAAAGGTTAAAGAAGTTAATGAATTTAATCATGTTTTCCCAAGACAAAGGAAATGTGAGTTCAAAATTCACAAAATGTTTATCTGTTGTTATTTCCAATTTCTGTTGTTCTTTAACGTCATTGCAAATTGATAATTCAAATGAATTGCTATAAAGCAACTAAAAATAAAGATGAAATAAAAAAAAAATACTTGTCAAAATTTACAGCTAATAATGCTTCCTAGAAAAACTAAAAAGACATAAAAGATAAAATAGACAGGAACAATTAATGGCAAAATAGAAAAAAATTCTCACATCTCTGAGTGTAATTATGTTTGGGTGATGACCAAACCGCAGAAGAATTTCAATCTCCTCTTGAGGGTCTCGTTGCTCCCGATCCATGATCTGAAAAATTAAATGTAAATTAAACTTTTAAAGAAGTCCAAGACTAATCTTGGGTTGGATTTTATGGCATACCAACCATTGCAGGTTATTTAATGCCAAATCCTGTTTTTTGCACACAATTAAATGGTTTCAAGTATTTTTATATAACAATAACAATTAAACATCAGTCATTTGTTTGCACAGATTTAAATGGAGATATGATTTGTAAGAGAATAGTTTGTAGGTAATTTTATTTTTAAATGAGTTAGAACTAATTTGTTTGCATACTAGTATGCAAATTGCTATTGTTTCTACAGTTAAATGCTATCTAACACATAAGTCTATTCAATATTAATAATTTGTTTGCACACAGTGAAGTGGTTCCAAATATTGTATGTATGTATCACTAACAATTCAACCAGACATCTATTTGTTTACACACGGTTAATAGTCAAAGACTTCTATTTCTAACAATTCAATTTAACATGTCATTTGCTTGCATACAGTTTAAATGTCAAACAGTTCAAATGGACCCACAGATAGGACCCTATCAGTTGCTACCACTCTGGGATCAGAGTGGACCTGGAAGCAATGGCAATGAAAGAGTACTCCACATTCCTTAGAGCTCCAGGACTGGAGCCTCACCATCAGATAGTTTAGTGTCATAATTAGGACACTCGTTGAGGAGGAGAGGTCTTACTTCTCTGCAGAGATGTAGTTGATGTATTCTACAGCCCCAGCTGAAAGGCTCGCAAATCTTAGGTGATAAAATCAAAATTTTGAAAAACATCATGCTAAGTAGTATTTCTTTGAGTTTTATTATTGATTTTTTTTGCCCTCAGTGTACTTTTGAAATAGGACTAACAAGGTTATCTTAAAGTATTAATTTATTAAAAATCTACCTAAATTATAGTAAGATAAGAGTGTAATAAACATTGCAATTTCATAAACATAGAAATAGAATTGGGTTTGACAGTTACAGTATACAGTGAAAATAGCTTAAAAATTACATTGAAAAATTTAAGAATTGTCCAATATAGTCACAATCAATAGCCTTATAAAATGCAATATGTTGTAGAACAGAGGTAACCACACTTTTTTGGCTTGCAAGCTACTTTTAAAATAACCAGATCAAAATGATCTACCAGCATTAAAAAATGCTAAATATTTATTTCTATATGTACTGAGAATACTTTATATATATATATATATACACAATATATGTTCATGTATTTTGTAGTACCGTATGAACCCTTACAGTTTACTACAATTGAATACATTTATGTCACTACCTCACTAATGCCAAATTTCTTTTTTTCTTTCTTTCTTTAGTTTCAATGGCATATCAACCTTTGTAGGTTATTTAATGCCAAAGCCATTCTCCTAGAACAGTAGTGGTACTATTTAACCCATAGCTGGGAGGATAAGGGGGTTCATGCCTTTCCCAAGGGTATTTGCCCGAAAGTGAACGTAATAGCACGACTGGAGTACAAACTCGCGTACTACGATTCCGTAGTCCATCACTTTAACCATTACACCATGAGGACATCCCGCTCACTAATGCCAAAGGAAGGATACATAATAGACGTACATCTAAAGAAAAAAAAAATCTTTTTGAATGGAGTGTGATCTACCCACATTACCTTTGCAAGCTAGCAGTTAATGGTGATAGGTGTATTGGGCACCCTTGTTGTAGAGTTTGATCACACAAAGCATTCACGTTAAAGTTCACAATCAGTAATTTTATCAACAATATGTAATTTTCAAAAAGAAAAAAAAAACAAAAACTGAAACCATCATTTGAATGTTTAAGGACTCAATACATGAGTTAAAAATGAAAACTAGAGAACTATAAAATCAAAGTAACCAACCTTCACAGCATAATCTTGACCAGTTGTTTTGTGGACACACCATTTACATACTGAATAGGAGCCTATTCCTATGTCCTGTAAAAAAGAAAAACAAAAGAAACAATCTGATATTACTATGAATAAAATTAAAGTTTAAAAGAATAAAACAATTATAAATAGGTGATCTTTTAAAAAATGCCGAAGATGAAATTTGTTGTTGCCATTTAGTAATCTAAAAATATTTTCACAGGCTGTAATCATTTCATGAGAGTCAAAATCATTTGAACCTACAATAAATCATTTTATAAGGTTTAAACTATGGATTTACTTTTTAACTCACTCTTTTCCAATATCTCAAGACTGTTAGATTAAATTCAACTTATATTATCTATATAAGTACTAATAAAATTGGAAACCTAATTGGGTTTCCAATTTTATTAATACCTATATAGATAATATAAGATCATGTATTTTTTTTTTTTTTGATTCATGAGTATATAAATTATTTTTTTTATGAATTGTAAGCAAACTATGGTCAAGATAAAAGAAATTTTTATATATCTCCCTATTGAGATTTTTCACTAGGCCATAGAATATTATATTAAATTAGAAAAGACTAATAAAACTAAATAAGGATGCATGTAAAAAGATTATACTTACTTTGAGTTCTATATAAAATTATATATAGGATTGCTTTTAACATGTTTGAGAATAACACAATATTAGAAATAAATAAGTAATTATTTGTTAAAACTAGTAAGCAAATTATATACCACATACTAGGTAAACCTTTTTTCTTAGCGATCTATAACATACATTGCAGGCGTGATGAGAAATATTTGCAATTGCCCGACGTCCATATTGTCTTACTTGCCAACCTGCCATTTGTGATTCATTTGGGCATGAGATCAATGCTGAATTTTTTTATGAGTATTCCTGATTTGCATGAGAAAGTGACAACCTGCCTAAAAAAAAAAAAAAGGCAGTGTGTGTAGAAGAGACAAAGAGATGATTGGCAAATAACAGAGGTGAATATGAGACAACTGGCAAGCAACAGAAGTGAGAACTGATATTCACGAGCTATTTCAGCAAATATGAAAGGTCATTCCGAGTTGATGGGATTGGATCAGTGGTCAAATGAGTTGTGAAGAAAGAATCAGTGTGCGACCTATTGAGAATGAAGCAGCTTGATTGTGCCATCTCTTTTTAACTAACTGGCAGAGCATTTGCAGTATGCTGGCAACTGTCCAAGAGAAAGCGGACATGGCCCAAATTAAAGAAGTGCTGCACTCAAGCGAGTCCACTGATGTCTACTTGGCAGATTTGCAAAAGTTGGCAGTCCTTTTTGGAGGGATACCCGCACGCACGATTATATACGGTTCTTCCGAGCCAGGTAAAGAAACTCCTGTAATCTTCTTGCACGATGGACACTGCCTCTTGAATAGCTGTTGGCCTGAGCTTTCAGTTGATGTAGCACTGGCGAGATCTGATCAGAACTGGACATACCCACTGTCTAGAGTTCCTCAACGCTGTGCAAAAAGGGATCAA
Organism: Sepioteuthis lessoniana; assembly: GCA_963585895.1. NCBI lineage: Eukaryota > Metazoa > Mollusca > Cephalopoda > Myopsida > Loliginidae > Sepioteuthis > Sepioteuthis lessoniana. The sequence continues at coordinate 95,523,997 of OY757924.1, forward strand.
GCCCATGAAGTCTGGGTCTGCTTTGGCTGCAGAAAACTTAAACCCTGTGCAGCTGATCAAGATTCACCAATGCAGTAGGCTCCCCAGAAATAAATGGATGCTGTATTTCATAATAAGAGTTGATCTGTCCATATCAGAAGAAGCAGTAAAGTAGGTTGTTCAGAATTGTGAGGAATATCAGTCAGTGGACCCAGCTCCAATGTCATCATGCACTACAATGGTTGCCACTTTTTGACATCGATTAATTTTATCCACACATGGTTTTTGTTCTGATAGCAATGGCTTTGGCAAGATACTGTTCACATAATCCGATAATTTAAGTCAGTGTTCTACAGACAGGCCCCTTCCAGCCAAGCTCCTTGCTAACAATGAAAAGGCCTTCTGCAGCAAGCAATTCAGACAGTTCTTAAATGAGTTGAGCATCCAATTCTGACTGTGCTGGAAATGGTATCACAAAGAGATATTATCAAACAGTGAAAAGGATTTCTCTACAGGTGAGTTGTACCATTATGGAAGCTGTATATTGGCATGATGTAACACCCAAGGATAACATGCCTGCACCAGCCAACCTGCTACATCTATACCAGATTCAATTGAAGGGAATTGATGCTGAACTTAAGCCTAAATGACAAGTGATATTGGCCTGTTACAGAGGAAGGAATGTAGTCTTAATAAAAAATTTAAAAAAACTACATGGACAATACACATCAAAATTCGGAATGAGTTGTATTACCAACATAATCAGTTCATAGTCAGTAATTGTCGATGAGATGGTTGTCCATGGCTGAATTTAGGGTTGCCAGTGGACAGTGGTGGTGATGCATTGCTGGAGAATCATGGGTAACAGGAGCTGGGGACCAGGACAAGCAGCAGTGGCACTTCATCCATGCCATCTTACTTGCCAAGCTGTTATTCACGATTCGTTTGAGGTGTATATATAATGCTCATCTTTTTTATTGGTGGCACTGATTTGCATGTGAGGATGACTACCTAACTTAAAAGAGGCAGTGTGCAGAGACAAAGGGATGATTGGTGATTAATAGAAGTGAACTCAGTGAGTCGGGTGCAGAGAAATAGAGGTGAACTGATATTCAACTGCAGGAGTTTAAATGCATTAATAACATGGGCTGTTTTGAGGCAACTAACTCTGCTACACTTTAGGGACTTTGTTAAAAAAATAAAATGTTAATTAAGGTAAAATAATGATTATTCAATAATCATAGGGAATTGTGACATCAGTGGTGATGTAGTTTTGGTTAGACAGACAATCTCCATTATAAGATGTATTATTGCTTCATTGCTTTTCTGGTGCTATGGATAATGCCCACTGAGCAAATCCCCATCAAAGGATTGATGAAAGGTTAATATCAATGAGTGAAATTAATTATTAAAAAATAAATAAATAATTAAATAAAAAATAATTTTTTAAAATCAATTTATTATTCCCAGAAATGTTTTGATAGAATGTAAAATTAACTGAAATCTCCACGATGTAAACAACGGAGGATAATTAGACATCCTCTTGCTTTTAGGTTTTTTTTTCTTTCCTCAACAACAATATAAAAAAAAAAAAATTAAAAAAAAAAAAAAAAAAAAAATTAAAACATACATTAAGATCAGGACATAATAAAAGCAAAATATTTTGTAAAAAATGATAAAACAAATAGGCCATTATTTTAAATCAACACAAAGAAGAGGTAATTAGCAGATCATGACTAAATTCCCAAATTGGTCACACATATCTCTCATCTGGGATCATAACCCAGGATTGGTCCAGTTACCTATTCACATTTGAAAAGTTAAATAGCTTCAATACTTACTTGTTTAAGTTCATATTCATCTGTGAAAGCTATATGCTTTACACCTGGCAACTGCAGAATATAAAATGAGAAATTAATAGATGCACAACTGACATAATGTCATATGACAAATACACAGTATATCAATACTTTTCAAGCTTTTGAAAATGAACAGGGGATGAAAAAAAAAAAAAAAGAAAGTTTACAGGAAAAATTGAAGAAAATAAAAAAGGTTGAGACAATGAAGAAAAAAAAATCTTTCCACAGCATTTATGGATGGCTGTGATGAGACTTCTTCCAATAGAACAACAAGTTTCTTTTTCCATAAATTAAAGTAAAATTGATGGATTTTTAAAATAAAATATCTAAATTTATAACATGATCAACATCTGTAGGGGTGATTCATCACGGAACAGGACTTTTGCAAACTTTGCAGAGAACAAATGTTTACCATTTATTTTGATCAAGCTGAGATCTTTTTGGTCCCCAAAAGATCTGCACCACCAAGATAAATATGACTACTTTTTATGTCACTAAATTGCAAGTATTGGTTATTTTTTCATATCAGATTTTGCCCATTTTGTTTTGGGCAAAATTTTACAGATTCAAGATTACCTTTAGTAAGCTATCAGTTGATGCAATATGCAGTGGTAGGCTTCCCCCATCAACGTCTAATAAACCAGGAGCAACAAAACTAAATCCCCGGAAAAGTTGGTGGTCTTGTGCACTGACTGGAATGCCTGGTGAATCTATACACAGTTAAAGAGAACAAGTGGTCAAAGTTAAAGAGGAATAAAAAAGAAAAGTGCCGATAATGATAAAAATACATGCAAACTCTTTAATCAACATTAATACAAGAATGAAGCAGAAAATTTTCATAAGCACAGTATCAGTAAAAACTTAGAGAATATTTTCTTAATATGAACTATTGCTTATACTGTACATTGAATTTAGATGAAAGATAAGCTGTCCTAACAATTTTCACTAAAAGCTTTTCAAACACAGGTAATTTTTTCCTTACTCCATTTTAAGCAGTAAAACTGGAACTAATATCCATTGAACTATTTCATATTCAATTCTTAAGATTAGAATTTCAGATTCAACATAATCAATTTTCAAATAAAAATACTTATTGAACCCACAATACCATAGCAAGCACCATATTAAAAAAAAAAACAACAAAACCCCCCAGCTAAATCACCTACAATAATCAAATATGGAAAGATCCAGAGTTGATAAAAAAAATATTTCCATTGCTCTATAACAATGAAAGCTAGCTAGCTTAATTTTGGTACAATGATTTTGTAAGGAAAAAAATTACAGTCCTTAAATATTTATTTTATTTTTTTCACTAGACCTACCGCAAATACTTTCTTCAGACCAATTTTTTTTCAAAACTAGTTGTTACTTATAAAGCATCATTTTCTTTTTCTTTCCTAAATGGTCACTCATTTCAATTATTTGTATGATAAAAGCCTCATAAATTTTAGATGGCATACAGTCAGTGATATTGAGTATAAGAAAGAATTGTGTTAAAAAGTAGAATCTGTTTGTTTTAATAATCCTTAATTAAATGGGCTCTCATAAAGATATACTAGAAAGAGTGCTATGTGGTTGGTTGGGTTTGATGGCATATCAACCTTGTAGGTTATTTATTTACCCCTTTTGCAGAGATGCAGTCAGTGTATTCTACAGCCTTTTTGCTTGCTTATTAGACCAAGTTAAAAATGAAGCAAGAGTAACTTGAAGTCAAACTTTTTTTCAAAGTTTATTTTTTCAATGCAGATATCATTGAAAATTAAGGTACCCCACCAAATTAGGCTTTCCATTCCATTACCACACTTAACATGGACTAAATCTCTTAACTTTACCAAATACATTGTGATAGAAACAAAGATGACTATATGAATATATTTTTATGTTTGTTATTAATAGTAAATTTAATCAAGAAAAAAAAAACAAACAAACAAAAAACAACAAAGTGAAATTTGGATCAATAGAGAAACAAATATAAATACATCATTATGTCTACTAATAAATGAGTCTTAGTTCAATAAATTTAATTGTTTTGAGAATATCAATTCAAAGTTGTAATCAATATTCAATAACAAAAAAGAGTATCACAGGGAACACATTGATCCCAAGAAAGGCTTGACAACAAACCCCATAATGTTTAAATTAGAAAGATTTGTTTTTTCATCATAAGGTTAGAAGGAAGGCAGAAGAGAAGGGTTAATTTGGTTTTTAATAAATATAGATTGATTAAGAAGAAGGAATTAAGAAGGTTAGAGTTATTGGTTCCAATAAACTGATCCAAAGAAAGATGTTTGTAAGGATTGAATCCAAACTTAACTCATAGTTAAATAGATAGGGGTACCTAGGTTTATACTTACTCAAATTCAAACATTTTTACAGCATGCTATCCACCTCTATTTCTTTAATCAAAGCTCAAAAACCAAGGAATTTGGGTCAAGTGACTTAGATCAGCTGAGAAAATATTTTGACTTATGGCAAGGAAATCAGTTATCAACTGAAAATTTGAAAAGGCTAATTCATTAGAGTTGACAGGACAAAGAAATGACTATCAGATAAACCAACAGTTGAGAGGCATATGCCAGTTTTCAGAAAAACTACCAAGTAAGTAGCAGTAGATACCACCAAGCAACAGTCAAAGAGTCAAAGCTGAGAAGTAGCAACAAAAACTGTTTTATACAAAAAGTATAGTTCCAAGTTAGCACAAGACTAGAAGAAAAAATACAAAAAAACAAAGTAGAATGAGTAGTCTTCCAGCTTAAGATAACCAATGCTGAAAAGGTCTAATCAAATCAAGGGCCATCATATGTAACCTAGAGATTAGCCTTGCTAACTTGATTGGAAGTTCAGTCCTTTGGACGAGCCAATACAGCATAGAAAGGTTATCAAGTTGCATTCATCAATGCTGTCATATGTTTACATATTACACTAAAATATACTCGGAGAATATCCACGACAATAAATAAAAACATTTAATTGATATTACTGAACATCAGTTTGCTTCCTTCATTAGGTTTCTGAACTAATGGAACTTGTCAGCTTGATTGTGGTGAATAACTGGCAACAACTCAAGAACATCTTGACTGAGCTTAGAGATCTGTTCAGATCTTGGATAAAATGTTGGGTGGAGAGATCATCATCTCTACTGACTTATCAGCCTGTGATCAGATACCTACACCCCAATAGATGCCTAGTGTGCCACCTACTCAAGTTACAAACTGGTGATGGAGACCAGAACAGTCCCATCAACCTGTTACAAACTGGGACTATGATCAAGATTGTCCCAGTTATGTTACATAAAAATTTGTAGACTTGTTAGAATAGAAGTGGAAAAAGAATTAGAAAGTTCTTCTAGCATCCTAGTCTCCTTTCACACATAAAAATTTTCTTAATAAAAATTTCCTCTTATATAAAGAAATATTTTTCCTTTGATACTGCTATTTCACAGCATTTTTTTTCAATGATCAGATTAATATACTAATCGATAATATGATTGTTGAATTGACTTAATTACTATATACTCCGATGGGTATACATTTCACTATTTTTACAAAATTTCTCCCAATGAAAAAAAAAGGCAAGTTTATTTTTATCATTTCTAGAATCATGAGAAACAATATCCTAACTGAGAATGAATTTTTAGAGAATTAGTCTAGGTTAATGATGTAGTGAACTCCACTTTTTTTTAGAACTTATTTTACTGATGCAGGTACCACTGAGGAACAAGAAAAGTTTTGGTAATTGGGCCAAACTTTGGCTAGTTTAACGAAACTTAACCAGGACTATATACAATCTATCTTTATCAAGAAAATTGAATCAGTCTTGTTGAAGTAATGCTCACTCACCTCATTTCTTTCAGTTGTAGCTTTCCTTTGGTTGTACAGGATATATATATATATATATATATATATATATATATATATATATACACACACACACACACAAAAATAAAAAAAAATTCATGTGCACCCTGAATTTTAAATTATTCTAAAACAAAAAAAATTTGATCCTACATTTTACTAAAGTAAAATAAATAAAAAAAATAAAATGCCAGTACACATTTCTATTTAACAATATTAGAGGCATTGGCATCAAAATGAAACAAAGAAATTGAGTTAGCTGAAAACAGACGCAAAAAGTGTTTCTTAATTTGAGAATATATACTATTTCTACTTGTTTCCACTGTGCATATTTGGGGGTTGCATACAATTAAGAAGCTAGCATGTTAAAAGCTTTTTATATATATTTTCACATATAAACTATTTTGGTAAAAGGATCAGGTAACATTTATTTGATACATTTAATATCGAAGAATTTAGCACAAGGCCATTCAGTGTATTCAATAAGGGATAAAATACCACCAAGCTATTTTCCATAGTTAATAATGGGTACGTAAAAATCAACTGGATCAAGTTAGACTTTTTAATATATTAATATTTCTAAAGTGTTAATACCATAATCCCAGTTTATCATTTCATTCAGTACTTGGAGAATTTATCAAAATTTTCTCCAAGTAAAGAAGGATAATAACCAGATATAAATTTTAATACCAATATCTCACTTTGCAAATAGCTGTATTATAATGATCTGATTTTTTAATGTATATCATCATAATGCAACAAAAATAGTGCTTTTTGGCATTATTTGTGGTATAACAATAGCATTAAAATATTTTTAGAGAATAAAACAAATACTGATCCAATTTGAAACTAAATCCCACCCACCCACCCAAATCAGTACTAAGCTAGGAAACTTAGATGCTGTCAATTGCAACTTATAATTTAAACTGATTAATGAATACTTTCTAATTCATTTTCAAAAATTCTGTAGATAGGATGTGACAATGAGGTTATTGGCTGCCTAGGCCAGCTTTTAAACAAGATAATCTAAAGATAAGGTTTATATAAAAATTAAAATAAAAAGCCAACATTATTTAGTCTTTTCATAACCCTATAAAAAAAAAATCGCCACACATTGATGTACAAATCTCAAAGTCTTTAATGTTAATATCATTTTAGGGACCTCCCAATCTCTGGCAAATCAATGCTAAGCTAGGAGACTTAGATGTTGTCAACTTCATTCTATGAAGATAGATTAGTAACAATGAAATTTGAATTTAGCATTCTTAGAAAGAATGTTCTATTCAAATACTTCAAAGAGCTTATCTCACTAGTTTTAAAAAATTAGCCTATTTGACTTGCAAAGCTAAACGCAACAGTTCTTGAAAGCATAGAATGTTCATAGAAGGAATATGAAAGAAATTACAGAAGAGGAAGATGAAGTTTATGATGAAATGATGACAGAAAGAGAGAAAAAATAAAATTCAACTAACAGACCAAACCTTTAGGAGTCTTAGAAGTGAACTCTGAGTCAAAATAAAATGCTTCATCAGCACGTACAACTGCTGGTTTAAAAGGAGGGTTGACTTCTCGTCGCAGCAGTTTATCCCAGTCTATAGATGCAAAAAATGGGTGTTTCTTGACTCCATCAATGCCCTTTGTTCCATAGCCTGGCAAGAGATCAGATAGGGTGCTAACAATTAAGCATGCAGATTAGTTAACAAAAAAGCCATCAAGCAGGATGATATATGCAGGTAAATTGTTGTGTTTTTTGTTTATATTTCCCAAAATCTATCTTGTGGTAACAACATTAAAAATACTGCCTCATTAAAACATAGGATATTAACAGTCAAGAGTTTTAATTCTTATTTAGTAAAACATAAATAAGAATTTGTATACTATCATAATTTACTAGAGAAAACAAAATTGGGAATTTTAAGTTGACGTTCAAGAAATTTATTTTTTGGGGAAAAAAAACAACTTCAAATGATATTTTTTTCAATTGTTCTGGCAACTCCATTATTTTGTTCAAACTTAAAAGAAGTCACAGTATCAACAGTTCAATTATAAAATATTGGAGTCAGGGTTGTAGAAATAAAACATGGATACTTTTAGCAACTGTTTCAATTTTTAGAGTTAGATTTGCAAACCATTTGGTATATACAGGTAACAACCAATCAGCTTCAAGATAGTTTGGTACCCATGCTTGTTGGAGCAATGTTGGTTGGAGTATCTAGGGTAGGTACTGCATCAGCAATATTAAAAGTCCAAAGGGTTCAATTTACTGTCATAGCATCTCCAGGCAACTGATACTCAACTAAACAAGAAATATCCAGAACATTAATAGAGCTCCAATATAAAACTGACTCCAACAAGAAGGGGTGCTTATATATCTTAAAGTGGATTGGTCACTACCTGTATATGGCATATGGTATGCAAATCTAACATTGAGTATATGCAAAAAAAGTATTTTTGTACTTAGATAAATAGTTGACATCTTTAGAGTTAAATTTCTTTTACATTAACAAATCTTACAACCACACACTGCCCAGCCATCAATTTAACACTTGCAAATATAATCGCATAATACTGTGAAATTTGAACAGAAATCTATTTAAACAAGTTTACTTTTGGAAAGCTATGTGTATTAAGTTACAAAGATTATTTTTTTAAGTATTTACTCAACCCCTCTGCACAAACAGGATACAACTAAGTTAACTTTTAAAAAGAGTTTAACAGGTTTGAATTTAAAGTTTTTCTTCTCTTTGTTGCCATATAAAGGTTAACGAGCCCAGTCTGCTCTATTATTTACTCATAGTTGGGAGGTGAATAGTTGGATGCATACCAGTTGCAAGGGTATTAGCACAATATGAAATGTAAACAATCTTCTCCAGGATTTGAACTTGGGTTGCTCTGTCCATTTCCTAAACCATGAGTGCCTCCAAAAATTCTTTTCAAAGCTGTTAGATTATCTTATATACAAATAGATCTATTGCTGATATTTTAATTCATTACTTGAGGCATCTATTTACAAATCATGAAAACAGGTATATTTACAGAGGCATTAATATTGGAAAAAAAAAAAAAATATCATGCAGTTTGTATACTTTGCATACAATCAACTCCAAACAAAAAGCTATGCAACAATAATCATATTTTAGCTTTGGAATAAAACAATTGCTTCTTTGCAAAGAGCAGTGGAAGCTAAATAAATACTAGACAATTTGGAAGGAAAAACACAAGAAAATAAGCCAAACTTTGTATACAAGACATTACTTTTTCAAGAAATATTACTACTTATTGTAGGTAGTCCAGATTAAAAGGGCAGTAAGAGTAACCTGAAGCCAAGATTTTTTTTCTAATGCAGGTTGTGGCCCATTTACTAAAACTAAAAAAAAGTTTGGTTTCAGGTTACACCTACTTCACTTTTAACCTGGACAAAGGAAACTAAACTATTGATAATTTATTTACACACTGACCAAATCTTTAAAGAAATGTAAATTATTTACTGTTTTAGTGCACTGTTTTCAAAATCTGTGAAGTTATTTAAACAAAAAAATAATTTGAAATTTAGGTTAGCTTATTTGGTTTAATCAACCCTTGATAGTGATTTAATGCCAAATCCTGTTTTTATATGATTTGACAGCAAATAGTTTATAGATAACTCTGCTTTTAAATGATTCATTAGAGCTAATTTGTTTGCACACATTTAAATGATTTCAAGTAATTCTATTCATCAAGTATTCCTATGTAATATAAATAATTTGCACATGACCATGTTTTCAAATAACTAATAATAATAATCCCTAGCTAAAGAGTGAATAGTTCTATATGACCGACAGATGGAACCCTAACAAGTACTAGCACTCCAGATCTGAGTGGTAATAAAAGGATACTTTACATTCCCCAAACTCTAAGACTGGAGCCTCACCATTAGATGCAGTTTAACATCTGACTCAGGACACAAAATGGTTTCAAGTATGATATCAAACACTAATAATCCAATTATTATTCATTTGTTTACACACAGATAAATGGTTTCAAGAATTGCTATTCAACACTAATAAGTAAAGTTGGTGACTGTAGTCGAGGGGAACCTGAAGGCTCCCTTTTCAATCACTACTACACCGAGGTGTAGAGAAGGGGCACTACTCCTTTCCCTGGATTGCTCCACTTTACCCTTGATCCATATCTTTTAAAGATGAGTGTTAAGCAAGGAGGCATCAAGTATCATTTTTTGATTTTTTGGTATGACATGACCTGGGATTGAACTCTGTCTCCCGGGCCTTTGGCGAACATTCTAGGCCAATATAAAGCATTTGTTTAGATGCAGTTAAATGGTTTCAAGTATTGCTATCTCAGTGCAATTGACCCTCAGCCACAAGATAAAATAGGCTTGGATTCTTGTTACCACAAGAACAATTTGAAGAATATGGTCAGCACAATTATATAGGGGTTAGGCTTCTCTGACTGCTGTCTAGCCCAAGTAAGAGCCAAAGTGGAGGGTTGCAGGTTATGTGACCACTTTCATTGCTGGCTCAGATTGCTCAGTCATCAAGATCTTGTCCTGAAGCATAACAGGTTGCCACTCCTGGCCAATAGATGGTCTTGTAAGGGAAAGAGAGGAACTCGCCTGCAATGGTGCAGTTGGTATATTCTTCAACCACATTAGGGCAAAAATAATTTAAAACATAGATTTGGTTTAAATAATCAGAATGAGTATTTTGATACACAAGTTAGGAAAGAAAACTTAATACTTCAAAAATTTGTTTTAAGTGAAATTCCAGAAATAGTGTCCAAGTAATTATAAAATTTTTCTACTGACTCCAATCAGTGGGATTGATTGACTTTTAGTTAGTAACACTAGGCAAATTTTTAACACAAACAAATTACTTACCTTTAAGTTAAATAATTAAAATAAGAAAATATCAAATGGCTTACGTAACATGCTTTATTATTTGTATCATAATAAATGCAAACTGATTATTCAAGGAAATAATAATAAAAAAAAAACAAAAACACACTATGAAGCATATATTTTGAGACTTGCACAATTGAATTCATAAACATTTCTGATCCTTGAAAACACATGATTATGAATTTAAATTACATGTAAAACAACTTAAAGGATAACAAACAATTTGGAATCTATATTTAGTATTTGACAGAAACTAGTATTGCAAACAATATCATTAGAAGGTAAAATTTCTAACACACACACAAACTGTAACAATGCATGCAAAAAATTTAAAAACTTCAAGAAAATTAGAGATTACTAAAACAGCATTGATTCTATTAAATTCTTTTAAAGATGGGAAATGAAAATAAATGGAAACAATTCAAAAGAAAAAAATTAAATTCAGAGTCAAACTTTACATAAATATGAACTTATTAATGTTATAATGGAAAAAGAGAGAAATCCAAAAACAGAATCATTAGAATTACTGTCAAACAAAAGAATTTTAAGAACTTTATAAGCTAAATTTAAAAAAATATTTTTTTAATGATTTATAACTCACTTCAATGGACTACGAAATCTGAGCTTAGATATAAACTGATACCAGTGCTAAATTTCAGCAATCAGAACTCACTAAGTTTAGACTGGCACAAACTCATGTAATAAGGCACTTGGTGAGGGCTGAACTCATTAATAGTTAATTGGTCTGTAAGATGAGCTAGCTAACTCTATAATTATATCTTTGTAGAGGAAAATATGAACATGCACACACACGCGCGCATCAGCCAGAACAGGAGATACACACAAGTGTATGCAAGACAAGAATTTATGTGATCATGTGATCAGTATTAATGAAATTTGGTTTGACCTAGATTTTTCTGGAGGGAAATCAACACCAAAGAAAAAACCTCCAAGAAAAATTTATATCATTAATAAGAAAGATTAAAGAAAAATCTGATACAAACATTATTGTGTAACATTCTACAGAACTGGAAATATTTGGGAAAAGCAAAAAATGTAAAGAGTTGTTAATGTAAACAAAAGAAAAAGAATAAAATGCTATAATTTGCATTGAAACAACAAAAAAAAAAGTGATTTTAAAAATCAACTCTTTGATTTTGATTTTAAAAAATCTTTGGAACTTAATGAAAAGGACAAAGTTTGTTTTTTTTTGTTGGGGAAGGTGGGGGGAGTCTTTATAAGTTTCTAGTTCATATTTGTCAACATTTCTTTCCTGTGTGTACTTTCCTTGATTAAATTTGGTTTACTTATGCAAGATAGATTTTTATACATTTAAAAGGATAATTCCTTGGAGATATATGTTTGAGGCAATGTTTTGTTTTGAAAAAGGATAACTTTTTCATTGCCTCAATCTTTATGAAAAAAAAAAAAAAAAATGAAAACTTTTCAGGCAAAAACACTCCAGTTTTAAAATTTACCATAAAAATCAACTAATTACTTAATTTTAATATTTTAATACTTATTTAAGAAAAGCAGAAGCTTTTGTTAAATGAAATTTTCAGTCCACAGTTTATCAACATTTTTTCTTGTGCACCTCTCTTAATTTGATGATTTGGTTTACTTATACATAATTCAAAAAACTGATTTTTATACATTTAAAAGATAATTCTTGGGAGATTTAAATTCTTTTTACCTTTATGATTAAAAAAAATAAAATAAAAAAAGGGTTGTGGCCTTAATTGAGAAATTAAAAAAGATAATAAAAATAAAGATAAAATATTGTTCTTATTGACAACTTTCAAGATTACAGTTGATAAAAAAGAAAATATTCACAACTTTTCAAAAATTATTCTTTTCAATGGTATAAAAAATTCAATTGAATTGATGAAAAAATTGTTGTTTGCTATGATGATAGACCTACAAGTATTTCAGAGTAGAAAATAAAAATGAAACATCAAAATAAATAGTTAAAACAAAACAGAATTTCAAATTGGAAGATTATCCAAAGACTCAAAAACAGTGAATCATAATATGGATTATTATCCTTGCAAACTTCTGATGGAAACACGAAGTTGTAAGTACTAATTACAGTTTAATTTTTCTTTTCCTTTTCTTTGAAATTTCCTAAAAGTCCTAAAATATGATGCCTAATAGATGCTTTGAAAATGAAAATAAAAAGGAGTAACTTTAAAAACAGCCTAATTTTAGGTTATAATTGATAAATGTATTGTTTTTAATTTAAAAAAATTAGGCTTTATTCTTTTTAGTAAAAAAAAAAAAATTTCAAAACAGATTTTTAAAAGTTTTTAATTTATATTTTAATATAGAGTGCCAATGTTTAGTGTCATATCTAAATTAAATTATACAAGCAAAAAGGAAACAATTTCATAAATAAATTAAGAATTCCATAAAAGACAAAGATGAACATACAAGTTATCTTGGTCATAATGAGGGAAAAAAAAAAAAAAAAAAAAGGGTACAAGCTTGTTTATCCAATTATCAACAGCATGTATAAAATCAATATAATAAGCAGTTTTTAATCTTTTTAGTATATATATAATTTCTTTAAGAAAAAAACAAAACCGGTCATATTAGGATTATAAATCTATTTCCATCCTCTTATGTGTTTTTGATATAAATCAAAAACATGAAAAAAAATTAACAGGACTTCTTCAGATCTTATGGATAAAATAATTTAGAATAGACACAGGAAAGAAGGGTAGGAGGGGATAGAAGAGGGGTGAAGAGTTTTCTCCTCATTTAGCCCACTTCCATTTTTTTCATTTTATTGGAATTATAGTAAACGAATTTTTTTATTTTTTAAAATTCTATTAAATTTTTGACTTAAAACTCCAGATTTAATACTAATTTAGATAAAATAACTTTAATAACTTTACGTAAGGATACAGTAATACTTATATTAAATTAAATTCAAGATTTAAAATTAAAATTAAATTTTTTTAAATTTCAATTTTATTTTTGAGCCTATTAATTGTTACCCTTTTATTGAAGAGTATATATCAAAAACACATAACAGGATGGAAATAAATCTATAATCCTAATGTGACCGGTTTTGTTTTTTTCTTAAAGAAATTATTGCTCTGTAATGTCAGTTACATTGAGCTCTTTACCAGGAAAATTTAAATGTTCATTGTTGAATGTTTTTTTTTGTCCTGGTGGAATTACTCCCAACTACGGTTTAACTGGACCAAATAATATATATATAAATTTAGGATTGTGTAAACATATAGTCAATGGTACTGAGATTATTGAACTTGGTCATTGAGTGCCACTGACTATGCCATCCTAACTTAGACATAAATTCTATATCGCTGATATTGAACAATCTTTATGTATAAATATAGCAAACTATAATACATATAAAAAAATGCAAAGTTGTTTGAATTCTGAGAAAAAAATTTTTCTGAAGAAAATTGGTACATTAAAGAATTATTATTTTTCATACCTAAACGGTTCTGGGGAATCCTCTTGAAGAGTGCACGTAACAGACTCTGAGCCTCTGCAGAGAGGAACTGAGGCATACCTAATTTAGCCCTGAAAATAAAGTAATATATTGAAACAATGTCATTCGTTTTCACATATAGTTGTCATGGTAGTGGTGGTGCTTAAGAGCAGAAAAGAAAACTGTAAAAAAAAGATTTACAAATGGACTTAACAGGGAAAATAAAAGTTTGGAGGGACATAAATTGAATAAGTTTGACAAAACCTGCAAAAACATCATTCAATGAAACTTATAATAATAATCTGCAAGCTATGCTTGCTAACAATTATTCAATGAAAAATGGCCATCAATAGTTGGAAAGTATGTCATGAATGTCCAACATGTGTCCCTTCTTATGGCTGAATATAAAAATCACATCTTTCTACTGTTACTGTGTGAACATGCAAAGTAGTTATGGTAGAGTTGTTAGTCAAGATACTCAACATCTATCATAGCAGGGTCAAAATATCTGGAATATATATGATGATTATATATATATATAAATATATACATGATGACTGCCACATCTTGACAAATGATGGCCATCTTTACACCAAAATTACAACTCAAACATCTTGATTAATAACTAATTCAACTTGTGAAAAAAAAAATACAAGATGTATAAAAAGATAAGGTAGTAAGACATCAGTGTGTCTTTGGATTATAATGACATACACACATGTACAATACTGTAGAATTGAAAGAAATGGATTCAGGTATTCACTTTCTCAACTGTCACAATAGGTGATTGCAGAAACCAGGTCTTTTTTCTTCACTCTCCATGTCAATTTGTTTGTTCGCTCTGTCCATCTGTCCAACTAGCAGTCTGCAAAACCACAACACTCTCTGCTATTGACATTCCTCTTTTTATGCAAGTTCTGGTTGGCCAAAATTAGCATACATAATAAATCTTGTCTCATTAGAGATGAGACAGGTGTTTTATGAATTGCACTTCAAAGAATGGACATGTCTCTTATTGCTGGCATCCTGCACGCAAGTCACGTTCGTGCTAGCTTCAAACTCTTAGGTAAGTCATTTCAATCACTACAGCTACACATGCCACTCTCAGGGTTTACATAGCTACAGCAGCCCAGGGATATAAGCACAGCAAGATAACTGGTGAATATGTAAACTGCAGATTTTTATTTCAGAGTACCTTATTTTTCCTGCCAAAGGATACCTATAAGTCAGCAGAGGTTGGATGCTGGAGCTGCCTCCAGTTTTAATTTTGGATGTAACTTCTAAAAAGGTGGCTGTTGCCACAGCTTTTTCATTAGACTATAGCCCCTTCTACTCAATGAAGTTTTCATTTATATTACACACATACACAAAAAAAAAAACAGTTAACATAAAAATGACATTCATTCAATTACTAAAACAATTCAAGATTTCACTATGTAAATTAAAATGTAGTGAACTTGTATTAGAATTATTTATTTGATTCATTCTTCCCCTTTTTAGGTATACAATTCTCCCATATAGTCAAGGATCTTTCAATGACTCATACTCAAAATAGAACTCTGTAATTCAAAATCCATTCATAATAAATTGTTCAAATACAATTTTTGGTATGTCACTTTCTAAATCTATTTTAGGATTATTCTATTCAAAAGTCTTCATTACATTAAAATGTTTACAGACAAATTCTTTTAGTCTACCCCCCTCCATATAATAAGTCATAGGTTTATCTATAATTAGATTTTTAAAATTAAGATCCTACAAGTCACTTACATATATTTCTATAACAACTTACTTAAGAATCTGTGTCATGGTCTCTTTTCTGTTTTGGCCCTGGAATGGCAGAGCACCAGTTAACATCTCAAACTGAAATTTAAAAAAATGAAATCTGTAAAATGATTGGACAATATATACCAGAGGCTTAGGACATAATTAGAAAGAGTCATTAAAATATTTTATTTTGAAACTCATTCAACATTTTTAAATTTTATTTTAGAGTTTTTGATTTATTCTTTAGATATCAAATTATTTTGAATAAATTATTTTTCTAAAAAGATTGTCTTGCATATTATCTTGGCCACAGTTTATTCAGGTGTAGGCAAATATTTCCTCTTTTCAACTTATATATCGTATATCTTAAGTATTTACAATATTTAGGTAAAATTTGAAGTTAGAAGCTATAATAGGAAGAAGAAGAAAAAAACCTTTGAAAATCCCATGTGTCCAATACTATTGTATGTCATTGTATGTGAATATACAGAGACAAAACAACTAGAATTGTGACCGAATGTGTTAATAATGTGCCATTAATTCAATTACACTTATTCATCTTCTATTTTATAAGATATAAATTGTAGATTGAATAATGAATTTAATTTATATTCAACATTTTTCTTCTTTAGTCTAATATTTTCAAAATTTTGATCAGATTCCCTTTTCTTATTTGTTATGCTCTGCTTACAAATTGGTCTGTACACTATGTAATATTGTTTTACATGTCGACAAAGAACACAGCATATATTAAGTGCTGCTCTGGCTGGTTGTTTTGTTTTATGCCGTATCGTATCAACCCTTTTCAGGTCATTTAATGGCAAATTAAATTTCAAACAATTCAGTTTAGCATAAGTACACAGTTTAAATGTCAAAACAGTCCTATTTCAGGCAATTCAGTTTAGCATAAGTAACGAATTTGGTTCTATTTAACCCATAGATAGGATTCTATCAGGTGTTACCACTCTAAGACAGAGTGGACCTGGGAGCAATGGCAATAAAAGAGTACTCCGCATTCATCAAAGCTCCAGTATTACTGAAGCCTCACCATCAGATTGTTTAGTGTCATATCCAGGACACTCATTTGGGTTTTTTTTTTTTTACCCCTCTGCAGAGGTGCAGTCAGTGTATTCAGCAAACCCCATCCAACTGGGCCAACTCTGCTCCGATAGAGAAGTAAAATTCCAAAGTGAACCAAAATCATCTGAAGTGAGTAATTTCTAAAAGATTTCTCTTCTATTAGGTTAATAACTTAAGTAAAAAATAAAAAGTAAAAAAAAGAATTATTGTTCCTCGATTTTTCAAATAATTTTAAGATGAAATTTCATCAATAGAAACTAATTTAACATCGAGTTTAATCCTTTGGTGACCTTTTAACAATGTGTAGATAAATGTAGCAATAATAAAAGATTAGTTCCAAGTTCAAACATTATCAAGGGTTATGTATACAACAGAGACAGAGAACGGGGGAAGAGAGGGGATCATTTAATGAACTTGGAAAAAATAAAATTTGTAGCTCTTTGTGAATTTTAATGCAAAGTTTATCAAAACAGTTTAATTGGATTGTCATTTTGTTGATAAAAATGAATATTCAATAGGCCACATAATAAAATATGTAACTGTGTACATGACTTGTAAAGGAAAGACCCCCTGCCAAACCCTAATGTCATGAACCTTACCATTAGGACACCATATGACCACCAATCTGCAGCAGTTCCATGTCCTTTTCTATTTACAACTTCAGGTGCCATATATTCTATTGTGCCACAAAAAGAAAATGTTTTCTTTTCATCAAATAAAGATTCTTTACTCAAGCCAAAATCTGTCAGTTTGATGTGTCCGTCAACATCAAGTAAAATGCTGTAAAAAGAGAAAAGTTTAAAATTTACCTTGTAATAAGACAAGTCATAAATGCAAAGAGAGAAAAAACAAAAACTAACTGGCTGTTCATAGATTCTCAGCATAAGGCACTGGCATCTCGTTAAATGACAAAGCCTCTGAAATTAGTAGACAAGTTCACTTACCTTGGTAGGCATCTACTGAAAGGAATGTCAACATATGTGTAGTAAAAATTGGACTGTTATCAACTATATGGAAATCAAAGATCTTTGATAATATAAAATGGGGATTATTCTGAACAGTCGTCAATTCAGCACTACTGTATGGCTGCACCTCATGGACTTCAACGAAATACTTGGAGGAAAAGTTAAATGGAAACTGTACAAGAGTGATGTGTGCTGTTTTGAACAAATCTTTGAAGCAGTACCCTACAAAATAGCAGTAATAGAATTAAGAATGAATTTGTAAGCAATATTTTTCTCTGGATTCTAACACATGAACACACCAGTGTGAGCTAATAAGCAAAAACTTACATTCCTCAACTCTGTGGACACTGGGTGCTATCTAGATGACTTACCAAGAGCAAAGAGATGGATTTTAAACAGCTGAAATCTTGTTGGGATTTAATGCTTCTTTAGAATTCTATCATAGTTTCCTTGTTTTAGAGGCAGTTGCCTATCAATTTTCTGAGCAATCCACTTTGCTTTGATTGGAAGTAAAAAGTGAGCTGCTAGTGAACAAGCTGTCATTTGTATGGCACTGTGCTGGGCATTAGTGAGATTTAAAAATATGCTAAATAAGTTTTATCTACCTGACACTGATATATAATCTCAATAGTAGGGCAGACTGGATTCTTCAGCCTTGGTGAGGCAACTAGTCTAGCAGGAGGAAAACTCTGAATTCAAACCTGTTAAACTCTGCTTAAAAATTGACCTTATGTCATATCCTGCCCAAGCGGTGGGTTGGTAAATATGGATATATAATCTCAACTTCTAATTTTTTTACCATTTCTTATTGCTTGGATTGATTGATTTTAATGGCATGTTAACCAATCTAGGGTTATTTTATACCCAAAGTTCATGGTATTGCATCAATTGTATGTTCAACATTTACATTTTCTGTTCGTTAAAGTTTTGGTTGTACACATATGAATAATTTTTAAGCAGATCTATTTGATTCCTGGATGGGACCCAAATAGGTACTACCACTCTGGGTCAGAGTGAGCCTGGGAATATCTACAATAAGGTAGATGTCATTGATGTCATACCCCTCAGATGTCTAGAACTGGACCTTAACTATCATAAATACAGTTTAGTATAATACTCAAGACACCCTTACTTTGGCAGGAGTAGGAGGGGGGGTTCCTGCTCCTCTGTAGGGGATAGTGTATTCTAAGCATCACTGACAGAAGTATATTATTACAAATTAAAACTAAAAATATGATTGTATAATACTTACTTTTCTGGTTTTAAATCTCTGTACACTATTCCAAGCCCATGCAAATGATCAAGGGCTAAGGCTAATTCAGCTAAGTAAAATTTTACATCCTCTTCCGTAAACATTACCTGCAACAATAAACATATGACATTCGTATTGAATTGGTATTAACATCAGTTCAGACTTTTTTGTTCTATTTTGGGGAAAATTAACAAAAGAATGAGAAGAGTAAAACTGATATCAAACTGAAAATAGGTAATTGTAGGTATGAACAAAAAAAAAGAAAAAGAAAAAAAAAGAAAGAACTCATACACTTACCTAGATTTTCTCAAAGATTGAGAAAATAATTATTTAAAAAAGTAATAAACTATATTAATTACTCAAGTTATGCATGTTGTTTTGTTTTTCATTTCCTCCTCCATTTTCATTGAAAAGTTGAGGAAAATAATTATAAACATTTTCAGGGTCACATATCTCTCTTGCAATAACAAACCAATTAAATGAGCATATCATTGTTGCAGGTATTATATGATTTATAGTCTACCATAAAAAAAAGTGAGTACTTTTACAAGATTTTCAATATTACAGAAAATAAAATTTAAGTTACAGAAGTTTAAAATAAAATCAAAAGACTATTTTAATCCTGTTTCATAAAATTATTGCATAGCCAGCTCTCTTTAAAGGCACTTTTTGTAGAGTAGAGAAGTTCATAGTTTTAATAGTGTGTGTGTGTGTGTGTGTGTGTGTGTGTGTGATATGTTTTTGGCAATTTGTTGTCCAGAATTAATAAAGAAAAGTTGTTTTTTTAATGCTTAATGCTGTTATGAACAGAGCCAATTTAGAATTTAAAAACATGTCTATGTAATCTCTGAAGATCAGGAGGACATACATGTGAAACTTAGTCATAAGCAGTTGATAATATTATAGACAAAGTTTTTGCATTTTTTTATGCATATTATATACTCTTAAAATCTTATCCAGTAGAGGAAATAAATCAAGACAAATTAAATACTTACTTCTTTGGATAATCTAGTAAAAAGGTCACCGCCTCTCAAGAACTCTAATATAAGGTATAATTTACCTTCAGTTTGAAAGGCTGAAAAGGTAAATGAAAATGTGAAAATACTTGAAACAAACATTCAGATTCAATAAATCAAACAGATTGTACTTTAATTCTATTTATAGTATCATTGTCAAAAAGAAGATAATTAAGGGCATAAAATTATCCCAGTTTCATGCAAAAAAAAATAAAAAAAAAATAAAAAAAAAAAACTATTCTTGATTTACTTAGGGAGGGATATGTATATATAACTTGCAATAATAGATAAAGGATAATTCCCAGCACAAAAGAAAAAAAAAAAAAAAAAAAAAAAAGAGACGTCATTTAAACCCATAAGATTTAAATTAAAAAATCTAATCCTCTATCAATTTACAATAAAACTGATGACAGAAAATGTTCTTATTTTGAAGTGTCTTTCAAAATTTCAAGTTTGCCTTATTTCTAGAAAAAGAGATTCATAGAGTGTTGTGTATATCATTAGAGATTTAAAGAAAAATATGAATTGAAAAGAAGACCAAAAAGGGATTTTTATTGGCATGTTTAAAGAGAGTTTGAATGAAAATGGGGTTTTACCATAGTGCAGTTTGACAATAAAAGGGTGGTTTACATCAGCAAGGATGTCTCTTTCCATTTTTGTTCTTTGTCGATCACGGACTGAAAATATAAGGAAAATAATTATGACAAACTTTTAACCAACATAAACATAAAAATAAGTGTCGTATGAAACAAACAAAATTTATCAAGTTTTTATAACAAACTACAAAGATTGCAAATTTCCCATATTTTTTGGCCAATGAATAGACCATAAATGCAGTATGAAATATTTTAAAGAAAAAAACTTCAACCTTTTGAGCGCAGTGTACCAGTGGTACTCTTATTTCTCCCTTACACTGTAGCACTGGTTTATCCATGCAGAGATCATGCTCAAATAGCAAAAAATAAATTCAGGATATCAGGGCTGAAAAGGCAAAATTTTCTTTTCTAGAGTCTCACCGAGAAAGATTCATAAAAGGGACATTTTGACGGTCTGAATAAAGTCTATATCCTATAAAAAGAAGGAGAAAAATATAATAAAACAATGTTTTCCTCCTCCCACTAACAATTTTTGTCCTTTTCAGTGGAATTCTTCAGATTTTGATGTGAAAAACTTCATCTTATGAGCTTCTATCTTGTTTTTAAATAGTTATCAGATACAAAGAAATCATGATGAACAGCTGGTAAGATTTCCAGACGACAACACACTGAATGTTTAAAAACTTCATAAACCTTTTACAATTTATAGTTTTTAAATTGCAGCTAGTTATACTCCATAAAATACAAATACATTTTGAGATTAGAATATTAAACCATTTTTGGATTTATTTTACTATCATATCTGTTCCATCCTAATACAATTATGCTTTTTAAGTAGATCTCAATATTTTAAGACATTTCTCCAACATGAAGCATGCAAATGAGTTGTTTTGGAGATATTAATTTTTCTTGTTAATTTTCTTCAAATCTATGGCCAAGTTCTTCCAAGTGGTGTCTTCCAGTAGAAATGTGTGGGTATGTACTGCTGACCAAGAGGACTAGCTGTGGTTACATATCCAAGAAATCCAGATTACCACCAGGGAACCCTCTATTGACAATTAGAGCTAAAGAGTCATTTCCAACTGTGTTGAAGGTCAGATTTGTTCAAAATATCAAAAATCATAGGAAAAACAAATCTTGTCTGGCTAAAGATTTACCCAATTTTTTATCATTAATAATAAAACATTTCAAATAAATACTCTACTTATTCTACAAGTGTTCTCTGTAATTTCTATCTCAAATTTGTACTAATATTGTAAATGTTTGTATAAATATTTAAATGAATAAATTTGTTTTGATTTGATCTAAGTAAAATTTGTTTAAATTTTACTTGGATCTGTCCAATAATGCCTGAAAGCTTCTCATGGTCAAACTAGAATTTATGAAATTCTGTATTTAAGATTTCCGCCAAAACTAAGTACGAGGATCATTAAATAAGTTTCCAGACTTTTTTCGTATGGGCACTTTTATTGATAGTAAACACATGAAACTCTAGTCCCCTTCAAAGTAATCTCCTCCGGCTGCAATGCACTTGTACCATTCCAACAATTTCTGGAAGGCCCCATGGAAGTCCTCTTGTTTGAGCATGTCAATGACCTTCATCACAGCCTCTTTCATGAGAATTAATTTTTATTTATTGCAGACTTTTTTCCTCATGTTGCTAGTTTTTTGTGTTGCTTCTTCTTTCACTACGTTTCGGCAAAATTTCACCTCTGGCCTTCTTCAGGTGATTTACTGCGACCTCGGATAGGAATGCTGAGTCTTGTAACCGTATCCCCAGTAATTACTGCCTTCCATAGTTGTTGTCTATCGCACCACGTTTTTGACCAAGTAAACCTCTGGCCGGCTTGGGTAGGATTTGAAACTGCTATCTTCTGACAATGCTCACCTGGAACCGCAGAGACTCAACGCCTCTATCCGCTGCGCCACGGGCCCCGAAGGGCGATCAAGGATGGATTTTTTGGTCTTATAAATCCTTATCTGTTCTTCCAGAGTCGGGTCCGTACCGAATTTTTGTACTTGTCTTTAATTGGAATTATTTTGAGATGAGGTTTCTTAATTTGAGAATTAATTAAAAAAAAAAAAAAAAAAAAAAAAAATTAATTCTCAAATTAAGAAACCTCATCTCAAAATGATTCCAATTAAAGACAAGCCTCTTTCATCTCCTCAATTGTCTCATAACAACAGCCTGTAAGTTTTTCCTTGAGCTTAGGGAATAACAAAAAGTCACAGGAAGCAAGGTCTCGACTATAGGGAGGGTGAGCAACTGTCTTGATGCCCATCTTGCTCAAATAGTCTGTGACAAAGATGGAGTTGTGGATTGGTACATTGCCCTGGTGGAAATGCCACTGACCCGATTTGAAGAGTGCTGGCTTCTTCCCAAGGAATCTCTTCTTGAACTCCCTTAAAACCTCAACATAGTAAACCTAACCCTTTGGCCAATCAACTCTGGTCTATTGACTTCCTTACTCCTCCCACACCTCTCATCCCTCACAGACTCCGTGCCTTCCTTGAATCTCTTATGCCACTCAAAAACTGATGCTTGATTCATGCAAGATGATCAAAAAGCAGTCTGAAGCATTTCATACATTTCTGTGGCATTTTTTCCAAGTTTAAAACACAATTTTATTGCATATCGTTCTTCTAAAGTGTCCTCATGTCCAGATTGCATTTTTGAAATTCACCAGCTGTGACAATCAGGCTTTAGTAGGGTGTATTCCAATTGCTGCTGTAGCGGTTCATTTGAACCTGAAATCATAAAAATTGGTCAGTCATCTAAGATGTATAGCAATAACATACTGAATTTTCAAGAGTCTACGACAATTTTAAATGCCTGTACAAAAAAGTCTGGAAACTTATTGAATGCACCACATATTACTTTGTTTAAGCAATGGTTTGAAATATCAACAAAATATCCCTAAGTGAAAAGTACAAGTTTGGTTTCTTTGTTTAATGGCATATCAACCTTTGCAGGTTATTTAATGCCAAAGCCATTCTCCAAGAAGAACAGAATAGCTGGGAGGATAAGGGGGTTCGTACCTTTCCCAAGGGTATTTGCCCGAAAGTGAACATAATAGTGCGACTGGAGTATGAACTTGTGTACTATGATTCCGCAGTCCATCGCTTTAACCATTACACCACGAGGACACCCCCGTGAGAAGTACAGAATTCATTTCCATTTGAATTTATTTCTCTAGCTTTGCAATACTTCAAAATGGTAATTTTAAGATCTCTATTTACATAGGAACCGTATTAGGTTTGTTAGTTGGTTTGATGGCATATCAACCTTTGTAGGTTATTTAATACCAAATCCATTTTTATGCAATATTCAGTTCTATTTCAAACAATTCAGTTTAACATGAGTGCACAGTTTTAATTCAAGCGATTCCATTTAGTCAAACATTTCTATTTCAAACAATTCAGTTCAGCTTAAGTATGCAGCTTAGTTCTATCTAAATCCATTTTATACAAATAATCAGTCCTATTTCAAACAATTCAGTTTTATAAGTACACAGTTTAATTGTCAAAAACAGTTCTATTTCAAGCTACTCAGTTTATTCAGACAGTTCTAATTCAGCCAATTCAGTTTGGTATAAGTATAGATTTTGTTTACATACAGTAAAATGTCAAAAACAGTTCCATTTCAAACAATTCAGTTTAGCATAAGTACGCAGTTTAGTTCTATTTAACTTATAGATAAGGCGTTATTAGGTGCTACCATTCCAGACCAGAGTGGACCTGGGAGCAAGAGCAATGAAGGGGTGCTCTGCATTCCCCAAAGCCCCAGCATCACTGGAACCTCACCATCAGATTATTTTGTGTCGTATCCAAGACACTCATTGGGGGGCCTTACCCCTCTGCAGAGGTGCAGTCTGTGTATTCTACAGCCCCAGCTGACTGGACAAGGAACCATATTAGTAAGAATAAATATTTTTTTTTATGTCTATTAGTGAATGAAGGCTGCCTTTCCCCCTTTTTTTTTGTTTTAAGAAATCAGTTGAACTTGTTTTTAAAAAAATTGGCAGATAAAAACTGAAATGAAAAGATATATTTAAGTAAAAACTATTTAAGCCACAAACACAAAGTTTAAGTCTCATTGAATACCCCATTAACTAGACCTTGTGCCAGACATTGATGAAAACATCAAGTTGGAAATTATATATATATATATATATATATATATATATATATATACACACACACACACACACACATACATACATACACACTGATTACTATTAGGAAAAAGTTACCAGTAAATTTCGAACAACACTACCACACACACACGAAAAAAATCATCAAAACACACACTCACAAAGGAAAAATAAAGGTTAGTGAAATCCAAAACCACACAAACAATGACAAAAACATCAAATATCAAAGAAGGGTAAAGCAGAATAAGGTAAACACACTATGAAAAAGAAAGGAAGACCTCTATATAAACCCATAACCAACTGAAAATCATTCAAACTGCAAACACGAGTGAGTTCAAGTCTCATTGAATACCCCATTAACAAGGCCTTGTGCCATATAAGTTCTCTGACGAAAGCAACAAGCTGGAAACATACATGTATGTAAGAACAAAATAAATAAATTCAAAAAATACAAATCTCTTTGTGAACCTATATATATATATATATATATAAAAAACTCACATCTTTGATAACCAGCTCACCTAATGATTAAGATGCAAAAATTAAATCTATAATAGAAATGTTTTTTGCTAAACCAACAATTCTTCACAAAACCTACTTCTAGTACTTTTATAAAAGGAAAGAGCAGTATTATGAAGTGAAACAGCCATGATTAGCAAAATGCTGTTGTTGTGGAAGAAAACAGAGTATACATGTTAAACACATGTAAACATTGATATATATGACAAAAAAGTAAATGTTTTAAAATTCAGGTTGATTTTGATATTTGTTTCAAAAATACCTTTTACTGACAAGCTCATCATAGTCTTAAAAATTATCTGATGACAACGTTTTTGGAGAAATTGATCATTGTACATCTGTTAATTTAGTTGTGCTGTAATTTCTTACATTCAAAATAACTCCATTCTTAATTTCACACAAGAACTCACTATTAACAATATAATTCCAGTTCTTGGTGTCCTAATAGACGCAAGCAATATTAACAAATTTACCACCTCTACATATAAAAAAAACTTACCAACATTAATCCCTGTACCCTCAATTTCCATAGTGAATGTCCCTTTCGTTCTAAAAGAACACTTATAAAAACACTTATTTCCAAAGCTAAACTAATCTTTGTCTCAAACTATCTTCCTTAATGAACTTAAAAATATAAAACAAAAGCTTAATAATGTATTTCCTAACTACATCATTGATAAGAAAATTAAACATTCATTAATAAAACTGAACAACGTAACAGACAATAAACTAAACCATAAACAACCAATAAAAATTTACTACCACAACCAATTTCATAATAATTATAGATAGCTGAACATATATTCAAAAACCTTATCCAAAAGAGTGTTCTCCCAACTGATCCTAACAAAAAAAAAAAAAAAAAAAGAAAGAAAAAAAAAGAAAGACTTATCATTTATTACAACAAATTTAAAACCAACCAAATTATTTATTTCCAATAACTCTTACCCCTCCACTGAACTTCTTGATGTGTCTCCAATGAAAATAATACATATGTTGGTCTTACCCCAATGACTCAAAACATCTTGCAATGTATCTTAATGGCTCCAATTCCTTAGTCACACATCTTAAAAGCCACTTCCTCCCCGAATCCAAATTTCGAAAAATTTTAGTTGAAAATATTACTATGATAGCACATGAAATTAACAACAACAAATTCTAAAAGCCTGACATATAAAAACAAAAAAATGCTTATAATAGAATTAATTTTGAAAATAGTGAATGTTTTGAAATCCCTTTAGTTTTTTTTTTTGTACGAGTTATTAATGAAATTAAAATTATAGAAACTTTTTAAAAATATTGTATATCTCTTAATAAAATATTCTATTTCCATTGATAGCATTTTGTTTTTTTAAATTTGATGTCATTAGAATCTCAGTTTAATCCAACTATACATTTGTTTTTTGCAATTTAAAAAGAAATATAAAAAAATAAAATTAAAAAACAAAAAAAAACAAACATTCTTTACATTTGCAAACCCCTGATGAAAGGTCTGAAAGTGCGAGACAATTTGGGTAAATTCTTTTATAAATTCCAACCAAAAACCAAAGCAATTGTCAGGAAACTTGAAAGGACCCTAATAAAATTATATAGACAAAATGTGTCTTTATTATTTCATCAAAACTACTTGAAAGTCTGCTGCTCAACTACACACACAATATACACACACACACACACACATATATATATATATATATATATATATACATACACACACATTTATTACACATCAGAATCTCAGTAATATATTGAATGAAATATTAAATTGCTTTTGAGAACATTTTTTAAGAAAATAAATAAATAAAATCACACACACTAAAAAGGTCATAAAATTGCCTTTCTTGAGAGAGAGAGAGAGTTCACATCTTTATGTCTAATTTTAAAATCTTGCATGGAGATATTCAATAGAAAATAACTACCTTTTAATGTAGCTTTCTTCAAGACTTTCATAGCATATAATGCTCCTTCATCAGCTCCACTGATTTTTCTAACTAAAAACACCTGTGTGAATAAAATAAGAGAAGAATTAGTTAACAAGAACAAAGTCAAAATTTACACATTCATTAAAATCTTAACATCTTAGATATAAAACATTCTTATTCATTTCAACAATCTTTGACCAGTGGCATGCTATAACAACAAAAACTGAACTTGATGAGAATATAATTTATCAAAACTTGTTTGAACAATTAATCTCTTACTTGTTTAGATTTTTTACACAAAATTTCAACTGGTACACTCTCCAGCCCTTTTCAGGTGTAATATATACTCCCATAAGGTCAAAGAATATAACAATAGAAATGTTGTATGAACAATAAAAAGTTTAACAGACCAAGTTTTTGTTAATCCCTTTTCACAGGCAGATAATTATTTAATCCTTGTAGAATGGGTGAATTATTTTCAGAAAATTTGCAAAATAAAGGGTATGTTCAAACAAGTCAATTAATCACAAACGAAACCTGATAATTTGATCAGCAATTGTGCGTCACTGTACAATAGCATGAAAGTAATAATGCACTCACTTTTAATTGATATTTTACAAATTGACCATTATACAATCCTACACCTCATTGGGGTCTCTTAGCAATGTTTCTATACATTATAGAACTTACTCTCTACCAACAGCAGGTTCATA
Source organism: Sepioteuthis lessoniana (assembly GCA_963585895.1). Lineage (NCBI taxonomy): Eukaryota > Metazoa > Mollusca > Cephalopoda > Myopsida > Loliginidae > Sepioteuthis > Sepioteuthis lessoniana. Next base: position 95,552,033 of record OY757924.1, read on the forward strand.
AGAGAACTTCAAATGTCTTTAGATCTATATAAAGAGTCGGGACCATCTCTACTCACCAGTTTATAAGGATTTAATCCAATTCAATTTCAACAGTCAAAAAGCAGACAAATTCAAATGAATATTACTTCAAACATTAATTCATTTGCTTAACTTGTAATCTCTTTTCACATACAGTAAAATTAAAGAATTGTACATTTCTCTTAGGTTATATGCAAATTTTATGCAGTAACAATTTGTCCAGATTTCAGCAATTCTAAAGAATTCACTCCACTCCGACCAGATTTGGTTTTAAGTCGAGATGTTGAAAATAGTCATAAATCTAACCAGAATTTTCATCTTGGATTCTCAAATTCATTTATTGCCCCCAACAATTCGTCCCAAAATTAACTTTTCTGTAACAAAAAAAAAATACATCAGCGTTTCTTTTTCTAATAGAAAACCATTCTAGCTTCTGAATTTTTCATCAGAATTGTAAATAATAGACAGACTAGCTGATCTTCCATAGCATCCTCTGTCGTTGAATTGTTGACAAATTTAAATTTGTTGTTAAATTCTATATTAAACATCACAATTCCCAACACATGACTGCACTAACTGAATCATTAAGTTCAGATATTCATTGTTAAACTTTCATTCCATTGTTTTAAGGGGGAAAAAAAAAAAAAACAAGAAAAAAACTTGTATCAAATGTGAATCTAATATTAAGCTATGATTTTCCCAATAATTAAGTAAAATATTCCTTTTTCTGTAAACAATCCTTAAAAAAACAAAAAAAACCCAAAAAACAAACAACCTACTCCCAAGCAATTAAGAGCTGAATAGACTTTAAATACACTTTTAGATTTTCCTAACATAGTCCAGAAGATGGCACAAGGAAATCCTTATATCAGTTTAAGAATGCATGCATATAAACTTATGAATATCAGAGAGAGGCATTTAATAGAAGAAATAATAGATGGAGACAAAATTAGTACTTCTGAAAGATAACAAAGATGTTATGACTAGTGAAGAGAAAGTAAATGAGTACAGAGACACATCAATGAAAGAATGGCTTAGGAATCTAGGCAAGAGCATTTGGTACTTTACTAGTCATCTAGCATCCATATTGAAACCATTTTGAATAGTTGTAAAATCTAACCGATCCAAGGATTGTAAATATGAATAATTGTATAGCTGGAAGGTCAACTACTCAAAATGGTGGTTGTTTCATAAGATTCATTTTTCATTAATGCTTATAATCCCTTGGCAAACTTCATCATTGTAAACAGAATTATTTAATATCATTTTATATTTGTGTGAACTTCTGGATCACCATTATGGGGCCTTGTGCTCCAAAACCACTGTAAATTTTTGTTTTCATAGTTGTTTAAATAAAGAACGTCTGGATCAGTATTTCTCGACTATTTACCATTGGTGAAAGATTTTTTTCCTATCAAATTTACATATTAATATGCTGATCCATTTTTTTTCTTTCTCACATTCAAAGTTTTATTAAATAAAAAAGAATAAAGTTAATATCAAATCCAACTTTAGAGTCTTATGGCAGACCAAATTTGTAATTCACAGATGATTTCTGTATTTTTGTTTTTGAATATGCAATAATTCAGAATCAAGATGCAAAAAGGTCGGAATTTGAGAAAGGTAGTAGAAATCTAGTTAAGAGATTTTTTAATCAAAACATTGTAAACTAATTAAAATAAAAAAATACTATCTTCAGATATTTCTTTCAGTATCATAACAGAGTATAAAATTTAAAAAAATTCAGTATTAAGTAAACTGCTAATGACCAGCTTCTGTTTTGTTTGTTTGTTTATATATATATATATATATATTTATATATATATATATATATTTACTAATCTAATATCTACCAGTATTCACGGTACCAGAAAAAAAAAACAAAAAAAACCCTGGCCAGGAACAAGAGATAAAAGTATCTCGAATCACCGCCCAGGGGAAAAAGAAAAAAATTTTGGGTCAAAAAGAAAGAAAAGGGCAACGTCGTCCGACCCCTTGAAAAAAAAAAAATCAAGGGATACGCAGTCAGTGGTCAAAAGAAAACAAAAAAACCCTCTGCAAATCCTGCAATGCTACAATTACTAAAGTGCTCAACACAAGACAATGGAGCCAATTATAAAATTAACCTAAATCGCGAGTCGAAAATCTTCTACTAAAGTTTCACCTTAACGAATCATCAGGAAGCCTAGCTTTGACTGAATTCTAAAGGAGAAATTGCTTTCTTTTATTCACCAAAAACCCACCTAGCTTAGAATTTGCATAAAAAAAAAAAAAATCAAAAAAAAAAAAAATTCAAAAAAAAAAATCCCTTATTTTTATTTAAAAAAAAAAAAAAAAAAAAAAAAATCTCTAAAACCTATCCCTAATTATAGAGTAACCACGCTCTTTTGTGTCTACAACTATTTAACACCTCCGATCTTTTGTTTAACATATTCCTACTTTTACAAGATGCTATTGCTAATTTTTCCTCCATACAAAGCCTACAAGCTCTATTGCCTGCCCTATATTTACGGCATTTCTTTATTACTTCCCATTTCATTATAGGATCTACCCCTTTGTTCTCCTTAAGCTCCCACACATAACTAGATAATGCAGTGCTATGCCTATATTTCTCGCGCGAGAAACTTGTTTTATGGTTATAGTACCTAGTCTTAAAATCCCCTTGCGTCGACCCAAAGTATATCTTTTTATTTCTCTTATTCGTATCACTATATACTTCTACTTTATACACTACACATTCCTGCTTACATTTGCCTTTGAGGGGACATCTAACCTTATCCCTACAGTTACATTTATCAATCACCTTATTTTTCTTCGTACTTAATTTAGCTATATTACTCCTATTTATTATTCCATTAATGTTTGGCATGCAACTATAACTTAATTTAACACAATTCTTATTAAATATCTTATGTAACTGGCTCCCACTAGGGAAATTTCTTTTTAATAACTTGAATTCTTTTCCCAAGTTATTAACTACCTCCATGTTATAAAGGGGATTAAACCATAAAATTTTCCTTGGTCTATTTGCTGTATCTAACAATATAATAGTAAAATGGACAGTAGTAATGTGAGAGTTAACAAAGCATTCACACACACACACACACACACAATATCAGTGTCGGAAGGATGATGTAGATTTTTAACATGCTGGCTTTATTTTGAGATTAGAATTAGACATCTAGAAAGTAAGCAAATTTTTATCTCATTATGAGCAGCTGTGTATCTAACATTTGAAATTGTAGACCTTGTTTATAATTAAAATCTATATTTATGCATGTATACCTTTGCTTCCACCCCCACTTCTCTATTTATCTCAACCCCAGATTCAGCTTTAGAAATATTCCAGAGGATGCTCAATTTCAAAAGTCATAAGAGATAATATTATCCACATAAACAGAACAAACATACAAGTCATGGTTACTATTATTGGCATCCTCTCATTTTTTGCGATATCTTCTGAAGTAAACTGAAAATAAGCAAATTAAATTTGCTTATAAACTTGTTTTATCATTAGCTATTCTTTATCAACTGAGCTGTCAATAGACTTAAATTGTTTCACTAGATTTGTTTTTATTTTTTTAAGAGGTATTCTACATTATGAACTGAAATTTCAATGGTGCCAATAATCGTGACCAGGACTAGATAAATATTTTTTTTGTATCAAATGAAAATTATTTTAGAACTGCTAATGCTGCTTCATCATACAGTAATGATTTGTAGTTCTAAGAAAGATTATACACCGACCAAATATATTAAAAAATTTATGGGCTTGAATAAGGTAATAAAAAACTTAGATAAGTTAGTAAATATTAAAAAAAAAATCTCAATGATTAAAATTCTTTAGAATGATTCAGGTAAACTGTTATAGTGACAATTACTTATAAAGATTCCTACAAAACATGTGACTACTCTTTTATGGCTTTTGAAAACTTATTAAATAGTCTTTTTGTATCAAGAAAATCCTAATAATGTAAACAAAAGATATAGGATGATATATATATATATATAGGTAAAGAATGTGTGAGAATTTAGGAGACAGATTTTGTCAGCATATTTTATTAAAAGATGAGACAAGGATTTGTAGTTGATTTAAAAAAAAATTTTTTATTGACCTTTTCTTGTCAATGAGTGAAATGTTGCAAGTGTACACGAAGTCAGTAAGAAAAAAACAACAAAAAAAACCAAAAACTCAATGTCAAATCCTTGTCAGCCACCTTTGATAAAATATGCCAAAAAGAATATATACATATATACAGACAGCTGATGAACTCTCTTGCTATAAAACTACATAGGATTTACTGAGTTATCAAAGGATTTTCTAATAAATCATCTGTAAGTATCATCTGATATCATCCAGAACTTTTTGTTGACTTTTACAGTCGGAAATTATAGGCAAACTATTTACATATACAAAATTTAATTGGGTGATTGGGTTTTATAGCATGTTAGACTTTGTAGGTAATTTGATGCCAAATCCTCTTTATACATACATATCAAATATGTACAATTTATAAACAAATAGTTGTAGATAAAATTTGGAAATGAGCAAGAGCTCATTTGTTTGCAAATAGTTAAATAGTTCTAAGATATGCTATGTAATTCTAATAATTCAATTTAAAATCAGTAATTTGTTTGCACTCGGTTAAATGGTTTCATGTTTAGAAAATGGTTTTATATTTCTATTTGATCAGTACCTGGGAGTAATGGCAATGACGGGGTACTCCCTATTCCCCAAAGCTCCAAAACTGAAACCTCATCATCAGATAATTTAGTGTCATATCCAGGACACTTGTTAGAATGGGTCTTATTCCTTTGCAGTGATGCAGTTGACGTATTCTACCCACCCACCAGCCTAGTGGGCAGTACAAACTTTGTATCATTTGCATAATATGACCCCCCCACCCCTAACATTAGGGTAGGTGAGCATATAATTTTCCTTCAATGAATGGATGTGCTACATTACCATTTCATTTTTTGCGGCCTCTTTTATAGCATAACAAAACTTAAGTTTCTTCCCGCCCCACAACTTTTCTCCTAACAATGACCTATGGTTGAAAATAGAACAATCAACAGATAACAATCTATAATTAACAGAAGAAAAGAAAAAAAATCCTATTTGCCTTAATCTTCAACAGTGGAGAATAGCAAAAGTAACAAACCTCAATCTTTTTTTATTCTTATAAACATAAACATGACCACACACTGGAAGAGGAGAAATCCCGGACAAGATGTTTTTAGTGCAATGTGGTGGGCCATATATCCCGCAATTGTACGGGAAACAAGCCAGGGGAATAGGCCTCAGTGCCAGCCTACTCCCCAAGCCCCACATGAAGGTAGCACTACCCACAATTGCCATACAGATCAATGGGATTAGGAGTTGGGTCCTTCTAGACATGGGCTGCTTGCAGTCGCTTGTAAACAGACTGCTTTGTCAACTCTTGGAAGAGGAAAGAAGTGGACACGCTCACTGTCGGTGAAAGGATAGGGGGTAGGACTCGTTCAACTTGACATGAGCAAAAGGCATCCTATTAGTATTGAAGTTCTGGTTGTAGACGAAAAGTTACTTGGGTTCAAACTGCTGCTTGGATTTGACGGCATCAAGAAGTTGAGAGGTATTTTTATGAGTAGTCATCAGACTAAACTTTCCCCAACTTGACCGACCTTTGTGCAAAGCTATTACCATCAACGAGCCCAACTTTCGCGCAGAGTATGACCAGAATAGGGGGATCTGGGTCGTGTCCTGGAAGTGGTCCAGTGACGAACCACCAGCTACAATAAAAAACAGGCTAGCAGAATATCCTGCTCTTAAACAACTTTGAGAGAAATATGATCACAAGCTGCAGACCTGGATAGATAACAGCTGGCTGCTCCCATACCCTGAAGATGAGCTTAGACCCCAAAGTCTAATCCCACTGCAGGAGAACAAGCAGAAAGTTCGGCTTGAGTTCTGTGAGCTCAATGAGCCCAGAGATACATACACAGCCAGGGCAGACGTGTGCTCAGAGTGGTGACAGCAGGGGTCAAATGACGTTTTATTGGATTGCGCCAGGCATACCAGCAGATCCACGTTGACGAGTCTTTGTGGCTATTCCAAACAGTGAAAATTAAGGGACAAAGATATTGCTTCACCAGCTTGGAATTTGGGCTAAATGTCCATGGTTGGACAGGATGAAATTGTCACCTCTTCATATATCGACTATATATTCATCAACGTGAGATTATGTCCCACAGCCTGTGTGAAAGCGGCATCTTAAGCAGTTTGGATTGACCAGCAAAGACCCTGAAATACTGATAGATTGTGGTCCCAGTCGATTTGCCATTTGGGGGCCGTTGCTACACCAGGACTGTCAGCATCATCTGACAGTTGGAAAACGTATTCTTTGAAGAGGACAGCTTGTTGAACTACTTACCAACAACAGCACAGTATTTTGTGGAGAGATGTTCACTGAGGTCTGGGTCATCTGGATGAGATTTCAATGTGCCTACATAACCCTGGATAATGGCATAATAGAGAGATAGCATCATGCCATCAAGCAAGCACATTGCCACAAGATCACAGTGCTCAATCATGGAGGTGGTATATTGGTACGCGACTCCAAAAGATGACATAACTGCTTTAACAGCACCAGCTAACTCAGTACATACATACCAAGCTCTCATAAAAGGGTATCGGTGTTGCACTATTTTGCGACAACAGATTTAGGGAATTCGAAAGTAGATGTGGATGGGTGAAGACTCCACATGGTCATTGATCTACACAGTTCAAAAAGGGAATAGTAACAGGGGTCTATAGCCTACATTCTGTTCTCGTCAAGGCAGCGCCATGCCTTATTAGAGACCTCTGTTGCAGACAGAGGTCAGCTTCATTGGAAGATGACAACAGTGATGAGTCATCTGAGATCGATTCAAATGCGTTGCTGTTTTTTAGTGCAGGGCCAAATGATTCATCAGTAGAAGCAGATGAAATGAATTCTTGGCATCATTATTATAATGATGCCAAGAATGAGGGAGGTGAAGTGGGCACAACTGGACAAGTGATGGGCAAATCCTATCCACCTCTACAAAGAAGCATACAACAAAGATGACAGCCATCTATGTGAACGGGAGATCAGGGAGGTGCGTAGAAGACAACTTACCCCATAAAGCAAAACAAACACGTTTATGCCTAGTGTGCATAATGAGAGAGAGAGAGAAAAGAAACATGGCCACCCTAACACCTCAATTTAAAATAAAAGAGGAGGTTTCAAACAAGGAGAATTTGTGAAAGTGGCATATGCAAATTTTTTTTGAAGTGAGTATACCAGCCAATTGTAGAAATGTCATGAGCAGAGAAAGGAACAGTATGTGCGAAAGACACTATCCAGTGAAGATGTTACTTTTTGTTAGCAGAGAGGCAATAAGGTGAAGACATCTTTTGTAAGCAATCACAGGAATCTGTTTCAACCAGTTGAGAGAACAAAAAACAGACACTAGATTTTCATGAATCATGTTGCTACAATTTTGCTTTGGAAATTAGAGAAACCATCAGTTTATTAAATCATGAGTCAATTCAAAAATTATCTTTTAATTCATATCTTTTTTTTTTCTGAATTCCTTTTTTCTTCATTTCCCTTCTATATTTCATCCAGTTTCTTTCCCCTTGCCATTTATTCATTTTCATTGTTGTTCATTTTTATTGTATCCCACTACGCCTGACCCTACTTTTTACCCCTGATGTAACACCAGACATCCGTGAGGGCTCTGACAGCTTATCTTTAAAGTGGATAGATGAGGAGCTATTCAGTGTTTGCAAGATCTCTCATCTTTCCCACACTGTTTTGATCCAAGGCGGAAAACTGCTTGGCCAATTGATAGGTCGTTGTTCAGCAGCAGTACAATTTTTAGACTCCTCTAAAGGAAAATGATGAACTCAAGGTAGATTATAAGTAAATAATTCTGTAGTTTATAATCAAAAAGAAAAATGGATAGAGAATTATATACAGAAAACTTGACTATCCTACAGCTGATTAGTTCTAAGTGACATTGAGATTCCATTTAATAGTTGAAGGTAGACTAAGAACTGGAAAAGAAGGTAAGGCACAAGGTCCGAGTTCAGGCTTCTCAATGTGTTGTGGATCCCAGCAGCATGTTTTCCTGTTTTCTCCTCCTGAAAATCAAACTGATAGGGACACTGCAGCCCAATTGGTGTGTGTGGGTGGGAGGGGGAGTCGGCAGAGCACGTGTAACACTCTCAGATCTTCAATCACATCAACATAAATTTGATTTGTTTCAATCTTTGGAGTTATGTCATTGTTCTGAATCATATGAATATAATTTGAACATCTATGTAACCTTTAACATTTTGCTTTGTTTTAGTTTTGTTTACATAAGCAATAATTTTGCTTCTTCTCCAGTTATCTGGCATAGTGACCTAAATATGGCTCTGAGACCTAATTATATGTTGTGATGAAAAACAAGGATCGCTGGACTTATCATTGGTGATGTCAAGTAGCCCCCATCTACACTCTCTCAACTCTACAGTGTCAAATCATCTTTTTTGACTCCCTTCATCTTTTCTCTTTTTATCTCCTTATTCCCTGTTCTTTTATTTTTGTTTCTGTTCATTCTGCCTTCTTTATCTTTTTCCATTCAAACTTTTTCTGGTTCTGAATAATTCATCCTATCAGTCCAAATGAACCTGTGGGATTTTTTTTATTAACATCTTGTTTCTTTAATGAAGAATAAATTTGAAGACAAATTTTTCTGCTGATCTGACATCCTTCAAGAACTGACTAAATTTTTTTTGCCTTTTAGTTGACCATATTGAAATATCTGGTTTCTCACTCAATAAGTAATGAATGATGGTTATAGCTTTTCTTCATTTCCAACCCTTTTGCATCTAGATTTTTTATGCAGTTTCAACTTAACAAAAAGAAACTACTCTATAATTAGCACTGAATAGTTATCTTCCTTGAGAAAAGTTCAAGGAAATACTACAAACCTCACACAATTGCTGTAAATCACATGGATTTCTCTAAGTTAGCACATTTAAGGGCACCTTTCATTTAATATATAGCTAAAAGATACTAGCTCAGCTAATTTGAGGGCACAAAGAAATAACAATTTTAATATCATATAGTATGGTTTGAATGGATAAAAGAAATATTACTTACCTTGCTAAAACAGAGGAGGGAAAGTTTTATAGATAGAGAGAAACAAAGAATTGTGGGTAGCAAGAATGGCTATAGATGTCGATGTGTGTGTGTAGGGGGGGTCAATAATGACTGCTAGAATTGAAAGAAAGAATGAAGGAGTGAGAGGAAAGAAAGAAAGAAACAAGCAAGAGTAAAACTTGGGAACTGAGGGGGGAGGTCTAATCTTGCAGCACAATATTTTACTTCTTTTGACTTTCTATTACAGGAAGTGGTGAGCACGAACATTCTGTTATCTAGTTCATTTTAACCAGAAGCTACTTCAGTAAAATGGAGGTGAAAGTAAAATTAAAAAATGATATGATAGTCATTTAACAATGAGGAAGACAGTTGTATTGCTAAAAAAGAGGAAGTTGTTTGCTAAGCTTCAAAATATCCCTGATCTCAAGAGCTTCATATCACTTTTCTTATCGAGTGATGTACTTGTTCTTTATTAAGAGATGAGGAACAGCTGGATGAAGATATGATAAAGGCCAGATTAAAGGTGGCAATCAGTGAAAAACTTAAAAGGTGAAATAGACAAGAGAATGCCAACAACTGGGAAACGTGACCACAAGACAGAGATAAGTTCAGAGAGACAACACAACGGAGGAGAGGTATTGTGACTAGGGTCCAATCACCAAACAATGAGGAAGTACCAGCATGTAATGAACGTAAGGGGCCGAGAGCCATTCAACTGACACCCTGAAGATCAAAGCAATAGAAATGTAAGGCCACTGATGCCAAAGTTGAAGAAAGAGTACCAAACACCATACTTATAGCATGGTTACATCATGTAAAAGTGATCTTAAAGCTCAGTAGGAAGCAAGAATGACTATATAAGTCAACAGTGGCAGGGGTATCAGTTGGGACTGCTTATCAGTCAGACAAGCATTGTGACTACCAGAAATGAAAGAAGGATTAAAGAAAGGAAGAATAGGCTGGGTTTATTTGTTTAATGGCATATAAACTCTATTGGTTATTTAATGTAGGAATTTGATTTATTTCTAACTGTTTGCTCGTAATATAAACTATTTTGTATGTTCTAGTGCATTCTTTTAAATTGTACATTTTTATTTGTTTATAATCATTTGTTTGCACAGTTGTGATACCAAGTATTCCTATCCAATACAACTAATTTGCATGCAATTATACGGTTTCAATATTCCTATTCAATACTAATTACCCAAGAAATTTATATTAATATTGATAATTTAGGTTTGGTTTGGTTACTGTTAAGTACATTCAGCCCAAGTAGGTTATTTAATACCGAATTTGATTAATTTGTAAATATTTATTTATAATGATAATTCTTCATATTTTCAACTTTTTATCACAATCACTTTTTTATTTGTCCCAATAATAATATGCTTGTAGAAAGGAATATGGTATCAAATATTGCTATCTTATACAAATATTGTCTAATATTTTACTAAACTGCATCTGGTGGTGAGATTCGTGTTCTGGAGCTTTAAGAAGTATGAAGTCCATGTTCACTCTGACCCAGAGTGGTAGTACCTGTTAGGGTCCCATCTATTGGGATCAAATAGACTTATTTGAAAATTAGATGTTAAAACTAACATGACTTAGGGCTGTAATCCTGATTTTTCTATAGGAACAGAATTCTCTGCTGTGTGTGCGTGCGTATATATATATATATATATATATATATATATATATATAAATAAAATGGAAGAGGCTTACTGAATTTGTAAGCTTAACAAACACCACTATTTTAAGAATCTCTGTGCTTGCTTCTCACTGATAAATGTTGAAAGAAGTAATTATGTAACTGGAAAAAATGTATTTTGTATTCAAAGTTTTACAATGATCCTTTATAGTCTTAGAGAATAAAATCAGTATCTTAAAAAAAGATTTTTAATATACCTTTTTTTTTTTTTTTAAGACAGTGTCCCAGTTGAATTTGATTTTAACCCTTAAAAAGTTGTACACAAAGCTTGATTTTACAAATTCAAAACTTGGATGTGTAACGATTAAAGATGGAGCTTATCTGTAAAAGGCTAGCAGCTCAAGAAAGATTTTTAAAAATAAATTACTGCTTAACAGTTCTAATCTAACTTAGTTAAAGTGTTAAAGATCTTAAACCAATCATGGATCATCATGACATTTCTGAATTAATGGTTGATATATAAAAATGCCTTTTCATATCTTATAAATACAGACAACTATTCACTAGATTTGGGGATTTTAATTACTGTAGTGATGTAGATACATTTAATCAAGCAAATTTTTCCATGAAAATCTCTTACATCTATATTTTTTTAAAAATACACACACATACCCAACTAAAAATTTTGTTAAACATGGCATAATTTTTAAAATACTCATTTTAGATGACAGAGTTAAAAGATCCTGTATGAGTATTAATTGTCATGTCTACACATATTACCAGGAGAAAGTCAATAAAAACAAATGCCAAATATGTCATACTGATTGAAGTGGTTTTATAGTTTACCAATCCTATAACATGACAAGAATTTGTGTGTGTTTTTAAATCAACTTAAAAAGTATGTGGACATCCTTGAAAGGCACTACTTTGCCACTCCAACAAAGCAGAAAGGTTTGAGTCTTATGAGCTGCCC